>JAQMRL010000014.1:2110273-2750273 GCA_035578175.1 Catonia carolina | reverse complement strand
AGAACTAAAAAGTTCAATTGAAATTGCATTTGACTATGTAAATAACAATAAAATGTTATCGTTGAAAATTTCTGAATCAGCTTTAAGTCGCTATATAAAGTGTATAGAGAATCATGGTGGACATTTTGAACACTTGTTATAATATTTTCAAGGTAATATATTATGTACAGTTCATATTTTTTTTTGTCTATAGGTTTCTTATTCCAATAAACTTTCTTCCGATTTCTGTAAATATTGGGGAAACCGGGTTATGGGCCATACCTGCAACACATTACATTTTTTGTAATTTGCTTTAAATATTCTAACCTTTGCCTCCCCCTAAATTTCACTCCCTCAATATACTCTCCATTTTTGATAGAGTCGTCTGTGAGTTGTCTTTTATGCTCCATTGGCCTATCCCTATCCCAATCCCAAAAAAATCATATAAAAAAGTGTTTCACATGAAATTTTTTTGTTTTTATTAGGATATGGACTGTGCGGTATACCAGAAAACATGATTGCAGCGATTCTTAAGAAAGGTGTCAAAGATCTGACGATAGTAAGTAAAATTTAGAAAAGAATTTTGTATTATTTTTAAGTTCTCGAGCCTATCTATATATATATAAAGCTGAGTGTAGCGGTGTTTGTCCGGAAATTCTAACCTATAAGGAGGCCTCATAGCGAAAAAATGATAAATGGAATCTTTTTCATTCCTCGCCTCCTGAAACCCCCAGGAAAAATAAAAAATCCGGGGTACAACCACCCTGGGGCTCAAAAAACTTAAAAAACTATATAACTCCTTAACGGCTAGAAATATCGAGCTCGGACTTTTTTTAATCGATTTCTCGACCCAGAAAACATAAAGTCCTTAAGACTTTAATTAGCTTGAGTACTATAGCACAAGAGTATTACTTAAAGACATTTTACAATATTTTTCATTTTCAGATTTCAGATGTCACTACGTAAAGCCTAATAACACGTCATGTGAAAGTACCGTTATGCCTATTATTGTATGTATGCCAACCCCCTAATGTCACCGGGAACAGGCCTACACAATCGCATTGTTCCAGTCAGTCTTCGGACAACAGTCTTACTGTGCAGTTGCATTTTCGTTAATTGCTACTGCTATTTGTTACCGTAGCGTATCATTGAAATAAACAATTCTTTTAAGAACTAAACCTTTTATATAAGTGACAACCTTTTTTGTATTGCTATTTTTGTTACCGTAGCGTATTATTCAAAATATAAACAGTTCTTTTAAGAAATAAACTAATATTAATTTAAGTATAATAAAAAACCTAAAATCAAAATTTTCTGTCAAAACCATCTTATAGTCTCCCCTTAAGGGTGATTTTTGTCTTTTTGTTCTTTCATGCGTGCGTTATTCTCTTTGGTTTATTTAACTTGATAAGTTAGTTTTCTGCCCAGAGCAGACAGGTGAAGTATCAAATTATTTACACCCAATCTGTTCGTTGCAGGGCTAAAATAAATAGTTCTGTTTCTTATCACATGGTCAGCCAATTAAATGTCTGAATCATTTAAGGACAGAAGAGGTAGAGGTGTAAAATACACTAATCAGAGTTATCTCCTCTGAAAGTAATGAATTTCATTATACAGCCAGACCCTGTGGTGAATGAAGTGAAGGTGTCATTTGCAGAGTGGAAAATATGTGCTTTTCAGAGGGCCTGGCATGCTGATAAGCGTACTTTTCCACTTAGTGAGGAAGGCAATGGTAAACCACCTCACACCTAGTTTTACTTAGTAAAACCTCTGCAGGTTCAAACCAGCCTTTTGGCTGTTGACCTAAACAACAACAACAAGTTAGTTTATACTTTTTTAATGATTTTTTTTTTGTTTCTTAATATTTAGGTTAGTAATAACTGCGGCACTGATAATTTTGGATTAGGTTTATTACTGAGAGAAAAACGAATAAAGCGATTGATTGCATCAGTCGTCGGTCAACATTCAGAATTAGAAAAGCGATTTTTAGCTGGTGAGGTTGAATTAGAATTATCGCCACAGGTAAGTACAAATTGTCTCATTATTTTTTGTATGTGTTATTTTTTAGCAAAAATTATCTATAGTCCGTTTTTTGTTCATTGAATCCTGTTGTAAACAAACTGCATATGTGTCAGTCCCTGTAAATGCATGACACATAAACACACGTTTCCTTGGGTGAACTCTCGGCAGGCTAACCGGTGATCTAAAAAAACACCCACTCATTACATTTTGTCAATTCAATCGTCAGTGGTTATTTGATAGGCCTAATAATAAAATTATAATTGTTTTGTCATTTTTACGCACAAATTATTTTCATTTCACATGACATTTATAGATTGGTGTTATGTAATAACAAAATAAATCTTGTAGTATATGAGACAGTTACATTTTGGAATACGTGGTGTGATGTCTTTGTGATTTAATGTGCGATTTGATGTAAAATTCTATTTATTCGCATCAGTTTTCGTATTTTTCTTAGTTTTTAGGTGTTAGTAAATGGTTGTGTCTGTGCTTGTGCGACAACATATGTATTGACAATGGCGGACGAACCTTCTTCTTCCGGAAGTGATATTAAACATAAAAATGGGAAACCTTTACGAAGCGGAGAAAAGACAATTGCAATTAATGTTTTCAATAAGTTTGCTAATAAATATCCTAACCTATAAATTAAAGAGATAGAATCACTTACTGCTGAATTTACTGGTGTTTCTTGTTAAAGTGTTCACAGAGTACTAAAAGAATTTAAACAGAGTGATGTTTTAAAATCCTCAGTTAAAAAAAGAAAACGTAAAATGCTTGCTTTATACAAATTTGATGATATCAACAAAACTGCTTTAACACGTTCAACTGCGGCTGTTGACACGTCGCTTTTTATTCAGCTCACCCGTGTGATGGTCGACACATTGTCTTGGGACTGATACGTATTTTCTATGCCCATGACACCGTTTATAACTAATAGAATCATTTGTTGCTTTGTGTCTCTGGCTGTGGGAAGGTGTGAACTATATTCCTAGAACCGCTGTTTACAAATTGGGCCTTGATGGCTATTTTTAAAAATATCCAATTTTAAAGGTGCGTTCACATTCTTTTCAATTATTAAAAACTACTTAAATCAGTTTTCATACAATTTTACATAATACTGTGTAATAAAGAAATTAGTTATAATAATATAATTGTAACATTTTCTTAATTCTTTTTTCCGATTTCACGTTTTGGTTAATAAAATAATCGCTGTATTTCAGTAAATATATATATACAGTTGAACCCGGTTTTAACGGCCTCGGACTTTACGTCATTTTTTTAGGCGGTGCGTCAAACTTCTATCTGAAAACCCCCTGTTTTAACGTCATTAACTTGGTTGTTGCGTCAAAATTTTTTCGATGAAATCATTTTTTACTTCACGTACAACGATTGTGAACTTGCCGTTATGTATCAGTAAATTGTTTGAAAAAGAAAAATACAGTATACAGTAATGTAGTACAATAGTCTACTTGTGAAAAGTGTTTGCTTGTGCGAAGGGATTAAATGATTTTATTAAGCTGTTCATAAATGTGTCTATAACTACTGATTGAACTATGTCAAGGTCAGTTTTGGGACTGCACCCTCTATGCGACATGTGACACTTAGTAGGTAGCACTGTACCTAACTTTCACATCAGACTATTCACATTTAAAAAATTCTGTAATACTAAAGAAGCAACTGAGCAAGAGGAAGATGAAGAGGACTCCATTACGCCAACATTGCAGGAGGCAGTGCTAGTGGCTGAAACTTTGTTAAGATTTCACCGATACCGAGAGACAGTATGGAGAGGATTTATTTCGCAGAACGAGGTGTTTAAAAGAAAATCACTGATTTCTTCTAATAAAGCAGATAACGTACCATTATGTAGTTTATGTACATACAAATATGTATTTTGGTTTCCGTATTTTAATGCATAATAAAGTCTACCTACTTACACAGAGTGGTTATTAATCTATTTTATTAGGGTATTACGATTTAAAAATCGCAAATAAAAAACTTTAAGCACATTAAGTAAATTAGTAGTAATGTATACGAAATATTTTTAGTTTAGTTAGATTGACACAAGAGTTAACTTTGTTATAACATCACTCGGATGTAACGACAAAATTTAATCTGCCCCTTCAATGACGCTAAAACCGAGTTCGACTGTATATGTACTTAGGTATATTCTGACACACTGTACTCACATAGTTTATTATTTTCTGATTTTGTAATAACTTAGTTTTTAAAAAATTTTCTGACTAAATTAGTCCATTAAAAATGTTTGTGTATAATTTACAGAGTTTCTCAGCAGAAATTTTCATTAACCAAAGTAAGAAATGATAGATAAGCAATGTTCAGTATATCACCCATTCTTATAATTTGTATTAGTACAATTTATTTTATTATTATTGTTATTACTATTATTCTATGTTATCCTTTACAGAGCATTAGTTTCTCAAATCCAGCTTTAAGATGGTACGCCAAAGTTGGGATTTACATTTTCCATGTAATTCGATAGAAATCTAAAACTGTCACAAGCGTAGCATTATTCATTACTTTCAAAAACAAGACAGATCGAGTTAGGAAAAGATTTTACTGCCTAATATTTATTATATCGTTAAGTCTATACCATTTTTAAAAATTTTCTATTCATAATCATGGTAGTGTTTTATTATTGTGTCCTTCATGAATAGAAAAAGATTAAACTTAATTAATCAAAAATTGGTTGCGTGTATTGAAAATACTGTATTTCTTTACGAGTTTTATTGTTTTTTACCGAATTCTTGATGTAGACCCTAAAATTTAGCCTTATTGTTTTAAATTTCCTCTCTGCAAGCAAGGTAGTTTAGTATATCATCGCAAAGGTGTCATTTACGAATACATACGAGAATGTAAAGCATTGTCAAAAACTTAGTGTAGTAATATTTTTTAATTAGTTTAGGTAAACTATTACTTACATAGATTTTTCGAATGTATTCGTATTTAGTGTAAAACATGAAAATTGTTTTTTGTTTATAAAAAGAAAAATCTGGTGTGAAACACTCACACAACTTTCTCTTGCCAATTCAAATAATTAACAATAAACCTAACATTAGTATTAAAACATTAGAAATGAACAAAAACTAACCTCAAAAACATAACCTTATTTTAATCATGAGTGAATGAATCAAAATGAAAATCAACCTCAGTTTGGCTTAGAAATACGGAAAATCGCTCTTTCTCTCTAAACTAGGCTCTGTAGAGAAAAATGCTTTAAATAAAAGTTGTAGATCTTTTAATTTTCTATAAATTAAATTATATACACTTTTGTCGTAAAATGCATACTAAGGCCGAAATCTTAAAAAAATCAATTTTTCACACATTTTCGTGAGAAAAAAAACAGAAAATCGCAAATTACCGCTAAACTAAGCGTTATACAAAAAATTGTTTGAAATAAAAGTTGTAAAATTTTTAATTCTCTACAACTTTTATTATATAAAGTTTTGCGCTAAAATGCATATTAAAGCTGTAATCTTAAAAAAACAACGTTTTTACGTGAAAACAGCCTCACCCAGAATTTCAGCAAACATGACACCTACCCTATCTTGTAGAGAATAAAAAATTGAGTAAACCAGGCGATTTTTAAAAAAATCGTAGGACCAGTTTTTGAGAAAATCACAAAAAAGTGAAAAATTACACGAATAAACTACCACATCCGGTTGACCGATTTTGATGAAAATGTTCATGTCGAGTCCGGTAGTGGTACGTAACTTAAGTTTCAAGTTCGTACGATGTTCCGTTCTTGAGATATTCTGTTCACACACAGACAGACACACAGACCAATCGCTAAAAACATGTTTTTTGGGTTCAGGGGGTCTGAAAACGTATAGATCCGGTGAAAACTCGATTTCGAAAAATCGACATGAAAACAATACTTTCCTTCCTATATATTCATATAGGCAAGAGAAAGTAAAAAATGTAAAATAAAAAAAATTATTACACCTTCAACTATTAGGCCTATGTACTCAGCCTAATTATTTAAAATACCAATGCAAAATACATTAATTCTCTGTTTTAATTAGAACAAAATCAGTCCTTTCTAGAAGTGAAAGCGATCGCATCACAGCGCTAGAACCCATCACACGGGCGGCTGGCGACACTTTGCCGCACAAGAGTCCTTCACGTAGGTGGACGTCAAAACGTTGTTGCACCCATTTTTTACTTTCTCTTGCCTATATGAATATATAAGAAGGAAAGTATTGTTTTCATGTCAATTTTTCAAAATCGAGTTTTCACCAGATCTATACGTTTTCAGACCCCCTGAACCCAAAAACCATGTTTTTAGCGATTGGTCTGTGTGTGTGTGTGTGTGTGTGTGTGTGTGTGTGTGTGTGTGTGTGTGTGTGTGTGAACAGAATATCTCAAGAACGGAACATCGTACGAACTTGAAACTTAAAACTTAAGTTACATACCACTACTGGACCCGACACGAACATTTTCATCAAAATTGGTCAACCGAAAGTAGTTTATTCGTATAATTTTTCACTTTTTTGCAATTTTCTCAAAAACTGGTCCTACGATTTTCTTTAAAATCGCCTGGTTTACTACATTTTTTATTCTCTACAAAATAGGGTAGGCGCCATGTTTGCTGAAATTCTGCGTGAGGCTGTCTTTACGTAAAAACATTTTCTTTTTAAGATTGCGGCTTTAATATGCATTTTAGCGCAAAACGTTATATAATAAAAGTTGTAGAGAATGTAAAATTCTACAACTTTTGTTTCAAACATTTTTTTGTATAACGCGTAGTTTAGCGATAATTAGCGATTTTCTGTTTTTTTCTCACGAAAACGTGTGAAAATCGATTTTTTTAAGATTTCGGCCTTAGAATGCATTTTACGACAAAAGTGTGTATAATAAAATTTGTAGAAAATTAAAAGATCTACAACTTTTATTTAAAGCTTTTTTTTGTACAGTGCCTAGTTTAGCGTATAGGAGCGATTTTCCGTATTTTTAAGCCAAACTGAGGTCGATTTTAATTTTACGTATTTCACTAATGTTTTTTGAGGTTAGTTTTTTGTTTATTTCTAATATTTTATTACTAATGTTAGGTTTATTGTTAATTATTTGCATTGGCAAGAAAAAGTTGTGTGAGTGTTTCACACCAGATTTTTTACTTTCTCTTGCCTATATGAATATATAAGAAGGAAAGTATTGTTTTTATGTTGATTTTTCAAAATCGAGTTTTCACCAGATCTACCCGTTTTCAGACCCCCTGAACCCAAAAAACATGTTTTTGGCGATTGGTCTGTGTGTGTGTGTGTGTGTGTGTGAACAGAATATCTCAAGAACGGAACATCATACGAACTTGAAACTTAAAACTTAAGTTACATACCACTACTAGACCCGACACAAACATTTTCATCAAAATCGGTCAACCAGAAGTAGTAGTTTATTCGTGTAATTTTTCACTTTTTTGCGATTTTCTCAAAAACTGGTCCTACGATTTTTTTAAAAATCGCCTGGTTTACTAAACCTTTTATGCTGTACAAGATAGGGTAGGCGCTATGTTTGCTGAAATTCTTGGTAAGGCTGTTTTCACGTAAAAATTTTTTTTTTTTAAGATTACGGAGTTTAATATGCATTTTAGCGCAAAAATTTTTATAATTAAAAATGTAGAGACTTTAAAATCCTACAATTTTTATTTCAAACTGTTTTTGTATAACGCTTAGTTTAGCGGTAATTAGCGATTTTCTGTTTTTTCTGACAAAAACAAGAAAAATCAATTTTTTTAAGATTTCGGCCTTAGTATGCATGCATTTTATGACAAAAGTGTATAATCAGATTCATAGGAAATTAAAAGATCTACAACTTTTATTTAAAGCATTTTTCTCTACAGAGCCTAGTTTAGCGTGAAAGAGTAACTTTCCGTATTGTTAAGCCAAACTGAGGTTGATTTACATTTTGTGTCTTTCACTCATGATTAAAATTAGGTTATGTTTATTGAGGTTAGGTTTTGTGTTTATTTCTAATATTTTATTACTATTGTTAGGTTTATCGTTAATTATTTGCATTGGCAAGATAAAGTTGTGTGAGTGTTTCACATCAGATTTTTTAGTGCAGTTAGGATTTTTTGTGATTTCAGGGAACATTAGTAGAGAGGATAAGAGCTGGCGGTGCTGGCATTCCTGCATTTTTTACGCCGACGGCATTTGGAACAATAGTTCAAGAAGGAGGTTTGCCCATAAAATATTCACCAGATGGTGGCGTAGAGATCGCCTGTGAAGGTAGATCTGTTCAACAGTTTGACGGTAATAATTATGTACTTGAACAAGCAATCACTGGCGATTTTGCTTTTATTAAAGCGTGGAAAGCAGATAGTAAGGGAAATTTAATATTCAGGTAAGATAGTGGTGACTTTTTCTTTTATTTTACTTATATTATGTGTATCTTTAAATTCTGTTAACTGAAATATAAGGGACATTCAATTTTAACCTTCGAAGTGTTAACCGTCACAAAATCGATGCATTTCATTGTTGTAAAAGTGTCATCGTCGATTTTGTGCTGCATTTTATAAATCGCCTATTCTTTACTGTATAAATCATTTAACTGTTGGCAGCACTAAAAAGATTATAATCATTTATGAACCTATAATTAATTTTTTTTTTTTTTTGTTTAACGTCTGACTGTTTTGCAATTACTGCTAATGCAGATGGTGAGGGGGATGATAGATGAAGATGAGTGATGAAAAATGGGCTGATGCAGGGACTCAAACTTTTTAATGTTCACACATCATTAACATTTTAACAAACATTAAAAAAAAATGTTTTTAATGACATCTATTAATGTTCAATGTATGCTCCTTCGGTGAGACGGCACACATCATCATGAGAGTCTAGCTCTTGCTAAACACGTTCTAACATGTCTTGTTTGATAGAGTTGATTGCATTGATTATGTGATCCTTCAGCTCAGCGATATCATTTGGCATTGGTGGGATAAACACCTTGTCTTTCACATAACCCCAGAGAAAGATGTCTCATGGCTTGAGGTCTGGTGATCTAGGTGGCCACAGCATAATGTGTTAGTCTTCTTCAGACGCGCGTCCTATCCAGCACTGATGTGGTTTAGCTCCATCAGATAGATGCTGCATTAATTAAAGATGGACTGTTTGAATAATAAACGTTTACAGAGAACTCTCCACACGGTTGTTTTTGGAATTCCTAACTCTCTGCCTGCAGACGCAGTTAATTTTGACAGGCTGCAAATACAACTTGCACGCGCACATTCGACATTGGCATCTAAGGTAGATGGACGACCAGTTGATTTTCGCTTGCACGAGCAACCAGTTTCACTGAATTGTTTATACCATGCACGAATTGAATTGTCACTTGGTGGATCCTTATTAAATTTCAACCGAAACGCACGTTGCACAGTAATTACTTACTTTAACTTGTGAAATTCTAACTCACAAAACGACTTCTTGCTTATTATTTGCATTTCCATTTCCCGTGGGAGCCATTTTCTTTACAGGCTACGCCTAGCAGGCAAACAGTTAACTAACTGCCCAGAATATGTGGAAAAAACTATTTGAAATGCTCTTTCGTTTAGTACTTGTTTCAACCTTATAAGTGAAATACTTTTTTGTACTGAATTTTCGTAACCCCAAAGTACATTATGAAACACCTTGTATTTATTTTCAATAAATGGAAAGCTTTGTCTAAAAATATATATATAAAGTGTCTGTGATCAAGGACACCCTTGTCTGACTTCTTTGTTCGTACATTTAGGATCGCTTAAATATCTATAGGGTGATTCAAAAAGAGCGCCGGTTTTTAAACGGCTGGTAAATTTTTATTTATCGGTTGGCAACATTGTTAGACCTCATTTCTATTTCGGAGAACATTCCGATTGACGATTCAGTTGTAGTTTCTCTTGTTCGCAGTGTAGTACTCTCGCAGTGTGTGTCTAACCATGGAGAAGTTTACTATTGCACAACGAGTGTTAATCGTCAAAACATTTTACCAGAGTGGAGAGTTATGCGGCTACTGTCAGGCGACTTCGCGGTACTCTAGGACGTAATGAAGCACCGAATGAATCAACAGTTCGCAGGCTCATGAAAAAGTTTTTTGAGACGGGTTCAACAGTCGACCTTAAAAGTTCTGGACGTCGTCGTTCTGGCCGAACTGAGCAGAACATTGCGTTGGTTCGTGACAGTGTGGCTGTTAGCCCAGCAAAATCAATACGTCGCCGTTCTCAACAATTGGGTTTACGATGTTCTTCTGTACGGAGAATTCTTCGGTACGATCTCCAATATCACCCGTATAAAATTCAGTTGACGCAACATTTGAAAGTGGCAGACCACCAGAAGAGACGACAGTTTGTTGACTGGGTATTGAGAAAACGGCAGGATGATGACACCTTCGCAAACAAAATCATTTTCAGTGATGAGGCGCACTTCCACTTAAACGGTTTTGTTAATAAACAGAACTGCCGTATGTGGGGTTTAGAAAACCCCACATATGGAAACTTGTCCCACATAGTCGAAACTTGTCGTGCAGTAATATCCAATTTCATGGACAGAGTTGATGCGTGCCAGCGCAGTAGAGGAGGACACATGCATGACATCATTTTTCATACATGAAATTGGAAGGTAAGATGAACTTGTTGATGTATTTATTTTCAGTTTTTCAATAAAATAAATCTCTTAATTTGATATATCAAAACCGGCGCTCTTTTTGAATCACCCTATATCTTGGTTGGAGTGATTCTGGAACAGATCAGCCACTTTGTCTATTTGGGATGTGATAACAATATCAATTTATAAAACACATGTGGCTTTTATTGGTTGGGAGAAAGCTTTTGATAATGTTCTTCGAGGCCGTCTTTGGAATATAATGCTGGAGAAGGGCTATCCGAAACACCTTGTTGCTGCTATTGCAAGTGCGTACATAAAAACAGATATAGTTATTTTTTTTGGCAATGACAAGAAAACAGAGAAAATGAAAATAAATAAAAGCGTACGACAAGGCTGTCCAATGTCTCCGACGTTATTTAATATTTATGTTGATAAGATTTTAATAATTTGTAATCAATCAGTTGACTCAGGCATTCAGCTTTGGAATAACGTATTCCTAAATTCATTGCTGTACGCAGATGACACTGTTATTATTTTTGACACAGAAGACAGGCTCCAGTATGCCATTTATAAGTTGCACAACATTAGCGCAGAGTTTGGCATGAGAATAGCAGCTGAAAAATCAAAGATTACGGCATTCAAGGGAAGATGGCCGGTTTGCTCAAAAATTATACTTGGCAACCGAACTGCAGAACAAGTTCGAGATTTTAAATATTTAGGATGCAAGATTTCCTATGGCAAAGATGATGACGTGAGTGAAAAACTGGCAAAATTCAGCGGTGTATGTGGTTTTATTTGCAGGACAATAGGAAAGAAAACTAGAAAGGACACCCAAATGAAATTTTATAGAGCAATGGCTGTACCACTCATAACATATGGGAGTGAAACATGGGTCTCATTCCAGAGGAATGAATCTTGTATCCAAGCTGCTGAAATGAGATTTTTGCGGGGAGTCAAAGGTTGTTCCCGGTTAGATAGAGTACGTAACGAAGCTATCCGCGCTGAGTTAAATGTTCAGTCACTGTTGGAAATGTTAAGAATATATAAGAGAAACTGGTCCAACCATTTACTATGCATGCCAGCTAATAGACTTCCTCTGCAAGAATGGAAATATAAACCTGGAGCAAAGCGAGGCTTGGGAAGACCTAAAAAGAGCTGGATGCCGGAACAGGCCATTGAGCCTAATCCTTGACAGATGATGATGATGAAGAGGACAATGATGAATCACAAAAGGTCAGAGATTTAATAGATTTTGTGGTACAATATATCAAAATTTGAAGAGAAGGGCCTGAACTGGCACATTAATGAAGTTTTGATTAATTTAATGAAATGTTCATATTGGGTCCTCAAGTACCTAACTTAAGTTCCACGTTTCAATTTTGTATGATATGCCGTTCATGAGGTATTTTGTTCACACATACCAATCACTAAAATCATGTTTTTTGGCTCAAGGGGTCTGAAAACTTGCATATCCGGCGAAAACTCAATTTGGAAAAATCAAACATGTAAACAATACTTTTGTTCCCTATGTATTCATATAAGGTAAATTACTTTATTAGATTTATTACTTTACTATAAAAGTAATTAAGTTGTAAAAGGTACCTTTTATTAAATTACCAATTGTTTTTTTTTTTTAAGAAAAACTGCTAGAAATTTTAATCCTGCAATGTGTCGAGCCGCAAAGGTAACAATTGTCGAGGTTGAAGAGATTTGCGATGAAATTGATCCAGACAATGTACATGTTCCCGGTATTTATGTAGATAGATTAGTCGTCTGCGATAATTATGAAAAACGAATAGAGGTAAGGATATTATCATTTATTTGATGATGTAAATGATTAGAGTCGTTATGAAGTTTTATTCTATTTCTTTATTATTATGATGGTCATTTGGAACGTAACAGACGTTTTGATCTGACGAGCTCCCCCATCAGTTCTGCTGCCGAGTCATTGAACTTCCATTCACTTTGGGTCAGTCTGGTGCCAACTGAGTCGATATAATAGTGTATTGATTATTTTTAAGTCTTCAAATGTGTGACAAAATTAACGATCTCACCAAGTTTGAGGTTCGTTATGTAATACGCTTTTTGAATGCTAAAGGAGTGCAATCTATCAAAATTTACATTTAAATAATGGAGGTTTATGGTAATGTGATGAATGAAGCTTCAGTTTAAAAATGGTGCATTAAGTTTAATGGTGGACGGACGAATGTTCACGATGAAGAGCACACAAGCTGACGTTCAGCTGTGACCGACGAACTTCCTGCAACAGTTTGTTTCACCGGGTGTAGTAGTCCAATCGGTAAAGTCATCATAAGACCGGCCGAAGCGGCAGGGAATCTGGCGGTGTCGTTCAAAAGAAGTACAAAAAAAACAGTGTTTGGGGAAACTTTCACCACTGCCCCAAGAGGAGCGGTCGCTGGCAAGCGAATAGAGGGTCGTCTGTACCGCTGCCTAAACAATAGGAGCGGTCGCTGACGCAGCGATCACCGTTTACCACTTTCTAAACAAATAGGAAGAGTCACTGGTGAAGTGAAGGGTAGGGAAGGGAAATGTACAGTGGGAGCAAGAAATACTCAATGTTGAGTGCTAGATACTTCTTCGTATTGTCGTTCTCAAATGATTGGATCGATACGGACCGTTCACCTTCTCTCCTTCTTAATTAGGCTGAGTCATGTCATTGGTGTTAGGTACCCGCCGTTGTACAGTAGCGTGCCAATTAATCTGAACACAGGGAATTTTTTGTTTTTTTCTATGTTGTGGCTACACTGCTAACCACACACATTCTGTAAGCTGTCTGTGCAGTGTAAAGTTGTTGTTCTTTGTCTCTATAGCAATTTTGTGACATAAGTAGTGGTTTATACAAATGTATTTCATTTTTTTATGGCAAATTCATATATTGTTTTTGTGTCTGTTTACGTAATATATTGTAACAATGGATGTAACTTCAAGAAAACTTTCAAAAAATTGTTTTTCTCTCCGAGTATACTGGTATGACACAACCACAAATAGCTTCAGATTGTAGTGTTGGACTAGGGACAGTGAATGCTATATTAAAACAATTTCGAGAAACTCGTTCCTTTTCACCTCGAAGGAAAGGAAAATGTGGCCATAAAGAAAAACCACTGCGACTCAGGATCGGTTATTAGTGAGAACAAGTGAATCCAAAATTAAGTGCTGTGGACATAAATCAACAGCTTGCAACCAGTGGAACGAATTTGCATGTGACAACTGTTAGATGCCAACTTCTTGATGCTGGACGGAAAGCTCGCCAACCGGCTAAAAAAAACTTTTGACCCAAGCAATGTGCAAAAAACAGCTATTGTGGGCCAAAGCACATGCTAAGTGGATTTTTGCAGACTGGAAAAATGTAATGTTCTCCGATGAATCCCATTTTTACGTTCGGGGGAAAAGGTTCTTACATTCAGAAATCAGCAGATGAAAGAACATCATCGGCTCACATCCAGCAATCAGTTAAACATCCCCAGAAAAAAATGTTTTGGGGTTGTTTCACATTTGAAGGTCCTTGTTCATTAGTCCCAGTAAATGGTATGTTAAAAAGCGATGAATATATCCAAATTCTTTTGTCAAAGGTTGTGCCACAACTGCAAACAAAATTTCCACATGCCAATGGAGTGTTTCAACAAGATTTAGTGCCATGCCATACTGCCAAAAAAGTGAAAGCATTTTTCGAACAAGAAAATGTTAAAGTTTTGACATGGCCAGGTAATTCCCCAAACAGATTGAAATAAGCCTGATTGAAAATATTTGGGCAGTAGTGAAAAAACGACTCAAAAATGGATTGTACTACAAAAAATAACCTTATTGCAGCAATATTATCGGTATGGTTTCGTGATGAAGAAATTTAAAAAAATGTGCAGTACACTAATTGAATTTGTGCCAAATCCCATACATGAACTGATAAACGATAAAGGCCGTATTAGTTATTAAACAATAACAAATAGAATGTATATATTTTTTTTTTCAAAAATAAAGTAACTTTTCATTACATAATATCTGTGTTCGGATTAATTTGCACGCTACTGTACAAGCTGCTGTGAGAGGTTTGCTCACTATGCTATCAACTGGCAGCAGCAACTACATCACAGTGCCAGCAGCGGGCAAAACATGAACGACGGACCGGTGTAAAAACAGTACAGTATCAAGTTTTGATGGTAACTTTTTGATCATCCACCCTGTACCCCAGACTTGGCCCCGATTGATTTCCATCTGTTTCCCAAACTGAAGGACTTTTTGGGTAGGAACTGCTATGGAAGTGACGACGAGCTGAAAGAGGGTGTTAGTAAGTGGTTACCCTAGAGCCAGCAATCGTCTATGTTACCCCTTCTTGAACCGGTCGCGTCGCAAAATCGGATTTGCTTCATAGCATTGCAATGTTGTCGTTTTAGTTTTAAATTCATCTACTGACAGCGTTGCTGTTTTGTACAATAGTTACTAAACTACAAATGTATAAGTAAATTTTTATGTATAATACAATAGTTTTAGTTACATACTCTCCCTGTGTTTCTCTGTTGAAACCATGCTATCCTAGAGCTGAATTTGGTTATTTCTTGGTTAACATGATGTGTTTTTGTGTATATTTTCTTCAGTTTTGAACATAAAATCGTTGTTTTTTGTTTTATTTTGAAATAAACATTATAAGTAACGTTTCATATGTAATGAAATTTGAAAGGAGAGCATAAGAAAGTTTTAAACAGTAGTGTTATCTGAAGTTGTAGAAAAATATTTGTCTAAAAAATATTTTCAAATAGCTTCAGCATCTCTAACTGTCAGATTAAAATTTCAATAATGTATTTATTCTGTTTTCCTAAGTTTTCTTGTTATTTTGATACGTCATGTGATAAGGTTTGTGATTTGTAGCAAATTTTTAATGATTTCTTTACGGTTTGGTGATCTATATGCTAGAAATTCTCTTCCGATCTAGAAAAATGTTATTGCCGGCTATAGGGTTAAACTACTTAGCTGCAACTGCGTATGCAGAGGGCGTAGCAAAATTGGTGAATTGGTGAGACAAATGTTTAAATTTGTACGGCAATCATGTTAAAAAATAGCCGGCCGCATTGGCGTAATTGGTAACATGCTTGCCTCTCATCATGCGGTCTTGGGTTCAAATCCCATTCAGGCATGGCATATTTTCGTACGTTACAAAAAATCATTTCATCCTTCACAGTCTGCATTAGCAGTAATTGCAGAACAGTCGGACTTAAAAAAAAAAAATGTAAAAAAATAACTTTAAGTATTAGATGTGTTGTTTAGGTCAACAGCTGAAAGGCTGGTTTGCTAGTGGTTTTACTAAGTAAAAACGAGGAGTCAGGTGGTTTACTATTGCCTTCCTCATTGAGTTGAAATTACTGAGACCTATCCTTTCATGAAATTTTTGTCTTATGTGATTAAAAATTGTTAAAACTTTACTTTTCATTATCATTTTTTTATTAGTTTTATCAAGTAGGTATCGACTACCATTGTCATATATAACACCTTACGACACTTATTCTAATTCTTATGCATACAACACTTTCATCAACTAAAAATCTTTATTGTACACTGTATCATCTGTAAATGGTTTAACGGTAATTTAATTGTAGAAAATAATGGTATACTTGGTTCATCCTAAGAAATATATGTCAAGTAAACAAATAATGATGTCACTGAGCATGCACATTATTTAAAAATGTGTACACGCTGATTAAAAAGTAACAACAAAATACTTTCAAAAGTATTTTTATAAATGAAACTGTTAGGCCTACATCGTATCATGACTGATGTTTTAAGTACTGATTAATCTATATGTTGTATACAATTCTATGTATGTGTGTGTGTGTGTGTGTGTGTGTGTGTGTGTGTATGTTCCCCTTATCTCCTAAATTACTGAACCAATTTTCATGCAGTTTTTTTTATGTTGTAACTATGATGTCCGTGCAGGTTTAGGGTTAAGGGTTGAAAATAATGTTTATGTCCTACATTAAGACTTTTATGAGGTTAGATAATCTGCTGCTTTTAAACCAGCTGATGTGATTCAAATAAAGATTTGTCATAAATAAAGTCACATGATTTAGCAAATAGCAACGTGGTGCTAAGGATGGATCAGCTGGTGACAACATCACATGATAATTACTTTCTCTTGCCTATATGAATATATTGGAAGGAAAGTATTGTTTTCATGTCGATTTTTCGAAATCGAGTTTTCACCGGATCTATACGTTTTCAGACCCCCTGAACCCAAAAAACATGTTTTTAGCGATTGGTCTGTGTGTGTGTCTGTGTGTGTGTGTGTGTGTGTGTGTGTGCGCGTGTGTGTGTATGAGTGTGTGTGTGTCTGTGTGTGTGTGTGTGAACAGAATATCTCAAGAACGGAATATCGTACGAACTTGAAACTTGAAACTTAAGTTACATATCACTACCGGACCCGACACGAACATTTTCATCAAAATCGGTCAACCGGAAGTAGTAGTTTATTCGTATAATTTTTCACTTTTTTGCGATTTTCTCAAAAACTAGTCCTACGATTTTTTTTAAAATCAACTGGTTTACTACATTTTTTATGCTCTACAATATAGGGTAGGCGCCATGTTTGCTGAAATTCTGCTTGAGGCTGTTTTTTCGTAAAAACATTTTCTTTTTAAGATTTCGGCTTTAATATGCATGTTAGCGCAAAACGTTATATAATAAAAGTTGTAGAGAATGTAAAATTCTACAACTTTTATTTCAAACATTTTTTTGTATAACGCTTAGTTTAGCGGTAATTTGCGATTTTCTGTTTTTTTTCTCACGAAAACGTGAGAAAAATCGATTTTTTTAACATTTCGGTCTTAGTATGCATTTTACGACAAAAGTGTATATAATTTAATTTATAGAAAATTAAAAGATCTACAACTTTTGTTTAGAGCATTTTTCTCTACAGAGCCTAGTTTAGCGTGAAAGCGTGATTTTCCGTATTTTTAAGCCAAACTGAGTTCGATTGTCATTTTGCGTCATTCACTCATGATTAAAATAAGGTTATGTTTTTGAGGTTAGTTTTTGTTTATTTCTAATATTTTATTAATAATGTTAGGTTTATTATTAATTATTTGCATTGGCAAGAGAAAGTTGTGTGAGTGTTTCACACCAGATTTTTTTTATTGTATTTTATTATGCAGATACGATTTTGTATTGTTGAGTATTTTATAAAAAGTAAAGTTCCATGTTTTTTTAATTTGTTTTAATTTTCTTTTAATTGGTGAGTGATCAATTGCTTTGAAAAAAGCATTCACCATTTTTCGTGTGCAAAGCCGTGACGGGGCATGCTAGTAAATTTATAAAAATCTGGTGTGAAACACTCACACAACTTTCTCTTGCCAATGCAAATAATTTACAATATAATTTAACATTAGTAATAAAATATTAGAAATAAACAAAAAACTAACCTCAATAAACATAACCTTATTTTAATCATGAGTGAAACACTCAAAATGAAAATCAACCTCAGTCTGGCTTAAAAATACGGAAAATCACTATTTCACGCTAAACTAGGCTCTGTAGAGAAAAATACGTTTAATAAAAGTTGTAGATCTTTAAATTTCCTATAAATTTGGTTATATACACTTTTGTCGTAAAATGCATACTAAGGCCAAAATCTTGAAAAAATCGATTTTTCACACGTTTTCGTGAGAAAAAATCAGAAAATCGCTAATTACTGCTAAACTAAGCGTCATACAAAAAAATGTTTGAAACAGAAGTTGTAGGTTTTTAAATTCTCTACAACTTTTATTATATAAGTTTTTGCGCTAAAATTTATATTAAAGCCGTAATCTTAAAAAAACAACGTTTTTACGTGAAAACAGCCTCACCGAGAATTTCAGCAAACATGGCGCCTACCCTATCTTGTAGAGAATAAAAAATTGAGTAAACTAGGCGATTTTAAAAAAAATCGTAGGACCAGTTTTTGAGAAAATCGCAAAAAACTGAAAAATTATACGAATAAACTACTACTTCCGGTTGACCGATTTTGATGAAAATGTTCGTGTCGCGTCCGGTAGTGGTATGTAACTTAAGTTTCAAGTTTCAAGTTCGTACGACGTTCCGTTCTTGAGATATTCTGTTCACACACACACACACACACACACAGACACAGACACACACACAGACCAATCGCTAAAAACATGTTTTTTGGGTTCAGGGGGTCTGAAAACGTATAGATCCGGTGAAAACTCGATTTCGAAAAATCGACATGAAAACAATACTTTCCTTCCTATATATTCATATAGGCAAGAGAAAGTAAAAATGGTAGGCCTATACTTTATTTCCATTATTTTTCATTAATAAATGTGGTTACAAGTTATTTGTATTACCTCTGATCTGTATGACGAAACAAGAGAACTTTAAGAGTAAACTTTTTTATTTTAATGATTAGTTATCTAATATTAGTTCAGCACTCGTTATTTCACAATTGAATTTTACGATGAGTAATCCAAACGTATATCTCTCTCCACATTTCTGACAAAGAACATGTCATCATTATATGCTACCAGTTCACTTTTGACATAGTATTGTCTTGCATTGTTTTTACGAGCATTATAATTTATTTTCAACTAGGAATTTAGTGTTGTAGTATTTTTTGGTTTTTTCATTTCTATTTATCGTTAAATTCTGTATATAGTTAAAAGCACTTATCAGTTATCATTGTGATGTTTTCGTTAAAAATATTGCATTTTTTCTGAGTCACCCCTTTAGCAGCTGATTCGGTAACCGCTGTTTGTTTACTCAACATATCTTTCTTATGATGAACTGAGTGTAAAGATTTTTTTTCTTTTTTTAATGCCACATAGGACTACATAAGTCCATCAAACTAAACAAAAAGAACTCATTTCAATTTTTGCGGTTCAATTTTTCAGTTTTTGGAGTCCTTTCCTGATGTTTCCCCCCTTGAACTTTCTCCAGTATTCCTTCAATCCATCTGATCTTCTCTGCCGTTCCTTGTCAGAATACACATCTTTCTGTTGTTTCGTCGGTTTCTGCTGTTCAAGTCTTGTGGTCTTCAGCCTGTGGTAATTTCCGGATTTTGTTTTGAGTTGAGGTCCTCTAGTGAGATTTGGAGTCCGTTCATGTCCTCCTTAATTTCCCTGATCCAGTGGGACTGAGTTTTTCTGTTTAGGAAAAAGTTGATGATTTGTTTTGAGATTCTGGAAGAGTCGGTCCTCAAGAGATGTCCAAAGAAGGAAATTCTCTTTTTCCTCATCTGGTCTGCTAGAGGTTCTGTATTTCTGTATACTTCTTCTTTCGAGATGGGTTTCCATATCCCATCAGAGAAACATCTTTTGTTCAGGCATCTCCTGATGATCCGACGCTCCAATTTTGAGATTCTGTGCTCCGTGTTTATCTTCCTGAGACTGAAGATTGTTTCGCTGCTGTATGTGATCTTCGGAAGAATTACAGTGTTGTAATGCCGGAGTTTTGAATTTTTTGAAAGACACTTTTTATTGTAAACATTTTGTGTGTGTTTTGCGGTTTTTGTGAGTTTGTTGAATCTTTCTGTCCAGTTAAGTAGTAAAGATCTTTATAAGAGACATTTTTAAAGGAACACACAATGCTTATTAGTGATGATGATAAGTGTTCATTACTACATTATAACTGTTATTACTCCAAAAAGATGTCTATTAGGTTGTAGTGAATTCTGGTAGAAGAAGGTGTCAAATGATTTTAACATCTTAACCGTATACAAACTGTAAAATTAACCTGTACATAGTCCATTTATCCCCTAGTATTTCCATAAACTGTAAATATACAGCATTGTATGTCATTTACGTAACTAAGTAAGCACTTTACACCGTTAGCAATCACAAAAAATAAATTTTTGGAAAAATGTTACAAAGCACCTTCATCCACTCAGTTTTTCAGTTTATAACTACAATATTTGACTCGGTTTCAACTATCAACTTCAGTTTATAACTGTAATATTTGTTTTCAGAATTTGACTGTAACGAAAAAAGTTCACGTGAGTTCAGCTTTGGCGAGTAGTCCAGCAGTTACTTTGCGTGATCGAATTATACGAAGAGCAGCTCTTGAGTGTAAAGATGGAATGTATGGTATCCTTTAATCAACAGTTTTTTTGGATTGATACTCAGGTTCCCTAAGTGTCTATGTCAATGACCACATTAGAGTATGTCAAAGTTATGTATGCGTAGCTTTTGCGCAGGCTAAAAAAATACACATGCCGGGTGGGGAATACATTAGGGTAGTTTGTTGTGCTTCTGTGAATAAATAGAGGGGGGACTTACGGACACACTACAACACGCGCTGCTCGTAGCCAATGTATCTAGCTTTTCATCAAATCTGTTTTTTTTTTTGTTATTAGGGTTTTATTTTTATTTCTATTTATTTGTTTCTATAAAAATGTATATTTATTTATACCCTACAATAGGCCTAAATCGTGTTTCTGAACTAAACTTTTCCTGTTGTCTTCTGTTTTTCGCCATCTGTAACCCATGTTCAGTAAGATTTTACGCAGCGTTTCATGGCTGAAATCGAACAAGAATTCTGGATGTTGTTCCTTAACAACTCTTAAACTATGCCTTAAAGTAGGCAGCGTTTTCTGGGTTTTGGGGAAATTGTAAATTATATTTCTTAGCGCAGATTTTCGGTAATTATCGATGTTAACTTTACTGTTTATTCTTGGACGAATTTTTCCTGGCGTGCTAAACGTTACATTATCTCCAGTTTTTTTTCTTTGGTTAATATTCTACTTAAAGTGTGAACTGATATATCACAAAGTTTAGCAGCGCGCTCCAGAATTTCCTTACGTGGCATCTTGTACTTTTCATTGGAAAGTTTAAATACCTTCATATTAATACATTTACTTTGGGTTATCGGCGATACTTCTTTGCCTATTCGTGTTGATTTCGGTTCAGGCTTTACAAAGCGCTATTAATATTTTAAAATATGCACAACACAGTAAAACTGGTTAAGGTAGTATTGAAAAATACTGTTTAGAGAAGTATTAAAGTATTGAAAAATACTAGTAGAATCGCAATGCTGAGATCTTACCTTTGGAAAGTACACAAAGTGACTGTTGTTCTTCAGAAAAGTGTTGTCAAACCTCGCCCTCTGCCACATAAAGGTTTCATACACTCCCTCTCGTTCCAAAACATTCTCCACACATTCTCAAAAGGAAGCCAAATGAACGACTGCGAATCAACATAGCATGTATACATAACTTAGTTCTACTCTACAAGGTTGCTAATGTGCGTTAAGCCAATACTGCTCCATAGTATCATTGCCACTTAACCTTCCTAAAAAGGCTTCCTTATTTAGTTTATATCTACAAATAATTGGCGTGCTGGTAGAATAATTTTTATCCAGCCATTGTTCCTTGAAAAAATTAAAAATTCATGGTAAATCTAATCATGATATTTTTTGTCGCCGATAGCTGAGTTTTGAAATCTTTGTTACTGCTCATTCTTAAACCCTTAAAGGTTGATATTTTAAAACCTTAAGTAATGTTATTTTGCTTAATTTTGTCCCACTGAATAATTATATTTATATGTACTTATTAATTTTTATTTTTTATAAGACATTTTTTTAAGTATATTTAAGAAAATTAATTGTACAAAAACTATTATTGTAATTATTAATTAATAACACTAATAAAACAAAAAAATAACCTAATACTATACAGGTAGCCTCATGAGTAACCCAGCATACTTCTGAGGTGTATTCCTTCCATGAAAATAATAAAAAGAGTTCGTATAAACATAGGTCCACATAGGACATTGGTTAGCGAGTTACAGCTGGCGAAAATTTTCATCTGGGTTTGAGTTCCCCCACAGAAATTAAGCTCTATTGAAATGTTTAGAGCATTAATTAAAATGAGAAACTAAACAAACATGTAAACTTCTTGGGATGAATAATACGAGTCACTCTGTAAACAACACAAACAGGAATTGTACAAGCGACAGTATATGTTCTAGCAACAAAAAGTCGAACTTTATGTTAGCAACATCGGCTAACAGCAGTACCAGTATTGTCCATTCCCGAAATATAAAAGGCATCCCTCATATTACGTTTTAAGACAAAAATAAGTTTGCTTTCGCCGGCCGCATTGGCGCAGTTGGTAACGTGCTCGCCTCTCATCATGCGGTCCTGGGTTCGAATCCCACTCAGGCACGGCATATTTTCATACGTAAAAAAAAATCATTTCATCCTCCATTGCGCAATAGTTATACCCCAACGTCGTCGCTAATGACCGTTGTAGTTGATGCGACGTTAAATAAATGAATTAAAAAAAAAAAAAAAAAAAAGTTCGCTTTTTGACAGAAATTTAATATTTTCTCACAAACCTTTATGGGGTTAATAAATGCTTATTCATTTGGTTTGTATTTTATTCACAATGAAACCGCCACCAAAAATCAACAAATAATATATTAGCATTCAGAAAATTTCTTTAACAATTTTTACACAGTGAATTTAGGAAGTGGTTTACCGACAATGTTACTTGAGTATATTGCTTCGAATCCGTCGATTGTTATTCAAAGTGAAACCGGGATGCTTGGTGTTGGTAGCTATCCGACTAAATCTAATATAGATCAGGAAATAATTAATGGTGACAAGCAAACCGTCTCTGAACTTCCTGGTGCCAGCTACTTTGATTCTGAAGAAAGCTTTGCAATGATTAGAGGGTAAGTTAATTTGTCACATACAGTAGGCATCTTCTGCAATAAATCGAACTAAAATAAATAAACATTATTGTTGTTGTTTAGGTCATCAGCTGAAAGGCTGGCATGAACCTCTTGAGACTGTACTGAGTGAAACTAGGAGTAAGTGGTTTACCTTTGCCTTCCTCACTGAGTGGAAAAGTATGTTTATCACCATGCCAGGGCCTCTGAAAAGCATCTACTTTCCATTGTGCAAATGTCATCTTGAGTTTATTCACCACAGGGTCTGGCTGTATAATGAAATACATTACTCTCACAGTAGATAACGCTGACTGGTATCTTTACACCTCTACCTCTTTTGTTCATAAATATGCTTTAGTCATATAAATGCTCGAGCATGTGTTAAGAAACGGAACTATTATTTGTAGCCCTGGGACTAGCAGATCAAGTCCAAATAATTTAACACTCCATCTGCCTATTATGGGCATAAAAGAGGTTGACGAACTTGCAAAGAAAAAAAAAATAATTAGACCATTTAAAAACAATCAAAAAATTACATAAAGTACTAAAAATATTTAAATTACTAAAAACAAAATGTTAATACATTTTTATACGACAAGTCAAAATGTTTGAGATAGGTCTTAATTGTGTCCAGTATCCATTTTACAATCCAACTTCATAAATTATCCGATTAAACATTTAGCATTTTAATTAACAAAGTCTGGTATGGAACACTCACACAACTTTTTCTTGCCAATGTAAATAAAACCCATATTTTTAAACTATGGTCTAAACATTAACACTTTCAGAACAGCACCTGTATACGATACGGGCACGCCATTTTGATCGGCTGGACGGCACCCGTATATGATACGGGCGCGTATTTGCTTGGTTTTATATCCATTAGCTCGTTTCGTATACGATTACTGTCTATGCTGTCACTTAATTTAGTTCATTCTGAATCTAAAGTATCTAGTAAATATAAAGAATCTAGTACACTCATAGTCCTAATGTTGTCAGATTATCGAATATATCGACTTTTACAGCATCGATGTTATCGAGTGTGCGCAAGCAATCTGCCGGTACTCTTGCACGTTGTTGTTAGTTATTAGTTTGTTATTATTATACTTAGTTTTTTTTTTTAATTTTACTTCAGATATAAAAATGTAAATTGGTTATTAATAATATATATAATATTTATTGTAAAATATTCGTTGTAAAATATTATATATTATATTAATGCTCCACGCTTTTATTTTTAACTGTAATGTCTGTGATTTTTTTTTTTTGTAAATTTTTTTTTTTTTTAGTTCATTTTTTTTTGATTAATTGTTAAATAATAGCGTTTCTTAAAAATTTTTTTTTTAGATATAAAATAAAATTTTTTTTTCTGTGATTTTTTTGTAAATTTTTTTTATTTCTTTCTTTTTAGTTAATTTTTTTAAGTAATTGTTAAATAAAAGCGTTTTTTAAATTTTTTTTTTTTAATTTTAAAATTTTTTTTTACAAACACCTCCACAGCGTATTGTCATCGAAGATAAACAAGTGTGCAAAGTTTGATTCATATTGATACGGTAGAAGTACCATGCGTTCTGAAAGTCGCTGTGCACCAAGTGACATGACAGGGAATAATTTCATGGCTAGGTTGGTAGCTCTGTGCTGTTCAATTGTTGCCGAACACGTCGAGGCCTGTCAGTCATTGAGTTGAAGTTGTATATGTTTCATTTATTGCAGTTCTGTTGCACGTTTTTTGTTGTTGGACGCGATGGTTCTTTCAGTAGAGGAGCGCATTTTCCTCGTTGAATACGTATTTCGCGAAGGTGACAAGTACAGTGATTTAGTGAAGCGCAAATTTTCTGAAAAGTTTCCAGATTCAATTATTCCTCACCGTAATGCAGTACGAACACTGATAGAAAAATTTCGGGCAACTGGCTCTGTTGAGGACGCTGAACGTAGTGGTAGGCCCCCTAAGCTAGACGAACAAAAGCTGCTGGATATTTCTGATTCTATGGCACAAAGTCCAAAAACATCAATGCGTAAGTTAGCACAACAGCATAATATCGGACTTGCTACCGCACATAAAGCTGTCAGACAAGAACTTAAACTATTCCCATACAAAGTGAGGTGTGTTCAAGAGCTGAAACCTTCAGATAATGACAAGAGACTAAATTATTGTCATTGGTTTCAACGTTTCATCAACCAAAATTCCGAAGACATCCTTGACGTAACGTTTTATACAGATGAAGCGTGGTTTCACTTGGGAGGGTATATAAGTTCACAAAATACTCGAGTATGGTCGACAACTAACCCTTGCGCTTTACATGAACAGTCCTTACACGAAGCAAAAATTGGAGTCTGGGTTGCTGTGAGTAGAGCACGTATTGTTGGACCAATTTTTTTTGCAAACACAATCAATAGTGAACGTTATTGTTCTGATATTTTAGAGAACTTTACGCATCAAATAACAAGTGGAAATGAATAATGGTTGGTTCCAACAAGACGGGGCAACAGCACATACATCTAACATCTCAATGGCTTTCCTGCGCAACGTGTTTGGTGAACGAATAATTTCAAAGAATTTGTGGCCTGCAAGATCTCCTGATCTGACTCCCCCCGATTTCTTTTTATGGGATGCGGCGAAACAAACTGTGTATCGGAACAGACCACACACGATTGACGAACTTAAAGCCGCAATAACGGCATACATTCAAGGAATCACTGTTCTTCAGTTGCGAAAGGTGTTTGCAAACAAAATGAAACGAGTGCAATGCTGTATTGATGCCAATGGAGGTCATTTCGAACACCTTCTATAAACAATGTAATCACGGTTTAACAATGTAATTAAGGTATTGAATAAATTTTTTTCCAAAATGCTTAGTCATTTCTTTATACATATTTTCATAAATCCATAGTCACAATTCCAGTGCACAGCGACTTTCCGAACGCACGGTATTAAAATTTTAAGTTGCAAGATTTGATGGATCCAAGAGTAAGTTAAATAAAAGCGTTTAAAAATAGGTAATTATTTTGTAAGAATTTAACTCATATAATTAATTTTATTAGTCTTATATATTATCATTATACGGTGAAAAATGTTTTAAATTCAAGAAAACATGCCTCTCTCTCTCTCTCTTCAGTCAAACATCTTTATCATTACAATGCAAGTAATCCTAATCTTAAAAATTGAAAACTAATCTACCAATTAACTAATTATGATCTTTAATTTAATCTTTACTTTTTGAATTTATGACCAATAGTTAATTTGTTACAATTTTTTAAAAATCCCTGAAAAATGGCAGTTCATGGGTAAAACTACAAAAGAATATCAGTCTTCAAAGTGTTAATAAACAATGTAAAATGTAAAACATAATCTACTTTTAATCATTACTACAGATGCAGTGTGTTTACTTGATATGTATCTTCTTTCTTATAATGAATAGAGTATGGTGACAAATTTGAGAATCTTCAGATTATAAAAAGAGCTTGTAATAACCTTCAGATAAAACCAAGCCGTTCTGTTTCATTTAAACAACGCAATATGTGAGGATGAATGCCACTTGTCTGTAGGATTTTAGAGCCGTTTGCAGCCGACGGACATAGGCGGACATATGCTACTATTATATATATTTATTAACTGTGTTGATCAAAAAAAGTTTTGTAAATTAAATAGTACTTTTCTGTTTCCAGTGGACACATTGATTTAGCAATAGTTAGTGCTATGGAGGTATCACAGTATGGAGATTTAGCCAGTTGGATTGTGCCAGTATGTATTACATGTTTCTACAAATTAATTGGTTATAGTATTTTTTTTTTATTCAGACACAATTTCCAAGTTACAAATTTTACATTGGTTTTTGAAAAAATATATTAGGTTAATTATTTATCCATGCACAATACATTTTCTAATTAAACTAATTTTTATAACACAATAATTAACCAAATGTACAAAAATATAAAAACATTAACTCGGAAAAAATGTTGTTAGGTACCTTATTGAAAATCTTGTTGAGACACCATCAGGCTCAGAAAAGAAATGAAAGCCTAGAGGCAAGCTAAATAAGAAATTAATTTTTAATTTTAGTCTTAAACTTGCCACTTTAGCGGCACTTCCATGTCTCGCCTCAGAGGGGTAGGTGGATCAGGATTCATAAGTGGGTCAGAACCATGGAAGTGCATGCGCTGCACCCCCTTTGCCACAAGGTGAAGTTCAGACACCAAAGGGTTGGGTGGTTCACAATATTTTGAAGTTTGAGGATTTGAAAGTTTAAAGATGATGTTTGAAGTTTCAAAATTTTAAATTCGAAGGTTTTTGAAGTTTTAGTTTAATGTTTGAAGTTCGAAGGTTTGAAGTTTCAACATTTCAACTTTGAACGATGAGATTTGAAGCTATGGCTATTAGAGTTTTCTTAGTTTTCTCAGCGACCTGATGGGTTAAAGGCAACTTTAGCTACATGGTCTTGAAGTACGTTGGAAGGGGCACAAAAAATGTTCAATACAATTTTTCGCTACAATGCTGCATTTAGGAGATTAAAAACCTTTGGGAAGGGGGTTCAACCCGAAATTTTTATATTTCTACTTTATGGATTTTTTATTGTTAAACAACGTGCTGCTAAAATATGTTTTGTATCCTGAAAATTTCAAAAGTTTGGATGGGTGTAGCACCCCCTATAGGACCCCGACTAAAAATTTAAAAAATTACCCAAATCACAGGGGTAAGTGTAACTTTTGTTTAAAATAAAATTTTCCCATTAAAATCATTCTGAAGATGTGTAAATAGACAAACATGAATGCGGCAAGCCTTAAGAAGTTGAGTAAGTTAATGGCAATTTTACATACATTTTCTTGATGTACCTTATCACTGAAATCCATGCCGGTAAACAGTTTAATGCATTCAGAAAATTTCATAGGATTTGTTTGGGGGTAGCAACTACCACAGGAAGCCAATCTAAAATGTAAAAAAATTCCTTATGGTAACAAACAGTTATAATTGTACAATTAACCTACAAAAGGTTCCGAGGTATAATGTATGTGCTCTGGGTATGGTGCACAGTCAACTCTCCGTATTCGCGGTTCGATTTTTTGTTACCGTTTTCAGTATTTGCAGTGCGGTAAATTCAATATTCATGGTTTGTTCCAAATGAAAAAGAATTTTAAAAATGATGATAAAATGCATGATAAAGATTATGAACGTAAAATGTTCTGTACATTATTCCTGAACAATGTGCTTTTATTACGTACTGTCGCCAACTGCACTACCAATATTTGTGCCTGCAGATGGTCCCAGTAACTGCTTGCTGGGCGGAGTGCTACAGATGCACAGAGCCAGCGGTGCCTCCCCTCCACTATGAAGTGGACTCGCCAGAGGGCTGTTAAAGCAGCCGCACTGAACCGTGAGTGAGACTTTCCAATCAACTCTCAACCGGAGAAGAACTAGGAAGAAGAGCCCAGCCGAAACCGAATGCACCATCCCTGGTCTGCGCTACCGGTGGCGGACGCTACATTTCCGCACTGGTCAGCCTTTGCCGACCCGGAGAGAACCGCCTGAGGCGGGCTATAGGCAAACGGCCTACGCCGACCCGACACAGTGAGGCTCTGCGGACCACCACTGTGACGCTGCAGTGCGGACCGAACTGCTGCTGAGGGGAGGCTAGGCCTGTACCCGGTAGCTGAGCTGTCACTCTTCGGACTCCGCTTCAAATACGCCAGCTCACTGCTTCCGACCACGAACAACGGCCCTTTTCAGGGCCAACCACTTAACACACCCCCGGCCCTTTTCAGGGCCACCAACTTTATGAGCAAGGTTTCACCACGTGTCGTCGGCCCCGGTCGGCGACAGTGCATAAATACAGAACCTCTACGAAACATGGAGTTGCTGGTTTTAAAACTGGTAAGTTATGAATGTTCATTTAAATATCATATTAATATGTACATATGAATATAGTATGTACACTACAATATGTATGTAGGT
Source organism: Catonia carolina (assembly GCA_035578175.1). Lineage (NCBI taxonomy): Eukaryota > Metazoa > Arthropoda > Insecta > Hemiptera > Achilidae > Catonia > Catonia carolina. The sequence continues at coordinate 2,721,066 of JAQMRL010000014.1, read as the reverse complement.
ATTATGTGTAGGCGTTGATTATTAATTTACGAATTCACTTTCCGTGTTTGCGGTTTTTGTATGTATACCGTATTCATGATGGGGTTAGGTTCCAAAAATTTGCCGAGAGTTTTTTTGTACGTTGTTGTGCTGGTTGTACTGAAATTAAAAGTCACACATGCCCACTGATGCTTTAACCCCCTGTGCCCATCGTTAAAACCAAAGGCAAAACTCGTAATTCAAGTAACTATAGATTAAAGTATGTAGAATATTTCAATAATATTTACAGTATTTTTTGTTATACTAAAACACATACATTATGTAAAAAACCTCTCATAAAAATTTGAAAAATAAATTGTTATTTTGTGTGTTTTTTTTTCTAGGGTAAAGTAGTAAAAGGAATTGGTGCTTCAATGGATATAGTAAGTGCCCCGAAAACTAAAGTTGTCGTTGTCATGGAACACACAATGAAAGATGGAACGCCAAAAATTGTTGCACAATGCAATTTACCTTTAACTGGAAGCCATTGCGTCGATCTAATTATCACTGAAAAAGTAAGTAAATTTATTTAAATAATTTTATCGGATTTCTTTAATATTACTGGTAAATACTAGGGGCGTTCAAAAGAAGCGCTGTTTACAACTGATTTAAATGATTTAAAAAAGGGCAGGAGACGTTAGAGGACGACGAATGCAACAGGATACTGTCAACATCCCAAAAGGACAAAATGATTGCAACGTTGAAACAACAGATTCTAAATGATTGAAAAATGTCAATTGCGGATTTGTGAACAAAGTTGGTATCTGACAGCGATTAATTCATAACATTTTTCACGATGATTTGAAGATGAGAGTCATCAGTGTGAAGTTTGTTCCAAGGCTGGTGAACATGGATCAGATGGAATATCACATGACAATCACCAGCAAGCTGTTTGAGACTTGTTTGAAGGACCCTACGTTACTCCAACAGATCAAATTAACAGTTATTAACAGATCAAATGATGAGTCTTAAGTGTTCACCAATACGCCGGCCGCATTGGGGTAGTTGGTAACGTGCTCGCCTCTCATCATGCGGTCTTGGGTTTGAATTCCATTCAGGCACGGCATATTTTCATACGTTACAAAAATTCATGCAGAACAGTCGGACGTTAAACAAAAAAAAAAAAAAAACCTGGAGATAAAATAGCAATCATGGTATTGGCACACAACATCATCTTCCAGATCAAAGAAGGACATTTAATCAAATATGACGACTCAGCTTCAACAGATTTCGAAAGAAGCCTTCTTCTACTGCTGCTTCCAACAATGATAGAATCAATGGAGTAAGTCTGTGTGTGTACACAAGGGTCCTTCTTCGAAGGTGATTAGGTAAGCATCGCCATAGGTCATAACATTAGCACGCTGAACCACCGTTCCGGGAACTTTGTGAACCCCGCTTGTGTTATAAAAAATGTTGTTTCGGTCAACAGCTGAAAGGCTGGTTTGAACCTCTAGAGGTTTTACTAAGTAAAAACAAGGAGTGAGTTGAAAGTGTATGGTTAGCATACCAAGCCCTCTGAGAAGCGCCCATTTTCCACCCTGCTCATGACACCTCCACTTCATTCACCACAGGGTCTGGCTGTATAATGAAATTTATTACTCTCGGAGGAGATAACTCTGACCTGTGGTGTCTTTTACACCTCTACCTCTTCTATTAAATACTTCAGTCATATAATTTTCAAAATAGTTTTGTTATAAAAAATTGTATGCTATATTTTCAGGCTGTATTTACAGTAGATCCTGAAGGAGGTTTAACTTTAACTGAAGTCGCAAAAGGCTTTGAAGTTGCTGAAATACTTGTAAGTACTTCATGTGATTTCAAAGCTGCTCCAGAATTAAAGCCAATGGCACAATTCGGTTCAGTCGATGAAACGGACGAGACAAATGAAGCACAAGTTACTACCGATGAAGAAGACGGTAAAAATACGGAGAAAGGTGACAGTAAGACTGCAGCAAAAGATAAAGCATAACTTTGTAAAAATTAATTTCAGTTATTTATATTTTAAAATAATTTTTTCTTGGAGTTAATAATTATTTATTTCCCAAAAATAAAATTAACACTACTTTATATTTGTATCTGTTTTTTATGTTTATCCACAGTGTGGTAAACAACTGACTATTTGCTGTTGCCCTATGTAATTTTGTTTTGTATTTATCACTTTATAACCATTTAAGGTTTTTTTTTCATTGGTATATTCATGCCCTCAGTATTCAAACAAAGGTACTTATACTGCCTTCGTATTTATTGTAAAATATACTGTAAGGTTTAGGTATAAAAAAATTCTATCCAACATATTTAAAAATTTATTATTTAAACTGTTTAATGTTTCGTGTTAATCAGAACGTTGTAGTACGTGTAGACTGCCTTCAATACCTGAAACAAAGAAAACCTTAATGAATCTGAAAGTAGCTTAAAAATGTTTTTGTGATTTTTATTTGCATCCCAGTTTATTATTATCATAGATTTTGCCTGTTCTATTAAATGCTAAGACAAAATTCTGTGTGGCAACTATCTCTTGCCAATGTTAATAATGAACAATGTTGTTGTTTAGGTCATCAGCCGAAAGGCTGGTTTGAACCTGTAGAGGTTTTACTAAGTAAAACGAGGAGTATGGGGGTTACACTTGCCTTCCTCACTGAGTGGAAAAGTACGCTTATCAGCATGCTGGGCCCTCAGAAAAGGACATATTTTCCACTCTGCAAATGACACCTTCACTTCATTCACCACAGGGTTTGGCTGTAGCTATAATAAAATTCATTACTTTCAGAGGAGATAACTCTGATTAGTGTCTTTTACACCTCTACCTCTTTTGTTCTTAAGGGGAGACTGCACTTTGTACCCCACCATTGTTAAATTTGATATTTTTAAGTACATTTTTCAAAGGATTGATAAAAGATAGGCGAATAAAACTTTACACATGTATAGTTGTCGGGTGTCTTTAGCTACTGACATTTCTTCAATTTAATTTGTCGAACCATAAAATTAAAAACAAAATAACCAATCACATAGATTTTTACAAAGTTATTTTCTACGTTTTTTGCATATTACTAATTGTTGGAGCATTTAAGGAAGTTATAAAAATGCTGGTATATGTGCTTGTACAAGATGAATAACTGGTAAAAATTTCAACCCGGTAGGTTTGATGGTTTCCGAGAAAAATGTACCTAAAATTTTAAAAATCTAAATTTACGAGAACAGGCAAAAAAAACCAAAAACAATACGTACACACAAGTAAATTTCCCATCAACAGCTGGGTAGAAAGATGAACTAACAGCTGAAAATGTTAAAAATAGTGATGCAGATATTTTTAAAAACTAAAATTCTTTTTGTTTTAAAACGATCAGTATAAAATTATGAAAAATATTCGTTCTTGGTTACATGATAATTTTTCTGGGCAGACCTGGTAAAAACTTAATTTGTTCATTAAAATAATGTTTTTGACGTAATTTAATGTTTTTTTCTTGTAGACTAGGGCTGAACTATTGAGAAACATAAAAAATCGAAATTTTCAGTCAAAACCATCATACAGTCTTACCTTAAATGATACAGTCATTTAATTGGCTGACCATGTAATAAGAAAAAAGAACTATTTATTTTAGCCCTGCAACAAATATATTGAGTGTAAATAATTTGACACTCCACCTGTCTCTTATGGGCAGAATGAACAATATAACCTTATTTTAATCATGAGTGAATGATGCAAATTAAAAACCAACCTCTGTAGAACTTAAACATACGGAAAAGGATTAATTGCGGCTGAACTTGGTTCTGTAAGAAGAAATGCTTGAAATAAAAGTTGTACGGGGTGATATTTTAGTCCTGTTACCCAGTTGTTAATGTCTGGTAATTTTTTTCTAAGAAGGGGAATTTTGTTTTCTGACATGAAGTTGGTAGCCCTACTCAACCAGTATAGATATGGCAGTGTGAGTTAATTTTTCTTGAGCTGTGTAAAATTTTGTGCCGTTTCTGATTGTGTTATGAACAGAATGTCTTGTTCGCTAGAACTGAACTTAATCTGAAACGATTAGTCCAAGAGCTGAAGCTCTTAGACTAATCGTACCCAATAAGGTTAAATTTCAATTTTTCAATAGCTTTCAAAACACTTTAATATGACCAACCAACTTGCGAGGAAAGTTTTCGTAAACTTTTCCGAGGAGAATTGAACAATCTTGTTTTCACATTCTGTAAAACGTCATCGTCAAGAGAGTTGGTCGACCACTACGTTTTCTGTCGCAAGCACTACCTGTCTCTCGGAATTGGTTTGTTAGCCTAGAAATTGACTTTCTTTTCTGGTGGAGGAACACCATCAAATTGAATTAGAAATGATTCTTTTACATTCGCGTACGATTTCGTAGCAAATTATTGTTCAAGAATGAAAACCGTTGTTCTAGAGTAAAAGACATTCTGTTCGTAACACGGCCGGAAACGGCAAAAAATTTTACACAGCAGTAGGAGAATTAACTCACACTGCCGTATTTATATCAGTTGAGTAGGGCTACCAACTTCGTGTCACAAAACAAAATTTCCCTTTCTTAGAAAAATATTACCTGACATTACGAATTGTGTAACAGAACTAAAAAATCACTCTGAAGTTTATTTAATTTTCTATAACTTTAATCAAGTACACTTTTGTTGTAAAATGCATACTAAGGCCGCAATCCTAAAAATTCCAATTCTTTTACCGATTTTGACGAGGAAACTACAAAAAAAAAAAATCACTAATTGATGCTAAACTAAGCATTGTCGAAAAAAATCTTGTGTGAAACACTGTACTATATACATGATGATGATACACTGAGTACATGATGGACTCAGGGTGTAGAGGTGTGGAACTGATGCAGTCTGTTTGTGCCACCAGCTACAATTCAAATAATCTTTTGGAGTCTGTATCTCGAACAAGCGTTCCTTTTCCGTCCAGAAAATAGGATGTAAGTTCATCTTGAGAAAATAAGAATATATATGGAAGGAAGTTGCAGGATGTGGGCAGCTAAGAAATCCATAGGATGAACTAAAAAAAGTAAACATAATTAAAATTTACACTATATTCAAGAATTTACCATTGTAAAGTATTCCAAATTGATGACAAACAACCCAAATGGACTCAACTTCATTGGCCTGTTATTTCTTGTCATCATTATGAGTAGAGTTTTTTTGAACCATTCAGGCTTATTAATCCAAGAACATTCATAAAGTGTTTTTCGTAAATTTTCATCCTGAAAAACCAATAGTAAAATTTAGTAATTGTAACTAATATTACTGTCTTGAGGGACAAGTTTATTTGAAAATTAACCATAAGCTTGCTAAGAAAACATGCAATTACATATGAATGTTGTATTAAAGGTCATCATCTGAAAGACTGATTTTAACCTCTAGAAGCTTTACCAAGAAAAACGAGGAGTGAGATTGTTTACCAGTGTATTCCTACCTGAATTAAAAGGTATGCTTATCAGCATGCCAAACCCTCTGAAAAGCACAAATTTTCCACACTGCAAATGACACCTTCACTTCATTCACCAAAGGGTCTGGCTGTACTATGAAATTCATTACTCTCAGAGGAGATAACTTTGATTAGTGTCTTTTAAACCTCTGCCTTTTGTGTTGTTTTAGTCATACAATTGGGTGACCATGTGATAAGAAACAGAACTATTTTTTTAGCCCTGGAAGTAGCAGATCAAGTGCAAATAATTTAACACTCCACCTGTGTGTTGTGGGTAGTACATATATGAATAACCACTGATTATGCAACAAGAAAGCAGTGCAACCAACAAGGTTTCTGGTAACATAATGTGGTAATTGGGCTCCAAAGTAGTTGAAAGATATCAAGTTGTAGTGTTAATGGCCAAATATGTGTCAATGTCTGTCAAAAGTTTAGAATTTAAATCGATTACAAGTTTACACAAAATGTATGTAAAAATATGTCAAGGGTGAATAATCTGTTTTTTGAATTAAGTTTGTAGTATAAAATTTCCCGTGTCGGTGTCACGAGTGCTGTGCAAAATCCAGTTGTTTGCAGCTATGTTCGAGCTGCTGGACCTGCCCTGAGTTTTAAGAGACCCATCTCTTAGGCTCTTCCACCTCGAGGCTGTTGCCCAAATCCAGTTAATATACAACATGCTTCGGCTATCTAGGACAACCCTCACTTTATGGTTAATTACTTTCTCTTGCGTTTATGAATATATAGGAAGGAAAGTATTGTTTTCATGTTGATTTTTCGAAATAGAGTTTTAACCGGATCTACACGTTTTCAGACCCCCTGAAGCCAAAAAATATGTATTTAGCGATTGGTCTGTGTGTGTGAGTGTGTCTGTCTGTGTGTATGTGTGTGAACAGAATATCTCGAGAACAGAACGTTGAACAAACTTGAAACTTAAGTTAGACACCACTACCGGACCCGACACGAACATTTTCATCAAAATCGGTCAACCGGAAGTAGTAGTTTATTCGTATAATTTTTTACTTTTTTGCGATTTTCTCAAAAATAGCTCCTGCAATTTTTTTAAACATTGTCTTGTTTATTAAATTTTTTATGCTTTACAAGATAGGGTAATCGTCATGTCTGCTGAAATTTTTGGAGGGGCCATTTCCTCTTAAAATAATTGTTTATTTTTAGATTGCGGCTTTAATATGCACTTTAGCGCAAAAATTGATATAACAAAAGTTGTAGACAATTTAAAATCCTACAACTTTTATTTCAAATTTTTTTGTATAACACTTAGTTTACCGAATTAGTGATTTTCTGTTTTTTCTCACAAAAACGTGTAACAATCAATTTTTTAGTGTAATAAATACTTGTAATTGTAAACTTTAGTGTGTTAATTATAATTACCTAGATCCCGAAACGGACCTTGGCGATAAGCGTCACAATATCAATTTTTTTTACACATTTTCGTGAGATAAAAACAAAAAATTGCTAATTACCGCTAAATTAAACATTCAAAAATATGTTGCAAATAAAAGTTATACAATTTTAAATTGTCTACAACTTTTACTATATACATTTTTGCGCTAAAATGCATAATAAAGCCGCAATCTTAAAAAAACAATTTATTTACGTGAAACAATCTCTGCAAGAATGACATGACGCCTACCCTATCTTGTAGAGCATAAAAAATTTAGTAAACCAGGCGATTTTTTAAAAAAATCGTACGGCCAGTTTTTGAGAAAATCGCAAATAAATGACACAGATAAACTACTACTTCCGGTTGACCGAATTTGATGAAAATGTTCGTGTCGGTCCTCTAGTGGTATCTAATTTAAGTTTCAAGTTCGTACAATGTTCCATTCTTGAGATATTTTTTCACACACACACAGACCAATCGCTAAAAACATGTTTTTTGGGTTCAGGGTGTCTGAAAACGTGTAGATCCGGTGAAAACTCGATTTCAAAAAATCGGCATGAAAACAATATTTTCCTTTCTAGACATTCATATTGGCAAGAGAACGTACTAGTAGTAGTAGTAGTCACAATAATAATAATAATAAGTAAAACAATGGCTGAGCACGGGGTACAGCGTGGTTGGTTACCTTACGCAGGCATTGACGGGGCATGGTTGTTTTCAGGCGTATCTCCACTGGTTCAGAAGATCGGATGAAGCAAGCTGTCTGGATTGTAAGATGGAGGAGGACAACGCAGTACATGCGATTTTTGACTGCGGAAGATGGATACCATAGAGGGAGATTCTAGGGACCAAGCTTGGGTCGCCGATTTCTCCAAAAAATCTCTGTGATTTTATGATTGCAGAAGAAAGCCGGAAGGCCATTAAGGGGGTAGTCAACCCAGAAAATTAAAATTTCAGGCTATAATTTATCAATCCTGAATCCTGAATCCTGGTTGAGAGGGCTGAGAAGCCCTATGATGGCGACATCGTGTTAAGGAACACCTGGTCGCTCGGGGAACAATTTTACCGAATAATTGCAACCTCATGAAATTTAGGGGGAACTTTATAGTTTAAAATTAGGAAATAGGATTCTGGCTCTTGCGGGATTGGGACTGGGACTTCAAAGGAGGTAATGTATTTTAAGAAGTTACTCGTGGATGAAAATTAATATTAAGGGACAAGTGGGTTTAAGAGCAGCTCTTTTCTTTTTTTTGTTTTTCTGTGGCCTTTTTCAGTTATGTGGGAGTTTTATTGTCATTATTATTATATTATTATTATTTATTTTAAATGAAAGAGTAATTTACTAGTAATAATCTACCATTTGAACCAAGTTCAAATCCAAGTAGTTTTTCTTACAATGAATTTATTGAAGAAAAACCATATTTTCAAAATATTTATTTTATGTATTCACAAATATTTTTTTACTAAATCCCTATTAAGGTTTTTGTAATAATCATTCCACAGATAATAGAGGAAGAAATTATGAACATTTGAAAAACACATCATTCAATTATCTCCAATACTAACCGAAATATTTTATTCTCAAGAATGTACAATCATGCAAAAACCACATTTCCAGAAAACTTAAAGTTGAAGAATAATTCAACATGCCTTGCTAGTGAGCTTTATTTTAAACAAATGTTTTCATAACTTTTTGTCAACGTACAAACAAAGTAAACAAATGCTGTGATTCATAAAATTTTAAACTTCAAATAAATGCAAGAACAATCAAAATTTTAAAAAAATCATCTTCTTGAGTTGACTACCCCCTTAAGGAGTTCATCCAGAAGGTGATAAAGAGCAGAGAGGTCCAGCTGCGTTAGTCCCAAAAAAAATCACACAAAAAGGAGGAAATGGGCGATAAGAAGAGAAATCGCTGAGATAACGTTGTTCACCTAATAAAGAACCTCCAATTTTTTGTGAAGTTATGCCTAACGGTGATCCCGCGGCAAGTCGGGATGGGGTCGAAAGGAACTAAGAGGATCAGCATACCCCAGGTAAAGACCTACCTGGCTACTGGTAAATTTGGTTTCCTCTCTAAAAAAATAAACAAAAATAATAACAATAATGATGCTTTATTTCAAAAAAGATTACAATTTGTATCTTACATTTTGTATTACTTTTTAAACACATTCATCCCTGTTAGGCTACCACACCTATTCCAATAAATTATATTAAAACATAATCTTACTATGATTAAAAACCATAAGACAGATTATGTGAAAATATCTAGTGTGAAATACTTACACGACTTTCTTTTGGCGATGTAAATTATGAAAATGATATATTTTGTTTAATCATTAGTAAACAATGTAAAATGAGAATCGAAACCTAATTTTAATTATGAGTATGTTACCGGATGGGACATTAAGTGGCGAGTTGAAACTTTTACTTATTGGTGGCCGTTTAAATGGTGGCCGTCTTGGCGAAGCGTCGGTCGTAGTCGTCGTGGGAGTCGGGGAGCTGAGCGACACGGTGTGCCGTTGTCTAGCGTAGACGTCATCTTTTTCCCTCGGAGTAGTGCGTCGATGGCCGTTTCGTAGGAACCGGTGGGCGTAAGGCTCGGTCGAGGGACCGCTGTGGGCATTGCTCGCGGCAGCGGGCAAAATCACGCTAAACTAGGCTCTGTAGAGAAAATGCTAAAAAAATTAAAGTTATAGATCTTTAAATTTCCTATAAATTTGATTATATACACTTTTGTCGCAAAAAACTATGGTTTGCTGAAATCTTTAAAAAATCGATTTATTTACAAATTTTCGTGAAAAAAAAACTGTAAATCACTAATAACCGCTAAACTAAGTGTTATACGAAACAATGTTAAAAATAAAAGATGTAGGTTTTAAATTCTCTACAACCTTTATTACGTATATTTATTTTTGCACTGAAATGCATAATAAAGCCGCAATCTGAAAAAAAGTTTTTTTACGAGAAAACAGCCCTCCCAAAAATTTCAGCAGACATGGCGCCGACCCTATCTTGTAGAGCATAAAAAATTTAGTTAATGAGGCGATTTTTTTTTTTTAATTTTTGAGAAAATCACAAAAAAGTTAAAAACTACACGACTAAACTACTACTTTCGGTTCACCAATTTTGCTGAAAATGTTCGTGTCGGTTCCGGTAGTAGTATCTTTTTTTCAGTTTCAAGTTCATAGGATGCTCCGTTCTTGAGATATTTTGTTCACACACACAGAGGTCAATCACCTAAAACATGTTTTTTGGGTTTAGGGGTTCTGAAAACGTGTAGATCCGGTGAAAATTCAATTTCGAATAATCTCTATGAAAACAATACTTCCCTCCTATATATTCATATAGCCGAGGGAAGAGAAAGTAAAAATTAGGTTATGTTTTTCATTTTACTTTGTTAAATAAAACCATAAAGGGGTTCCGTCATTAACTGGAGGAAAACCCCTTAATCCTTTTTTGACGTGTCCCAACTTAGTTCAACGTTTCAACTTCATACGCTATTCCGTTTTTAAGATGTTTTGTTCACACACACCCAAAAACCAATCGGTAAATATATGAATTTTTTAATTCAGGGGACTGGAAAAAGTGTATTTCTGGTGAACAATTGACTTAAAAACAATACATTCCTTCCCTATATATTCATATAGGGCAAGAGAAAGTAAAAATTGGTTGGTACACTTTGTTTTTTTTTATCTCGAGTTAAGCACAACCTGAGATTGAGTTTAAAATAAATTGAGTTTTTATAATGAGATTTCGTTTGTGTTTCCTTCTATTATTAAATGCGTGTTACTTGTTTACCCTTAATAGGATATTGTAGTACGAATACGCAGCGTTCATTGTCTGAAACAAATTCAAAGTAAATATAAGAACGTTACAAAACGGTATGCAAAATATAAACTAATCTGTTAAGGATATGATAAAAAATCTGGTGCGAAACACACGATTTTCTTTTCCCAATGCAAATAATGAGCCATAAAACCTGACATTACTGATAAAAACATTAGAAATATACAAAAAAAAACTAACCTCAAAAAACATAACTTTTTTTTTAATCATGAGTGAATTATGCAAAATGAAAATCAATCTCAGTTTAGCTTAAAAATACTGAAAATCACTCTTTCACGCTAAACTAGGCTCTGCAGAGAAAAACGTTTTAAATAAAAGTTGTAGATCTTTTAAATTCCTGTAAGTTTGATAGGCCTACTTCTGTCGTAAAATACATACTAAGGCTGACATTTAAAAGAAAATCGATTGTTTTTTACACATTTTAGTGAAAAAAACCAAAAAATTACTAATTTTTATGAAAATGTTTGTGTCGGGTCCAGTAGAAGTATCCAACTTAAGGTTCAAGTTTCAACTTCGTAGGCCTACATTGTTCCGTTCTTGAGATATTCTGTTAACACTCACACACGCGCGCGCGCACGCAGAGCACACAGACTAATCGCTTAAAACATGATTTTTGGGTTCGGGGCTCTGAAAACGTGTAGATCCGGTGAAAACTCGATATCGAAAAATTGACATGAAAACAATACTTTCTTTTCTATATATTCATAATAGGCAAGAGAAAGTAAAAGAAGACCCGCGGTACCGGGGGTAAGTGTATCTCATTTTAAATAAAAATTTTCTGAAAAAAAACCATTCTGAACATGTATTAATAGTAAAACATGATTAAGGCAAGCCCAGGAAAAGCCGAAGTATATTTTTTTGAGTTTCTTCAGCGAACCGGTGGGTTAAAGTCAACTTTATCTACACGGTCTTAAAGTACTTTGGAAGAGCACAAAAAAGATTCTGAGCACTTTTCCGCTACGATGGACAAAGGCTACAGAGCAAAGGTAATGGTGAATGGAGCGATTCTGGAACAGGTTAGCCACTTCGCCTATTTGGGATGTGATGTGTCATATGACGAGGACAATGATGTGACACAAAAAGTTCAAAAATTTATTAGGCATCGTGGAACAATACATCGAAATTTGAAGTTAAGGGCCTGAACTAGCATATTAATGAAGCTCTATAAGAAAACGGCTTTCCCAATACTGACGTATGGCAGTGAGGCCTGGGAGAGGATGGTGAGGAAGAAGAAATATGAAATTCCATTCAGTCGGTAGAGATGCGCTTCTTGAGAGGCGTTAAGAGAAGAAGAAGAAATAGAAGAAGAAGAAGCAAAAGAAAAAGAAAACGAAGAAGAAGGAGAAGGTAAAGAAGAAGAAGGAGAAGAAGTAGGAGCAGGAGGAGAAGAAGGAGAAGATTGAGAAGAAGAAGTAAAAGGAGAAGGAAGAGGAGGAGAAGTAGAAAGAGGAGGAGGAGGAGGAGAAGAAGAAGGAAAGAAAAAGATGGAGTAGGAAGAGGAGGAGATGGAGAAGGAGTAGGAGGAGGAGGAGAAGAAGAAGAAGAACTCCCTTATTCACATATAATAAAAATTAGATTAATTATTTTTTAACAGACCGTGCAGAAAAAATTCAAATTTATCACTTGAAGTCCAAACGGTTTCACTTCAATCGTTTTGGTACATCTTGTTAAAATTTGTAATAGATATTTACGAAACCATTTCTCTTTGTTATACCAATCAATGTTGTTCAAATTCATCACTAATTCTTCATTCTGAAAACACAGATAAAAATCTGGTATGAAACACACGCATAACTTTCTCATACAAAACTAAATACTGAAACATATGACATATTTAATTTTTAGTTAGCAATATAAAATGAAAAACGTAACCTAATTTTTAGTTCTGTATATACAGAATATAAATTAAGCATTGTAAAAAAGGTTTTTGAAATAAAAGTTGTAGGTTTTTTTAATGGTCTACAACTTTAATTTATATTCAAGCATTTAAGAATAAAAAGGGATAGAGGTGGAAAATACACTACTATCGGTTTCATAATCATAGACACCCGAGTTTGAAGCCTTGCATCTTCAAAACGATGAGTCACATTTTAACATACTTTACAGAAAAATTGGGCGCATTTTATTCTGCGTTGACCCATATTAGTCCTATATTTTTAATGTTGTTTAAAAATTGCCATATCGAGGTTGGAAGACTAAAAGACCCGGTTTCCTGGTACGGCAACAAATTTCATGCGTTTCTTCTTCTTATAGTGCATCTCCTATCGGAGGTTTGCTATCATCACAGCAATCCGGACCTTGTCGACTGCAGCTCTGAACAGTTGAACACTGCCACAGTCATGCACAGTTCATGCGTTTAGAGGCGTGTAATTCGATAATTATTTGACCGCAAATTTTGAAATTTTAACACAACATAGACAATTACGTTCTTACAGCGTGTACGAAATTTTAAATTCGTACGTAATTTAAATTTTGATTTATTAACAATATCCTGAACTATCTCGGCAACCGCTCAATCGTTCGGACTGGCAAACTATCGTTTTATTCAGCGTTAAAAACTTAATACAAATATGTTAATAACATGAAATTTTGATGGGCCAATGTAGTGGTAGAATTTTTAAAATTTTGAATTTTTTTTGAATTTTTGGGCAGCGCCCACGCCCCGCATTAGCGGGGCGTGGGCGCTGCTATCCGTGTTGCCTGAATCTGACTGTCTACCTGTATCGATAATGCAGTTTGTTTATTAAGGTAGACAGTCTGACAGGATGGCACGTACACAACCTGGCACCATGGATAGTAGCGTCCACCCCCCGCATTACCAAGTCTATTTTCCTAAACTTTAAAAATTCTACCACATTATTGGCCAATCAATATTTCATGTTATTAACATATTTGTACTTAGTTTTTAACGCTGAATAAAACGATAGTTTGCCCGTGTCGAACGATCGAGTGGTTACCGACACCTTCACTTCATTCACCACAGGTTCTGGCTGTTTAATGAAATTCATTACTCTCAGAGGACATAACTATGACTTTATTACTTGTACCTCTTTTGTTATGAAATACTTCAGTCATATAATTAGCTGATCATGTGATAAAAAACAACTATTTTTATAGCCCTGTAACTAGCAGATCGATTTCAAATAATTTAACATTCCACCTGCCTTTTATGGGAAAAAAACTTTTTTTACTTAAAATAAATAACGACTAATTATATAAATAAATATAAACTTTATTTTTAAAAAAATAACAGAATAATTGACCATGCAATGAGACGAAAAACGGACGCTGGTAACGCATACATGTGGCACAAAGAAATCAAAAGGGATTTACAAGAACTTGGACTAACTCACGAAAATCTAACGGAAAAATTATCAAGTACTGCTTGAATCCCAGCTCCGAGTAGTTAGGAGGAATGCAGTGCGTTGTTATAGTAGTGGGAGAATGAATGAGTGTATGAATGAATTAGTAGTGTTTCACAGCTGCTGCATTTGTAGTGGTAGCGTGTACTAACTAGACTAAAAACATATTCTTATCATCCGGCGCATTAATTTAAGAAATACCTACCGGGTTATTAACTTGGTCGTAATATTTAACTTACCATTTTATATTAAAAAATGTAAATAAATAATTTTAATAAATACAAACAAATATGTTAAATACGGAAAGTTTGAAAACGAATGTTTTGTATCAGAGTAATACAACAATCGTTCTCTCAGTATGTGTCACTCGTTCAATATACCTCACCCGTACTCTTTACCCCGCAACTACACAGAGCTGGGACTCAAGCAGTACAAACAGGTCATCAAGGACCACAACCATCGGGTTACGGCACAGAAAAGAAAATATAAGAAGAGAAAATTTTCAGAAGCAGCCAAACAGAAGTGTGCTCAGCACATGAGAGAATATTACGCCAAAAAGAGACTGAAAGCTTCCAATTGACTTAAGTGGTCCATTATCTATAAAAATCTTGGACCATTGTGGCTAAACAAGCACTAAAAAAAAGAAAAAGAAAACGACTAAATAGCAATGTGTTGATTACATTAACTGACCCCGTTTATTAGTTTCTGGCCGTTACTGGAATAAACAAACAGCACATAAATAATACAGATGATTGAAAATAATTCAGAAATTTTTGTCACAGTCTCATTCGTCTGAAACAAAAATTTTATACATTAATATCGTGAAGGTAAAATTATGTTTTGAATACAATAAATTTATGGTTACGCAATAGCTATAATTATTAAGAATACATTAAAACATTGTGTAATGCCGGATTATAAGACTCCTTATCTTCAGGCAACATCCATTCAAAATTCAAGATTGGCACGGTGATTCAATGGTATCATCGGTCTATTGTCCACCTCGGCATCGTATTAATAAAGACATGTTTCATGATTACTTTCAAACATTAGGCTATCGTTTTCTTTCAGGAGGCGATTGGAATTCTAAAAATGTAAATTGGGGTTGTCGGCTCACTACCCCACGAGGTACAGCTTTGAAACTTTGTACAGATCCTAATCATTTTAAATATATCTTTTCAACAGGACAACCGCCATATTGGCCCACGGCGGTTAATAAAATTCCGGACTTATTAGATATTTTCGTCAGTAAAAATTTGTCAAAAATTTATGTAGATGTTGAACCTTGATTCGATAGTTCATCTGATCACTCGCCAGTGATAGCTACAATCAGCACGCATGTAATAAAGAAACAAAAACCTCCTAGTCTTGATAACAACAGAACCGATTGGGATGCATTTCGCCAATGTATTGAAGAGGTTATTTATTTAAATGTGCCGCTTAAATGTGGGGATGACATTGATAATGCCATGGAATACTTTAATGTTCTGGTTCAGAAAGCAGCTCGGAAAGCAACTCCTATAGTTAGTGCTTCCGTACCTGAGGTTACAACTATCCCCGAGAGGTAAAAAACAAGATTCTGGAGAAACAGAGACTTCCCCGCATTTGGCAGGCCAGTAGGAATCCAACAGACAAGACTGCATTAAATAGGTCATCCCGTGATCTGAAATTTTTGCTTCTTAAAATTAAAAATGACACTTTCAAAGACCATCTTGAAAATTTGTCCAATTCTGACAGGGATGGGTACTCTCTCTGGAAAGCTACAAAGTACTTAAATCGACCTGTTCTTACTATTCCGGCTGTCAGGGATGTCAATGGTGGCTGGGAGAAACATAATAAACAAAAAGCAGAATTATTTGCACAACAACTTTCTTCAGTATGTAAGCCTCATCCAGGAGTTCAAAACGCCGACGATCAAGACATTTTAGGATTTCTAAACTTACCTCTTCCGATGAATCTGCCTATTAAACCTTTTAAGATACAAGAAATCAAAAATATTATCTATAGCCTTCATATTAAGAAAGCTCCTGGATATGATTTAATTACTGCAAAAATTCTTCAGCAGCTTCCAAATAAAGCTTTGATATTTCTTACTTCATTGTTCAGTGGAATTTTGTGAACCACCCATTATCCGTCCCTATGGAAATATTCTCAGATCATAATGATTCTAAAACCTGAAAAACCAGCTAGTAATGTTACATCTTATAGACTATTAGTCTGTTGCCAGTCCTTTCTTAAGTGTTTGAAAAATTATTTTTAACGAGATTGAAACCTCTTTTAACCGAGTTCAATCTAATATAAGTTCATCAGTTTGGTTTTCAAACTGACCATTCTACAACTGAACAGGTTCATAGAGTAGCTGGATTAGCTAGATTAACTAGAGCTAGCAAACTTCATGCGATCAGGTTCATGCGATCACTGTATGCTTAGAAAATAAAGAATATTGTTCTGCAGCATTTTTGGACGTCATGCAGGCATTTGATATGGTGTGGCATTGTGGTCTGTTATATAAATTAAAAATGTTTTTACCACAACCCTTTTATCTACTTCTAAAATCATACTTAGAACATCGGGTTTTTCAAGTCAAATTTCAAGAGGAGGTTTCATATTTTTACAATATTAAATCCTGGAGTGCCTCAGGGTTCAATTCTTGGACCAGTACTAAACGCTTTGTTTACTGCAGATGTACCCGAATCCGAAGGTGTAATTACAGCTACTTTTGCGGATGATACAGCGATTCTGGCTGGTGGTGAAGACCCGCATACAGCTTCGGAAAAACTCCAGAACCAATTAAACGATATTTTGTCGTGGCTTCAGAAGTGACGGATAAAGGTGAATACAACGAAGTCTAGTCATGTCACATTTAGCATGAACCAGAGAGTTTGTCCTCCAGTTCCATTGAATGAAATATTGCCTCAAGAAAGTGACGTGAAATATTTAGGTTTACACCTAGACAAGAGATTAACATGGAAGAAACACATTACGATGAAACGCAAAGTATTAGATGTCAAATTTAATAAACTGTATTGGTTCCTAGGCAGAAAGTCATCTCTGTCATTGGTAAACAAAATAGCTGTGTACACAGCTATGCTCAGCGCTGTCTGGAAGTACGGCCTTCAACTGTGGGAGACTGCTAGTAACAGTAATATAAATATTATTCAAAGGTTTCACAATAAAGTGTTAAGAAATTTGATAAATGCTCCTTGGTATCCAAGAAACACTGAAGTACATGAGTACTTAAACAATCCGTTTGTTAAAGAAGAAATAAGAAGGCTCAGCGAAAAATATCATGTTAAATTTGTCATCACATATAAATTTCAAAACATATAAATTTGGCTCTGAATTTACTAGATATTAGTGAAATTACCAGACGTTTGAAACGGCATCATGTTTTGGATCTCCGTGACAGATTATAAAGAGACAAACCTAAATAAAGAAAAATAACACACTAAAATAATTAAACAAAAAATAAAAAAATAATTAAAATAAATAACTAACAGGCTAAATGTTGTATTAATAAAAATGGCTTGTATAAACAATTAAGAATGAAAACTGGTTGATTGAATGAGTGGTTGAATAAATGCACAAAATAAATGATTCAATGTATGAATTTTGAACACGTTTTATTGAATACACACGAACACAAGCGGACTGTATCACTGTTCAGCACACACTCACTCTCACCTGCGCACTGGTCCACGCACTCGAACTAGCTCCGCGCATGGCAGTAGCCAGCGCCCATTCACACACACGCATTTTCGCAACTAAACACATTCACACACAAATATAACATTAATTAAATATTAACCATGCCCCCGGCCTTGAAGGGCATTCAAGAGTTACAATAATTAAATTATGAATAATAAAGTTTTTTTTTTAAAAGAACAATTAATCTCTTTTCTTGATTGAATTTGTCATATCTGAGTCAATTGGTAATACACATAATTTCACAATAGGTCGTTTAATGAGACCATTTGAAGTCTTAAGAGTAACCACACGAACTCTGGCATCTTGCCCTGGATGAAGTTCAATGACGCGAGCCATTTTCCATTAAAGTGGAGGAAGATTGTCCTCTTTGATGATAACAAGATCACCAACGTTGAGGTTTGGAGGAGATGTTGTCCACTTCCTTCGCTGCTGCATGTTGTTTAGGTAATCTCTTGACCACCGCGACCAGAAATGTTGATACACCATCTGAACATGCTGCCACTGATTAAGTCTACTGGTTGGAATTTTGAGTAGGCATGGTTCAGGATAGTTTGTGAGGACATCACCAATTAGGAAATGTGACGGGGTCAACGGATTTAGATCAGTAGGTTCATTTGATAATGGAGATAAGGGACGAGAATTTATACATGCCTCAACTTGAGTTAATAGTGTGACAAATTGTACGTAGGTTAAAATTAAATTCCCTAAAACTCGTTTTATGTGTGTTTTCACTAACTTAACTGACGATTCCCATAGTCCACCAAAATGTGGAGCCCTAGGAGGTTGAAAATGCCATGTAATTTCGTCGTTTGATAAAGTTGTTGACACCTTGTCATTAAATTCCTTTGACTTCCACAATCTTAGAAGTTCATTTAGTTCACGATGTGCTCCTACAAAATTGGTCCCGTTGTCTGAGTATATGTCCTTTGGTTTTCCTCTTCTTGAAATGAATCTGCGTAAAGCTCCAATAAAAGATTCTGTAGTCAAATCTTCGACTAATTCCAAATGCAGAGCCTTGACACTAAAACACACAAATAGCGCAATGTAACATTTAGCTGGAATGACACCCTTCTTCTTTGACATCTTCACATAGAAAGGTCCACAATAATCTACTCCGGTATAGTAGAATACTCGAGGTGGCACAAGAACTCTAGTTTTGGGCAATTCACCCATCATCTGTGTCCGAATCTTAGGTCTTGCTCTGAAGCAGGAAATACATTCGTGGAATACCTTCTTGACTAATAAACAACCGTTGATTGGCCAGTATTTCTGACGAACGATGTTTAATAACAGTTGGGGTCCTGCATGAAGATTTTTTATGTGCATATGTTTCGCAATTAAATATGTGATGATGTGACCCTTAGGCAATATGATTGGGTGTTTCTGGTCAAGACTTAAATCTGATTGTTGTAAACGTCCACCAACACGTATCACTTGATTTTTGTCCATGAATGGATTCAATGCCTTAAGTTTACTGTTTCTTGACACACATTGTCCTGACTGTAAATTACAATATTCATGAAGAAATGATTCTTTTTGCACAAGTCTAATAACAGCATTTTCCGCTAATTGAAGTTCTGAGACAGAAAGATTGCTGTCAAGACGAAGATCACGTGTTGTCTGACAGTTACGCGTAAATCGAAGACAGTATGCAGTAACACGTACAAATTTGGTGAAACTAGAAAAATTATTAAAATTAATAACATTATTTGTTGAGACTGCACATGAAATATTATTCTTCCGTCGTTCTGGAATATCATTATGATCTGTATCTGGTTCTTCCGAAATTAAATCTACTGATGAGTAGAGAAACGATGGTCCTTTCCAATATAAGCTGGCATTTAAAATTTCTGAAGGAAGTAACCCTCTTGATAAGAAATCAGCAGGATTGTCTTCGCTTCTGACATGTTTCCAATAATTGGTCTCAGTATTGTCTTGCATTTTGGACACTCGATTTGCGACGAATGTTGACCAATGAGATGAAGGTGCTCTTATCCACGCTAATGTAATAGTTGAATCAGAGTAGTAGGTGATTGAATCTATCTGAATCTGTAAAGCAGTCACAATTTTCTTGCACAATTCCGACAATAGCAAAGCTCCACACAATTCGAGTCTTGGCAAAGATGTCTTCTTCAGTGGTGCAACGCGTGATTTGGAACTAACTGAATTTACTGAGATATTACTGTCAGTATCAACTGACTTGATGTAAATACAGGCACCATATGCAGATTCTGATGCAACTGAAAATCCATGCATCTCGATTCGTGTAATGTGTGTTTCTTTAGGTAAGATATTTCGTTGAATATCTATTTGCGATATAGATTGTAAAGATTCTTGAAAGCTAATCCACTGTTTTAGAAATTCTTCAGGAACCTCTTCATCCCAACCAATCTTACAACTCCACAGTTGTTGCATGATTATCTTAGCCCTCACTATGACTGGTCCAATAAGCCCCAATGGATCAAATATTTTTCCTATAGCTGATAAAATTGTGCGTTTTGAATGTTTCACACTCGTTTTGTTGTAATCGCCTAATAAAAATTGAAATGTGTCTTGCCTTGGGTTCCAAATAAGACCAAGAGTACTCACAGTTGCATCGTTATTGATCATGAAACAATCGTCACTTACATCTTGATGTAGTAAATTTGATAAAATATCAGGATGGTTTGCACTCCACTTTCGTAAATAAAAACCTCCTCTACGTGCTATGGTCATCATATCCTTTTGAAGCTGTTTAGCATCCTCCAAGGTTTTTGTGCCAGTCATAAGGTCATCAACGTAAAAATCTTCTATGAAAACCTTTGTTGCTTCTGGAAAATCATGTTTTTCATCTACCGCAAGTTGTTTCAATGCTCTCGTAGCTAAGTACGGAGCACTTGCTGTACCATATGTCACTGTTGTTAATTCAAATGTTTTGATTGGCTCATGTTGCTGTTCTCTCCACAAAATTCGCTGTAATTTCCACTGTGATGGATGCACTTTAACTTGCCGATACATTTTCTCAATATCTGCAGTCATGACATAGGAATGTGTTCTAAATCTTGGTACTATACTAAACAGGTCTGACTGGATTGTAGGTCCAACAACTGAAATGTCGTTTAGCGAAAGACCTGAAGGGGTTTTTGAAGACGCATCAAATACTACTCGTAGCTTTGTTGTCTTAGATTGTTCCCTTACAACCGCATGATGTGGAATGTAATAACACTGGGTGGATTGCGATTCATCCAATGGAACCTCTCGCATGTGACCAAAGTCTATATACTCCTTCATAAACTGCACATACTGTGATTTCAATGCTGGGTTGATTGAAAAACGTCTCTCAAGTGTAAATAATCTTCGCGATGCGTTCTTCTTAGATTCGCCAAGATCACTTATATCACCTTTTAAGGGTATTTTCACACAATATCTTCCGTTTACATCTCTAGTTGTAGTGTTCACGAATAAATCTTTACAAGATTTGTCGTTTCCGGTATGATATTTTTCACCCTTGCACTCTTCTAATTCCCAAAATCTTTGTATATTTCTGTTAATTTCGTCTAGTGTAGATAAAAAACACGTAGTTGCTAGATTTGATGTAGTGTTTACATTCATTTTGCCAGAAATTATCCATCCAAACACCGTATTTTGTAATGTATAAGAAGAATTCGAAAACTTCAATTTACCTTCATGTAATAAATCAAAAAATAATTCTGCACCAATAAGCATGTCAATGTCATTGGGCTGATTAAATTGAGGGTCTGCTAATTGAATGGTTTGCGGAATGTTTAAGTGAGCTGTTTCTATTGTGACCGTAGGTAATTGTTGAGTGATGTTTTTGAGAATTATACAATCAATAGTAGTCGAATATGAAGTTAATCTAGATTTAATGATACACTGAACTATATTTGAAGTTTGAGTGGATGATTGGCCTATGCCATTGACTTCAAACACACTATTCTTGATAGAGAGATTTAAAGTACGCGCTGACTTTTCAGTTATGAAATTTGATTGAGAAGCACTATCAAGCAACACACGGCAAAGGGCAAAGATGAGGACAACCTCTATAATCTAGCACTGAAATTACTGCTGTTGAAAGCAAAACAATAGATTTTTGTTGATCAGATGTCACGTTTGAAGTAGAAACAATGGTTTGTTCTATAATTGGTTTAGAAGGTTTGTCACCTTGAGTAGAAATTTGCTTTTCTGAATCCCTTGAGTCAGATTTATTATGATGTAATAATGTATTGTGTCTCTTGCCACAAAGTTTGCACGAGCCTGACTTACAATTAGTAGATTTGTGAAAGCTCTTAAGACAATTAAAACATAAATTGCGTTTCTTTACTTCTTTTTCGCGGTCTGAGCTTGGAAGTCCCTTGAAGACTTTACACATATAAAGTGGATGTTCTTGTTCACTGCACAAAGAACAACCTTTTGTAGACACATGACAGTTCGTGGAAAATGTATGATTTTTAAATGTTGGCTTGAATTTCTGAGACTGGCTGTGGTTCACAAAAGGTGGATTAACGGGTGTATGTTTTTGCAATTTGTTGTATTCAATTGATTCTAATACCTGACACTTATGTTGTAAAAATACTTCCAAATCGGACATAGTAGGTAACGCATCCTTTGTTAGTGTGTTTTCCCACTCACGTAATGTTACTGGATCTAATTTGGTTGTAATTAAATAAATTAAAAGCGTGTCCCAGTGATTTGTGGGTTGCCCTAAACCAGAAAGGGCACGAATGTGTTTTAAGGCACTACCTAGAAGTTTGCGTAAAGAAATTGAATTTTCTTTATCATTTTTAGCAAGACTGAACAAAGCATTTACATGTTTGTTGATTAAATAACGCTTGTTGCCAAATCTGTCATTTAACAATTGCCAAGCAATGTGATAATTTTGTGCGGAACTTTCTAAAGCTTGAATGACTTCAAAAGCTTCACCCTTTAAAGAAGCCTTTAAGTAATGAAACTTATGAATATCCGGTATTTCCCTTAAGTGAATGAGTGATGTAAATGTGTCACGAAATGAGAGCCATTCACCATAGCTGCCATTGAACGTAGGAAGTTGGATATCTGGGAGTTTCACTGATATTGGTTGCGTAATTACTGGCTTGTTTTCAATATTGTTGGGATTGTTTCTAAGCTCATGATCAGAAATGAAATCTTGAGCCGCTGACATTAGTGCAAAATATTCTGCCTCAAAATTGTTTCTTTGATCTGACTGAACATCAGATTCGTCAAGTAATTCAATTTGTAATTGTACTTTATCGAATTCACACCAGCACTCCTCTAATTTTGATAACCGCAGTTTTAATTGACTAATATCTGCTGCACACGAAACTCCACTAAAATATGTTTTAAATCTAGTTAATTTTGCTTTAACTAAGCCACGTTCCTTCACTAATAGTTTTAAATCACTCATGATTGTTGATCACCACAATTATGTATTTTGAATGACTGTTAATGAACTGATTCGATAAAAATTAATTAAATTTAGAGAATGTTTGTTAATATACTAGGTGTAAAATGTGTACATTAAATGAATGTTAATAACACATGAATTGGGTGAGTATAAGAAATGTAAATAGTAGCAACAATGTAAAATAAATCAATTAAATACTTATCTATTAAATCCAGTAAATTATGAGCTAGGCCCTGAATGTTTTACGATTTGGTAATGCTGAATTTCTGAATTTATGAATAATTACCTAGCTATATTGTTTTTAAATGTTATTGTGCATCGGTATATTAATTATGAAATGTGTTGTTGTAAAAATCAGCTGATTAACAATGCTTTAAAAGTTGTTGTTTTGCACAAAAGTAACAAATTTATTACAAAAAATATGTAATTTACCACAGTTTGGATCCGGTCGGAGTAACCAAAAAATGGTTGATTGAATGAGTGGTTGAATAAATGCACAAAATAAATGATTCAATGTATGAATTTTGAACACGTTTTATTGAATACACACGAACACAAGCGGACTGTATCACTGTTCAGCACACACTCACTCTCACCTGCGCACTGGTCCACGCACTCGAACTAGCTCCGCGCATGGCAGTAGCCAGCGCCCATTCACACACACGCATTTTCGCAACTAAACACATTCACACACAAATATAACATTAATTAAATATTAACCAAAAACAAATAGTTAAATTGTATAAAATGTATTTTTAGTTACTGTACTTTGTTTTAGGGAAGGGCTTTAATGGAAGCCCTCTCCTACATTTTATTTTGTATTATGTCATTCACTTCCTAGTAACTTCTTACTGATTGTGTATAGTAATTATTTATTTAAAAAAAATCCTAATAAAGGTATTAAGTATGTCTACACTCGTGCGCTGTCATTTTCAACTTGCGTTTCGACATGCGATAAGGCATGCGTTGACGCATGCCTTGTTCAATTTGTGTTGTTTCAGTACACACCATGGAAAAAGTCTGTTGTGTTTAAAGAGCTCTATCTCAAAAAAGACCAAACGGAAAATGTTGAACGCTACACTAAATTATAGCCTGTTCTTTTTTGCGTTGATTGGTTTGATTTAGATTGTTTTATTTAAAAATTAGTCGGAGATACAGTAGCATTTTACGCAAAAAAGTACTCAATTTTTAACCGGGTTCCCGTAAATGTGGTTTTTGAACGTCCGTTACTCCGTCCAGGCTTTTCATAAAAATCGGCGTTTAAGTACGTTGAAGATCAGAGTTTGTTCTATAATATGAATATTTTAAAAGTTACATATATAATGTTCCGTTTAATATGTCAGCCATTTTTTTTAAAAAGTGATTTTTTGGCTCCACGTAAAAGTAGGGAAATGATTTTTGGACTGAACCATGCATTTTTACAACGTCAAGCAAAGCGTATATTTTTAAAAATGAAAACATCGTTGAATAATTAAAAATGAGCTTCGGAATGAGTTGCAGCAGGCAAAACAAAGAAGTACCTACATTTTTCCAAGCGACTATACTCGGAGCGGATTCCGCTGTAGAGCCCAGTTCCTCTCATTAAGTTAGGGGCTAGTAGAATTTTCTCTACAGAGCCTAGTTTAGCGTCAAAGCGTGATTTCCGTGTTATTAAGCCAACCTAAGATTGATTTTAAATTTGCGTCTTTCACTCATGATTAAAACTAGGTTATGTTTTTTGAGGTTAGTTTTTTGTTTATTTCTAATGCTTTTTACTCATGTTAGGTTATATTTGTCATTATTTCCATTGGAAAGAGAAAGTCGTGTTAGTTTTTCACATCAGATTTTTTCTTGAAATTTCACATTAAAATAATGTGTCACATGAACACCATCCTATTTGAAAACATAAGGTTAAAAGCAGTATAGAGGATCCAAGATGGCGGACTATAATTTCAAAAAACCACCAAAAAGTTAGATTTTTAAAATTATACACATCCGCATAAGGTTCTTTTGCCAAGTATGCCTCAGTTACGCAATGTAAAGCCGTTTTTATAATTAAAAATTTGGTACGAAACACACGACTTTCTCTTGCCAATGTAAATAATTAACAATATAACCCAACATTAGTAATAAAACATTAGAAATAAACAAAAAACTAACCTCAAAAAACATAACCTTATTTTAATCATGAGTGAAAGACGTAAAATGAAAATCAAACAGTTTGGCTTAAAAATACGGATAATCACTCTTTCACGCTAAATTAGGCTTTGTACAGAAAAAAGATACAAATAAAAGTCGTAGATCTTTTAATTTCTTATAAATTTGATTATATACAAATTTGTCATAAAATGCATACTAAGGCTGAAATCTTAAAAAAAATCGATTTTTTTACACGTTTTTGTGAATATAAAATCGCAAATTACTGCTAAACTAAGCGTTTTACAAAAAAATGTTTGAAATAAAAGTTGTAGAATTTTAAATTCTCTACAATTTTTACTGTTAATTACATTCTTGCGCTAAAATGCATATTAAAGTTGCAATCTTTAAAAAAAACACTATTTATATTACGAGAAAACAACCTTCCGAAGAATTTCAGCATACAGAGCGCCTATTCTATCTTGTATAGCATAAAAAATTTAGTTAATGAGGCGATTAAAAAAAAAATCGTAGAACCAGTTTTTGAGAAAATCGCAAAATAGTGAAAAATGACACGAATAAACTACTACTACTACCGGTTTACTGATTTTGATGAAAATCTTCGTGTCGAGTTTGGTAGTAATATCTCATTTAA
Organism: Catonia carolina; assembly: GCA_035578175.1. Lineage (NCBI taxonomy): Eukaryota > Metazoa > Arthropoda > Insecta > Hemiptera > Achilidae > Catonia > Catonia carolina. The sequence goes on along the minus strand of JAQMRL010000014.1, from coordinate 2,695,119 downwards.
GTTTCAAGTTTTAAGTTCGTACGATGTTCCGTTCTTGAGATATTTTGTTCAAACACACACAGACCAATCGCTATAACATGTTTCTTTTTGGGTCAGGGGTTCTGAAAACGTGTAGATCCGGTGAAAACTCGATTTAAAAAAAAATCGACATGAAAACAATATACTTCCCTCCCTATAATATTCATACAGGCAGGAGAATGTAAAATCAGCCTGTACACGACAAAACTGCCCAATTTTTACACTATCATCTGCTGCTGCACACAACTTAAACATACCACTTAAACTTAACCATAGAATGAAAATGTGTCATGAATTACACGCACACCACAAACAATCGCTACAAACTCATAACATTTTGTAAAATTGAATGAAATTTGACTCACCTCTACGAAATAATATAGTTCTATACATAATAACAAACAAATAGCATAGTTGCACGTTAAAGCTACTGACTGTAAACCTTCATTTGCGACACATGATTTCCTTAAAGAAAAACACAGGTTATTATTAGCTAAAAATCTGGTGTGAAACACTCACACAACTTTTTCTTGCGAATGTAAAAATTTAATAATCCTAACATTTAGTAATAAAACATTAGACATAAACAAATAAACATATTGTGATAATATCGAAAGAAGAGTATGGTTCGAGAAATTTCTAGTACTTAATTCATACAATGTTAAAAGAGTAGATAATAGAGTGAAAAAGTAACAATAGGGTCAGTTATAAAAGGATACCTATTTATAAAGAGATTTTTAAAGGGTTTTTGTTGTACAACTATTTGTGAAAGAGGCGGTTGATTACCTGTAACACCCTTTTATTCAATTATAACTTGTTTACATAAGTTAAGATTTCTCCAGAAAGGACTTTAGTATCGAATTCTGTGTCTTTCGAGAAAACTCTTTTATCTATCTATATATAGAGCCTCAAGTGCGGTCAGGGAGTTAGTATTCGTTTGATCTTTGACAAGTGTTTATTGCGTTGGATCAGGTCAACGTAGTATCCGAGCATTGTAGTAGTAAACTATTGTTATACTATCTTATTGTGTATGTACATTATATTCAGTTTTTGTGAATGTGCTTTGTGTATAATTATTTGTAAGTAGTATTTATTGTATTTATTTTATTACTCCATTATAATTAGTTTATTATTTAATTTGTAAATCTTTTAGTTGTAATAAATACTTGTAATTTTAAACTTTAGTGTATTAATTATTTAATTACCTAAATCCCGAAACTATCTTCTCCATAAATGATAAAGTAATGGAGGGCAGGAAGAAGTGGATAGATCACTTAGGTAGAATGAAGGATGAAAGAGTACCCAAGCAGGCACTATGGTACAAGCCAAGGGGTAAAAGGGATCGAGGACGACCAAGGAAGAGATGGGCGGATGGTGGAGGTTCGGAACAGGCAGCAACGCCTAACCCGTGAAAGGCAGAAGAAGAAGAAGAATCCCGAAACGAACCTTGCGATAAGTGTCACAATAGTGACACTATTAGTGTCACACAATAGTGTCACAAGGGCGCTATTATAAAAAATAATCCTGCGAGAGCACAGAATCCCCAATAATTTCGGTAGACATTGCGCCTATCCTTTTATGTAGAGCATAAAAATGCAGGAAATGAGGCGATTTTTAAAAAATCGTAAAAGTTGTTTTTGAGAAAATTGCAAAAAAGAGAAGAATGACTCGAATAAACTACTTCTTCCAGTCGACCGATTTTAATGAAAATGTTCGTGTCGGTTCCTGTATAGTACCTAATTTAAGTTACACATTTCAACTTCGTAAAATGTTCCATCCTTGAGATAATTATTTTATTTGGTCACACACTTACCCGTAGACCAGACGCTGAAAACATGTTATTTTTGACTCAGGGCGTCGAACAACGTGTATATCCGGTGAAAACTCGATTTTAAAAAATCGACATGAAAACAACACTTACTTACCTATACTATAATCATATAGGCAAGGAAAAGTAAAAACCACTTTTATTTACTTGAATCAGCTGTTAAACAGCTGATATGTTAACAGCCTTATTTATGAAGACGAGAATCCTTTTTTTTTTGTTTGTTTTTTTTTGTTTCAACGTCCAACTGTTCTGCAATTACTGCTAATGCAGACGGTAAAGGATGAAATGATTTTTTGCAACGTATTAAAATATCCCGTGCCTGAATTGGATTCAAACCCAAGACCGCACGATGAGAGGCGAGCACGTTACCATCCACGCCAATGCGGGCGGCAAGATTCCTGATTTAAATCCTAGTAAAGGTACAGTAGCAATCCCCTACTTACCGGCCAACGGCTTAGGGCGGATGAGCTGGTAAGTGGAAGGGCACCCTTTTGTCCTGAGATTGAGAAATCGATCTCAAAGGCGGAGGAACCAAGGACTGGTCAACGGCGTAAGGATACAGAAGGTAAAGGGAACCCACTGTATTAAAGATCCTTATGGATATTCCCAGGATATTCATCCGATTAGCATCATGATGAAGGCTCAAATACAAATGGCCTCTAGTCCCGGGCAGGCCTTAAGTGGTCAAGAGGTGCGAAGAATCCCCCGGTTTCAACTTGATAGGAAAGCGAAAATAGCTACTTGGAATGTCAAGACTTTGTTTGCAGCTGGAAAGTTTGACAACTTGATCCAGGAGATGAATAGGATGGAGATAGGAATTCTTGGTGTGAGCGAAGTCCGCTGGCCTGGAAACGGGATGATTAGATCGAAGGGTAAAGTAATGTACTACTCAGGTATCAGTGATTCCGACCGAAACCATCAGCATGGTGTTGGTATCTTAATGGATGAAAGCATACAAAGGTCGGTAAAGAATTTCATTCCATGTTCCGAAAGAGTACTCCTGATTCAGCTGTGTGGTAGACCCATCAACATCAATATTATACAGGTATATGCCCCAACGGCAGATAAGTCAGAGGAAGAAATTGAAGAGTTCTACAAACAACTGGATAGTGTCCTAAGAATTACAAAACAGAATGAAGTCACCATAATTCTTGGAGACTTCAATGCTAAAGTCGGTAAGGGTAGAGCGGGATCAGTGGTAGGTGATTACGGCTTGGGTGAAAGAAATGAAAGAGGTGAAAGGTTGGTTCAATATTGTGAAGACAACAATCTGGTGATTACAAATACATGGTTCACACTCCCACCAAGACGATTGTACACCTGGAAATCTCCGCAAGACAGTGACCAGCAAACTGTTCGTAACCAGATAGATTACATTATCATTAATCGTAGATTTAGAAATTTCATCACTAAGGTAACCACGATGCCAGGTGCCGATATGGAATCTGACCACAATCCGCTACGTGCCGACATACTGCTGCGCCTGTCCATACCCAAAGGAAGAGCCTCTAAAAAGATATTAAAGCCAGAATTACTTAAAGATCAGGAAAGAAGATCATTATATAAAAACCATCTTAATAAAGGATTGGAAGGTGTTAGCAATACAGGCGATATGAGCAAGCACTGGCTCGAAATCAAAGAAGTTTTCAAGAAAACAAATGAACTTTTCCTCAGAAACACCGAAAGGCATATGAAAAGCAAATGGATGACTGATGATATTCTTGATTTGATGGAGGAGCGAAGGAGGAGTAAGATCGAAGGAAATTATATAGAATATAGAAATCTTCAACGAAGAATCCGAAATGGAATAAGAACGGCGAAAGAATGTTGGTTGGCTGACAGATGTTTGGAGGCAGAGAATCTGAGTAGGTTAGGAGATAGTTTCCACCTCCACAAAAAAGTCAAGGAAATCGCTGGAGTATATAACAGAAGAAATATAAGTTTCATTAAGGATGAAAACAATAAAATAATATTGGACACCGAGGAATTGTTACTGACGTGGAGGAGATACACCACTAATCTCTTCCAGGATGACAGACCAGAGAACCCCGAAGCTGGAATGATGCCGCTGTCGGGACCAAGTATTTTGAAGAGTGAAATTAAACATGCCATAGCGTTAATGAAGAATAGCAAAGCTCCGGGCCCTGATGATATGTACTCAGAAACGTTTCATTTAGTTAGCGAACACAACCTTGATATCATTGTCCGACTTTTTAACAACATTTATGACACTGGACATATTCCCGAGGACTGGCTTCTCTCTACGTTTGTCGCACTTCCGAAGTCAAACAACGCAAACTCATGTAAGGACTATCGTCTAATTAGCCTGATGAGTCATTTTCTTAAACTCTTTCTTCGAGTTCTACACACGAGACTCTATAGGAGGTGTGAGGAAGTAAGTGGTGCTAGTCAATTTGGATTTAAGAGCGGTTTTGGAACGAGAGAAGCCATATTCAGTCTCCAAACTTTGGTACAAAATTGCCAGGATCAGAGAAAGGACGTCTTTTTGTGTTTCATCGACTATGAAAAGGCGTTTGATAATGTAAAGCATGATCTCCTCATATCATATCTTGGGGATTTGGGGCTGGATGGGAAGGATATAAGGCTTATAGGTAATTTATATTGGAATCAAAGGGCGGCAGTTCGAATTCAGGATGCGGGAACAACTGAGGAATTCGAAATAAAAAAGGGTGTCCGACAGGGGTGCATCTTGTCTCCGATGTTGTTTAACTTGTATGTGGAGAGAGCATTCGCCGAGTCAATCTCCGACAGTAGCATGGGCATTAAAGTGAACGGAATTCCCATTAACAATATTCGGTATGCGGATGACACCGTGATATTGGCGGATAGTGCGGATGATCTCCAAGCTCTATTGGACAGGGTCAATGAAAAGAGTCAGGGTTTGGGTCTGAAAATTAACATCCGTAAAACGAAATGTATGGCCATCAGTAGAAACGGCACTCCGGGTACAAGAATATCCATAAATGGAGAGAACATTGAACAGGTCGCTCAATTTAAATACTTGGGATGTATGATCAACCAAGAATGGGACCCAGATCATGAAATAAAATGTAGAATCGAACAAGCTCGAGCAACATTCCTCAGACTTGGGAAATTTTTGAGAGACAAGAACTTAAGTCTCAGTCTTAGATATAGGATGGTAAAATGTTACGTCTGGTCCGTTCTCTTGTACGGAGTAGAGGCATGGACGTTGAAAACAAACAGTATCAGCAAACTTGAGGCCTTTGAGATGTGGACCCTGCGACGAATGATGAGAGTGTCGTGGGTTGATCATGTGACGAACGAGGACATCCTGAGAAGAGCTGGTTTGGTGGATCGTGAGCTTTTCGAGACTATTAAAACAAGAAAGACTGGGTACCTTGGACACATACTGCGTGGGGAGCGTTATCATTTCCAGCGGCTTATTCTTCAGGGTAGAATAGAGGGAGGAGGAAGAGGAAGAGGTAGAAGAAGGTTATCCTGGCTACGGAACATACGGCAGTGGACAGGGATACGAGACTTCCAGGCATTGCAGGAGGCTGCAATTGATAGAGTAATATGATGTGAGCGAGGATGGACGCCTACGCAGGAATCTGCATGGCACTTTAAGAAGAAGAAAGGTACAGTACAATGAATGAATATAAAAGATTGTGACGTCACGACGTGACAGAATTTTACTATCCAACCTAAATACATTAACTCTGATACTGTACTTGAAAAATAAAGATCCAACATCTACGCTCTATTCTTAAAAAAAAATTTTTAAATCAAGAAATCGATTTAAAAAAGATCCGAGCTCAATATATTCAGCCGTTGAGGGGTAACGACAATTTTTAAGATTTTTGTGCTCCCAGGGGATTTGTACCTTGGATTTTAGATTGTTCCTAGGAATTTTAGAGGGTAAGGAACAAAAAAGGTCTTATGTACTTTTTCGCTCCGAGGCCTCCTTATGAGCTCGCGTTACATTCAGCTTATAAAATAAATTTGTTGTTTAGGTCATCAGCCGAAAGGCTGGTTGAACCTGTAGAGGTTTTACTAAGTAAAATGAGGAGTGAAGTGGTTTACTTTTGCCTTCCTCGAAAAGTACTTTTATCAGCATGCCCGGGCCATCTGAAAAGCACCTATTTTCCACTCTGCAAATGACACCTACACTTCATTCACCACAGGGTCTCTGGCTGTATAATGAAATTCATTACTTTCAGAGCAGATAACTCTAATTAGTGTCTTTTACACCTCTACCGCTTCTATTCTTAAATGGTTCAGTCATTTAATTGGCTGACCATGTGATAAGAAACAGAACTAAAGATAAATTTATAATATTTATTTTTTGTATAGAGAAAAACTTACCTATTAAGAGATTGGTGATGTTTTATAATATAAACGAAATAATTTCTCAACAAATTATTTTTATCTATAATATTACTATTAAAATTATCTAGAATAGTATCATAACTATTTACAAGTTGTTTCATTTCTTTTACAGATACACATAACAATTTCATATCACCGACTACGATATTTAAACTTATAAACGAACCACCGTAAGAAACAATCGCAAAATTTTTTGTATAAAATACCAAAATCGATTGTAAAATAACTGCTATAATATATAAAGTAAAACTTTTAAAATTTGACGGATAATAAAAAGAAAATGGCAATAAAAACTGATCAACATCGTGCTCATCATGTGTGTATAATTTCAATATATTTATAAGCAATGGAACAAAATTTAAATTAATTACATAAATATTTATTATATAACATGTCGTTTTATACTGTTTTATTAATTGATTGTTTAAAACATCAAGTAAAATTTTACGTTCATTTGAAATTTTATAAAATGATGGAAATTTATAAAAACCATTTTCAATTATATTTAAATTATTTAAAAATGAATTCCATTTTAATAAATAATTTCCTACATATAATAATATTATTATTTGGATTATTATAGATCTTAATCCGTTTATAACAGAAGATAATTCATGTATATTATAAAATAAATATACCAAACTCTCTGTAAATAATATTATATATATTATAAAAAATATATATAATTTTATATTTGGTTTCCCTGTATTTTTATCAAATCCTATTTGATTTAATAAGAATTTAAATTCTTCTGTCACTTCCTTCATGATTTTACTTCAACACTAAAAAATATTTTCTAACAATTCTAATGCCTAAATCACTTCAACATATAAAACATTTTTTTCTTGTATTAACAATAAATATTACAATATTATTTTTATATTAATATATAATATTATCATTGAATGTTTTATAGTATAATCAGAAAGAAGTAAACAAAAAAATCAATACAGTTAACACGCAATATCTTTCTATTTGTAGATATTATTTACTTTGAAATATCAAATAGAAAAAAAATAAATAAATATACATTTTATTTTAGAGCTTCCTTAAAAATATTTTGAATAAATAACTTTCAGTCTAATTTAGTATAAAAAAATATTTCTGTTACATAACAGTTGTTTTTATTATTTTTTACGTAACAGTACTGGTTAGACCTATAGAAAATTTTCTAGTAATTCATAACCATAGTTGATATTTAGGTAATTATATTTTTTATATATGAATACAGTATCGCATACAGTGACATCGGACATAATGACCTATTGGTTAGGGTGACCAATATTCGATGGAAAGGTTGGAACGCTATTAAGACCAATATAAAATATATTATTTTAAGTGATGCACCGCCAATCGTGCCACTACAAATTGTTATAATAAACTAAAATGCGTTGTAAAATTAAGGAACCTAACCCCTGTCTGTTATGGATCCAGAACTTCCATTCCTAGGAAAGATTCCTTGGAGATGAGCTTCACACAATAATAACAACTTCTAAACCTATCATGGCCACTTTTGGAATATTTAAATAAGAGACAATTTTTTCTGTTAACTGAAATCTCATAGAAAAATTTAATTAAACAAAACACTTATCTTACGAACAAATTACACATTATTACAATTTTAAAAATAGTGGTACCACATATTACTTTACTTTAAAAAAAACAACTTATTAAAAAAAGTTCATACTATTTAAAAAATTGTTCATAATACACCAAATAAAACAGAATCGTTACGGGGTTGGCATAACCAGATTTAAAACACTGACGAAGCCCACCCGAATCAAAACCTTGTGGGCAACAAAATTTATTTCCAGTTGACGATTTTATTTCCATCATTTCGATGGGCAACCATTGGATTCAGTGGACATCGAGATTCAGTAGACTATCGATGATAAAGTGGACAATAATCGACAGTGGTCCATCAAATATACAGTAGACAATCGAGTCAGTGGTCTATCGAAGATTTTCTGCAATCAGACAAACCCAGTCCTGTAGCTAAATAAATAAAAATAAACATTCGTTCCCCCCTACACGTGACTTTAATACTTCCAATAAAAAAATAATACTTTAATTACCTAATTAAAATTATAATATTATTGATTCTAATTTTAAACTTTTCTGTTTTCTATAGTGTTAATCGCAGCTCAAACAACCTTTGCTCGAAAACACCTACCAACGTTAATACCCCAAAAACGTAACCCAAAAAACAACCAAAACGAAACTCATACCACGTATTACGTTATATTCCCAAAGACAAGACAAATTATAAAAAACTAGTTTCTCAGTTTAAGTAACAAAAACATAAATTAGCGCCAGTGTGATATATACAAAAACCCCCATACTAAATTAAATAAAATTTTCCCAAATCACTCAATCAACAGACTCAAACAAATACACCAAGATAATTTGAAATCACAAAAGAAATTAACTTACCCAACATTCCTTAACCCTTTCAATCCCAAATTTTTTAACTATACTAAAAAAATATGTCTACGATGTTTCATACATTTTACTGACATTTTAGAGTAATAAAATTACTTTTAGACCTTTAGCCCTTTTTTTGATGGTCTGACAAAAAGTATGGCACGTACATCAAATTGGGACTTGATGGTATGAAAGTTCTTAACAATATGAATATGTAATATCATGTTCAGGCTTCCTAAACAAAATATATTCTTTTTCTAAGATTTATAGCAAAAAAAACTAAATATGATTTTAATAATAAAGTCATTATTAATTTTAAGACTTAAAAAAATTTACAATTAAAAAATATTGGTAAAATGGATAAAATCACTATTCCACCAATAGTCGAAAAATATACTTATAGATACATGAAACATATTCAAAGGGAAATGCTACTTTTTTTTAATATATGAACACGAATATTTAAAACTAAAAATAACTTTAAAAAGAAACTAATGGTCGCTTCCATGGCGCAACAATCAGCATGCTACACTTTAAAGCAGAGGTCTCCGATTCAATTCCTGGCTAAGGTACAGAAAATTATTACACTTCACACCCAGCGTTCTTTAATACATAGCAGTCGGTAATAACTAAAATTTTAATGTTTACTATTATTTCACTCCAATGTGACTTCTATGTCACACTGAGTTAAAAAGGGTTAACGCATTTCGAGCCAATAGTGTAATCAGATTGTTCGATAAGAATACTAAAAATTTTATGAAAACGAAATTCAATTAAGACATAATTAAAAATACAGCAAAATATAATTTTTTACTTAACATGATGACAAATAAATCTAGCCAACTTCGGCCAAACTCACTAGATCACCGAACCATCCATTATAATGTTCGATATACACACAAAAAAACGACAGAATAACATCCTCGAAAGATGACCAGTCACGTGATCCAATAAGCAAATCAGAAAAGAAACTCTAACATCATACAATTCTGGAAGACATGCCAAAAGTCACGTACACCAGTACAGTATACGAGGTTTGTTCAAAAAATAACGGGAATTTTCGTTTTTTGAAAAAAATATTTATTTATTCATCTACATTAATATTATCGCCTTCAAAGTAGTCCCCTTCGCATGCAATACACTTGTGCCAACGCTTTTTCGAATCCTCGAAACACTTCTGAAACTCAATCTTTGTGATAGCTTTTATCTCTTTCACCGATTCGCTTTTAATGTAATCTATGCTTGTAAAACGACGGCCTTTTAATGTTCTCTTTATTTTTGGAAATAGAAAAAAGTCACATAGAGCCATGTCTGGCGAATATGGAGGCTGGGGCATCGTTACAGTTTTGTTTTTGGCCAAAAATTCACAAACAAGCAATGAAGTGTGAGCAGGTGCATTATCGTGGTGCAAAAACCATGAATTGTTTTGCCAAAAATCCGGGCGTTTTTTTCGGATTGCTTCACGCAAACGGCGTTGAACTTGTAGGTAGTACTCCTTATTGATTGTTTGACCTTGTGGCAAGAATTCATGATGCACTATGCCATTAAAATCGAAGAACATAGTGAGCATAACCTTCACATTCGACCGCACTTGTCGAACCTTTTTCGGTCTTGGCGATCCAGAATGCCTCCACTGGGACGATTGAGCCTTAGTTTTGACATCGTATCCGTAAACCCATGTTTCGTCACCTGTTATAACACGTTTGAGTAGATCCGCATGGTTGTCGACTTCATTTAGTGACTTCTGAGCAACTTCCATTCGCCGCTGTTTTTGTTCGAAATTCAACAATTTTGGAACAAATTTTGCTGCCACACGTTTCATACCCAAAACATCCGAAAAAATTTCATGGCATGAGCCAATCGATATGCCAACATCATCACTGACTTCTCTGATTGTGATTCGGCGATCGTTCATAACCATTTCTTTCACTTTTTTCACATTTTCATCGGTTGTTGATGTGCTTGGACGTCCGGGTCGTTCGTCATCTTCAACGTTTTCGCGGCCATCTTGGAAACGCTTATACCACTCGTAAATCCTTGTTTTACTCATAGCAGACTCACCATATGGCTTTGTTAACATTTCACAAACTTTATTACACTTTATTTCATTTTTCACGCAAAATTTAATACAAATTCTTTAAACAATTTTTTTTAACAAACAAAAATAGCCGTGCTGGAAAAACACGTCTAACCTTAGCGGCTTCCACTTAAGAACTAAGCAATGAATATTGTTGAAAATTTTATCGTACGTCAGGGGCATGTGTACCAACATAATAAAAAAAAAATTTACAATCGGACTATCCAAACCCGCGAAATTTAAAAATTCCCGTTACTTTTTGAACACACCTCGATACATTACCCCTAGTAACAAACAAAATATTGAAAATCCTCACAACAGCCAGACAGAGCTTACCTAACAGACCGACACAAAAACCTTTTAAAATGCAGAAAAAACTTTATGGACAACAGAATCGAAATATACTAAATTCTAAAATAACTTTAAAATCTATTCAGTACTTCAAAGTCCAAGACAAAAATATAAAATAAAAAATATAAAGAAAAAAAAGTCAAACGAACTAAGCAGCAATCGAATGAAAATAAAAGATAGAAAATCCAGAATCGCAGATTAATTTCCAAAATAAAATTTAAAAGACGTAATATAAATATAAAATAAAAAATTATAAACGTTACATTGACATCGGTTAAAATAATTATAACTCAGTTTTAAGTGATAATTATAATATGAATGCCGGTTATTTGTCAACAGTGTGTCAGCATATTACTCATTGTTTTGTTTAGATTTAACGTGTTTTTTTTCTAATTGCGTTAGTGTCAACTAGCATTTACAGTTTAGTTCGTGTCAGAATTTTGATTATTAATAGGCCTAATATTTCTTTTTGTGTCTTAAATACAGCTCTGATCTGCAATTTTATTGTCCTGTTTACTGAAATTTCATTCTTATCTTTTGTGTAAACACGTCCGTTAGACGAAATAGCGCCCGTTATTATGGTGTTTTATACAAATTTAAGTATGGTGTCATCGCGTAGACATTTTACAGTAATAGAAAAAGCGCACATTATTTTGGTGTTTGGATAACGGTGAAACGAACGGGGATATTGCAAGGGAGTTCAACGTTGGAGACTCCATAGTATCAGCAACTTTTAAAACTGGGAAAACTTCAGAATAGTTTTGATGAAGATAAAGAAAAATCGATAAGAGTTCAACTTAGTCAAAATAAAAACGTAAAAGAAGCTCTTTTTGTGATTTACTTCGGAACGGGCAATTAACATGACCGTAACTGGACCTGTGCTACAAGAAAAGGTCATCGGTTGCAGTGACAATCGCTTACAATGGCCGGAAAAAGCAATTCCCTTAGAGGTCACTGTATCCGATAACTACTGTATACATATAAAAATCTGGTTTGAAACACACACACGATTCTCTTTTGTCAACATAAATAATGAAAATATATAACCTAGATTTAATCATTAGTAAAACAACGTAATATAAAAAACATGGCCTAATTTTAATCACGAGTGAATGAATTTAAATTAAAATCAACTTCGGTAGATTTTAAGAATGGAAAATCACTAATTGATGCTAAACTTCAGCAGGAAAAAATGCTTGATATTCAAGTCATAGATTTTTACTATCTCTTGCCTATATGAATAAATAAAAAGTAAAGTATTGTTTTCATGCCGATTTTCCACCGATTTACACGTTTTCAGACCCAATGAACCGAGAAAATTATGTTTGTAGCTATAAGTATGTGTGTGTGTGCACGCACGCGGGCGCGCGAACGCATGTAAATGTGTGTGAACAGAATATTTCAAGAACGGAACATCGCACGAACTTGAAACTTGAAACTTAAGTTAGGTAACACAAGCGAACCCGACAAGAACATTTTCATCAAAATCGGTCAACCTGAAGTAGTAGTATTTCGTGTCATTTCCCCATTTTTACAATTTTCTCAAAAAACGGATCTTACGATGTTTTTAAAATCGCCTCTTACTACATTGTATATACTCTACAAGATAGGGTAGACACCATGTCTCCTGAAATCTTGGTGAGCCTGTTTTCTCGTACAAAAAAACTGTTTTTTTTAAAGATTGCAGCCTTAATATGCGTTTTAGCCCAAAAATGTATATAGTAAAAGTTACAAAAATTCAAAATGCAACAATGTTTGTTTCAACATTTTCTTTTTGTATAACGCTTAGTTTAGCGGTAATTAGCGATTTCATTATTTTTTTCATGAAAATGTGTAAAAAAATGATTGTTTACGATTACGCTCTTAGTATGCATTTTACGTCAAAATGTTTATAATCAAATTTATACGAAATTTAAAAATCTGCAAGTTTTAAGTAGAGCATTTTGCTCTACAGAGTCTAGTTTAGCGTGAGAGAGTGATTTTCCGTATTTTTAAGCCAAAAGGAGGTTGATTTTTATTTTGCGCTTTTACTCATGATCAAAATGAGGTTGTTTTTTGTTTATTTCTAATGGTTTTTAACTCATATTTGGTTATATTGTTCTTTATTTTCATTGGTAAGAGAAAGTAGTGTGAGTGTACACATAAAATTTTTAGAAATAGATGCAACTCTTTCTCGATTACCCAGTATTTTAGAGCCGGTTTTACGGAAAAGCTAGACCATCCGTAGGCTCCAATTTTTAAAACACAACAAAATTACATTGTTAATAACATATTATTTTATTAATTTTAGCAATGTCAGCCAATGATAAAATCACAAAAATATATAAAATATTAGGAATTTATTTGGATGATAAAAAACAAAAGAAATTACCGAAATTCCAAATAATAATGAGTATAATATGTGCAACATTAATCATAAACACATCAATGTATTTGCATGATAATTTAAATAATGAACAAATAACAATTAAATTCTTCATGGCAATAAAAGACATGAATTTATTGTTCACTTCATTTATACATACATTATTATCAATAACAAATAGAGAAGATACGAAAGAACTACTGAAAATAATAGATAAAAAATTTAAATTTTTCAAAAATTTTAAAACAAAAAATCAAAATATAATAATAAAATTGCATATAATAAATCAGAATGATTTACTTAAAAAAACTGGTATATTATTGGTTATTATAATTTCAATATGTATATTTTTACCGTTGATTATAACAATCTATATGGTAACGCTTTCAAATGATATAAAACTGAATGATTTAATGTTACCGTTTTCATTTTGGATTCCTGACAATTATACGACATGCTATTATATATATCCGATCTTGTATGTAATACAATCGTTAGTTTTATTAAATATACTAGGTTTAGTGTACGGAGCGTATGGCTCGATGTTAACATCATTTCAAACGTTGATAACAGATATGAAATTGTTTTCTCTGGCGTTCAGTGAAATTAATTATGTGGTAATTAATATTTTAAAACGTAGAAAAAAAAGTTGTGATATGTACAAAGAACAATCGATTATTTTGAATGAATATTTACAGTATTTGATTGTTTATCATCAAAATATCTACAGGTATTCATTTTATTTTCAATATTAATCTTAAAATTTATACCGGGTGATTCAAAGAAAGAAAAATTTTGGAAATTAAATAATTTTATGAAAAAAATTATTTAATACAATTTATCTTAAGTTGTTAAATTTAAAAAATGCAATATAGGAATACACACAGTAGTTTATTTATTGAAGATGGCATCTAGCAGGTAAGCTCCATTTTTTACTTTTTCTTGCCTATATAAATAAATATATAGGAAGGAAAATATTGATTTCATTTCAATTTTTCGAAATCGAGTTTTCACAAGATATAAACGATTTCAGACTCCCCCCCCCCATGAACCAAAAAACATGTTTTTAGCGATTCGTCTGTGTGTGTGTGTGTGTAAACAAAATATCTTAAGAACGAAACATCGTACGAAGTTGAACTTGAAACTTAAGTTAGGTACTACTAGCAAACCTGACACGAACATTTTTTCAAAATCGTTCAACCGGAAGTAGTACTTTATTCGTGTAATTTTTAATTTTTTTGCGAATTTCTCAAAAACTGCTACTACGATTTTTATAAAAATTGCCAGTTTCTGCAATTTCTGCATTTTTTAATGCTCTAGACTATAGGATTAGCTTTATGTCTGCTGAAATCCTTAGGGGCGTTGTTATCTTGCAGACAAATAGAATTTTTAATATTTTAGTATTATTATGCATTTTAGCGCAAAGTGTTTACAAATATTGTAGTAGAACTTTAAAAAATTTACAACTTTTATTTATTATTTCTTTTTACAACGCTTAGTTCAGTGATAATTAGGACTTTTCTGTTTTTTTATTCATTAAAATTTGTAAAAATATGAATTTTTTTAAAATTTCGGCCGTAGATGCATTTTACGAAAAAAGTATACAATCGAATTTATAGAAAATTTAAAAAAAGAACATTCTTTATGTCAGATATTTCTTCTTTTTTCTTTTCAGGCATCTCGTCTTTATTTTGCATCATTCACTCATGATAAAAATTTGGTTAGGTTTTTTGAGGCTAGTTTTTTGTTTATTTTTGATTTTTTTTATGCTACTGTTACGTTATAATTTTCATTATTTGCATTGGCAAAATAAAGTCGTGTGAGTATCTCACACCAAATTTTTGTATATAAAATGAATATAATGTTTCAGAGATATAAAGACTGTGAATGGATGTGTGTCTCAACTCATAACAAATGCAAACCAATGTTGGTGTTTCCAAATATGCATAGTCTTGTGTTGCATAGATGAGGTACGTTATTTTTCTCATTTCAATTTTTCCCTCTACTTGTACTCGAGTCGAGCCTAATAACGATAATTTGTAGCAACCTTTTGCGATGAAACTGCAATTCCAGCCGTTTGGTACAGGCAAACTACAAAAGTTCTACTCAAACTACTCAAGTTTAGCATGGACGGAAGAGTAGACATATCGTTTTATTGGTAGCAAGATTATCTCTACTACTCTATTACTATTCTATTTCTATTCTATTTCTATTCTACTTCTATTCTACTTCTATTCTACTTCTATTCTACTTCTATTCTACTTCTATTCTACTTCTATTCTACTTCTATTCTACTTCTATTCTACTTCTATTCTACTTCTATTCTACTTCTATTCTATTTCTATTCTATTTCTATTCTATTTCTATTCTATTTCTATTCTATTTCTATTTAGTTTAATTCTTTGTGGTGTTTTAATTGTCATCTATCATTCTCCAATTTCCATCCGTCCGTCACATCCAGATGTTAAAAACGACAAGTGATAGCAACTAACGATTTTTGGATTTGTAATCTATCCAAAAAGTTAGCGAGCCTATATTGAATTTAAATTTTTGGTTTTGACTGAAACTGAAGGTCAAGAAATTAGAGGTCAGAAACTACATGATATAACAAAAAGTGGTTTTCAGATTAATAATGCACACAAAATAATAGTGCTCGTAAATTGAGTTTGAAAATCTGGTTTACACCGGGAGTGGTCAACTACCGGATATCAAAAAATTTAAGTCGCAATTTTGGAAAAAATTATCGTCATTGTCTCTCAAAGAGTAAATACAGAAATAAATGGGTTTTAAGTTCCGGTTCCAACTGGAGTAGCCCAAAATGGTAATCAAGAAAATAAAGTGCGAATTTGAAACAAAAACATTGTCATTGATTCATCGTAAAGAGTAGATACAGTAATAATTGGGTTTAAAATTCCGGTTTCGAGTGGAGTAGCCCAAAATGGAAATCAAGAAAATAAAGTGCGAATTTGAAACAAAAACAGTGTCATTGATTCATCTTAAAGAGTAGATACAGTAATAATTGGGTTTGAAATTCCGGTTTCGACTGGAGTAGCCCAAAATGAAAATTAAGAAAATAAAGTGCGAATTTGAAACAAAAACCGTATTACTGATTCGTTTTAAAGAGCAGATACAAAAATAATTGGGTTTGAAGTTCCGGTATCGACTGGAGTAGCCCAAAATGAAAATCAAGAAAATAAAGTGCGAATTTAAAACAAAAATAGAGTCATTGATTCATTTATAGAGCAGATAGAGAAATAAATGGCTTTGTAGTTCCGGTTTTGACCGGAAGTGGTCCACAACCAGAAATCAAAAAATAAAGGTTAGTATTTGTAAACAAAAATAATGTCATTCCGTTTTTTTCTTAGAGTAGATAAAAAAATCATTAATGGTTTTTGGCATAAGTAATAGGTACGCATTTTTAAAAATTGAACACCCCATGAGACACGTTTTGTTATTAAATGGATTTTATTTTAATTTTTAAAAACTTAACATTTGAGAAGTAGTTTTATTGCTTTACTTCATTCTAAACAAAAACATAAATTTAAACATTTAACTCCTTCTAAATATGTTATTTTCACCGATTCATTGTCTGGTCTGCAAGCAATGGGAAATGTCCAGTGACATGTACCAATAATTCAAGAAATCCAAGAGCTAATTTCTGAGTTGACTGCACACAATTTTGAAATAGTGTTTACCTGGATCCCGTCTCATGTAGGGATTCCAGGCAACGAAAAAGCCAATCTTGCGGCCAAGAGTGCTGTTCACTTACACGAACATTTCCATCGGGTCTCTCATTCTGACCTAAAGGCACACGTCAACAGAAAACTATTTGATTTATGGAACTATAGGTGGACCGAGATGGCACCTTCGAAACTCCATATGGTACGAAAAACTTTACGAGAATTTCCTCTACCCGAGTTTCATAATCGCAGGGAACAGGTTGTCACCTGCCGATTGCGAATTGGGCACTCATATTATCACACCAACACCTGCTCACAAAATATACGCCGACAGTGTGCCCTTTCTGAAGATATGGAAAAAGCAACGGTTTCTCATATAGTTTCAGAATGTAGAGAACTTCAAGGCACCCGAACACTTCTTGGTATTTCTGAAATTTTTCAAAACAATGTTAGGTGTAAAGACAGTTGTTACAAAATTTTAAAATTTCTACGCTATATCGCTGTTGAAGACAAAATCTGAAGCCTACTAATTTTTTATTTTAACGTTTTAATTTATGAAATTATTGTTTTTACTGTTATTAGTACTTATAATTCCTATTGTGGTCGCTAATAACCATTATAAGTTGATGCGACCTATATAAATAAAAAAAAAAAAAAAACATAAGACCACGACGTAAACACTTTAATTTTTTATTTTTCCTTATTAAAACGTTATGAATGATGAATAAATGTTTGATTACCTAATTTTAATTAATGAATTAATATCAATTAAAATGTATGATCGTTGTTACAGGAAAAAAATAATGTAGTGAAATTACTCTATTTTTCATTTATGATATCAGGAGCTTTAGTTTTGTTTATTTACTGTTATTATGGACAGGAAATTATTAACGGGGTAAGATTAATTTTTACATTTTTTTCTCAAAAATTAAATCTACTTAACATTAAATTATGCAGAAATATTTATCATTTCTTTTAACAAGGTAAGCGCTGCGCGGTAAAATGAGATGTTTGGTTGTCGATTGGTATTAATTGGAATACAAATACCGGTGAATGCGTCCTCAGTTCTAGCTAATCTACGACCCAAAGAATCGTCCACAATCCTGTGAGAGTGATTTTTTACTTTCACTTACACTACATGAATATGTTGTTATTTAGGTCAACAGCTGAAAAGCTGGTTTGAACCTATAAAGGTTTTACTAAGAAAAAGCGAGGAGTGAAGTGGTTTACTCTTGCCTTCCTCACTGAGTTGAAAGAGTATTTTTATAAGCATGCCAGGCCCTCCCAAAAGCATCTACTTACCACCCTGCAAATGATACCTTCACTTAATTCACCACAGGGTCTGGCTGTATAGTGAAATTCATTACTGTACTATTTTTGTATCCCCAGAGCGAACATAAAATATAAGTAAGGTACCACTAGAGGACCTGACACAAACAATTTCATTGAAGTTGATCACCAGGAAGTAGTAGTTTATTCGTGCGATTTTCATTTTTTAATTTTTTTCAAAAAAACGGCTGCTACAATTTTTTGTAGAATCACCTACAACAATTTACAATTTTATGCAATAAAATGCCTAAAAATACAATTTTTTATGCTCTACACGTTAGGGTATGCGCCAGGTCTGCTAAACTTTTTGAAGGGGAAACTGTGCTCTCCTAGTTAATTTTGTTTTAAGATTGTGGTTTTAGTATGCATTATTCGACTAAAGTGTATAATAATATAATAAATAAATTTTATAGAAAATATTTATATCTACAACTTTTATTTTAAGAATTTGTTGTACAGTTCACAGTTTAATGTCAAAAGTGATTTTCCATATTTTTAAGTCGAACTGAGGTTGATTTGCATTTTGCGTTTTTCACTCATGATTGAAATTAGGATATGTTTTTCATATTACATTGTTTACTCATGATTAAACATAGAACATTATATTCTTATTTATTTACATTAGTAAGTGAGAGTGTTTCAAGCCAGATTTTTAATATTACCTAATATTTAGTTTTCTTATTTTGCAGAATGTTGAAATGAGGCGGTGCATGGCACAAAGCTCATGGTTGGATAAACCTCTGTGGTTTAAAAAGAAGTTACTTATAATGCTGATAAGAGCAAACACACCATTGCATATTAAACCATTTGGAGTTTATGTTTTAAATCTGAACAGTTTTACAAACGTATGTTAATTTTATTGAACTTTGTAATATAGTGCATGCGGAACGTGATGAAGCTATTTGGGTAAGCGTTTTATGGTTTATTTCGACGATGCTAGTTTACAAGCTGCCAGTCAACTAGCAGCTAGTACTAGCGTCGTGGAAAGAGGCCTGTAGAGAGAGCAATGAAATGGAGACTGCAGTTGGCTGGCGGTATGAAGCGGAAACACTCTGTTACAGTACAGTATGGTTACGAACAGTTAGCCGAAAAAATATTTGAACTTGTCTTATACGAAGTGTGGCAGTAGTGATATAGTGGGGATACTTCATCAACCAGCGCACCACGCTTCAAGTGCTGTTGAAATCCGTGGGGTGTCTGTATTTTGTTTCCCTCGTTCGACCAATCACGGACGAGATTACTGCAGATAGGGCTGGTATAGGCTACACCTTTTATAGGGGGATACTGCATCCACCAAAGCACCTCGCACCATCTTCTGCTTTCGACAAATCAGGCACCACCGGCTGTGTATCTGGTGTGGGGGGCATGACTGGTAGGGGGCAGATTCCCGAGTCTCACTGACGTGGCTCTTTGGGTAGGTACAATTCCTAGATACCTGGTCGTAGGTACCTAGAAACCGAAATGCAGGTTGGAACTATAGATAACTAGAATGCAGGTGTGGCCTACACCAGCCTTATCTGCAGTACTCTGGTCCGTGATTGGTCAAATAGGAAACCCAGATAAACGGACACCCCGTGAATTTCAGCAGCACATGGCGGGCGATGCGCTGGTTGATGCAGTATCCCCACTATATCAGTACTTGTGGCAATTAAAAAACCGGACTGTAACTAAAAAATATTTTATTGATCACCCATTACATTTCAAAGTTTATCTCATTCAATATACTCTCCTTACCAAATCCTCTCTCCTTACCAAATCCTCTCTCCTTACCAAATTCGTGTACAACAAGGTTCTACACGAATGTCAATTGTAGATAGCAACGCTAGAAGTCCGTTTCTGTCTGCTTGTTGAGAACTTCCACGGCTTTTGCTTTCATTGCTTCCACACTATCAAATCTTGTTCCCTTAAGCTTCGATTTTACCTTAGAAATAAAAAAATCACAGGGAGGGCAGGTTGGACAAGTACGGTGGGAGGTCGAACACGGTGATACAGTCTTTCACAAATAACGCCTTTTCAGACAAGGCGGAATGGACAGGTGCACTGTCTTGGTGAAGCCTCCAGGAATTGCTCTTTCACAAATTGGGTCTTCAACTTTTCAATCGTTCACGAATGGTAGTAAGAACTTTGAAAATGATTTCAGCCATACCTCGGACACTGAGACGACGATTTCCGTGGATCAGTTTAACAATTTTCTGGATATTTCCGTTTTTGATATTGAAGATCCTTCAGTTCACGGATCGTCATCGGTTGTTTTATATTCTTCCTGAAATCTTTTAAATCAATCAAAAATTTGGTGTGCGATAAACTTTCGCAGGATCAATTAGTAATTTTTCGTACTTTTGAGTTCTACAGAGGTTATTTTTCTTTTTGAGCCGTACACTCATGATTAAATGGGGTTATTTTTTCATATTACATTGTTTACTCATGATTAAACATAGGTTATATTGCTTATTGTCTACATTGGCGAGAGAAAGTCGATTGTGTTATTCACACCAGATTTTTGAAAATAAATAATAAACATTAAAACGAGAGTTTGGCTAAGTATAATTGGAATCTGAGAAGAAGATAATAGAATAGGAGAGGTAGCTCATCATGTGACATCTATAGACTCGCTTTCAACCACCCACTTACTTGATACATAATTGTTTAGGAAGTGTAATACCTCTACAAAGGTGATTTGTGACCAATGTGCCGTGATCAGGAACATATAAAGTATTGTTTTATGTACTATTGTTCCAGTCATGAACTAACATGACTTTTATTTTTCAGATAACAAAAGCTGCCTATTCTTACTTCAATATGATTAGAACATTGCATAAATAAATTGGGGTTGAACACACTAATATGTATAACTAAATCTGTGATTGTAAGGACTATCTTAACGTTTATGAAACCATATATCACTAGCATAAATTTTAAATTGGTAGAAATTAAGAAATTATTAGCAAACTTATTTTGTTAAACAGAATTTGATTTATTATTATTTTTATTATTTTATAGGGATGTGTCGATTCCAAATGTCAATTTTTGATACAATCGATACGTGATAAATAAATCGGTATCGAGAATCGACGATAAAAAAATCGTTTCTTTGATACCAATTCTATAATTTTCTAACTTTGACAAAAACGCTTTAATTTTCTAAGATAAAATATATAAAAATTTTAATAAGTTGGGTATGGGAATGTAAGAAATACTTTTCGATTTGGAAAGGTTTTATATAGTTGTCTTTATATTAAAACATTTCATGAAACGACGCGTCTCATGGCTGGTAGCAATTTTTTTAAAAGGATTACCTTCGATTTACAACAAAAAGCCATTTATGATTTCTTTATTGAGCCTTTTAGAGGAATCAAATGTGACTATTTTTGTTTCCAAATTCCAACATTGATTCTCTGACTATCGGTTTTTGGACACTTCCAGTCGAAACCGGAACACAAATCTTATCCAGGCTCACAAAAATTTTGTGTAGGTGACGAATTTGAAAAATTTATTGCTATTTTATAGTTCCTGACTTTAATTTTTGTGTTTTAGGTTTTAGGCCACTTCCGGTCAATATCGAAACATGAAACCCAAATTAGGTCCACTAACCTTTTGTGTAGATTACAAATCCGTAAAATATTCGTTGCTATCATTTGTAGTTTCTAACATTTAAACGTGACGGACGAACCGACAAATTTTTTTTTTTTTTTTTTTTTGGTTTAACGTCCGACTGTTCTGCAATTACTGCTAATGCAGACGGTGAAGGATGAAATGATATTTGTAACGTATGAAAATATGCCGTGCCTGAATGGGATTCGAAGCCAAGACCGCATGATGAGAGGCGAGCACGTTACCAACTGCGCCAATGCGGCCGGCTGAACCGACAAAGGAAATTGATAAATGACAATTTTTAAAATTTCTACCAATAAATAATTCGACGATTATTAATCACATACTGGCGGCTATCCAAAAACAGAATAAATACAAATAAATCACTTATCGAATTATGGAAGCATTCGATCACGATTCGATACAACCAGATTAAGTTTTCATGAAGAATAAATTGTTGTATATTATAAGTTTATGGCCCACAGAGTTGGTCTAGAGATAAAGTCGTCGCCAAAATCAGCGGTTTAACAGCTGATTTTCGAAAACGAAGGTTCCTGGTTCAAATCCTAGTAAAGGTACAGTAAACTTTTATACAGATTTGAATGTTAGGCAGTGGTTACCGGTGTACTTTGATGGTTGGGGTTCAATTAACCATACTCTCTCAGGAATGTTCGGCCTGAGTCTGTACAAGACTACACCTCATTTACATGTCATACACTTCATCCTCATCTCATTGGGTCATGGGTTTGCTTATTGTTTTGAATTGAACAGATTGCAACGTACACATTTATTAGGAATTAAAAAAAACAAAAAAACATATATATATATATACGTTTATACTGCTCGCGTGAGTTTTCTCGTTTTTATAACGTAAAACTACAAACAAATAGTGAATGTATCGAAGTGCATTCGATTATTTAAAGTGGTTTCGATTAATCGATCGGCGTTGTTGAATCATAGTAAACATAGAGCTTACGAGGATGAGATTATTACAAAAGGTAACTTGTGTTCCATCGTGCATCCGTTTTATTTTGTTGTATGTGTCATAAAAGTTGTAATACCTACATAAAAAAAATTCTATTTTAGGTTTTATTTTTCTATTTCATTGATTTTTTGTATCGGAATAGCGAATCGATTTCTTGTTTCTTGGTATCGAAATCGAGAAACGAAAAATATTGGTTTCAATACATCTCTAGTTGTAATTATTAATTTTGTCAATAAATTATTGTAATAAATTGTTATAAGTTTATTTATGATTTATTATACCCAGATCCCAAAAGAACCTAGGCTTAGGTTTTTCAATATGCTGAATAAGATTAATATTCATTCAGTATTACTTTCATTCAAGCGTAATATTGTTAGGTAATATACTGTAGTATGAAATTCTTTTAGATATATTCCTCAAAAAAGACTATTTGACAAATTGAATTTAAATAAAAGTGAAATAGTTTTCACGGTTTTGCAAATTTCTCAAAACCGGCTTCTTTTTTCTAATTGTTTTTAAAATCGCCTCATGTACTGTATTTTTCACGTTCTACAAGATCGGTAAGCGCCATGTCTACTGAAATTCTTCGAGGTTTCTCGTGGTTAAAAAGGGTTTTCATAGTATTGCGATCTAATAATAATTTTAAGGAAAAGCTGTACATAATTTAAGTTGTAGAACAAAAAACCAAACACTTTTTTTCATACGTTTTTTATACATTTAGCGTCAATTACTGATTTTCTATATTATGCTCATCAAAATTAGTTAAAAAATCTGGTGTGAAACACTCACACAACTTTCTCTTGCCAATGCAAATAATGAACAATATAATCTAACATTAGCAATAAACCACTAGAAACAAACAAGAAAACTGACCTCAATAAACATAATTTAATATAAATCATGAGTGAAAGACACAAAATGAAAATCTACTTAAGATTGGCTTAAAATACGGAAAAATCAGTCTTTAACGCTAAACTAAGCTCTGTAGAGAAAAATGCTACGATAAAAGTTTTAGATCTTTTAATTTCCTATAAATTTGATTATACACACTTCAGAAGATCAGATGAAGCAAGCTGTCTGGATTGTAAGACGGAGGAGGACAACGCAGTACATGCGATTTTTGACTGCAGAAGATGGATACCATAGAGGGAGATTCTAGGGACCAAGCTTGGGTCAACGGTTTCTCCAGAAAATCTGTGTGATTATATGATTGCAGAAAAAGAAAGCTGGAAGGTCATTAAGGAGTTCATCCAGAAGGTGATAAAGAGCAGAGAAGCTCAGCTGCGTTAGTCCCAAAGGAAATCACTCAAAAAGGGGGAAATGAGCGATAAGAAGAGAAATCGCTGAGATAACGTTGTTCACCTAATAAAGAACCTCCAACTTTTTGTGAAGTTATGCCTAACGGTGATCCCGTGGCAAGTCGGGATGGGGTAGAAAGGAACTGAGAGGATCAGCATACCCCAGGTAAAGACCTACCTGTGTACCGGTAAATTCGGTTTCCTCTCTAAAACAATAAGCAAAAAATAATAATAACAACAATAATGATGCTTTATTTCTAAATAGGTTACAATTTGTAGGTTATCTTACATTTTGTATTAATTTTTATACAAATTCATCCCTGTCAGGCTACCACACCCATTCCAATACATTATATTATAACATATCTAACTATGATTAAAAACTATAAGACAGATTATGTGGAAATATCTAGTGTAAAATACTTACACGACTTTCTTTTGGCAATGTGAAATTGTGAAAATGATATTTTTGTTTAACCCTTTCTAGACCGCACAATAATAAAATCTCGGAAGTGTAATTACAACACCAGGTTAGACGCACATGTACCTCATTCAATACACGGGTGACACGATCTGATATATTTTTGAAGCCCTTACAATTTACAGAAAAATCAGACTAGGCGGGATTTATAAGTCCCGGTGGTCAACTAGGCAATTTAAACTGTTAACGCACAGATAAATGCAATGGTACTAAATGAGACTTGTAAGTCCCGATGGTCAAGAAAGGGTCATTAGTAAACAATGTAAAATGAGAATCAAAACCTAGTTTTAGTTACGATTGTGTTACCAGATTGCGACATTAAGTGGCGCGTTGAAACGTTTACTTTTGGTGGCCCTAAAAAGGCCGTTTAAACGGTGGTCGTCTTGGCAAAGCGTCGGTCGTAGTCGTCGTGGGGATCGGAAAGCTGTGTGACACGGCGTGTCGTTGTCCAGCGGAGAAGTCATCTTTTTCCCTTGCAGTAAAGCGGCCAGTAAAGCGGCGATGCCTGCTTCGTCGGATTCGGTGGGCGTAAGCTCGGTCAACGGACCGCTGTGGGTTTCGCTTGTGGCAGCGGTCGATGATGGTCCCGGTCGACGGCTTACGGTGAGCGAAAGCATCATTTTCTCTCTTACGGTGTCGGGTCAGCGAGCGGAAGCATCATATTCTCTCTTGCGGGGTTATTGATGAGTCGTTGCTGGAATCCAGTAAACTTGCGTGGAATCAAATCTCCTCGGGGTCAGTTTAAGATGTTTTGTTCACACAGACCCAAAGACCAATCGGTAAATACATGTATTTTTGGATTCACGGGGTTTGGAAAAGTGTATTTCCGGTAAAAACTTGGCATGAAAACAATACATTCATTCGCTATCTATTCATATAGAGCAAGAGAAAGTAAAAATTAGTACATTTGGTCATTTTCTAGCTCGAGTTTAGCACAACCTGTGATTGAGTTTATAATAAATCGTTTTTTATAACGAGATTTCGTTTGTGTTTCCTTCTTTTATGAATGCGTGTTACTTGTTAACCCTTAATAGGATATTGTAGTACGAATACGCAGCGTTCATTGTCTGAAACAAGTTCAAAGTAAATATGAGAACGTTACAAAACGCTATGCAAAATATAAACTGATCTGTTAAGGATTTCATAAAAAATCTGGTGTGAAACACTCACACGACTTCCTCTTCCCAATGCAAATAATGAACCATAAAACTTAACATTATTAATAAAACATTAGAAATGCACAAAAAACTAACCTCAAAAAACATAAACTTATTTTAATCATGAGTGAATTAAGCATAATGAAAATCAACCTCAGTTTGGCTTAAAAATACTGAAAATCACTCTTCACGCTAAACTACGCTCTGCAGAGAAAAACGCTTTAAATACAAGTTATTAGTTACTTCGTTCGTAAACAGCATACTAAGGCCGAAATCTTAAAAAATCGATTATTTACACATTTTCGTGAAAAAACCGGATAATTACTAATTACCGACAAACTATGCTTTATACAAAAATTGCTTAAAATAAAAGTTTAAAAGTTGTAGGATTTTATATTTTCTACAATTTTTATTATCCTACACATTTTTGCTAAAATGGATATTAAAGCCGCAATCTTAACAACACTTTTACGAGAAAACAGCCTCCCCAACAATTTCAGCAGACATGGCAGCGACCCTATCTTGTAGAGTATAAAACATTTAGTAAATGAGGCGATTTTTAAAAAAATCCTAGGAGCTGTTTTTGAGAAAATCGCAAAAAAGTGAAAAATGACACGAATAAACTACTACTTCCAATCGACCGATTTTTATGAAAGTGTTTGTGTCGGGTCCGGTAGTAGCATCCAATTTAAGTTTAAAGTTTCAAATTTGTACGATGTTTCGTTCTTGAGATATTCTGTTAACACTCACACACACACCCACACGCACTCCACACATACTAATCGCTGAAATAATGTTTTTGGGTTCAGGGGCTCTAAAAACATGTAGTTCCGGTGAAAACTAGAATTCGAAAAATTTACATAAAAACAATACTTTCCTTTCTATATATTCATAATAGGCAAGAGAAAGTATAAAAGACCCGTGGTACCGGTGGTAAGTGTAACTCATTTTAAATAAAAATTTGCTGAAAAAAACCATTCTGAAGATGTATAAAAGTAAAACATGAATAAGGCAAGCCCGGAAAAGCCGAAATATGTTTTTTTGAGTTTTTTCAGCGAATCGTAGGGTTAAAGGCAACTTTATCTACATGGTCTTAAAGTACTTTGCGAGCGCACAAAAAAAAATTCTGAGCACTTTTCCGCTACGATGGACAAAGGCTACAGGGTAATGGTGAATGGAGTGATTCTGGAACAGGTCAGCCACTTCGCTTATTTGGGATGTGATGTATCATATGAAGAGGACAATGATGTGACACAAAAAGTTCAAAGATTTAGTAAGATTTATAGTACAATACATCGAAATTTGAAGCGAAGGGTCTGAACTAGCACAGTAATTAAGCTCTATAAGAAAACGGCTGTCCCAATACTGACGTATGGCAGTGAGGCCTGGGTGAGAAAGGTAAGGAAGAAGGAATATGAAATTCCATTCAGTCGGCGGAGATGCGCTTTTTGAGAAGCGTTTCGTGTCGGTGGAGGAGGAGAAGGAGGAGGAGGACAGGTAGAAGAAGAAGAAGAAAAAGAAGAAGAAGAAGGATAAGAAGAAGGAAAAGAAGGAGAAGAAAAAGAAGAAGAAGGAATAGAAGGAGAAGGAAAAGAAGAAGGAGAAGAAGTAGTAGTAAAAGAAGAAGAAGGAGAAGAAGGAAAAAGAGGAGGAGGAGAAGGAGAAGAAGGAGAAGAAGAAGAAGAAGGAGAAGAACAAGAAGGAGAAGAACAAGAATGACGAGGAGGGAAAGGATTAGGAGGAGGTGGAGGAGAAGAACTCCTTTATTCACATATATGATAAAAATTAGATTAAATATTTTTTAACAGACCGTGCTGAAAAAATTCAAGTTTATCACTTGAAGTCCAAATGGTTTCACTTCAATTGTTTTGGTACATCTCGTTAAAATTTGTAATAGATATTTACAAAACCATTTCTCTTTGTTATACCAATCAATGTTGTTCAAATGCATCACTAATTCTTCATTCTGGAAACACAGAAAAAATCTAGTATGAAACACTCGCATAACTTTCTCTTACCAAACTAAATAATGAACATATAACTTATATTTAAGTGTTAGTTAACAATGTAAAATGAAAAACATAACCTAACTTTTTAGCCATGTATATACGGAATACAAATTAAGCGTTGTAAAAAATGTTTTTGAAATAAAAGTTGTAGGTTTTTTAATGGTCTACAACTTTAATTTATATTTTTATATTTGTCCATAACCGTTAGAATGTTAACTAACCCTTAGTAGGACAGTAATACGGGAGGAAATAAATATGTCGTGAAATGTTAAATTTTGCTGTACAGGGACTTGAATAATGTCTTAATTTTCTAGTGGCAAAACAGTAATAATTTTTTTGTTTTGATGTTAAGTCCTGGTAAGTATACTTACCACAGGACGTTTATTGAAATGGAAATCACATAATATTAAGCGGTAAGAATGCTTATTAAAACAACTTGTAGTACTATGTAAGAAAATAATGTGTAGAATAAACTTATCTTAACTTTATATTAGCATGAATGCTTTCTTTTCCGTAAAATACTTGAATTTTCTACGCACTGTACAAAAGTAACATCAAAACAAAGCGGTAGCGTACGCTGTTATGAATCCTTACCACATTCGTGCAACTCACGAAGAAAATGATCACTGCGCGCTATTTTCAAAATGTGGATAGCCTACTTATCAGAGAACATAACACCATAAAATTCCAATAAGGTTCTATTGAATAGCTTATTGTTAAAATAAACTCTTCCTTATTGCCACTGGTAAGTATACTTACCAAAGGGTTATATTATTTGCACTCAATCTGCTAGTTTCAGGGCTGCAAAATATAGTTATGTTTCTTAACACACGGTCAGCTAATTATATGACTGAAGTATTTAAGAATAAAAGGGGTAGAGGTGGAAAATACACTACTATCGGTTTCATAATCATTAACACCCAAGTTTGAACCCTTGCATCTCCAAAAGTATGAAACGGATTTTAACATACTTTACATCAAAATTTAGCTCATTTTATCCTGCGTTCACCCACATTAGTCCTATATTTTTAATGTTCAGAAATTGCCATATCGAGGTTGGAAAACAAAAAGACCCGGTTTTTTGCTACCGCAACAAATTTCACGCGTTTAGGGGCGTGTAATTCGATAATTATTTGACCGCAAAATTTAAAATTTTACCACAAGATAGATAATTACATTTTTACAGCATTTACAAAATTTCAAATTCGTACATTATTTGAATTTTTATTTATTAACAATATTCTGAACCCTTGCTATCTCGGTAACCGCTCGATCGTTCGGAGCCGGCAAACTATCGTTTTATTCAGTGTTAAAAACGTAATACAAATATGATAATAACATGAAATATTGATTGGCCAATGTTGTGGTAAAATTTTTAAATTTTTGAAAAATAGATTGGGTAATGCGGGGGGATGGGCGCTACTATCCATGTTGCCTGAATCTTATTGTCTACTTGAATTGACAATGCAGTCTGTCAATTCAGGTAGACAGTCCGACAGGATATCACGTGCACAACCTGGCAACATGGATAGTAGCGTCCATCCTCCAAATTACCAAGTTTATTTTTAAAAATTAAAAAAACTCTACCACAACATTGGTTAATCAATATTTCATGTTATTAACATATTTGTACTAAGTTTTTAACGCTGAATAAAACGATAGTTTGCCCGTGTCGAACGATAGAGCGGTTACCGACACCTTCACTTCGTTCACCACAAATCTGGCTGTTTAATGAAATTCATTACTCTCAGAGGAGATAACTATGACTAGTGTCTTTTATACTTGTACCTCTTTTGTTATTAAATACTTCAGTCATATAATTGGCTGACCATGTGATAAAAAACAACTATTTTTTATAGCCCTGTAGCTAGCAGATCGATTGCAAATAATTTAACACTCCACCTGCCTGTTATTAGAAAAAATATTTTTTACCTAAAATAAATAACGACTAATTACATAAATAAATATCAACTTTATATACAATAAAAAACAGAATAATTGATCATGCAATGAGATGAAAAACAGACGCTGGTAACGCAACGTTTGTTACAAAGAAATCAAAAGGAATTTACAAGAACTTGGATTAACTCGAGAAGATAAGACGAAAAATTCACCCAAATACTCGTACGAACAGGTCATCAAAGGCCACAACCATCGGCTTACGACACAGAAAAGAGAATATAAGAAGACGGAATTTTCAGAAGCAGCCAAACAGAAGCGTGCTCAGAGAATATCACGCCAAAAAGAGACTGAAAGCTTCCAAATTGACTAAAATGGTCCTTGTAGCTAAATAAGCTAAAAAAAAGAAATGGCTGAATACC
Source organism: Catonia carolina (assembly GCA_035578175.1). Classification (NCBI taxonomy): domain Eukaryota; kingdom Metazoa; phylum Arthropoda; class Insecta; order Hemiptera; family Achilidae; genus Catonia; species Catonia carolina. Next base: position 2,664,834 of record JAQMRL010000014.1, on the reverse strand, counting down.
AATGTGTTAATTACATTAACTGACCCCGTTAATTAGTTTCTGGCCGTTACTGGAATAAACAAACAGCACGTAAATAATACAGATGATTGAAAATAATTCAGAAATTTTTGTCGCAGTCTCTTTCGTCTGAAACAAAAATTTTATACATTAATACTGTGAAGGTGAAATTATTTTTTGCATACAATAAGTTTATGGTTACGCACCGGGTTGATCAAGTTGTAAATTTATCGCGGCGGGTCAGCTGTTTAACAGCTGATTTTCGGAGACGAAGTTTCTGTTGCTCAAATCCTAATAAAGGTACTGCTTGAGTCCCAGCTCCGTGTAGTTGCAGAATGGGGGCACGCCCCAGACCACACAGAGCGTGCCCATAAAACTGCAGCTTAGGCTACCCAATCCTAGCCTGCAAACCTCATAGGCAACGGGGGCCGGCTGTGAACGCCTTCGTGTGCTATTCGTAGTGCACGGGGGATGTAGTACATCCATGTGTGGGAGAGCCACGTGCAAAGCACTTTAGCGGCATAACGAGCTCGACGGCGACCCGGTCAACGTTTACACGGGTACTGAGGGGAGTGGGGCGCCCTGCGGACGGTTCCGTGCCCACTCAGTAGGAGTAGGACTCTCAGGGGTTGTAGTGGAGCTGGATAGCGCTCCGGAGCCACTATGCTGCTTAAATTCCGCTCGGAATGGGCGTGGCTGGCCGAGGGGTGTTCCAGAAACAGATGGGTAAATACGCATGTAGTTGCGGGATGAAGGGTACGGGTGAGGTATATTGAATAAGTGACGCATGTTGGGAGAAGGATTGTTGTATTACTCTGATACAAAACATTCGTTTTCAAACTTTCCGTATTTAACATATTTGTTTGTATTTATTACAAAATTATTTATTTACGTGTTTTGATAAATAATGGTAAGTTATTATTATGAATCCGACCAAGTTAATAACCCAGTAGATATTTTTTAAATTAATGCGCCGGATGATAAGAATATGTTTTTAGTCTAGTTAGTACACGCTACAAATGCTACAAATGCATCAGCTGTAAAACACTACAAATTTATTCATACACTCATTCATTCTCCCACTACTATAACAACGCACTACATTCCTCCCAACTACACGGAGCTGGGACTCCAGCAGTATGTCCACATTCGTGCGCTTACTTTTTCAACTTGCGTTTTGACATGCGATAAGACACGCTTTGACGCATGCGTTGAGGCATGCCTTTTCGCATGCCTCGTTCAATTTGTAATATTTTCAGTACATACCATTGAAAAAGTCCGTTTTGCTTGAAGAGCTCTGTCTCAAAAAATTCGGTGTGAAACACTCACACAACTTTCTCTTGCCAATGAAAATTATTAACAATAAACCTAACATTAGTAATAAAACATTACAAATAAACAAAAAACTAACCTCAATAAATATAACCTAATTTTAATCATGAGTGAAAGACGAAAAATGAAAATCAACTTCAGTTTGGTTAAAAAATACGGATAATAATCACTCTTTCACGCTAAACTAGACCCTGTAGAAAAAAATGCTACAAATAAAAGTTGTAGATATTTTTATTTCCCATAAATTTAAATATGCACTTTTGTCGTAAAAAGCATACTAAGGCCGAAATCTTTAAAAAATAGATTTTTCATACGTTTTCGTGAAAAAAAACAGAAAATCGCTAATTACCGCTAAACTAAGCGTTATACAATTAAATAATAAAATAAAAGTTGTAACTTTTATTACAATTTTTTGCGCTAAAATGCATTTTAAAGCTGTAATCTTAAAAACAAATTTTTTACGTAAACGTAAAAGCCTCCCAAATAATTTCAGACATGGCACCTACACTATCTTGTAAAGGATAAAAAAATGTAGTAAATAAGGCGATTTTTAAAAAAAAATTGTTAGTGCTGTTTTTGAAAAAATCGCAAAAAAGTGAAAAATGACACGAATAAACTACTACTTCGGGTTGACAGATTTTGATGAAAATTTTCGTGTCTGACCCTCAAGTGGTACCTAACTTAAGTTTGTTTTTTGGGTTCAGGGGATCTGAAAACGTGTAGATCTAGCGAAAACTCGATTTTAAAAAGTCGACATTAAAACAATACTTCCCGCCCTATATATTCATATAGGCAAGAGAAAGTAAAAACTGCCTAATTGTATACATAATCATCCGCTGCTGCACACAAGTCAAACATTCCACTTGAGTTTAGCCATGGAATGAAACCTGTCATTAATCACACACACCACAACAATCGTTAAAAACTCAAAACACTCAAAATTGAACGGAATTTGACTCACCTCAGCCAAATAATAGAGTTCTAAACACAATACTAAACAAATACCATAGCTACACGTTAAAGCTACTGACTGTATACCTTCATTTGCGACATATGATTTCCTTAAAAGAAAAACACAGGTTATTACTATCTAAAAATCTGGTGTAAAACACTCACATAACTTTCTCTTGCCAATGCAAATAAGTAACAATATAACCTAACATAAGTAACAAAGCATTAGAAATAAACAAAAAAAATCTGGTGTGAAACACTCACACAACTTTCTCTTGCCAATGCAAATAATTAATAATAAACCTAACATTATTAATAATACATTAGAAATAAACAAAAAACTAACCTCACTAAACATAACCTTATTTTAATCATGAGTGAAAGACAAAATGAAAATCGAACTCAGTTTGGCTTACAAAAAAAACGGAAAATCACACTTTCACGCTAAACTAGGCTCTGTAGAGAAAAATGCTCTAAATAAAAGTTGTAGATCTTTTAATTTTCTATAAATTTTATTATATACACTTTTGTCGTAAAGTGCATACTAAGGCAAAAATCTAAAAAAAAATTGATTTTTCACACGTTTTCGTGAGAAAAAAACAGAAAATTGCTAATTACTGCTAAACTAAGCGTTACACAAAAAAAGGTTTGAAATAACAGTAGTGGGTTTTTGAATTATCTACAACTTTTATTATATAAATTTTGTCGCTAAATTGCATATTAAAGCCGTAATCTTAAAAAAACTTTGTTTTTACGTGAAAACACCCTTACCAAGAATTTCAACCAAGATGGCGCCTACCCTATCGTGTAGAAAATAAAAAATTGAGTAAATTAGGTGATTTTTAAAAAAAATCGTAGGACCAGTTTTTGAGAAAATCGCAAAAAAGTTTAAAATTATACGAATAAACTACTACTTCCGGTTGACCGATTTTGATGTAAATGTTCGTGTTGGGTCCGGTAGTGGTATGTAACTTATGCTTCAAGTTTCAAGTTCGTACGATGTTCCGTTCTTGAGATATTTTGTACACACGCACACACACACACACACACACACACACGCACACACACACACACATACACACACGCACGCACACACGCACATTCACACACACACACACTTACTCACACACACACACACACACACACACACACACACACACACACACACACACACACACACACACACACACACACACACACACACACACACACGCAGACCAATCGCTAAAAACATGTTTTTTGGGTTCAGGGGGTCTGAAAACGTATAGATCCGGTGAAAACTCGATTTCTTAAAATCGACATGAAAACAATACTTTCCTTCCTATATATTCATATAGGCAAGAGAAAGTAAAAATAACATCAAAAAACATAACCTTATTTTAAGCATGAGTGAAAGACGCAAAATGAAAATCGAACTCAGTTTGGCTCAAAAATACGGAAAATCACTCTTTCACGCTAAACTAGGCTCTGCAGAGAAAATGCGCTAAATAAAAGTCGTAGATATTTACGAGATATTATACTCGTGATTTCCTATAAATTTGATTATATACACTTTTAACTTTACTTTCCTGTATGAGGGGGTACCCAAAAGTAACCGGAGTAGCATGCCGTGGGCGGTGCTTGTGTATTACGCACAGACGTGTATAGCGCAACTCATTGCGAGTTCAGTGAAGTGATTGCAACTCATTGCGAGTTCAATGTTCATCTGCAGTGATTGGTTTTGCTAGCGCAGTTTTGTTCTTGTTTCTATTTTATGATGGCAAGGTTAAGTGAATAACGTGTAGCTGTGAAATTTTGTTTTATACTCGGTAAAAGTGCTGCTAAAACTGTTTTAATTTTGAAAACAGCTTACAAAGATGACGCTATGGGAAAATCTCAAGTATACGAGTGATTTTCTCGGTTTAAAAATGGCGACATGTCGATTGATGACAAACCTCGTTCTGGACGTCCATCAACTCCCCGAATCGATGAAAATATTTTAAAATTCGAAAACGTGTGCTCTCAGACCGTCGACTGACAATTTGGAAGTTTTAAGAAGATTGCGCAACAGTGTTCGTCAAAAATGATCCGATTTGTAGCAGACAGGAGACTGGTTCTTCCACTACGACAATGCACCTGCACACATAGCCATTTCCGTGAAAGATTTTGTGACTAAAAATGGCATGGTTCCGCTGCCCCACGCACCTTATTCGCCTGACCTGTCTTTGTGCGACTTTTTTTATTTCCACGCATGAAAAGAGACATTGTCCGTTTATAGGTCTTTGGTAAGTATACTTACCAATGGCAATACGGTCGAGTTTATTTAAGAATAAGCTATGCAGTTGAACCCTTTTGGCATTTCATGGTTTTATAGGTTTTCTGGTAAGCAGGCTATCCACATTTTGAAATTAGTGCGCAACGACCATTTACTTCAAGAGTTACACGAATGTGGTGGTATGTGGATTCATACCAACATACGCAACCGTGTTGTTTTGTCGTTACTTATGTACAGTGCTTAGAAATTTGAGTTTTTTTTACGGAAAAGCTAGCATTCATGCTAATATAAAGTTGAGATAAGTTATTCTACACATTTTTCTGTTATATAGGACTACAAGTTGTTTTAATAAGCATTCTTACCACTAAATATTACTAAACATTATGTGATTCCCATTTCAATAAACGTTCCTTGGTAAGTAACCTTACCAGGGCTTAACATAAAAAAAAGAAATATCTTACTGTTCTGGCACTATAAATCCATTATTCAAATCCCTATAAAACAAAATTTAACGTTTTACATGTTTATTTCCCCCCGTAGTACTGCCCTATAAAGGGTTAAAAGACACCAATTTGACAACATTGAAGCGGTCAAGAAAAAAACGAGGGAGGATCTATCAGTCATTTCTAAAGATGACTTCAAAAAATGTTTCGAACAGTTGGAAGCACCGGCGGGATTAATGTATTAGTTGTAATGGAGAGTATTTTGAAAGGGATAAGGTTGTTTTGAAAAAAAAATGAAAATAAATATCTTTTGAAAAATAATTCCGGTTTCGTTTGGGTACCTCTCGTATATTCTTATAGGCGAGGGAAAGTAAAACCCAGTTTTATTTACTCAAATCAGCTGTTTAATAGCTCATTTTTGGAGTGGAAAATTCCTGGTTTAAATCCTAGTAAAAGTACAGTACAATGGATGAATACAAAAGCTTGTGACGTGACAGCATTTTACTATCCGACCTAAAGACATTAACTCTGATACTGTACTTGCAGTATAAAAATCCAACATCCACGCTCTATTTTTCAAAAATTATTTTAAAATCAAGAAGTTGATTTAACCCTTTATAGGTCTTTGGTAAGTATACTTACCACTGGTAATAAGGTCGAGTTTATTTAAGAATAAGCTATGCAGTTGAACCTTATTGGGATTTTATGGTGTCCTCTTGTAAGTAAGCTATCCAGATATTGAAATACCATGACAGACAGGTTGCGTATCAAATTATTTACACTCAATCTTTCCATCGCAGGGCTAAAATAAATAGTTCTGTTTCTTATCACATGGTCCGCCAATTAAATGACTGAATTATTAAACAACAGAAGAGGTGGAGGTGTAAAAGACACTAATCAGAGTTATCTTCTCTGAAAGTAATGAGTTTCATTATACAGCCAGCCCCTGTGGTGAATGAAGTGAAAGTGTCATTTGCAGAGTAGAAAATATGTGCTTTTTTAGAGGCCCCGGCAAGCTGATAAGCGTAATTTTCCATTCAGTGAGGTAGGCAATTGTAAACCAACTCACTCCTTGTTTTACTTAGTAAAACCTCTACAGGTTCAAACCAGCCTTTCGGCTGATGATCTAAATAACACATATTGAAATAAGCGCGCAGCGACCATTTGCCTCCTGAGTTGCACGAATGAGGAAGGATTCATATCAGCGTACGCTACCGTGTTTTTTGTTGTTACTTATGTACAGTGCTTAGAAAATAAAAGTTTTATACTGGAAAGCAAGCGCTCATGCTAATATAAAGTTTAGATAAGTAAAACCAAATTTAATATTTTACAACATAATATATATTTTCCCTCATTACTGCCTTATAAAGGGTTAAAAAATCCGAGCTCAATATTTTCAGCCGTTGAGGGGTTACATTTTCAGATTTTTGAGCTCCTAGAGGAGTCGTACTTTGGATTTTAGATTTTTCCTCAGGATTTTAGAGAGTAAGAAACAAAAAGATCTCATATTCTTTCTCGCCGAGGCCTTCTTATGAGCGCGCCTTACATTCAGCTTATAAAATAAATTATTTATAAAATTTATTTCCCGTACAGAGAAAAACTTACCTGATAAGAGATTGATGATGCTTTATTATATAAATGAAATAATTTCTCAACAAATTATTTTTGTCTATAATATTACTATTAATATTATCTAGAATAGTATCATAACTATTAACAAGTTGATTCATTTCTTTTATAGATACACATAACACATAATTTATAGATACACATAATTTCATATCACCGACTACAATATTTAAACTTAAAAACGAACTACTGTAAGAAACAATCGCAAAGTTTTTTATATAAAATACCAAAATCGATTGTAAAATAACTGCTATAATATATAAAGTAAAACTTTTAAAATTTGACGGAAAATAAAAAGAAAATGGCAATAAAAATTGATCAATATTGTGCTCATCAAGTGTGTATACTTTCAATATATTTATAAGTAATGGAACAAAATTTAAATTAATTACGTATATATTTAATATAAAATTTATCGTTTCATACTTTTTTATTAACTTATCATTTAAAATATTAAGTAAATTTTTACGTTATTTGAAATTTTATAAAATGATGGAAATTTGTAAAAACCATTTTCAATTATATTTACACTATTTAAAAATGCTTTCCATTTTAATGAATAATTTCCTACATATAATAATGCTATTATTTGGATTATTATAGATCTTAATCCATTTATTACAGAAGATAATTCATGTATATTATGAAATAAATATACAAAACTCTCTGTAAATAATATTATAAATATTATAAAAAAAATATATAATTTTATATTAAGTTTTCCTGTATTTTTATCAAATCCTATTTGAGTTAATAACGATTTCAATTCCTCTGTCACTTCCTTCATGATTTTACTTCAACACTAAAAAATATTTTCTAACAATTTTAATTTCTAAATCACTTGAACATGATATAAAAAAAAGTTTCTTGTATTAACAATAAACATTAAAATATTATTTTTATATTAATATATAATATCATCATTGAATTTTTTATAGTATATCAGAAAGAACTAAACAAAAAAATCAATACAGTTAACACGCAATAACTTTCTATTTGTAGATATTATTTACTTTGAAATATCAAATAGAAAAAAATAAATAAATATACAATTTATTTTAGTATTTCCTTAAACATATTTTGAATAAACAATTTTCAGTCTATTAGTAGTATAAAAAAATATTTCTGTTACATAACAATTGTCTTTATTATTGTCTACGTAACTGTACTGGTTAGATCTATAGAAAATTTTCTAGTATAGTTGATAAATCTAGGTAATTATATTTTTTATTTATGAAAACGGTAGTTATCGCGTACAGTGACATCTTATATAATGAACTATTGGTTAAGGTGACCAATATTCGATGGAAAGGTGGGTCCGCTATTAAATCACTTATCGGTTTTATTGACAACTACAATATGAATTTTCAACTATGCTGATTATCTGTCAACAGTATGAGTTAGCATGTTACTGATTGTTTGGTTTAAATTTAACGAGTACTTTTTCTAATTGCGTTAGTCTCAACTGCATTTACAGTAGTTCGTGTCAGAATTTTGATTACTAATAGGCCTTTTATTTCTTTTTGTTTCTTTAATACAGCACTGATCTACAGTTTTATTGTCCTGTTTACTCAAGTTTAATTCATATCTTTTGTGTAAACACATCCATTATACCGGGTAATTTTTTAGTCCTGTTACCCAATTGTTAATGTCTGGTAATTTTTTTCTAAGAAAGGGATATTTTGTTTTGTGACACAAAGTTGGTAGCCCTACTCAACCGGAATAGATACGACAGTTTGAGTTGAATCTCCTTGAGTTGTGTAAAATTTTGTGCTGTTTCCAGTTGTGTTACGAACAGAATGTCTTTTACCCTAGAACAACGGGTTTTCATTCTTGAACAATATTTTGCTACAAAATCGTATGCGAGTGTAAAAGAATCATTTCAAATTAAATTTTTTGGTGTTCCTCCACTCTATTCTAGTCAATTTCTAGGCTAACTAACTGATTTTTAGAGGCAGGTATTGTTTGCAGCAGAAAACGTAGTGGTCGACCAACTCTCTTGACAGATGACGTTAAGAGAATGTGAAAATAAGATTGCTCAATTCTCCATGGAAAAGTTTACAAAAACTTTCCTCGCATGTTGATTTGTCATGTTCGAGTGCTCAGAAAGCTGCTAAAAAATTGAAATTGTATCCGTATCACATACGATTAGTTCTAGAGCTTCAGCCTCCAGATTTAAACAAGAGATTGTTTTAGGATAAAAGACATTCTGTTCGTAGCACGACCGGAAATGGCACAAAATTTTACACAGCTCAAGGAGAATCAATTCACACTGCCATATCCATACTGGTTGAGTAGGGCTACCAACTTAGTGTCACAAAACAAAATTTATTTTTTTTAGAAAAATATTACCAAACATTAACAATTGGGTAACAGGACTAAAAAATCACCCTGTACGAAGTAGCATCCGTAATTTTTCTGTTTTATACAAATTTAAGTATGGTGTCATCGCGTAGACATTTTACAGTAATCGAAATTGCGCACTTATTTTGGTGTTTGGAAAACAGTAAAACGAATGGAGATATAGCAAGGGAATTCAACGTTGGTCACTCCACAGTATCCAAAATTTGGAAAAGTGGGGAAAATTCATGATAGTTTTGATGAAAGTAAAGAAAATCGATTAGACTTCGACTTCGTCACAAAAATCGATTTTACTTTCTCACAAAAAAATGTAAAATAAGTGTTTTTTGTGGTTTATTTCGGAACAGGCAAATAATATGACCTTAACTGGTTTTTTGCTACAATAAAAGGACATCGGTTGCAGTGACAATCGCTTACAATGCCCGGAAAAAGCCGGTCCCCTGGAGGTCACTCTATCCGATAACTACTGTATATTTTATAAATATAAAAATCTGGTATGAAACACTCACACGATTTTCTTTTGTCAATGTAAATAATGTAAATATATAACCTAGATTTAATCATAGTAAAACAATGTAATATGAAAAACATAACCTAATTTTAATAATGAGTGAATTAATTTAAATTAAAATCAACTTCGATAAAACTTAAAAATCGGATAATCACTAGTTGACAATAAACTTCTACAGGAAGAATGCTTGAAATTCAAGTTAGTTTTTACTTTCTCTTGCCTATATGAATATCTATAGGAAGGAAACTATTGTTTTCATGTCGAATTTTTCTAAATTAAGTTTTCACCGGATCTACACGTTTTCAGACCCCCTAAACCCCAAAATCATAATTTTATCGATCGGTTTGAGTGGATGTGTGTGTGTGTGTGTGTGTGTGCGCGCGCGCGCGCGTGAACAGAATATCTCAAGAACGGAACATCGTACGAACTTGAAACTTGAAACTTAAGTTAGGTACTACTAGAGAACCCGAAACGAACATTTGCATCAAAATCGGTCCACCGGAAGCAGTAGTTATTCATGTCATTTTTCACTTTTTTACAGTTTTCTCATAATCGGATCTTACGATGTTTTTAAATGGCCTCATTTACTACATTGTATATGCTCTACAAGATAGGGTATAGACGCCATGTCTCCTGAAATCTTGGTGACCCTGATATCTCGTAGAAAAAAAATATTTTTTTAAGATTACAGTGTTAATATGCATTTTAGCGCAAAAATGTATATAAAAAAAGTTGGAGAAAATGAAAAATCCTACGACATCTGTTTGTAACATTTTTCTGTATAACGCTTAGTTTAGCGGTAATCAGCGATTTTTTTTCATGAAAATCTGTAAAGAAGTGAATTTTTTAAGATTACGGCCTTAGCATGCATTTTACGTCAAAAGTGTTTATAATCAAATATATACGAAATGAAAACTATAACTTTTATTTTAAAAAATTTCTCTACAGAGCCTAATTTAGTGGGAAAGGGTGTGATTTTCCGTATTTTTTTAGCCAAAATGAGGTTGATTACATTTTGCGTCTCTCACTCATGATCAAACTGTGGTTAGTTTTTTATTTATTTCTAATGTTTTATTACTAATATCCGGTTATTTTGTTCATTATTTTCATTGGCAAGAGAAAGTCGTGTAAATGTTTTACATCAGATTTATTGAAATAGATGCAACTTTTCTCGGTGACCCAGTATTTTAAACCGTTTTTTGAGGGAAAGCTGGACCATCTGTCGGCTCCAATATTTTAAACAGAACAAAATTACATTGTTAATAACATATTATTTTATTAATTTTAGCAATGTCAGCCAACGATAAAATCACAAAAATATTTAAAATATTAGGAATTTATTTGGATGATAAAAAACAAAAGAAATTACCAAAATTCCAAATAATAATGAGTATAATATGTGCAATATTAATCATAAACACATCAATGTATTTGCATGATAATTTAAATAATGAACAAATAACAATTAAATTCTTCATGGCAATAAAAGACATGAATGTATTGTTCACTTCATTTATACATACATTATTATTAATAACAAATAGAGAAGATTCGAAAGAACTACTGAAAATAATAGATAAAAAATTTATATTTTTCAAAAATTTTAAAACAAAAAATCAAAATATAATAATAAAATTACATGTATTAAATCAGAATGATTTACTTAAAAAAACTGGTATATTATTGGTTATTATAATTTCTATATGTATATTTTTACCGTTGATTATAACAATCTATATTGTAACGCTTTCAAATGATATAAAACTGAATGATTTAATGTTACCGTTTTCATTTTGGATTCCTGACAATTATACGACATGCTATTATATATATCCAATCTTGTATGTAATACAATCGTTAGTTTTGTTAAATATACTAGGTTTATCGTACGGAGCGTATGGCTCGATGTTAACATCATTTCAAACGTTGATAACAGATATGAAATTGTTTTCTCTGGCGTTCAGTGAAATTAATTATGTGGTAATTAATATTTTAAAACGTAGAAAAAACAGTTGTGATATGTACAAAGAACAATCGATTATTTTGAATGAATATTTACAGTATTTGATTATATATCATCAAAATATATACAGGTAATTATTTTATTTACAATATTCATCTTAAAATTTATACCGGGTGATTCAAAGAAACGGAAAATTTTGTAAATTAAATAATTTTATGAAAAAATTATTTAAATAAAAAATGATTTTTTTTTGTCATTATTTTTTGAAAAAATTATTTGTCATTAAATAGTAAAAATAATGCAGTATATGAATACACACTACAATTTATTTATTGAAGATAAGATCTTGCAGGTAAGCTCCAATTTTTACTTTTTCATTTTTATATAAATGAAAGGAAAGTATTGATTTCATGTCAATTTTTCGATATTGGGTTTTATTGGATATACACGTTTTCAGACGCCCGAACCCAAAACAAACATGTTTTTAGCGATTAGTCTGTGTGTGTGTGTGTAAACAAAATTTCTCAAGAACGAAACATCGTGTGAAGTTTAAACTTAAAAATTAAGTAAGGTACTACTAGCGGACCCGACAAAATCATTCCTATCAAAATCGGTCGGCCGGATACAGTAGTTTAGTGTCACTTTTCACTTTTTTACGATTTTGTCAAAAAACGGCTTTTACAATTTTTTAAAAATCTCCCTAATTACTACGTTTTTTATGCTCTACGAGATAGGGTTGGCGTCGTGTCTGCTGAAGTTCTTAGGGAAGTGTTATTACGTAGACACAAAAGGATTTTTAAGATTGCAGCCTTAATATGCAATTTAGCGCAAAGTGCTTACAATTATAGTTGTAGAAAATTTAAAAATTTACAACTTTCGTTCATAACAATTCGTTTTACAATGCTTAGTTTAGTGGTAATTTGGGCTTTTTTAATGAAATTCTGTAAAAAAGATTTATTTAAAATTTCGACATTAGTATGCATTTTACGACAAAAGTGTACATAATCAAATTTAATAAAAATTTAAAATTCTACAATTAATATATCAGGCACATTTCTTTTTTAATTTTTGGCATGTCGTTTTTATTTTAAATTATTCATTTATGATTAAAATGAGGATATATTTTTAGGTTACTTTTGTTGTTTTGTAATGTTGTTTTTTTTTTTGGTTTAACGTCCGACTGTTCTGCAATTACTGCTAATGCAGACGGTGAAGCATGAAATGATTTTTTGTAACGTATAAAAATATGCCGTGCCTGAATGGAATTCGAACCCAAGACATGATGAGAGGCGAGCACATTACCAACTATAGGTTATATTGTTCATTATTTGTATTGGCAAGATAAAGTTGTTTGAGTGCTCACACCAGATTTTTATATTTAAAATGAAATAATGTTTCAGAGATATAAAGACTGTGAATGGATGTGTGTCTCAACTCATAACAAATGCAAACCAATGTTGGTGTTTCCAAATATGCATCGTCTTGTGTTGCATAGATGAGGTACGTTATTTTTCTCATTTCAATTTTTCCCTCTACTTGTACTCGAGTCGAGCCTAATAACGATAATTTGTAGCAACCTTTTGCGATGAAACTGCAATTCCAGCCGTTTGGTACAGGCAAACTACAAAAGTCAATTACGCAAGTTCAGCCATGAACGGAAAAGTGGAATTTTTTTTATTGGTAGCAAGTTTATTTCTACTATTCTATTTTTATTCTATTTCTATTATTTTATTTTATTTTTCGATTTGTAATCTATCCAAAAAGTTAGTGGGCCTAAATTGAATTTTAATTGATGGTTTTGACCGGAACTGAAGGTCAAGAAATTGAAGACAGAAACTACAAGATATAACAACAAATGGTTTTCAGATTTGTAATCTACACAAAATATTAGTGTTCATGAGTTGAATTTGAAATTCCGGTTTAGACCGGGAGTGGCCCACAGCCGGATATCAAAAAATCTAAGTCGGAATTTTGGAAAAAATTATTGTCATTGATTTCTTTTAAAGAGTAGATACAGAAATAGTTGTGTTTGAAGTTCCGGTTCGACCGGAAGTAGCATATAATTGGAATTAAAGAAAAAATAGTGCGACTTTGAAACAAAAATAGTGTCACTGATTCACCTTAAAGAGTAGGTACAAAAATAAATGGGTTTGTAGTTCCGGTTTTGACTGGTAATGGCCCACAATCAGAAATCAAGAAATAAAAGAAATAAAAAATAAAAGTCGGAATTTGGAAACAAAAAATAGTGTCATTCGTTTCTTCTTAGAGAGTTGATAAAAAATCATTAAAGGTTTTTGGCGTAAGTTAAATGTACGCCTTTTTAAAAATTTAACACCCCATGAGACACGCTGTCTCATGAAAGGGATTCATTTTTTAGTTTTTAAAAACTTACCATTTCAGGGAAACTTTTATTGCTTTACTACATTCTAAACAAAAAGAGTTCATAAGACCACGTAAACACTTTAATTTTTTAGTTTCCCTTATTAAAAATGTTATGAATGATGAATAAATGTTTTATTGCCTTATTTTAATTAATGAATTATTATCAATTAAAATATTTAATCGTTGTTACAGGAAAAAAATAATATAGTGAAATTAGTCTATTTTTCATTTCTGATATCAGGAGCTTTAGTTTTGTTTATTTACTGTTATTATGGACAGGAAATTATTAACGGGGTAAGATAAATTTTTGTTTTTTTTTTTATAAAAATTAAATCTACATAAAATAAATTATGCAGAAATGTTTATGATATCTATTAACAGGGTAAGCACTGCACGGTAAAACAAAATGTTTTGCTGTGGACTGGGATTAATTGGACTACAATTACCGGTGAATGTGTCCTCAGTCCTAGCTAATCTACGACCCATAGAAGCGTTCACAGGTCTGTGAAAGTGATTTTTTACTTTCGCTTACCCTATATGAATATGTTGTTATGGTTTGTTTACTTCAACAGCCGAAAAGCTAGTTTGAACCTCTAGAGGTTTTACTAAGTAAAAACGAGAAGTAAGGTGGTTTACTATAGCCTTCCTCACAGAATTGAAAGAGTATGCTTATCAGCATGCCAGGCCCTCCGAAAAGCATACACTTACAAATAACACCTTCACCTCATTCACCACAGGGTCTGGCTGTTTAGTGAAATTCATTACTCTCAGAGGAGATAATTTTGACTAGTGTCTTTCTACACCTCTATCTCTTTTTTTCTTTATAAGTTCAGTCTTATAATTGGCCGATTATGTGATAAGAAATATAATTTTTTTGTAGCCTCTTTTTTCGGGTTTAACGTCCGCAATAATTACTGCTATTACTGAAATTACTGCTAATGCAGACGGTGAAGGATGAAATGATTTTTTGTAACGTATGCAAATATGCTGTGCCTCAATGGGATTCGAACCCAAGACCGCATGATGAGAGGCGAGCACGTTACCAACTAATCCAGTGCGGCCGGCACTGGCGTAGCCTCAGAGCCAGCAGATCAAGTGCAATAAATTTAACACTATATGAATATATAGGGAAGGAAAGTATTGTTTTTATGTCAATATTTACCGGAAATACTCGTTTTCAGGCTCCCTGAACCCAAAAGAACATTTTAGTTATTGGAATATGTGTACGTAAACAAAATATGTTGTTGTTTAGGTCAACAGCCGAAAGGCTGGTTTGAACCTGTAGAGGTTTTACTAAGTAAAACGAGGAGTGAGGTGGTTTACCATTGCCTTCCTCACTGAGCGGAAAAGTACGCTTATCAAGATGCCGGGCCCTCTGAAAAGCACATATTTTCCACTCTGTAAATGACACCTTCACTTCATTCACCACAGGGTCTGGCTGTACAATGAAATTCATTACTTTCAGAGGAGATAACTCTGATTAGTGTCTTTTGCACCTCAACCTCTTCTGTTCTTAAATGATTCAGTCATTTAATTGACTGACCATGTGATAAGAAACAGAACTATTTATTTTAGCCCTGCAACGAACAGATTGAGTGTAAATAATTTGACACTCCACCTGTCTATTATGGGCAGAAACAAAATATATCAAGAACGAAATATTGTATAAAGTTGAAACATAGATTTTAATTAAAGTACCACTAGAAGGCCTGAAACAAACATTTTCATTAAAATTGATCACCAGGAAATAGTAGTTTCCTTGTCAGAAAAGTACGATTTTCACTTTTTTGAAATTGTCTCAAAAATGGCTCCTAATATTGTTTGTATAATCACCTCATTTAATACAATTTTTATTGTCTATATTATAGGGTAAACACCAAGTCTGCTAAACTTCTTGAAGGGGAACCTGTGCTCTTCTAGTAATTTTTTTAAGATTGTGGTTTTATTGTGCATTATACGACAAAATTGTATAAAATATTATATCAATGTTAAAGAAAACGTTTAAATCTAGAACCTTTATTAATAATTTATTTGTACAGTTAACGTCAAAAGTGATTTACCGTATTTTTGAGTCGAACTGAGGTTGATATTCATTTTGCGTTTTTCACTCATAATTGAAATTAGGTTATGTTTTTCATATTACATTGTTTATTCATGATTAAACATAAAACATTATATTCTTATTTATTAACATGAACAAGAGAAAGTCGTAAGAGTGTTTCAAGCCAAATTTATTAATTCTACCTAATACTGTATTCAGTTTTCTTTTTTCCAGAATGTTGAAATGAGGCGGTGTATGGCACAAAGTTCGTGGTTAGATAAACCTCTGTGGTTTAAAAAGAAGCTACTTATAATGCTGATAAGAGCAAACGCACCACTGCATATCAAACCGTTTGGAGTATATGTTTTAAATCTGGACAGTTTTACAAACGTATGTTAATTTTATTGAACTTTGTAATATAGTGCATTGAGAACGTGATAAGCTTGTAGTAGGCGTTTTATTCCCACGACGTGGGAATAAACCTTTAGAATGAGTAATCAATTGGAGACTGCAGTTGGCTGGCGGTATGAATCGGAAACTATCTGTTACAGTACAGTTAGTTTCAGTACATTATCGTTACGTACACTGCTCGGCCGATAGTTGCGCACATAGCGTGTGAGAAAGATAGACCGATAGGACGGCGATAGTTATTCCCTTTTTGAAAAAATATCGTAACGCAGAGTACACAAATTTCTATTTATGTACCACATTGTATACAAATTGTACGCAGTCTAAATATAGCCCAATTAATCATCATGCTGAATCACCTTAATGATGAATTACAATTGAAAGTGGCGAAACCATTTCGCGCATAAAGTTAGGTTATTCCTCGGTTTATTGTAAGATTTAAGCTCTTGTGCGTAAAATTTAATTAAAAATTTCGTTGATATTTAATTTGCAATAATCATGGACAAATTTACAGTTTGGCGACAGGATTGCGTGTATAAAGTTAGGTTATTTTCTTGGTTTATTATTAAATTTGTTTTGTTTAGTTTCAAGCTTTACGTGCGTAAAATTTAATTTAAAAATCGATGATTTTGACAAATGTATCTTTCGTACGTTGGTGCACAACTTTCATTTAACAAAACATCGGCTTCCGACACCCGCGTTACTGCGCGCAGCGCTAAAAGAAAGAATTGACTTTAAAGGTAAAAATTTAATGGCTTTCTAATACATTTAAGGTAAGCAAAAATTTGGAAACCATTTATAAATTAATTATTATAATAATAACACAAGAAAATAAAATAAATAATTATATTAAATTAACATATTCATTAAAAATTTTCCGCAAAATCTTAGCACAACTTCGTTTTATTAAAATTTTATATATACTAAAATAAATCTATAAAATGTTGCATGAAGCGAAATTATTATTAACTATAAAAACATGGATAAAAACAGAAGTAGATATTTTCAGTTGGTTAACCTGAAACACAGGCTGTCTTACTGTGTTACACAGCGATGTCTCCATGAAACGGACTAAATCGGGAACACAGCGATGTCTCCATGTGCACAGCTGTACGCCGTCCAGTATACAATTTGTCAAAAAGATATTCGAACTTGTCTTATCATAGGTGAATTCTAGGTATCTACATTTCCGTTTCTAGTTACCTACGGCCAGGTATTTAGAAATTGCACCTAAACCTCACCGTCGGTTGGGCGCGCCAGCGAGACTCAGGACTTGGGACTCTGCCCCCACCATTCACGTGATACACCACAGACACAGCTGGTGGTGTCTGATTTTTTCGTGAGTAGCACAGGGCTCGCGGTGTGCTGGTTGATGTAGTATCCTCCCTATAACAGGTGTGGTCTACGCCAGCTATATCTGCAGTACTCTGATCCGTGATTGATCAATCAGATAATCCAGATAAACAAATAACCCACGGATTTCAGCAGCACATGGCGTGCGGTGCGCTGGTGATGCAGTATTCCCACTATATCACCAGTTGTAGCAATCAAATAACCGGACTGTGGCTAAAAAACATTTTATTGATCACCTATTACATTTTAAAGTTTATCTTTTTCAATATACACTCCTTACCAAATCTTACAAAACCACGCAAATTTTCCTTGTTGAAAGCAGTCCTGGAAGTCCGTTTCTGTCTGCTTGTTGAGAACCTTCACGGCTATTGCTTTCATTGCTTCCACACTATCAAATCTTGTCTCCTTAAGCTTCGATTTTACCTTAGAAATAAAAAAAGTCACAGGGGGCAGGTTGGGCAAGTACAGTGTGTGGTCGAACACGGTTATGCCGTCTTTCACAAAGAACGCCTTCTCAGACAAGGTGGAATGGGCAGGTGTTTTGTCTTGCTGAAATACAGGAATTGCTCTTTCACAAATCAGTTCTTCGACTTTTCAATCGTTAACGAATGGTAGTAAGAACCTTGAAAATGATTTCAGCAATACCTCGGACACTAAGACGACGATTTCCGTGGATCAGTTTAACGATTTTCTATATGTTTCCGTTTTCGATGATTTTGAGGATCGTTCAGTTCGCAAATCTTCATCGGTCGTTTTACATTCTTCCTGAAATCTTTTAAGTCACTGAAAAACATGTGTGTCCAGTAAACTTTCGTAGCATCAATTAGTAATTTTCCGTCCTTTTATGTTCTTCGGAGATTAATTTTCTTTTTGAGTCATTTACTTATGATTAAATTCAACATTTTTATATTACATTGTTTACTCATGATTAAACGTAGGTTATATTTCATATTTTTTACATTGTCGAGAAAAACTCATTTGAATCTTTCACACCAGATTTATTTTAATAAATAATAAACGAGTGTTTAGTTACGTTGGAATCTGAGAAGTATATAATAGAAAATTGGAGAAGTGGCTCATCATATGACATCTATAGACTCGCTTTCAACCACTCACTTACTTGATGCAGAAATGTTAAGGAAGTGCACTACTTCTACAAAAGTGATTTGTGACCAATGTGCCCTGATCAGGAACATATAAAGTGTTGTTAGATGTAGGGGTAAGTAGTACACAGTGAGACGGTGTACACAGTGAGACATCAGCTGTTTCTGGTAAGGGAATTATGTTTTGGATTGTTGGCAGCACTGTAACATCACTTAACCTAAAACACATTTTCTGATGTAATGGCTGTTCAAAGTGGTTGTTAATTTTTGTGTTGTGAACAATTTGACGTTTTAAAAAGGTAAGAGTTGCTTTTTAACCTATTTTCTGTAATTAATGTTGAAATGTATGTTCTAGTTTTTGCAATGCCTGTTAGATACATAGTTTCTACACATATTTGAGAGTAGTAATCCAAATTTTCATCACATGAGGTAGTGTTTAAAATAGAAGGCAGCCATTTTAAGTTGGTTTCCCATTTAGTACACAGTGAGACAGCAGCGAGTGGTACACAGTGAGACGTGTCTCACTGTGTACTACCACCGTCTCACTGTGTACTACCACATTATTTAAAAGGTAGTTGTAGTTTCTTGATCATGACATAAACTATTAGCCTATCCTAATAATAGTTGTTCTTTTTAGGTTAAACATGGGTCGGCCTATAAAAGAAAGAAAAATTGGGAAAACAAATGCTGAAAGTATGTCAAAAGCTGTGAATTTGGTTCTTGAAAAAAATTATTCTCTACGAGAAGCGGCAAAATCTGTCCCTGGGGTTTCCTTTCAAACTTTACACAGATATGTAAACAAATTGAAAAAGAAAAAAGATGACCAGTCTGTTAGTTTGGTTCCAAACTATAGTGTGCGTAAAATATTTTCAAGTTGTGAAGAACGTGATTTGGCAGACTATATCCAAACATGTAGTAAGATGTGTTACGGATTATCCACAACAGCTCTGCGCCACCTGGCTTATGAAATGGCAGAAAAAAATAATAAAACTATGCCATTGACATGGCAGACATCTCGTAGTGCCGGTTTAGAATGGATGCGAGGTTTCTTACGGAGGAATACCCAACTAAGTATCCGGAAACCGGAGGCATGCAGCCTGTCAAGACTAACTTCTTTTAACCCCCATAATGTTTCACAGTTTTTTGAAAACCTTAAAGTGATTTTTGAAAGGTGTCCTCAGCTAATTGATGGTTCACGAATATTCAATTTAGATGAAACTGGCATCACAACGGTCCAAAAACCAAAGAAAGTAATTGCTAGTAAAGGGATGAAGCAGGTAAATCAGTGCACAAGTGCCGAAAGAGGGCAATTAGTCACATTAGTAGGAATTGTATGTGCTGCTGGGACTTTCTTACCACCTGTTATGGTGTTTCCTAGAAAAAACTTCAAACTGCATATGCTGAATGGAGCTCCTACAAACACAATGGGCCTTGCAAGTTCGACCGGATGGATGACATCAAATTTGTTCCCGAAAGTGCTAGAACATTTTATAAAATATTCACACAGCTCCAAACAAAATCCAACATTACTAGTATGTGACAACCATGAAAGTCACATTTCTATCAAAGTCCTAGACATGGCAAAGGAAGCAGGCGTCACAATACTAACCATTCCTCCCCACTGTAGCCACAAACTTCAACCCCTAGATTTGTCAATATTTGGACCGTTTAAAGCCTATTATAACGCTGCAGTGGACTCATGGTTATTGGGAAATCCTGGTCTCACAATGACTATTTACCAAGTCGCAGAATGTGCAGGTGAAGCTTTTTGTCGAGCTATGGTGCCGAGAAATATAATAAGTGGTTTTACAAAATCTGGAATTTTCCCATTCAATCAGTTTATTTTCGAAGAATCAGATTACATCTCAGCATCGGTTACAGACCGCCCAATGCCTGAAGTACCAGCTGAAATGGAGAGCTTAAAATCACCATCTGCAGCATGCAATGTAACACCTAATAATCAAAACACTGATCACAATTATGGTCAGCAACATAATTGCCTAGATAATGAGTCTTCAGCTTCAACATCAACATATATTTCACCAAAGGAATTTCGTGGTTATCCAAAAGCATTACCAAGAAAAAAGACAGTTAGAGGGCGAGCCAGAGGTAAAAGCAGAATTCTCACGGATACGCCAGAGAAGGCTTTAATTGAAGAAAAGGAACAGGCAAAACTTGAAAAGGAAGGAAAGAAAGCAAGGAAATGTAACTTATTTAAAGAAAAACATGTTAGAAGGGATTCAACTGATGATGAGGATTTTACTGTTCCGTATGAGGACTCATCAGATGGAGCAGAGTCATTTTCTATTTTTCAAGAGTTAGAACGAAAGCCTGTTGAGGGAGATTATGTTTTGGTTAGTTTCCCAAAAAATATTTTTTATGTGGCAAAAGTGCTGTCTAATGAAGATGGAGAAGGGGACTTTGATGTTTCTTACTTAAGAAAAAGCAGCAAAGTAAAGGGGTTTATTATGCCAAATATTCCAGATCTGGCAAGTGTCAATATTTCTAATATTGTGATGCTTCTTCCAACACCAACACAAATGAAAACCAAACGACTGTCTGGATACATTAATTTTGCTGTTAGTTTTGGTAATCTTGATGTTCGATAGACAATTTAACTTAATTAGGTTAACTATTGTAAACTACAATTAGTTTTAATTTTAATTTTAGTTTGTAACCATTTTAATTAGTTAATCGTAAGTTAATTCATTTTAATTTTGTTTTGTTTATTAAATTTTTAAATAATAGCCTATATAAACAGTAATGATTAAGACAATTCATTTTTAGATGTTAAGTTTTGGTTTCTGGCTCAATAGAAACTGTTTATTTTATTTTTTTGTTTGATGTAAAATTTGAGTTTGTAGCTTAAAAATAGTTTGATTCATTAGACTACGATGATATAGCTTATCAAATGTATAGGCCCTAGACTAAGTTACAATATTTTGTAATTTTTGTGGTTTGATTGTGTAATAATACTTCATTCTTTTCTTTTTTTAATACAAGGAAAATAAAGTTCATTAGTTTTTGAAATTTATCTTTTAATACCTCCTTATTACCTAATTTACCTGTAATTTTTGCCTTGTCTCACTGTGTACCATCAACGGTACACAGTGAGACAAAAACATTAAGCTACAAAATATTTTTTTCTGATTAACTAAACAATCACAACATTGTCATATAAGGACTTAAAATGTAGCTAAAAGGTTAAACTTTCAGATAGAATTTTTGTTTTTTATGAAAGATAGACTGATTTTTGATAATGTAGAAAAAAATGAAAATTGTCTCACTGTGTACTACTTTCCCCTACTGTTGTTCCAGTCATGACCTAACATGATTTTTATTTTTCAGATAACAAAAGCTGCCTATTCTTACTTCAATATGATTAGAACATTGCATAAATAAATTGGTGTTGAAACACTTTTATATATAATAACTAAATCTGTGATTGTAAGGACTATCTTAACGTTTATAAAACCATGTATCACTAGCATAAATTTTAAATTGGTAAAAAATGAAGAAATTATTAACAAACTTAGAATTTATATAGAAATTTTATTGAAACTCAGAATTTGATTTATTATCAATTGTATTAATTTATAGGAATTGTAGCATTACAAGTGTACAAGGTGATAATAACTATGTGTTTATAACCTGAATGCTATTGATAATTACATTCATAATATTGAGCATTTATAATTAAATTCTTACATTTTGTAAATTATTAAACTAGCTAATTGTAATTAAAATCTTATTTCTAAATTTTTAAATTAAATAACTAAATAATCTCAGCTAATAATTAAAAATCAACTTAATTTAGTGATGGAAGTTTTAATGTTTAAATGAATCAAAAGAGTGTTTAAAAGTTACAAAAAAAAATTTATTAAATTTTAAAATAAAGAAATATCTACGCAGATCATAAAATAAGTTTAAAAGACATATTTACAACACAAATTTTTATTTTATTTGAAAGTTTTAAAAATTATTAAACAAAAAATAATTAATATAAGTGAATGCATATTTGATTTGGTTGGCTGTTGACCGGGGCAGTTTGAAGAGAAAGGTTGTGCTTGTGTACGGTTTTATCTTTGAAAATGTGTTAAAAAATATAAAGTATAATTGTTATATAATTCATAGCATAAAGTTACAGATAGACCTATGAAATAATTTTTTTTTTTATTCCAAATTTGTGTACGTTGCAATCTGTTCAATTCAGAACAATAAGCAACCCCATGACCCAATGAGATGAGGATGATGTGTATGACGTGTAAATGAGGTGTAGTCTTGTACAAACCTAGGCCAACTTTTTCTGAGAAAGTATGGTTAATTGAACCCCAACCATCAAAGTACACCGGTAACCACTGTCTAGTAATCAAATCTGTATAAAAGTAACTAACTTTACTAGGATTTGAACCAGGAACCTTCATCTCCGAAAATCAGCTGTTAAACAGCTGATTTTGACGACGACTTTACTTCTAGAAAAAACATTATTTAATTTAAATACGGCGAGAAATATATTAAAATACGAATTGAACATTGAACGAAACTCATAAGGCAAGCAACGGATTTCAGAAACGATAAGTATAGAGCATTAACCGGTAAAATATTAAATATTAATTCAATAACAGCTGAGGTAGACTTTATAAAATATATTTTAATAATAATAACTAAATAATATCTAAACTACTCTTCATTTTATTTTTTAAAAGCCAGTCAGATTCAATAAAAATTTTATTTCTTTTGTTTTATGTGTTAAATTAGGAGAAGTATAAAAATAGGTTACAGGTTGTGTCGATTCCTAATATTGATTTTCGATACAATCGATAGTTGAAAAATAAATCGGTATCGAGAATCGTCGATAAAAGTCAATTCTTCGATAGCGATTCTATAATTTTCTAACTTTGACAAAAACGATTTAATTTTCTAACATAAAAGATATTAAAATTTTAACAGAGTTTGGAAATTTTGGTTATGAAAGTGTAAAAAATACTTTTCCATTTGAAAAAGTTTTAAATAGTTGTCATTATATTAAAAAGTTTCATGAGACGATGCGTCTCATGGCTGGTGGCAATTATTATAAAAGGCTTACCTTTGATTGAACAAAACCATTAGTGATTTCTGTATTTAGTCTTTTAGAGGAATCGAATATAGCTATTTTTGTTTCCAAATTCCGACTTTGATTCCTTGACTATCGGTTTTTGGCCATTTCCAGTCGAAATCAGAAACACAAACCTTATCCAGGCTCACAAATATTTTGTGTAGATGACGAATTTGAAAAATTTGTTCTATCGTATAGTTCCTGACTTTGAATTTTGTGTTTTCGGTTTTCGACTACTTCAGGCAAAATCGGAACATGAGACCCAATTTAGGCCCATTAACCTTTTGTGTAGGTTACAAATCCGTAAACTATTCGTTGCTATCATTTGTAATTTCTAACATTTAGACGTGACGAACGAACCGACAAAGGAAAATGACAAATGACAATTTTAAAAATGTCCACCAATAAATAATTCGACAATTTATTAATTACATACCGGAGGCTATCCAAAAACGGAATAAATACAAATGAATCACTTATCGACTTTTGGAAGCATTCGATCATGATTCGATACAACGAGATTTAATGTGCGATCGTCGCATGCGATTACTGCATGCAACTGACGCATATGTCGGGTAGTTTCGTTAGTGCAGTGATACGTGCGATTCAACTGCACGTCCGGGTTAACCAAAGCTCGGGTTATCCGAAACGTTAAAAAATACTCAGTATTTTAAATGTAATTTTTCTACAAATTACTGTTATAAAAACAATAATAATAATGAATACCGTAAATTGTATTTCTGTACCAAAATACTGTTTAAGCAAATTTAACTGTAAATTATAGCACGTAAAGTATGCTTACATGACATTCAGCACTGCAAACAGGAATTTTACCGATAACATGAGTATTTTCCTTGGAGCAATAACCTACTAATAGGTCTACTGTTTATATTGGCTACATCCCCTTTGCTGCAAACAGTCAATTAGTACTGTATTGTGGTTGAATTGGTACGGTAACATCTTGGCCTTAATGTAATTTTCATTTCGTTTTGTGGCTAATTAGTGTTACGTAGTGGAAGTGAAATGATATTTAATAATGTCGTGTAAACGTAAACGTGTGGTCATAACCATAGAAGCGACGGCCACTGATATACTTTTAGTTAAACGTTGGCGGGACATTTCGGTAAGAAAACGAATGTAAAATAAAAACCAAAAAAAAATTTCTGACTTTTCAAAAAAGAATTAAATGTACGGAAAATATTTGTCAATTAAATCGTACGAATAAAAGTTTTAGGACACAGTAATATTTTTTTACATTAAAACACCGTTTTCTTCTTATTTAAAAAAACCCGGCTTATCCGAAATCGGCTCACTCCAGTTATTTCGGGTTAGCGGGAGTTTACTGTATCTATTAGACGATGAAAGCAAGTTTGAAGGATCAAATGGTTGTAGTTTTTCTGCAGCTAACTCAATGAGTTTTGTGTCATCGTCTTTGGAAAACCTCATTTTCAACTTCCAGACGCATGCGACTGCTGCAGGTCTGGTTGCCAAAGCAGTCGATGCAGCTGACGCATCCAATCTCTTGCGTTGAACGCATAAACGGAACCACTTCTTAAAAAATCCATTTGATGAGTAATGGCAGTAACGCATGCAGCGGCTGGATGCAATAAGCGGATGCGACGATCGCATAAACGAAACCGCACCTTAAGTTTTCATGATGAATAAATTGTTGTATATTACACGTTTATACTGCTCGCATGAGTTTTCTCGTTTTTATAACGTAAAACCACAAACAAAGAATGAACGTATCAAAGTGCATTCGATTATTTAAATCGTTTTCGATTAATCGATCGACGTTGTTGAATCATAGTAAAAGTAGAGCTTACGAGCACGAGGTTTTTAGAAAAGGTTAACTTGTGTTCCATTGTGCATCCGTTTTATTTCGTTGCATGTAGGCTATCATAAAAGTTGTAATATATAAAAAAAATCCTTTTTCAGTTTTTATTTGTCTGTATCATTGATTTTTTGTATAGGAATTGAGAATCGATTTCTTGTTTCTTGGTATGGAAATCGAGAATCGAAAAATATTGTTTTCAATACATCAGTAATTGTAATTATTAATTTTGTAAATAAATTCTTGTAATAAGTTGTTATAAGTTTGTTTATGATTTATTATACCCAGATCCTAAACAAACCTAGGCGTATGTGTTGCAATACGCTGAGTAAATAGAATTCAGTATTACTTTTATTCAAGCGTAATAGTTAGCTAATATAGTATGAAATTCTTTTGGATAGATTCCTCATAAAAGACTATTTGACACATTGAATTTAAATAAAAGTGAAATGGCTTAAAATTGTAAATTATTTTCAACTAAAATTAAATTCATATTGAATTTTATTATAGCTACTATAAATGGTGTTTATAAAATTATACAGTATATTTTTCTTATATAAAAATGTCTTTAATTTCTTCCAATATAATCATAAGAAAACTTTCTTCAAATATTTTTGATCCATTACTTATGAGATGTTCTCAGAAAATTGTACAAGGAATATGCTACGTTCACTATCTGAAATTTAACAAAAAAACATCGTTTAGATTAAATATTTTTCCGTTTCAAAAAACAGATTTCCGTTTACAAAACTAAATAAATAACGAACATCAAAATTGTGTCACTTGAAGACACAATTCGGAAAAATTGGGAAAGTAGATAGCTTTTTATATCTCGCGGAGATAATACAACCAAAAACCAGCGAAAAAGAAGCGAACAATAACAGGCGTGGAAATATTGCCATTACGCTTCGAGGAACTAACCACTTGTAAATAGTTAGAAGAAGAAACCGCTCTCAAGACTATCCAAGATTAGATATAATATTACTGTGATAAAAACTGTGCGTACACGAGTGAGTGCCACGGAATGACTAGGAAAGCTGGTCTAAAAGAAACAGAGAAATTTGAGAGAAACTTCCTCCGCAGGATAATGGACCCGAACATTTCTCCCATCGTAAACTTCGAAAAGTACCGAAAACACACTTAAAATACTCCTTCCTTAATCACAGTGCATACTGTACTAATATACGGGGTGAAAATACATTTTATTTTTATCTTCTCACGGATGGAACCTTTTTTACTAAAAGTGTGGACTTAGAAATATTTTTTAGTATGTGTTGTTTAAGTTATCAGCCATAAGGCAGGTTTGTACTTCAAGAGGCTTTACTAAGTAAAACTAGGAGTGAGGTGGGTTATAATTGCCTTCGTTATGAATGGAAAAGTACCCTATGCATATCAGTATGCCAGATCCTTCGAAAAGGTTCCATTTTCCACCCGGAAAATTACACCTTCAATTCATTCACCACAGGATCTAGCTGTATAATTAAATTCATTACGCTTAGAGGAGATAACTCTGACTAGTGTCTTTTACACCTCTACTTCTGTTCTGAAATGCTTCAGTCATATAACTAGCTGACCATGTGATACAAAAATATTTTTTGTAGCCCTAGAACTAACAGATTAAAGCAATTAATTTAAAAATCCATCTGTCTGTTATGGGTAATGTGTTTTTTTTAGTAAAAGCCCTGGAGTTTTGGCCGCGTAGCGCCAAAACTTCTAGGGTTTTAATCCTTAGAAGCCGGGTAGCCCATATGTGGTTGTTAAATTACGAGCATGTAAGTACTCAACAGCTTGTGTAATAGTGAAGACCATTGTACGCGCACACCAAAAACATTATAGTTAAATGATAGCTAATTGTATGATGAAGAAAAAGCTATTTAGAAACACAATCAGGTTAGTGGGAATTTTTTTAAATATGAGAATGTTGGGATACCACTCAGTGCCGGCTCTTTTTGAAGAAAACCGTGTAAAGGCCGTATCTCATTTAAAAATAGAGTTATAACCACGTTTGAAAATTTGAATGGTAAAGGTAGGTAAATTGTTCAATGTTGCTATTATAGAAAAACCGGTTGAATTGAATATTACCTGTAAAAGGGAATAAATGCTCCGAAATTCGTAGAATAGCCTATTTTCATACATTCTTGGAACTAAAATGTTCTAATATTATCTTTTATAACAGGTTGTAGCACTGATTGTGTTGGTTAAGCATCGCGGTTTCATGGCTGTGAAAGATTTATTATTTTATACTTAATTAGCCAAAATTGCACTAAATATTAGCAATAGAAGATAGTGTTGAGTGTTGGTCGATGATACTGGCGGATTTGTGGCAAAAGTGGAACGCTGTGAGTACAGTAATTGACTTATTGGTGCTGGAATGGAGGTTATGTGCTTGTTATAATAATGATGGACTATTGAAGGGAAGCACGTCAATTCTATCAAAATTGGACTTTGAACTCGGGCTTGCCACTGTGCTGCGGGGAGATATTAATTCCCACTGATCTCCAAACAGGTGGCCGGATAAATACTTAGTTTGTGTTTACGGACCAGCTGACGTTATCTATAGTTGAGCACGTTTGTAGTTGGGCTGTTATCTCTATGTGAACTGAATCGACAAAAATAAAGGAGAAGATGAATTCTTAATCTTTCTTCGGTCGTAAAATAGATAACATTTATTTTAACAATTAATGTTCTTCAATAATGTATGTGAGATAATGTATGTGCAAGGATATCCCCCACATCTGATATCAGTGGTACAGAGTTTGTATGAAGATACAGCTGTCCATATACAGGTTGGAAATAGACTGACATCAGCGATTGATACAAATAAGGGGGTGAGACAGGGTTGCAGTTTGTCTCCGACGCTTTTTAATATATATATAGATTGGATTCTGAACAAGTGGAAGGAGAGCATAAATGCTGGTGTACAAATCGCCGATTATGATTTAAGCTGTTTGCTATATGCGGATGATCAGGTAATTATCATGGAAACTGAAAATGATTTGCAGAAAGCTGTGTTTGAACTACAAAAGATCTGTGAGGGTTATGGAGTGAAGCTATCTGCCGCTAAGTCAAAGACTATGGCCTTTAAGGGCAAGTATCCAGTCAGAACGAAAATCGTTATAAAAAAAATGATAAAGTTTTAGAACAAGTCTCGCATTTTAAATATTTAGGATGTGACGTAAGCTTTTTAAAAGATGAAGATGTTATGAATAAACTGAATAAGTTTAGAACAATTTGCGGGACAATACATCGAACTTTGAAAAATAAGACAAGAAAGGGTACAAGAATTAAACTGTACAAAACTATGGCAGTCCCGGTTTTGCTGTATGGCAGTGAAAGTTGGACCATGACGCAACGAGAGAGAACTCTAATACAAAGTGCAGAAATGAAGTTTTTAAGGGCGACGGCAGGCTATAACAGACTGGACATGAAACGTAATGAAAGTATTAGAGCAGAATTACAGGTCCAACCACTATTAGACGGCATTGCGCGCTACAATTCCAGGTGGTGTGAACATGTGAATAGAATGCGAGAGGAAAGACTACCAGTCCAAATATTAAGTTATGCCCCACGGGGTAGACGTGATAGAGGCAGACCGCTACGAAGATGGGTGCCGGAACAGGCTTTAGGCCTATCCGTGTTTGGGTGATGATGATGATGATGATGTTCTTCATTGTTATTGATAAAGGTTCATAATATAAACAAAACCGTCAAAGTAAATTCACCGCGGTTTATTATAAGAAAATAACAAATAATAATATTTAATTATTTTTACTCTATTATTTTACTTTCAATAATATTATTTTTATTTTAAAATATGCTAATATTTCAAATAGCTATTTGATGATTTAATTTTCGTTTCATTTATGCCGGTTATCGGTGCGTATTAGCATTTAGTAAAAAACCTTTCGAGTTTACTTTTTAGTGATAGCCTAACATTCTATAATGGATAAGAACGAAATGCTACAATTGTTGGAAAAACTGAGATGCGATATTAAGCAGGATGTGAGGCAAACGATCGAAGAGGAGCTTAGTAAATTGAATATTCAAAAAATACTTAATGAACAAACACAAAAATTGAAGAGCTGGAGAGGCAAAATCACGAACTTAAAAACGTTGTCGCGGAGAAAGAAAAGGCAATAAACCGTTTGGAAAGAGGTAATAATCTGATTTTTTACGGCGTAAATGAGGTGAAGGGTGAGATGTTTGATAAACTCAAGGAAGTCGTATTAGATATTTGCAATAATATGATTAAGATTGAATTAAAGGAGGCTGACATTAATTATGTAAGAAGACTGGGGGCATTAGGCACTACTGATGGAGTTCGGCCTGTGGCTTTGTCCCTCGTCTCCAATTTAAAAAAGATGGCGATTCTTAAAAAATCTACAAATTTGAATATATTCGTTACGCATGATCACGATAATGAAACAAGGAAGAAACTTAAGGAAGTGATAAAAATCAGAGATTGCCTTAGAAAAGCCGGACAAAATTCTCAGTTAAGGGGACAGGGTCTCTTAATCAATGGCAGGTATACAAAATACGAGGAACTTGTTAGGGCTTATGATATTGAAGCAATGGAGGAAGCTGCAGTTGAATCAGCTGCTGACCAAGTCAAAAAAAGGAAAAGAGTTAACAGGCAAGGGATTCAGGGAGCGGCAGGTATTGCAGACTTTTTTCGTCCCCGAAGTGGATCGACGACGTCAATTGGGTCAAAAAACGACTAATCCTCTAAAAGCACTCACACGCATTGCAGCTTACAACGTATCGGGTTTAATGAATAAAATTTATGATAGTGAATTTATAAGTTTTCTCCAATCTTTTGAAATTTTTCTCCTATTCGAAACCTATCTGTTGGATGAAAATGACTTCAGTATTGCCGAAAATTTTTTTAACGAATTTCTACTTTTATGGATACCGGCGTGTAGAACTTCATCGTTTGGTAGAGCTAGTGGAGGTCATATTTATGCAATCAAGAGAGGAATTACGAGTAAAATCTTTAAATTTAGTTCGATTTCAGCATATGACTGCATTGAAGTGAGAAATGATGAAGTTGTATTTTACATAATACCCACGTATTTAAACTGCAGTCACTGGGCTCGGGATTTTGGGATTTTAAATAATGTATTAAAAGAAAATGGAAGTTTGAATTTTATGGTAATGGGGGATTTTAATGGTCGAATAAGTAACAAACAAACTATTCCGAAACACTATGTTGGTAACTCAAGCTGCATAGAATCGTTAACGCGTAATTCGAGAGATGTTGTGTTGAACTCCAATGGAAAATGTCTGTTGTCGCTGTTTGAAGAGATGGGAATGGTGGCGCTGAATGGTCGCACTGGAGATGATAAGGAGGGTGAATTTACTTTTGTAGGGGCTCAGGGTTCATCAGTA
Source organism: Catonia carolina (assembly GCA_035578175.1). Classification (NCBI taxonomy): domain Eukaryota; kingdom Metazoa; phylum Arthropoda; class Insecta; order Hemiptera; family Achilidae; genus Catonia; species Catonia carolina. The sequence goes on along the minus strand of JAQMRL010000014.1, from coordinate 2,633,789 downwards.
ATAGATTTTTGTGTGGTATCGCCAGGAGTGTTATCACTCGTGGAATCCTTCGGCGTTATTGGCGTGCCTTATTCGGATCATCTCCCAATCGCTTCGAAGTTGAAAGTCGGAAATTCAGTTGAGAGTGAAAAAAATAATATAACTCTGCCTCTTAAATTGAAATGGAATAATAGAGGGAAAAAGCAGTACCAGGAGGAACTTGATAAAATAATGGGAGAAAGAACAGGAATTATTACGAATGATAACGATGGTAGTAGGCCTATAGAATACTTTTTGCAGGCTATTTATGGATGTACAACACAAGAAGATAAGGCTCGCAATTGGAAATCGTTTTTTAAAAATGAATGGTATGATTTAGAATGTTTTAAAAGGAGAAAACGAGTGTTTGAATTATTGCGTGGACTTAGGAAATTCAACTCAGATTACTTGAGAAGGCAGTATTTGGATTGCAGGAACGGGTATAAAAATCTGTGTAAGGAAAAGAGAAGGAAATATTGGGATGGTTGTATTGGCCAGCTAAATGAAGCAAAGAATTCCGATGACTTTTGGAAGGTTGTGCGTTGTTTTAAGAAGAGGAAATTTGTTTTGAACGAGAGTATTGAAATAACAGAATGGTACAGATATTTCCAGAATCTGCTGAACCCAGTGGCTGGGGCCGGTACAATTTCATACGCGGAGCCTTGGATTGAAAATGAGATGGACGCTGACTTTGAAATAACAGATCTGAGAAGGGTATTAAAAAGGGCGCGGGACCATAAGGCTCCCGGGGATGATAGAATCGCGTATGAATTTTATAAGAATGCTTCATATACTTTTTTGGAGGGACTATTGAAAACATATAACAATATTTTCAGAAAAGGGAAGATTCCAGAAAACTTTAAGAGATCAATTATCTTTCCAATATTTAAAAAGGGTGACTCGGCTGAGGTATCAAATTATAGAGGAATTTCATTTGGTAATTGCATTGGTAAAATATTTACAGGCTTGTTGTTGGACAGACTGCAGGAATGGATTGAGAAATATGGGATACTGAAGGAATTTCAAGCGGGCTTCAGAAAGTTTTATTCCACAGTCGATAATATTTTTACGAACATTGTATCAATCAAGCTAAGTGTCAAACGGCAAAAAGTTTTTGCTTTCTTCGTGGACCTCTCAGCAGCCTTTGACAGGGTGGACCGCAGGGCATTATTTTACAAGCTGTCCAAGATAGGAATCTCTTCAAGGATGATCAAAGTATTGAAGGATCTGTATGAAGGTTCTACTGTAGCGGTGTGGAATTCCCGGAGGTTGTCTGACAGTTTTGAGACACGAAATGGAGTTAAGCAAGGATGTCTGTTAAGCCCCTTGCTGTTTTCCTTGTTTCTTAATGATGTTGATGAGTGTATGGATGACGGAGTTAGAATAGGAAGAGTTAATATAAAATTACTAGCATACGCTGATGATATTGTGCTATTGGCGTCAGATAGACTGACTTTACAAAAAATGATTAACAGTTTTAAGGAGTACTGTGACTTATGGAATCTTCAGGTTAATCTAGCCAAGTCAAAAGTTATGGTGTTTAGAAATGGTGGCAGACCAGCAAGAGGTGAGAAGTGGTGGTTTGGTGAAGATCGAATTGAAGTTGTAAATAATTATAAATATTTAGGCATAAGATTATCCTCATGTTTGTCAATGGAAGAACATTTTGCAGAAAAAGTGACCAAAGCTAAATATGCACTTAATTCGTTTAATAGTATTGTTTATAACAACAGGATTTCGTTCAATAATAAGTTGAATCTGTTTAATTCTGTGTCCCGAGCAATTTTATGTTACGGTTGTCAGGTGTGGGGATGGAAAGAATATGATAAAATTGAGGCGGTACAACGATTCTTTCTGAAAAGAGTGTTTAGTTTGAATGACAATTCACCGAATTATTGTTTGTTTTTGGAGACTGGACTGCAGCCTTTATATCTACACACCATGAAATTGCATTTAAAATACATTGAGAAATGCCTGAATTTAAGTTCACAGAGATATCCAAATATGTTACTTAAGGAAATCATCGAGAGAAATATAGCTTGGCAAAAGGAATGGAAACGAGTAAGTGATCGTTACAGTATCGATTTCTCTTTCTTTTCAATAGATGGGCTGAGGGTGGATGATATTTTGAGAGGAATTCAGTCCAGCTGGAACCATGCTATCAAAACGGGCTGGCATAATAGTAGCACGCGAGTACTGACCAGCCAATTGAGGTTTGATGTGGATTACGTGTACGGGGAAGACGATTTTATTCTGATAAGATGGTTTTTCAAAGCGAGAATGGAGCTTATAAAGTTAAATAAATACGACTTTAAGAAAGATATTAAATTATGCTCCCTGTGTAACAAAAACGAGGAAGAGGACGTAATGCATTTCGTTGCTAGATGCCCGGTTTTGAAGGAATTTAGGAAGAGACAATTCGGAAAGTTAGAGCTGCAAGTGGATGAAGTTGTGAGGTGTTTGAATGGCGAAAACTGGGAAAAATAGCTTACTTTTGTAAATATGCCTGGAAATACAGATATGAATTGGTTCAAGAGTTTAATTATTAATTTAGTGTATGTAATTTCTGATACAGCAATACATTAGTTAATATAATTTTTATTTATTTTTATTAATTTTTTTTCTATATTTTATTTTGATTATTAGTTTAAATATTAGTTTATTAGATGGTTATTATTTAAAAAGAAAAAGTGTGATCCAACCTCTCAGACGGCTACGGCCATGAGTATTGTCTTTTAGAATTTAAGGAAAAATATTGTAATAGCTCAATTGTAACTGAACAAAAGTAAAAAAAAAAAAAAAAATAAAGACCTTTATTAATCTATTATTATTATTATTAATTATTAATTATCTTTTATAACATTTTTCTATATGTGCGTATTCACAAAATTCCTGGCTTTCATATAAATAACTGTAGGAATTGGTCAATGCCATCAGCTCAAAGAGAACAATTGTTTCGCCCTGCATATTAGCATAGAATTCATTTTATACACTTGCCTCTTACATACGATTGAATAGTCGTGTAGTGTGGTAAGCGAGGGCGTTTGATATAGAAAATGTTTTGCTAGACATTTTTTTATAATACGAGACTTAACTAAAAATGAAAAATAGTTATTACCAAATTTTGACACAAACGCGCAACGTTTCATAAATTACAACAAAGTTTTGGTAAATTCGCTGTAACTGGGGTAAAACAACGGATATTCATGTTTGGTTTTTTTAAAACATCTCTCGAACTTTTAATGTCTCATAAAAATTTCAATTGTTTGGATAAAAGATGGATAAAAAAGCCAAGTCTATCGCCGCGATCTCGGAATTAGTTTTCGAAGAGTTATAATTCTAAAACCTATCAGTCCCAGAAAAGAACTGACAGGTTTTTCGCTCTACTCAACCCCTGTGATCTAACTAGTTCTAGCTACCTGACCGCATTATACATCATACTTAACATAAACAACCTCAACCAAATAGTTGATGCTATCAATCGGATTAAATTATAAATTGAGTAAGATTAAATATACTTACATGTGTAAAGCTACCCAAATTGAGAACATAAAGTCCAAATGGCTTGATATGTAATGGAGCATTTACTTTTGTCATTATTATTAATAATATTTTTTTAAACCATTGCGGTTTCTCCTCCCAAGAACATTCAGCTAAACATCTTCTAATTTCATCATTCTGAAAAAAATTTTTATGCATTAATTGTGACAAAACTAGTAGGCCTAAGAGGCGAGTAATAATAATGGATTTTGTTAGGTTAGTATTTATCTATGATTGTTATTCATTTTTACTTTCTCTTGCCTACATGAATAAACAGGAAAGAAAGTATTGTTTTTATGTCAATTTTTCGAAATCCAGTTTTTACCGGATCTACTCGTTTTCAGACCCCCTAAACTCCAAAAAATGTTTTTAGCGATTGGCCTGTGTGTGTGTGTGAGAACAGAATATATCAAGAACGGAATATCGTACAAATTTGAAACCTGAAACTTAGATTACATACCATGTCCAGACCAGACACGGACATTTTCATCAAAATTGGTCAACTGAAAGTAGTAGTTTATTGGTATCAACTTTAATTCTTTTGCAAAATTTTCAAAAACGGCTCCTACGATTTTTTTAAAAATCGCATCATTTACTACCTACATTTTTTATGCTTTACACGATAGAGTAGGCGCCATGTCTGCTGAAATTCCGGAAAGGCTATTCTTGTAAAAAAAATTGTTTTCTTAAGATTGCGACTTTAATATGCATTTTAGCGCAAGGATGTGTAATAAAAGTTGTAGAAAATATTAAATCCTACAATTTTTATTTCAAAAATTTTTGTATAACGCTTAGTTTAGGGGTAATTAGCAATTTTCTGTTTTTTCACGAAAACGTGTAAAAAATCGATTAATTTTAAGATTTCAGCCTTAGTATGCATTTTACGACAAAAGTGTATACAATCAAATTTATAGGAAATTAATAGATCTAGCACTTTAATTTAGAGCATTTTTCTTTACAGAGCCTAGTTCAGCGTGAAAGAGTGATTTTTCGTATTTTTAAGCCAAACACTGAGGTTGATGATTGTCATTCTGCGTCTTTCACTCATGATTAAAATTAGGTTATGTTTGTTGAGGTTAGTTATTTGTTTATTTCTCATGTTTTATTACTAATGATAGGTTATATTGTTAATTATTTACATTGGCAAGAGAAAGTTGTGTGAGTGTTTTACACCAGACGTTTTTGCTTGGCTATTAGCTTGGTTGTTTTTCATACTATTAGTGTATTTATTCTTTTTCCTTGTTATCTTTCACGCTGAATTATTGATAGTACGGTATCACTGCCAATCCCTGCACAAATTTACCCTGCACAAATACGGCATTATGTAGTTAGTTAACTGGTTTTCTGTTAACATCCCCTTGATTTATGTCTCGATAGGTAAGTGCAGCGTTTTCAAGGATTTCTATCTGTTGCTACATTTCTTCAACTCATGTAGGTCGTCGCCGCTTCCCTGTTAGTTCCGTTCATGGAGGTTGGGATAGCTGTAAGTGGTGAGTGAAGATCACAGAAAAAAATTATTAGAATATTATACCATATTTTGATTGTCCTGTGAGTTTTGTGAGAGTAGTTTTTTTCTCTTGTTCTACGAATATGAAAACTAAAGAATCGGTATTGAAAAATCGTCTTTTTGCCGTCGATTGTAAATATTGATTATTTTATCATGAGTCACCGTCGTCCCCTTAGATTAAGTACTATGCTGCCGGCTACAAAGCGTCCGACGTAGCGACAGAGGGATCCGCCAATAGTGTCGAAAGGGGCAGTAGGCCTGAGGCGGCGTACCGACAGAGGCCTTTGTCGCCAAGGTCAACACCAATGCCACAGCGCTCTCGGCGACTATAAAAAGAGCGTTGCACTAGGCCAAGAGATTAAATTCCGATCCAGACAGCAGGCAAGACGTCCATCATCGACACACGGCTACCGAACTCCAGCAAAGTCTCATCGATGACCCCGCAAGAGAGAAGATGATTCTTCCCCTCGCCAACCCAACAGCGTAAGCCGTCGACCGAACCGTCATCACCCGCTGCCGCGAGCGATGCCCATAGCGGTCCCTCGACCGAGCCTTACGCCCACCGGATCCGACGAAGCAGCCATCGACGTACTACTGCGAGGGAAGATGATGACGTCTCCGCTGGACGACGACAGGCCGTGTCGACCAGCTCATCAATCACCACGACGATTACGCTCTATATCTCCGACGAAGATCGACCAACTACATCCACGAAATAAAGAAGGAAGATGCTCTAGAACTTGCAGCAGCCAGCAACGCAGCAGCTGTCGCCGCAGTAGCCGCAGCCACTCTTTGCCTACACTGGTCACCGTCGAGAATAGCACAACGGTCCTTCTCAGGACCAATTTACTAAGGTTTTAACGGGCCCTTTTCAGGGCCATAAATCTGAGCCACTGCTCTCACCGCAGCCACGCGCTGCCTACACCGGTCTCCTTCAAGACCGGCACAACGGTCCTTCTCAGGACCAAGTCTTTAAGGTTTACAACGGCCTTTTACAGGGCCATCAACCACCTCGGTCCGCCCCGGCGGACACACACATAAACGACCCTTTTCAGGGCCACTGAACAAATAAGGTTTCAACTTGCCATTAATTGTCGATATCGGTAACACAAGTGTTGGTGTTATCGATAATCCATATTATTTGAACCGTCATGTCTCTACGAAACAACTGTGTATAATGAATATTAAAAATATATTACTGTATATTTTATGTCTCCATGTTAACTAAAATTATGTTTTTAAATCATATCACGTGGTTTTCAATTATTATAAAAATCACACACACTAAAATAGATATCAATCTTACCCCATTTATTAGCCGTTGTCCATTCATGCAGTACATATGTAACACATACAACTGAATTATTGTCATTAGGAAAAATACAATTTTTACGGCTAGTATATCGATCTGAAACAAACAACCATAAAAATAAATTATTAGAATGAAATAATTATAACTTATTGCATGTTGTTTTATAACTTTAACTAAGGATTTATAAATTTTCTCAGGGAAACCTTCACTGCATTAAAAGTGAACCAATCGTACTCTTATTATGTACTGTAATACACCAGGTTAGCTGTACTGTACTAAAATATGACAACCGGGTAAAACGGGACAGGAATCTGGTATAAGAGTACATAATTATACAATATTTTCGTTCAATTATTATGTTATGTATAATTACTTATTATTAACCAAAACCAAAGTGACTGATTACAGCTGCAGTAGTATTAGTATTTAACTGTATTAGTATTCATAATTTTAGTTTAGTAATTGTTTGTACAAGTATTAATTATTTCAGTTTAGTATTTAAGTGCGTTATTATTATTTGTTTCAGTTTAGTATTTAATTTTGCATTATTATTAATTATTTTAGTTTAGTATTTAATTGTATTAGTATTATAATATATGCCACAGAATCATGCAGCAGATATAAACAGACTACAGGTTGAAAGTCAGTAAAAAGAATGCGTAATCATGTTTCATTCTACCAACGCCTACAGTCAATACAACCGGCGACAGACCGGACGTTTTATAGCCTACTCTATGAATTCTTTCTGCTGGTACTGCCGCAAATTTAATCTGGTAAGTAAAGAACATTTTTTGTAACTCAAATGGATCGCGCTAAGTTCAATCACAATTTTAATACAGTTACGTTTTGACGTGCTGCACAGTTCCGTGGAATAGAATATAGTATTAATTATTTTAGTTTATTATTTAATTACTTTAGTTCAGTATTTAATTGTATTAGTATTACTGTCAATTAATTTAGTTCAGTATTTAATTGCATTAGTAATAATTATCTTCGTTAACTCTATTATAATTTTAATTATCTATTAGTATTAATTATTTTAGTTTAGTCATTAATTGTATTAGTATTGCTATACTCTGTTCATTCTAAGAGCTATCCCACGAATGCATTTGTAGTGGTAAGTAATACTGCAGTGTGTGTCTATATGTGGTGCATGACAACAACCGGGTGACTCTCAACACACTGTCCAGGTTTTGACTACCATTCAATAGCCAATTTATATCATCTTGTATAAAAGAATTTATGACAGTTATAAATCATTACAAGCTATTATAAGCCATGTAGGCCTACATAAAGCTATTTTGAAACACATAATACTATTAAATTAATTAACTATTCAGTTTAATTTCGGTTTTTGAAGTGTTAACACACAACTATAGTATTTGTAGTATTTATTGTCGCCGCCTGCCCTTCCAATATTAGCGTCTACACACAGTCCCACTACCTGTCTGCCGCGCGGAGCGCTATAGACGCGCAGAGCCTACAGCCTCTCCCCACCACCCTCTTGACTCAACGGAGAGGTATTTAAGAGGGGACTCTCGTCCACGAGAGTCACTCTTCACTCAACTCGCAAGCGGAGAAGAACCAAGAAAGAAGATCTCCCGACTGAAGAGGACGAGCCCAGCCGAGACCAGACGCACCATCCCTGGTCTACACTACCGGTGGCGGACGCTACATTCCCGCACCGGTCAGCCTTCGCCGGCCCGGAGAGAGCCGCCTCGACCGCGCTATCGACAGAAGGCCTACGCCAACCCGACACTGCGGGGCACTAGGGGCCACCACTTCCGCTGCAGTGGGGACCCAACTGCCGCTGAGGGAAGGCTAGGCCTGAACCCGGTAGCCGAACCGTCACTCTTCGGGCTCCGCTTCTACCACGCCGGCTCGCCGTTTCCGACCGTCAACATCGGCTCTTTTCAGGGCCACCAATTTTACAGAGAAGGTTTTGTCACGTGTCGTCGGCCCCGGTCGGCGACATTATATTGTGTTGTGTACAGTGAAATTTAATTTTGTTTTGTTACGTGTATGGTGTTCTTAAAATTTAATTTAAATATTATGTCTCATATTAAACTTTGAAATGAGTGCCGTCAACTTCTGTGGTGTGAAACATAAAAATGGAGATAAAACAACTATTTTAAATTGGGGTCTATTTAATTCCCTGGGTATAAAAAATTCCTCTTTATCCATTAAATATATTAAACAACTGACATCGAAGTTGAGTAGTACCTACAATTAGTGTTCACAGCATCGGTAAACTGGTAGCACCAAACAAGAAACGAAAAACAGCAAACCCGTAGTGGACCAGTGCAATGTATTTGTAAAAACGGCCATTAGACTTAAAGTGCACATTTTATAGACAAAATAAAGTTCCGACCTTAAATGAAATTAGTCAGTTGTAAATGAGGATATCGATTTACCTATCTTTAAAACAACATCATTTTATATCATTTTTAAATCAATCGGTTTGGTTTTTTAAAACGAGGGCCCAAAAAAAAAAACACGGAAAGGAATGACATGTGATTGTGGAGAAGGAAATATTTGAAGAAAATAAAGGTAGTTCAGAAAAATAGGGCGAACATAATATTATTATCTAGATAAAACATAGGTTAACGAAGTGGCAACTTATTGTAATGTCGATATAAACTCTGAAACATACGTTCCACCTTGACGGAATAGCTCTTACAGTGAATACGGTATAGTTAGTAGTAATATTAGTCTTACCTCTGCCATGCAGAATAGAAAAATACATATCTCACAACATATTGCTTGATTGCAAACAGATACTACGAACGATAAAGAGTCGTTAACTCTTATCGCATTCCTGAAAATTACAAAACAAATATGTTATAAAACATTCACACGACATTCTTTTGCCAATAAGTAATCAATGTGAAATGAACAACATAACCTTATTTTAATCATGAGTCAATAACCCAAAACAAAAATCAAATTCTGTAGAACTTACAAAAAGGGAAAACAACTAATTCACGCTGAACTATAGACCGATTCACGAAAGAAAACACCTGTCTTTAAACAGCAATATCTTTTGAACCGTTTTTATGTAAAAACAACTACGATGCATCAAATTAAAGCTTGTTTTATTATTGGTTATAGGATATACACAAATATTTTCAAAAATTAATAGTTGTATTAAATATAACGAATTACGCATAAATAGTACCCTGTTTTTAACTATTTTTCCAGTATACCCAACTTCAAGGTACTTTGTACACGTGTACTTTAAAATATAATAAAGCCTTTCTTATTATATTTCCTTTCAAGTCCCAGTTCCAATGTCCCACGAACCAGAATCCTATTTCCTATTTAAACTATAAAATTCCCCCTAAATTTCTTGAGGTTGCAATTATTCTGTTATATTGTTCCCCGAGCGACCAGGTGTTCCTTAACACGATGTCGCCATCATAGGGCTTCTTGGCCCTCTCAACCAGGATTCAGGATTCATAATAAGGCCTTATGTTATAAGGCCACAAGATGTTATAAAATAAAGGTTTCTACGTGTAATGCATAATTTTGTTTAATTTTTGGGCAACTAGTTTTAGAATAGCGGCCGTTTTTAAAAAAATCATTAATTCGGCTACCAGAACTGATACGGAAATGATTTTTGTACTAACGGTTACGAATTTAAAACAGTATTGGAAAACGTGACACACATAAAACACATATTATTAAAAATTATGTCACTTTGTTGCTGCATACATTTTAAAGTACGCGTGAACAAAGTAATAGTACTTTGAAGTCGGGTATACTGGGAAAGTGGTTAAAAATAGGGTACTTTTTATGCCTAATTCGTTATATTTAATACAGCAACCTATTAATTTCTAAAAATGTCAATGTATATTCTGTAACCAACAATAAGACAAACTTTAATTTGATGGGTCGTAATAATTTGTTTTTGCATACAACGGTTCAAAAGATATTGCTATTTAAAGACAGGTGGTTTCATTCGTGAATCGGACTATAGGCTCTGTAAAGGAAAATGCTTATTATAAACGTAGTAGATTTTTTAACTTTCTACAACTTTAACTATAATACACTTTTACTTTAACATGCTTACTGAGGCCGTAATTTTTATAAATCTAATTTTTTACCGATTTTAATGAGGAAGATACAAAAAATTACTGTGTGCCGCTAAACTAAGCGTTGCAGAAAAAAATTTTAAAATGAAAGTTGTAGACTTTTAAATTTTTTATAACTTAAACATATTTTTACTCTAAAATGCATAAAAGCCGTAATCTTAACAAACCAATTTTTACCACGAAAGCACAGTCTTCCCAAGAACTTCAGAAGACATGACGCGTACCCTATCTTGTTGCATAAAATATATAGCAAATAAAATGATTTAAAAATATCGTATATACTATATATGTCCAGAACCTAAGTACTAAAATTCATTGAATTTGGTTCAGCGGTTCTTGCGTGATGCCGTAACATACCAACAAACAGATAAATAGACAGACAAAAATTTAGCTGAACTTATTTTTGGTGTTTACTTGATAGATCTGGTGTAGAAACAAAATTTGGGGCATTTCGAAAAATTGTACAGACAAAATCACAATTTTATTTATATAGCAGGTGAAAGTAAAAATTAATTAAAAATCTCACCTGCATATACTTTGATGACTTCTAATTATAAATTTTGTGTATTCTCTTAACTCTGAATAATTTATACTTCTATAATTTCCAAATTGATTTGAATCAATCACTGATATTACATTATCAATATTTTTGATACCATGACAAAGTAATTTAACATCAAGTGTTAATGATTGTATCGAAGTAATCACAGAACCAAATGTAACGAAAGCTAAAGCGCATGAATTTGCCCAATAAATTACTTGTAATATATAAACTAATATAAATACATTTAATGTATCATAATTTTCTGGATACCAAAACATAAATGGTAACATTAAATCTTTTATATGAACTGGATGTTCTGCATTAAATACAACTAAAATATTTATGACTGCCGGTAAAAATGCTAATATTATTATAGATATTGCTAATAAAAAACCGGTTTTTGATAATAAATCTAATTGATTTAATTTATCAATTTTTATAATAGATTTTTGTATTTCAGTTGAATTATTTTTGAAAAATATAAATTTTTTATCGATAATTTCTAGTAGAAATAATATGTGGTGTTTTGTAAATATGTAATCGAATGATAAACACGTTAATGATATTAAAACATCGATATCTCGAACTCCCATAAACACTAGAACTCTAATCGAATTAGAACTGTTATTTGAATTAGAAATAACAAACATAACTGCACTCATCACAAAAATAACTGGTAATATATTTATTAAAATTGGAATTATTGGTAGTTTTTTCAAATCGTTATAATATAAATATTTTAATGTTGTACGAAGTTTTTCGTTTGCTAACATTTTTCTAGATAATACCTGAAAAAAAATTCAAAAATTTGTTCAATTTTTTTATAGTTTTTACTATTGTTCTTTTCCTAAATGAATGATAATATAACTACAGTAGTTATTGCATACAATGACATCGGATACAATGACCTATCGGTTTGGGTGACACAATATTCGATTGGTAGGTTGACCCGCTATAACGCCCAATGTAAAATACATCGTTTACAATGGCAATGGTTAAAATCAAACAGTATATCGGTTTTACTGACAACTGTTTGAATTTTCAACTATGCCGGTTATCTGTGTGTGTGTGTGTGTGTGTGTGTGTGTGTGTGTGTGCGCGCGCGCGCGCGCGTGTGTTGTGTGTGTGTGTGTGTGTGTGTGTGTGTGTGTGTGTGTGTGTGTGTGTGTGTGTGTGAACAAAATAATCAAGAACGTAACATAGAACTAGTTTGAAACTTAAAACTTAAGTAATATACCACTAGAGGACCCGGCACGAACAATTGCATCAATATCGGCCAACCGAAAGTAGTAGTTTATTCGTGTCATTTTTCAGTTTTTTACGATTTTCTTATAAACGGCTCATATGATTTTTTAAAATCGCCTCATTTACTAAATTTTTTATGCTCCACAATATAGGTAGGCGCAAAGTCTGCTGAAATTCTTGGAAATGCTTTTTTTAGTAATTTGCTTTTCTTGTTTGTTTTAAGATTGCGGCTTTATTATGCATTTTAGCGCAAAAATATATATAATAAAATTTTTAGTGAATGTGAAATCCTACAACTTTTATTTTAAACTTTTTTTAACGCTTGGTTTAGCGGTAATTAACGTGTTTCTGTTTTTGGTTCAAGAAATTATGAAAAAATCGATTTATCAAAGATTTCAGCCTTAGTATGCATTTTACAACAAAAGAGTAGGTATATATAATAAAATTTGTAGGAAATTAAAAGATCTACAACTTTTATAAAGAATATTTTTCTCTACAGAGCCTAATTTAGCGTGAAAGAGTGATTTTCCGTATTTTTAAGCCAACCTGGGTGAGTTTCATTTTGCATCTTTCACTCATGATTAAAATTAGGTTATGTTTATTGAGGTTAATTTTTTTGTTCATTTCTAATGTTTTATTACTAATTTTAGGGGATATTGTTATTATTATTTGCAGTAGCAAGGGAAAGTTGTGTGTTTCACACCAGATTTTTTTTTCATAAAAAATTTCATATAAATTCACGGAACACTAATTAACGCTAAACTAGGCTCTGTAGAAAAACTTACACTTGAAATAAAAGTTATGCATAAATTTTTTAACTTTTTGTAACTTTAATTTTATTCACTTATATAGTTAAATGCATAATAAGGCCGCAATATTAATAAGTCCCACCGTTTACAAATTTTGAGAGCAAAATACGGAAAAACACTAATTGATGCTGAACTAAGCGTTTTAGAAAAAAAATGTAAATTAAAAAATGGTAGGTTTATTTAATTTTTACTACTTTGATTATATACAATTTTACCTTAAAATGCATTTAAAGGCAGTTATCTTAAATAAAAAATCTGGTGTGAAACACTACACAACTTTATCTTGCCAATACAAATAATTAATAATATAACCTAACATTAGGAATACAACATTAAAAATAAACAAAAAACTAACCTCACAAAACATAATCTTATTTTAATCATGAGTAAAGACGAAAAATGAATATCAACCTCAGTTTGGCTTAAAAATACGGAAAATCACTCTTTCACGCTAAACTAGGCTCTGAAGAGAAACATATTCTGTATAAAAGTTGTAGATTTTTTAATTTCCTATAATTTTTATTACATACATTTTTGTCATAAAATGTATATTGTGGCTAAAATCTTTAAAAATCCTATTTTTACACGTTTTTGTGAGAAAAAAAACAAAAATCGCTAATTACCGCTAAACTAATCATTATACAAAAAAATGTGTGGAATAAAATTTGTAGGACGTTAAATTTTCTACAACTTTTATTATATAGATTTTTGAGCTAAAATGAATATTAAAGCTGCAATCTTAAAAGAAACAATTTTTTTACGTGAAAACAGCCTCACCAAGAATTGAGCAAACATAACGTAAACATAGCATACAAAATTTAGTAAACCAGGCGATTTTTTAAAAAATCGTAGGAGCCGTTTTTGAGAAAATTGCAAAAAAGTGAAAAATGACACGAATAAACTATTACTTTTAGTTAACCGATTTCGATGAAAAGGTTTGCGTTGGGTTCGGTAGTAGTATCTAACTTAAGTTTCAAGTTTCAAGTTCGTATGATGTTCCGTTCTTGAGATATTCCGTTCACACACACACACACAGACACACACACAAAGACCAATCGCTAAAAACATGATTTTTGTGTTCAGGGGGTCTGAAAACGTGTAGATTCGGTGAAAACTCGATTTCAAAAAATCGACATGAAAACAATATACTTTCCTTCTTACATTTATATAGGCAAGATAAAGTAAAAATGTAGTAACAAGGTGATTTTCAAAAAAAATCGTAAAAGCGGTTTTTGAGAAAAGTTAAAGAAAGTGAAATATCGCATGAATAAACTACTTACTTCCGGTTAATCGAATTTGATAAAAATGTTTGTGTCAGGTCTCCTAGTAGTATACTTAAACTTAAGATCTAAGTTTCAACTTAGGACAGATTTTCGTTCTCAAACACTACGATATTTTGTTCACAAACACCAATCGTTAAAAAACTTTTCTTGGGTTCACGGCTTTTCCAGTGAAAATAGACATATAAACAATACTTTCCTTCCCTAAATATTCAAACAGGGCATAAAAATGTAAAAAATAATTTACCGAAGTCTTATTTTTTTTGTATTCGAAAATAGAAATGAATCTGCATATTACAGATGTTCCGGTTACGTAGCGCATTCTCTATAACAGATTCTAGAAGTTATTTCATTTATATCATTTTAAAAGCGAATTATTTTTAAGTGTGCTAATAAATGTGAATAAATTTCTTAGTGCAACAATTTGCAAATTATATTTTATTAAAGAGGAGATAACTTACAATTAGATATTTCACACGAAGGAAATAGTACAAGCTTAATTTTATAACTGAAATTAATCGATAATGCATTAAATTTTTAAATTTTACTGCATCGAAATTATCATTGCATTTTATAACAATTAAATTTAATCACATAACGTGGATTGTACAAAAAAAATATAATCAAAAATGTGGTGTGAAACACTTACACGACTTTCTCTTCCCAATGCAAATAATTAACAATAAACTTAGTAATTAATATAAGAAATAAACAAAAAAACTAACCTCAAAATACATAACCTTATTTTAATCATGAGTGAATGATGCAATATGAAAACCAACCTTAGCTTGGCTTAATAATACGGAAAATCACTTTTTGACGCTAAACTAGGCTCTGTAGAAAACATGTTTAAAATAAAAGTTGTGGATCTTTTAATTTCCTATAAATTTGATTATAGACTACACTTTTGTCGTAAATGAATCTTAAAACATCGATTTTTTTTACAGATGTTAATGGGAAAACCCAGAAAATCACAAATACCGCTAAACTAAGTGTATACTAAGTGTAACTAAGTGCATTTAATAAAACATAGTGCATTTAAATAAAAGTTGTAGATTTCTAAATTTTCTACAACTTTTATCTACAATTTTCCTCTAAAATGCATTTAAAGGCCGCAGTCTTAAAAAAACTATTTTTTTCTACAAGAGAACAGCCTTCCCAAGAATTTCAGCTGACATTGCGCCTCCCTATTTTGTAGAGCATAAAAAATGTAGCCAAGTAAATACGGCGATTTTTAAAAAAATAAAATCGGAGTCGTTTTTGAGAAAATTGCAAAAATTACACTAATTAATTCATTACTAAACATTAATTGTGAAAAATTACACGAATAAACTACCATTTCCAGTTAACCGATTTTGATTAAAATGAACATCAACTCCGTATGATGTTCCGTTTTTGAAATATTTTGTTCACAGACACGCGCGTGTACACACACACACAAAGCACACAGACCAATCGCTAAAAACATGTTTTTTTTTTTGGGTTCAGGGGGTCTGAAAACGTGTATATATTTTAGTGAATACTAGATTTCGAAAAATCGACATGAAAACAATACTTTCCTTCCTATTATTAAAGCAAGACACGAGGAAGTCAAAATGTTTCTTTAGAAAAATGAAATATTTTTATAAAATAAAAAACCTTTCTTACCTGATATCAAAATGTACATGTAACTATATTAAATTCGAATGATAATTTTCAAATGAAACACAGACGTAAATAATATTTAAAATCCAAAAACGTACCACATAAAGCCAAATAAAGTCAATAAAAATTGTTGGATATATCACCCAATTGTATCTTACATGGTTTTCATTGTTTTCTTTTTTGGATTTTGTTACACGCAATCTGAATAATTAATGATAACATACAGATGTACTGGAGTCTCTCATGTGCATACATCGTGTATTTATTTAAAATATAATATACAAAAAAGGAAACAAAAGGAAACTAAAATAAAATTATTATTTTCTTTATGTTTAGATTAGGTATATCTATTTTTACTAAAATATAAAAAATTTACTAAATTAAACCAGAAGAATATCAGAAAATAATGCGTCAGATAAGATCTTACTTCGTTCACTTATCCTGTTTGAATATACGAAGGAAAGTATTGTTTTCATGTTAATTTTTCACTGGAAATACAAATTTCAGGCCCCCTGAACCCCAAAATATCTTTTAAGTGAATGGACAGTTTTTGAACAAAATATCTTCAGAACAATATCATGGATGAAATTTCAACTTAAGTTAGGCATCACTAGGATATGTAGTGTAAATATTTTCATCGAAATTTGTCAAACGATTTAGTAATTTGTTCGTGCGATTTTCTCAAAAATTGCTACTGCTATTTTTACTTTCTCTTGCCTATATGAATAATACGAATTGCTTTCATGTCGATTTTTTGAAATCGAGTTTTCGCCGAATATACACGTTTTCAGACCTCTGAATCCAAAAACATGTTTTTAGCGACTGGTATGTGTGTCTGTGTGTGCGCGCGCGTGTATGTGTGAACAAAATATCACAACAACGAAACATCGTAGTACTGGAAACTTGAAACTTAAGTTAGATACTGCTACTGGCTCCGACACGAACATTTTCATCAAAATCAGTCAACTGGAAGTAGTAGTTTATTCGTGTCATTCACTTTTTTGCGATTTTTCTCAAAAAAGACTACTACGATTTTTCTTAATTATCGCCCTATTTACTACAATTTATATTCTCTATAAGATAAAGTAGGTGCCATGTCTGCCGAAATTCTTGGGGAGGCTGTTCTTTCGTAGAAATAAATGTTTTTTTTTACGATTACACCCTTAATACGCATTTTAGCGCATAAATGTATAAGTTGTAGAAAATTTTAAAATCTACAAGTTTTATTTCGAACATTTTTACTTTCTCTTGCCAATATGAATATATAGGAAGGAAAGTATTGTTTTCATGTCGATTTTTTGAAATCGAGTTTTCACTGGATCTACACATTTTCAGACCCCCTGAACCCAAAAAACATGGTTTTAGTGATTGGTCAGTGTGTGTCTGTCTGTGTTTGTATGAACAGAATATCTCAAGAACGGAAATTCGTACGAACTTGGAACTTGAAACTTAAGTTAGCCACCACTACCGGATCCGACACAAACATTTTCATCAAAATCGGTCAACCGGAAGTAGTAGTTTATTCGTGTAATTTTTTACGTTTTTGCGATTTTCTCAAAAACGGGTCCTACGAGTTTGTAAAAAATCGCCTGGTTAACTAACTTTTTTGTGCTCTACAAGATAGGGTAGGCGCCATGTTTGCTGAAATTCTTGGTGAGGCTGTTTTTGCGTAAAAAAATTGGTTTTATATGATTACGGCTTTAATATGCATTTTAGCGCAAAAATTTATATAACAAAAGTTGTAGACAATTTAAAATTCTACAAATTTCCATTTGCCAAAAAATTGGTGGAACGAAATCTCATTTGTTTCCCGATCAATTTTAATTTTGACGTTTCCAAAGTCCAAAAGTTGTTTGGAGAATTTTTGAGCAGACTTCTTTCAACAAATCCATACGCATGTTCATTGAGAGAGAGATTTTTCGACTCGGTTTCGTAAATAAGATGCTTTCAGGCATGCAATTAGCTCATCAGCGAGAGCTGATCGAGGTATTACGGGACTAGTTTGGCGAAAATCCCCTGAAAAACGTATTAGAACGCCTCCTATCGGTTGGTTTATGAATAATTGTTGTAGAGATTAATATGTATAATAAAATTAGTTATCAAATATAATGACCTATCGGTTAGGGTGACCAATATTTGATGACCAGAATTCGCATGGAGTGTTGTAGGGATAGAGAAGGAGTGTATATTGAAGGTGACAATAAGTGATTATGTATAAAATAAAAATAAATTTTTTACATTGTCAGTCTCGTTATTTAATAGCCACACCTAATTATATCGTTTACAATGACATCGGTTAAAATCATACTATATCGGTTTTAGTGACAACTGCATGAATTTTCAACTATGTCGGTTATTTGTAAACAGTATGAGTCAGCGTGTTACTCATTGTTTTATCTAATTTTAACTTGTTTTTTCCCTAATGGCATTAGTCTTAACATGCATTAACATGCCGGAAGTTCATGTCAGAAGTTTGATTACTAATACACATATCATTTCTCTTTGTGTCTTAAATACAACACTGATCTACAGTTTTATTATCCTTTTTACTCAAGTTTAGTGTAGGTATATCTTTTATGTAAACCCACCCAGTATTTTTGTGTTTTATACAAACTTAAGCATAGCATCATTGCGTAGACATTTTACAGTGATGTGTAATGGTAATGATAATGGTTTGCTGGCATTTCTCCCACCACCTCCCCTCCGATTGGTCGCCAGAAGGCATAGACCCGGTGGCCGTTTCGTAGAGCTCTTATTATGCAATATGACGGCGACAGTCACCTTGTTTAAAATACTAAGTTAAAAATATAAAATAAGTTCGAGGGCGAGTTGGAGCCAGATCGGCCGACCTGGGGATTGTGTACTGCTCACCCTCTTGTCATTGATGCCTCTTGGGGCTCAAGGCCCCCGTCAGAAATTAATAGAAGGGTCCTAACAGTCAAAAGAGATTATACGAAGAATACTAACTAATAATGAATCAAATATTAGTTAGTACCTAAAGTCGCCTGAAGATTATGTCTAGCAAGTGTTTGTACACCATTCTAAATTTTAACAACAGTGCCGTCGACTTCAGCCGAGACAACTCCTTTAGTTAATTTACATGACGACGGTAGAACGAAGCTACCTCGTCAAGGAACCCCCACACCGCCCGGGCATGCAACTCACAGTACAAGCTCTAGCGTTCCGTGAGAGGCCAATTTTCCCCTTGACCTTGAATCTCCAGGGTCAGCCGGCGTCTGGACCCCCCAAGAGCGGGGCAATCGTACAACAAATGCGTGTTCGACTGGACCTCCGCACAGACACAAGAATCATCAGCCAATAGGCGAAACCGCTTTAAATATGCCGCAACCTTACCGTGACCAGTGAGTACTCAGACACCCGATGTCCTTAATGAAACACTAGATGCGTACCATCCCCCCCCCAAGTCCTGTACCAACTCATACAAAGACCTTCCCTTATGTGAGGTGTCCCACTCGTGTTGCCACGCTTCAAGAGCGAGAGTTTCAACTCTCTTCTTAAGAGCAGGGTACGGGAACATAGTTATGACGTTAACATTACCCGGTCCTCCGGATCCTGATCCCGACCCGCCGGAGTGACTCGGAACCTCTCACCGAAGATCTCGGCTTCCTGGCCCTTCGCAATCTCCACATAGCAGCACGCACTCTCACTTTAAAATCCGCCGGGAGAGCCTTTCCCACAACGGTAGTATCCTCATAGGAGAATTTACTAAAAGCACCAGTGCGCACCAACAAGGCTCTGCGCTGGGCGCTCCTTAAATTTTGAATAAGTCCTCAGTTTAGGTCCAAACGGTGAGCCCATACTGCAGCCGCGTAGGTCACCATGCTCTCAAAAACACCCTGTAGATCATACTGAGACTGCCGGCAGACAAGCCCCAGTCCTTCCAATCAATCGCCGCAACATATGCATTACTCCAGCAGCGTCCGTCGCAACCTGCGTGACGTGGTTGCTAAACAGCAACTTATCGTCGAGCAGAACGCCAAGGTACTTATGAATTCTGACTCTACTAACACTGGCCCCTTTATATCTAACTACAGGGCTCCAACTGAATGATAATTTTGCCATGTTACTCAGAAGCATATACTTCGTTTTGGAGACACTTATTTTTAAATTATGTTCATCCATCCAACCCTCGACCAAGGTCATTACCAACCTGGAACGATCCTCCAGCTGTGGACGCGACCAACCGCTTACTAAGATGAGAAGGTCATCAGCAACATCAAGGGCTGTGACCGACTCGACAGTGATGGATAAAGTGCACATTATTTTGTGTTTGGAAGACGGTGAAATGAATGGGGATATTGTCAGGAAGTTCATCGTTGAACACTCCATTATATTCGCAATTTGGAAATATAGGAGAAAATTCAGAATAGTTTTCATAAAGGTAAAGAGAAATCGAAGAGTTTTCGACTTCACGAAATGTAGAAGCTCTTTTTATAGTTTATTTCGCAAGGGGCAAAGAGTTTGGCCACAACTGGACCTTTGCTGGAAGAAAAGGCCATTGGTTACAGTGACTATCGCTTACACTGACTGAAAAACTTACACTGACTGCCGGTCCGTAGGAGGTCACTGTATCCGATAACTACTGTATTTCCATGGTAATCACATTGCACTACATCTTACAATTGTTGTGACAAACAAAATTAATTTTTATTTTACCAACAGAAATTCACGGAAGAAAAATAGAAAAAATGGCGAAAAAATCTTTCTTTTTAATGCAGTTGGTACGAAACTTCACAGGAACCATTGTACAGTCCATAGGTTTGAAAATGCAAAAAGGAAACATATTAAATTCTTTATTGATACTACAATTCACAGATAAGTAAAACACAAAATATTTTTTCTTTGTTCTTCTGAAAAATTTACATGTTCTCACTTGCAACCGTTTTCTTCGGGACGTATAGGCCTATTTCAGTTAATGTGATGGATGGAAACATTTAAAAGTTGTCTTTTTATTTTCCGTCTGAATGTAATTGCCGCAGAACCATGAAGTATGATATTAACGCTTTCATAAACTGAAACAATAAATTGAAATTTGGTTTTAAAATAGAATGCCAATTACAGATATCATTACTACCTTTACAGAAGTTAGAATCGGGTTAGTATTTGGTAATTGAATTTTCCACTAAACTTTTATCATTCTGAATTCATATCAAATTCATAAACCAACCTGCGGCGACCTATTTCTGTATAGTATCGAGATTTATTACTTTCTCTTGCCTATATAAATATATAGGAAGGAAAGTATTGTTTTCATGTCGATTTTTCGAAATCGAGTTTTCACTGGATCTATACGTTTTCAGACCCCCTGAACCCAAAAAACATGTTTTTAGCGATTGGTCTGTGTGTGTGTGTGTGTGTGTGAACAAAATATCTCAAGAACGGAACATCGTACGAACTTGAAACTTGAAACTTAAGTTACGTACCACTACCGGACTCGACACGAACATTTTCATCAAAATCGGTCAACCGGAAGTGGTAGTTTATTCGTGTAATTTTTCACTTTTTTGCGATTTTCTCAAAAACTGGTCCTACGATTTTTTTTAAAATCGCCTGGTTTACTCAATTTTTTATTCTCTACAAGATAGGGTAGGCGTCATGTTTGCTGAAATTCTGGGTGAGGCTGTTTTCACGTAAAAACGTTGTTTTTTTTAAGATTACAGCTTTAATATGCATTTAAGCGCAAAACTTTATATAATAAAAGTTGTAGAGAATTAAAAATTCTACAACTTTTATTTCCAACAATTTTTTGTATAACGCTTAGTTTAGCGGTAATTTGCGATTTTCTGTTTTTTTTCTCACGAAAATGTGTGAAAAATTGATTTTTTTAAGATTTCGGCCTTAGTATGCATTTTACGACAAAAGTGTATATAATTAAATTTATAGAAAATTAAAAGATCTACAACTTTTGTTTAAAGCATTTTTCTCTACAGAGCCTACTTTAGAGAGAAAGAGTGATTTTCCGTATTTCTAAGCCAAACTGAGGTTGATTTTCATTTTGCATCATTCACTCATGATTAAAATAAGGTTATGTTTGTTGAGGTTAGTTTTTTGTTTATTTCTTATGTTTTATTACTAATGTTAGGTTTATTATTAATTATTTGCATTGGCAAGAGAAAGTTGTGTGAGTGTTTCACACCAGATTTTTTCTTCTTCTTACAATAAAGGATTAGGCTTCCGCCCATTCCGATTCACAACAGCGACAAACTACTAAATTATTGCCATCTTTCTCGTGCCCTTCCAACATTTCTCCTCCCCACCGTTCTGCATTGCAAAACACTGAGGGGGATCCTTCCCTCAGGCATTCTCTCTGCGTGCTCCCTCCATGGACCACGATATTCTGTAATCTTCCTATTCAGGTTTAAACACCCACTTCCGTTCTTATCTCCTCATTTCTTAGTTGGTTCCTACGACTGCAACCCTTTGTTTTTCGTAGAAATCGCAGCTCTGCCGCCTGTACTCTACTCTCCTGTGGTCTGATACTAATTCACGACTCATTCCATATAGGACTTGGGCAGCCATCACCTGAACGTTTGCATTGCCCCCTACACACTTTATAGCTAGCCAATGTAGCTCTGTTAAATATTTCGTCTGCCATTTTTTTGGTCTTTCTATAACAATTATCGCCGGCCGCATTGGCGCAGTTGGTAACGTGCTCGCCTCTCATCATGCGGTCTTGGGTTCGAATCCCATTCAGGCACGGCATTTTTTCATACGTTACAAAAAATCATTTCATCATTCACCGTCTGCATTAGCAGTAATTGCAGAACAGTCGGACGTTAAACAAAAAAAAAAAAAAAAAAAAAAAAAAATATAACAATTATAACCTATAAACATACAATCAGATGATTACAATATAAAGTATTGCATATTAACGGCCGTATAATCAATGTGTTCAGTACGATATGCAAGACGAGAGTGAACTATTGCGGCTTTTATATGCATGCGCGCGAAATGTTTGTCAGGTAAATCTTACAACGCTGGCAAACGTTCTGATTGGTCTAAACGTGTGAGACAGTAGAGCTCATCAACCGTTAAAAGCATATTTATCACGTCTTATGTAGCCTATATTGAATGCAAGGGTTACTGAATGCAACAATAACAAATGTCAGTAAAATAATTCCATATCATTTTCAAAACTGCAAAACAAAGATTTAACATATTATATTTTGTCAGAATAATAAAAAGGGAAATTTTACTTTCGAAAATGGACTTTTTATATTTAAAAGTTACCACCATTCAGAGATTTACTACCATGCTTTTTCGAATAGACTTTAATAGGTTTTATTACTAACATTGGCAAGATAAAGTCATATAACTGTTTCACACCAGAGTTTTTATCTTTGTAATGTACTGTTTTATGGCAAAATATTAATGTTTATTTAAAGATTAATTTTGAAGAACGTTTTGGAGTTTTAGTTTTTAGCTCTGAAAGTTGAAACCTTTAAAATCCATATAAATATCTATCTGTTTAGAATTGAATTAGAGAATTATTTTTAAATATTATATGATATACGAGGTGTGGCTATTAAATAACGAGACTGACGTTGTAAAAAATTTTATTTTATCCATAATCACTTATTGTCACCTTCAATATACACTCCTTCTCTATCCCTACAACGCTCCATGCGAATTTTACGTTGTTGAAAACAGTGCTGGAAGTCATATTCTGTCATCTCCTTCAGGACACGTGCCGCTTTCTCTTTTACAGCTTTCACAGACTCAAATCTTGTCCCTTTTAATGCAGATTTCACCTTAGGGAACAGGTAGAAGTCACATGGTGCAAGATCTAGTGAATAAAGTGGTTGTTCTAACACTGAGATGCTGTACATGGCTAGGAACCTCTTGACAAATAACGCGGAATGAGCTGGCGCATTGTCTTGGTGGAGAACCCATGATTTGTCCTTCCACATTTCGAGGCGTTTTTTTCTTACTCTTTGACGTAGTTTCGAAAGTACCTCAAGGTAGAAATATTGAATAATTGTTTGACCTTCAGAAACCCAGTGAAGGTACACAATCCCATGGATATCAAAATAAAATCATTCATCCTTGCTCTAAATTTTGACTTGCTCATTCGAGCTTTTATGGCTCTTTGTTAAGTTCTTCTAGTGCATGGATTGGCGCTTCATTTCCGGATCATAAGTAAAAAACCAGGTTTCATCATATGTTATTATCGTTTTCAAAAAGTTTGGGTCATTTTTAATCGCGTACAAAGTGTCAGTACAAACATTTTTGCGAGCTTCATTTCAAACATTTTTGAGCGGCATGTGTCCTGAAGGAGCTGACAGAGGATGACTTCCAGCACTATTTCCAACAATGGAAAATTCGCATGGAGCGTTGTAGGGATAGAGGAGTGTATATTGAAGGTGACAATAAGTGACAATGTATAAGATAAAAACAAATATTTTTACGTTAGTCTCGTTATTTAATAGCCACACCTCGTAAAATGATTAAGTTACCTCCATGAAAGTATTGTAGCATAAGAAGTACATTTTCAATCCATTAAAAACGATTGGAGTTTGAGAGCGAAGTATCATTATTTTCACGGCCTCCTTGAATCTGGGAGAACGATCTTCCCATGGCAGATTGTAAGCTGCTTCGGCCACAGTCAGTTGCTACAAACAAAATATCTATTTTTATTTTGTTAAATATCTAGGTTTACATTTAGATCAAAAACTCACGTGTTGAAGTCATATATGGACAAAACGAAATTAACTTAGGCTAACGTTTCGTCGATTTGTTGGTCCGGAAGTTGTAAAGAAAGATAATTGAATGAAATAATTTAATAAATTACGCCAATATTAACTCTTCTGTGCCCCACGTTGGGCGCCAAAGTTTTAAGTAATTTAAAATGAAATGCACCAAAATTTGAATTGTTAAAGTTAGTCTAAATTTAATGAAATGATTGAAATTTTAAAATTGACAAAATTTATGTTACAATAATTATTAATTTGAACTGAATTTATTGATGGCACTGCTATAACTCTAAATATAGTCTAAATTAATTTAATCACATGTAATATTTGTTATATTGAATTGAATTATTATTCTAAGTTTACCTATGAGCTCAATTATTAAATTATCAAAATAGTTACGATTTTTATAAATTCCTTGGTGTCTTTTCTGCTGCATGTGTGTTCTTCCATTGACCGGGCTTGGTCATTGTTGCAATTGGTTTTATAGATGTTCATAATCTTATTCAAATCTTTTCTACATATTTTTTAAATATATCAAAGTCATTTTAATTAGTTTCACATTTAATTGGATTTTTGTTGTTTTACTAATCTTCTTTACTTATTTTCTTGAAAAAAACAGCTGGATCAAAACGTAAACAAACCGTGTTTAGCATTGTGCTCATGTTATTTTATAATTTTTAAAATGTAAGAGCTTTTTCATGTGTGCTAATTATTTAATTTAGAACTGTGCTTGTGCGGGTTATTTATTTATTTTTTGGGCAAATATATTTGAACTCTTTATATAGTATATTTACTATGGACTCTGAACCTAATCAAGACTGCACTAATGCCGCATTGGCGCAGTTGGTAACGTGCTCGCCTCTCATCATGCGGTCTTGGGTTCGAATCCCATTCAGGCATGGCATTTTTTCATACGTTACAAAATATCATTTCATCCTTCACCGTCTGCATTAGCAGTAACTGCAGAACAGTCGGACGTTAAACAAAAAAAAAAAAAAAAAAAAAAAAAAAAAAAAAAAAAAAAAAAACTAATGGCAGCAATCATACCCCATTACAAGAATGGGAATCAGTTCCTGCTAGGAAACGGCCAGCCCCTGGTGTTTCTAGGAGTGACCCTAGGAAGCTACCTCGGCCAGATTCGGTTTCATTAGAAGAGCTATCCGTGACGACAGAAAATCGATTTTCTGTCCTTACCGATCCTGACACACCTGCAAACCCATCCATTGAACGCGACAAGAAACCGCCACCAATCTTCCTAACGGACGTTCAAGACTACGCCCAACTAGTAAAATCGTTGGAAGAAGTAGGCGGTCCGCAATCATTCACACTCCGGTCAAGTATCAAAGGTGTTACCATCTACCCAACCTCACCGTCGACATACAGACAATTCATCCATCACTTGGAAGACCGAAAGACTCGGTTTCACACGTATCAACTACAGGAACAACGAGCACAACGTATTGTCATTAAAGGACTACATCACACCACGCCAAAAGAGCTAATAGCAGAGGCTCTCAAAGATAAGGGTTACGTAGTTCGAAATGCGGTGTTCGCAATTTCGAACCGAGATCGTACACCTTTGCCGATGTTTTTCGTCGATATAGAGCCGGAGACGTACAATAACAAAATATACGACATAAAGACTTTATTATATACAAGGATTACAGTTGAGGAACCACATAAACGGAGGGAAATTGTACAGTGTACGCGCTGTCAAAATTTTGGACACACAAAATCTTACTGCCGTCACCCTCACCGCTGTGTTAGGTGTGGTGGCGGCCACGAATCTGGCAGTTGTTGTAAAACAAAACAATCACCGGCCACCTGCGCAAACTGTGGAAAAGATCACCCAGCAAATTACAGAGGCTGCGAAGTTCATAAACACCTGCGAGCTAGTCGAAACCGTTTCACACAACCACAACCGAAATATACTTCCAACCAACCACCCACACCGAAACCGGAAGATTTTCCACCTCTGCCGCAACAACCAACAAAAACACCTACCCTAACTCCATCATCACGCCAACACTCAACTCATCAGTTAACACCGTCTGAATCGCCGGTTTCAGTGACTTCAACACCACAACCACCCACCTCACAGGAGAGAAACAGACATCATGCATGGACACATAATCATCGTCATCTTCACCCTCATACTTCACAGGTAGGGCCTCAATCTCCTCCCCAGTTACCTAATATTGATCAGATTTTTAATTTATTGGTTCAACTAAATCAACTCCTCCAGCCTCTTTTCTCGCTCGCTACACACATATCCCACATTACACAGTCTTTAAGTAACAGTTATGGCCATTAATTTACTCACTGCAAATTCACTGACAGTTCTCCTTTGGAATGTACAATTCCCAATAACAAATAAAAGCTAAAAAAAATATATTTCTTGATTTAACAACAATTGGTTACTGAAATTTGAATTATCTATCAACGATGTAATAGAACATAGACTGCTATTCTACAAAGTGTCACACCTTTAAAAATCATGATTTTAAGATCTATATTGCTAACATTAGCATACATCATATATTTTTATCGGAGCTGAATTTACTGATCTGAACGGTGGAACGCACAAGTGTCACTTTTCTTCGACGTAGCCTAAAAGTTGTCGGAACTGCTATCTTAGCCCATGTTAATGTTTGACCCAATTTCTCCGTTATCTATGTCCATAAAATCTTTAACTTTTAACTAGTTATTTAGTGATATGTTCTGACAAATAGACGAAGACATTTTAAGGGGAGCAGACTGATTTTAATAAAAAATATTGATTTTTCAATTTTACAATATATTGATAGATTGTTTTTCCCTATTAAAATTGATATATAACACGACATTCGTTGCTTTTTCTGTTCAGAAAAATTATGTTTATATGTTGATGTGATACGTAGTGTTTGTTTCGATATTTTTTCACGTTTTTCATTCTTGTAAATTTAGATTAATATAATATGTTACTGCTCTAAAATTACAGAGATCGCGTTCACATAAAAACAATAAATTTTAGAACGCATAGGAATCAGCTGTAAAGTAAGATAAATAATGGTGTGTTTTTGTTTGGAAGTTAATTCCAATAGGCAATTTTTTTTTTTTTTTTTTTTTTTTTTTTTTTTTTTTTTTTGCGCCCTGGAGACTCCAGGAGGAGTATAGGACATGTCGTCAGATGTAACACCTGAAATACATATAAGAAACACACTATGTATCACTACTATCAAGAAAGAAATTCTTGTACGCTATAAAAAGTTTCACCGATCAAGTAATTTTTTAAATTTTTTTTAAAGGAATTCAAATCCTCACAACACTTTAAAGATTGGGGTAATTTATTTATGAATTTTCTCCCTGCATAAGTAGGTTTTTGTTCAAACAATTTTGTGGAGTGATTAGCCACATAATAATCATTCCTGTTTCTCGTGTTATGATTGTGAACATTGAAATTCTGCATAAAATTATTTTGCCTAACATACATAATCATCTCAAAAATGTAGAGACAGGGAACTGTAAGCAATTTAAGCTCCTTAAATAGTGGCCTGCATGAGGTTAGCTGGTTAGCTCCCACCATACACCTAATAGCTTTCTTTTGAATTTTAAAAACCCTATTCATATTACCCATGCTAGAATTACCCCATACTAAAATACCATACCGGATATGAGACAGAATGAGGCCATGATAAGCTGCCATTAGTAATTTTTTATCATTTAATCTGGCGATTTGTTTTAGTGCAAATACCCCAGATGATATTTTACTACAAACTTGATTGATATAGAAGTCCCAAGACAAAGATCTATCTAGAGATACGCCCAGGAACTTCACTGTTTCTACATGCTCTAAACTATTATTATGAATAAATACATCCACTTCTCTACTTTCTTTAACGTTATGTTTATTTTTGAACTGCAAGTACTGACACTTTTTCCCATTAACTCTTAATAACATTTGATTCAAGAACTGCACTACGGACTCTATGTTAACATGTGTATTTACTTCAAGAGCATCTACCAGTGAACTGTTACTGATTACTGAAGTATCATCAGCAAACAACAAAGCTCTGCCATTAGGTATGACTTCTGGTAACCTATTAATGTACAATAGAAACAGAATTGGACCTAAAACTGACCCCTGTGGAACGCCTGCTTTGACTTCAAGCTTTCCAGATACAACTTTTGTAAGTTTCCCTCTAACAACCCTAGTTAACTCCACACACTGTAATCTATTAATAAGGTAAGATTGAAACCATTTCAACTCTACATCCCTAACGCCTAATGACTCTAGTGTTTTCAATAAAATTTCATGATCAACACAATCGAAAGCTTTACTCAGATCCAGAAACACTGCCAATGCTTTCTCCCCGGCGTCCAATATATCAACTACTTGCTCCACAAGTGAAACAATTGCAGTTTTAGTTGATCTACCTTTTTGGAAACCATGCTGATCCTCTGAGATGATTAGGTTTTCAGTCAAGAAACTGATTAACCTAATAAATACTACCTTTTCAAAAATTTTACTGATTGTGTTTAAAATACTTATGGGTCAATAATTTTCAACTAACTGGCTATCACCATTCTTAAATATAGGCAATATTTTTGCCTCCTTCAGTTTGTTTGGAAATACACCTGCTTCAAGTGAGAAGTTAATCAAATGAAGGAGAGGAGTAATTAAAAGATGTTTACATTCTTTAACAATTATACTAGAAATCCCATCTAACCCACATGTTTTCTTACTTTTCAAACTATCAATAACTGATTCTAATTCCTCCCTTGAAACTAGGCTAAATAAGAATTGATTAACTACCTTGTTACCTTTTGGATCATAACATCCCACTGTTTCCCTAATCTGTTGTTTAAGTTTTAAAGCTACTTCCTGGTAATATTTGTTAAAATAATTACAAATTTCTATACCATTCTCTATAAGTTCATTGTTTTTGTTAACAATATTAGGTATGTCAGTAAAACTTTTGTTGCTAACTACACCTCGATTCTTATTAATTATTTCCCATATTGCTGAGTTTAGATTTGGTGAATTATGAAGAACTTCAGCAGTTTTTTTACATTTAGCTCTCTGGACTTCTCAATATCTCTGGACTCTTCAATAGGAAGATCAGCTGGATCAAAACGTAAACAAACCGTGTTTAGCATTGTGCTCGTGTTATTTTATAATTTTTATAATGTAAGAGCTTTTTCATGTGTGCTAATTATTTAATTTAGAACTGTGCTTGTGCGGGTTGTTTATTTATTTCTTAGGTAAATATATTTGGACTCTGTATTTAGTATATTTACTATGGACTCTGAACCTAACCAAGACTCCACTAATGGCAGCCATCATACCCTATTACAAGAATGGGATTCAGTTCCTGCTAGGAAACGGCCAGCCCCTGGTGTTTCCAGGAGTGACCCTAGGAAGCTACCTCGGCCAGATTCGGTTTCATTGGAAGAGCCATCCGTGACGACAGAAAATCGATTTTCTGTTCTGACTGATCCTGACACACCTGCAAACCCATCCATTGAACGTGACAAGAAACCGCCACCAATCTTCCTAACGGACGTTCAAGACTACGCCCAACTAGTAAAATCGTTGGAAGAAGTAGGCGGTCCGCAATCATTCTCACTCCGGTCAAGTATCAAAGGTGTTACCATCTACCCAACCTCACCGTCGACATACAGACAATTCATCCATCACTTGGAAGACCGAAACGCCCGGTTTCACACATACCAATTACAGGAACAACGAGCACAACGTATTGTCATTAAAGGACTACATCATACCACGCCAAAAGAGCTAATAGCGGAGGCTCTCAAAGATAAGGGTTACGTAGTTCGAAATGCGGTATTTGCAATTTCGAACCGAGATCGTACACCTTTGCCGATGTTTTTCGTCGATATAGAGCCGGAGACATACAATGGCAAAATATACGACATAAAAACTTTATTATATACCAGGATTACAGTTGAGGAACCACATAAACGGAGGGAAATTGTACAGTGTACGCGCTGTCAAAATTTTGGACACACAAAATCTTACTGCCGTCACCCTCACCGCTGTGTTAGGTGTGGTGGCGGCCACGAATCTGGCAGTTGTTGTAAAACGAGACAGTCACCGGCCACCTGCGCAAACTGCGGAAAAGATCACCCAGCAAATTACAGAGGCTGCGAAGTTCATAAACACCTGCGAGCTAGTCGAAACCGTTTCACACAACCACAACCGAAACATACTTGCAACCAACCAGCCACACCGAAACCGGAAGATTTTCCACCTCTGCCGCAACAACCAACAAAAACACCTACCCTAACTCCATCATCACGCCAACATTCAACTCATCAGTTACCACCGTCTGAATCGCCGGTTTCAGTGACTTCAACACCACAACCACCCACCTCACAGGAGAGAAACAAACATCATGCATGGACACACAATCATCGTCATCTTCACCCTCATAATTCACAGGTAGGGCCTCAATCTTCTCCCCAGATACCTAATGTTGATCAGATTTTAAATTTATTGGTTCAACTAAATCAACTCCTCCAGCCTCTTTTCTCGCTCGCTACACACATATCCCACATTACACAGTCTTTAAGTAACAGTTATGGCCATTAATTTACTCACTGCAAATTCACTGACAGTTCTCCTTTGGAATGCAAACGGTCTGACGAAACGCAAAACTGAGTTAGACATATATTTACATTCTCACCGTATTGACGTAGCCCTAATCTCAGAGACACATCTTACAGCTAGGTCTCGATTTTATATTCGCGACTATAGGATCTATCGGACCGATCATCCCGATGGTACAAGCCATGGGGGTACGGCCATACTAGTCAAATCCTCAATCACACACAATGTTTTAACACCTTTTTCCACTCCTCATGTCCAAGCGACCCTGATAAATTTGCAATGCAAGAGCATAAGTTTTACCATAGGATCAGTGTATTGTCCTCCTAGACACATCATAAATTCCCAAATGTTTAGAGATTTCTTTAATAGTCTAGGTAATCGGTTTCTTATTGGAGGAGACTGGAACGGTAAGCACATACAGTGGGGATCCCGTGTATGTTCTCCCAGGGGCAGAAATTTACTAAAAGCTATAACAGAAAATCATCTACATTATATTTCTCCAGATAGTCCAACATACTGGCCCTCCGCGCGTACCAAATTACCAGACCTCCTTGACTTTTTTGTTTGTAAGAATCTATCACACCTTCCTATTGAAATAACCACAGTAAATTACCTCTCATCAGATCATTCCCCCATACTTTTAACGGTTTCAGACCAACCAGTCTCTACAGAACACAGACCGAGTCTTACTCCCGGGCCTATGGATTGGGATCTCTTCCAGTTCAATTTAGAACACGCCTTAGATATCCCATTATCAATTAAAACGGACACGGAGGTAGATGATGCAGTTGATTTATTTACTACCTCTGTTCAACAGTGTGCATGGAAGGCATCACTGCCATACCGTCCAAATGTCCCAGACGCCCCACACTATCCCACTCATATCAGAGAACTTATTCGTGAAAAACGCCGCGCCCGTAACACTTGGCAGAGAACTCGCCTACCATCTGATAAACGTCGCTTAAACCGGCTGACAAACGAGCTGAAACAGCGAATTCAAACACACAACACCCGCTTATACGAAAATTATACTGGAACTCTGAACGAGAAGGATGGTAGTCTCTGGCGCAGTACAAAACGCCTACTACGGCATCACACGACATCGATGCCCCTTAGGGTGGGTGACGGACCCTGGCTGATAACTGATGACGACAAAGCTGAATGCTTTGGTAGACATCTTTCTGAAACATTCACTCCCCATAACGACATCCAATCTGTACATCATCAACGCGTTACTCAGTCACTAGATGAACCGCTTCAATTATCCCTCCCGCCGAAATACTTTCACCCCTCCGAAGTAAAATCTGAAATTTCGAGATTACCACGTAAGAAGTCACCGGGATATGATTTAATAACAGCTGACATACTTAAACACTTACCGCGGAAAGCGCTCGTTCTCCTTACTATAATCTTCAATAGTATATTGCGCACGACACATTTCCCCACTCAGTGGAAGTATGCAGAAATAGTAATGATACAAAAACCGAACAAACCTTTTCACTTACCTTCCTCCTACCGACCAATAAGCCTCCTCTCAGTACCTTCAAAAATTTTCGAAAAACTCCTTTACAAGCGCATTCTTCCGCTGGTTCATGATATACTACCTCCACATCAATTCGGATTCCGCACTCAACACTCCACTACACAACAACTGCACAGGGTGACTGATTACATAGCTTCGTCTATGGAACAAAAAATGTATGTGTCCGCAGGTTTCCTAGATGTCGCTCAAGCTTTTGACAGAGTTTGGCATACAGGTCTCTTATACAAACTAAAAGAAATACTACCATTTACCTACTACCTTATCATAAATTCCTTCCTATCTGACAGATTCTTTAGAATTCGTTTAGGATCATCTTACTCAAATTTCTTTATTGTCTTAGCCGGCGTGCCTCAGGGCTCAATTTTAGCCCCACTTCTCTATTCTGTATACACTTCAGACCTACCGACCCTACCCCAGACCCTCACTGCTACCTACGCTGACGACACAGCGATATTAGCCCGAGACCAAAACTCTATACACGCTTCACTAACACTCCAACATCATCTCAATCTTATACACGAATGGTGTAAAACATGGAAAATAAAACTTAATACGACAAAATCCCTTCACGTAACTTTTACACTTCGTCATGGTGATTGCCCACCAGTATACATAGACAATGAACCTCTCACAAAAACAGATACGGTCAAGTATCTCGGTCTGACTTTTGATAAACGACTAACTTGGAGCACACATATCAAACGGAAACGTTTATTACTGAATTCCCGACTTAAACTTCTATATTCCCTACTTCACAAACGATCAAAATTACCAATGGCACAAAAATTACGCATATATTGTTCTCTTTTGAAACCTATTTGGACCTACGGATCCCAAATCTACGGTTCAACCAAACCCTCTAACTTGCAACGAATTCAAGCATTCCAGTCAAAAACATTACGCCTTATAGCAAAAGCACCTCTTTACGTTAGCAACAAAACCTTACATACAGATTTGAAAACACCACTTGTACAAAATTCCATTGAATACCTATACAAACGCTTTCACGACAAGTCACACGATCACGAGAACCCCCTGGTGCGTTCACTTTCCTCCGTCCATTTACCTGACAATCCTCCTAGACGCCTTAAAAGACGCTGGAGTAGAGACATGCTAATTTGATGTACACATTTCATTCTTGGGGAGGCACCAATGGGGGCCCTACCCCTCTCATGCCTATCATGTCATTTACATAATCACGATAATCATCACATTTGCTTGTTGTAACATTTTACAGTTGTAAATAAAGAATTAAAGAGAAAAAAAAAAAAAAAAAAAAAAAATAGGCAATAGGTGTTTCTGTTACGGTATTATGCTTTTACTATTATCGCATTTTCCGCATATTGTATTTTTTGACTTCAGGTACACTTATTTTAGGAACCATCCTACCTAAGAGTGTGAAATTTTACACTCTACATTTTAGTACTAAGGTGTGTATTTACTCCAGAGGTATTTCAAAAATTTTGGAGTTTTTATTTTCTGGGTGTCTTTTTCATTAAAAAATGTGGGCTACATTTGAACATTTTTTGAGAATAAAATTCATTTTAAATATGATAAAGATAAATGATAAAGCTCTGGTACAAATTTGTAAACAGGTACTGCAGATAGGTGTGCCAAAGCTCAGCTTTGTAGCTTTAAGGGTTCCTACAAAAAATTTACCTAAGTTAGTATTGCAGGTATATGGATAACGAAAATGGTCTGCTCCCCTTAAGCACTGTATGATAGTTTTGACTGAAAAATTTTATTTTCGTTTTTTTTTTGTTTTTCAATAGTTTAGACCTAGCACAAAAACATTCTACCACAAAAACATTAAATTACGACAAAAAATTATTTTAATGAAAAAAATTTAAGTTTTTATCAGGTTTATCCTCAAAAATTAACATGTCGTCAAAAACGAATATTTTTCATATTCTTATATTCCTTGTTTAAGTGGGAACAGAATTTAGATTTTTTTGAATTTGTTTCACTATTTTTAATATTCTCCGCTGTTAGTGCAGCTTTCTAACCAACTGCTGGGAAATTAAACTATTTGTGTACATTTTGATTTTAATTTGTGCCTTTTCTCGTAAATTTAAATTTTTAACACTTAGGTACGTTTTTCTCAGAAACCATTTAACCTACCAGGCAGAAATTTTTAACAGTTAAGTATCATGTACATGCACATTCACCGACATGGTTTTTACTTTCTCAGGTGCTCAAAAAATTAGTAATTTATGTAAAAAACGTAGAAAAAAATTGTAAAAATTGTATGTTATTCGATATCTTTTAAAAACTTTATGGTCCAACAGATTACATTGAAAAAATATCAGTAGCTAGACCACCCTACAACTTTAAGTGTGTAAAGTTTAATTTTTTTTATCTTTCACCAGTCCTACGACGTCAGTCTCGTTATTTAATAGCCACAACTCGTATCATACAATCGCATACCATCTTACCTGGTTAATGACCAATTCACCAAAGAAGTTGTTCAGGAACTGATGTACTATGCAGACAACTACAAACAACAGCATTTTTGTGTATTCCGCAAAGTTATTCGATGCCTGAAAAAATAAAACAAAATATTATATTTGCGCATAATATAGTCATTTGGTGGCAATTTTTAAAATTGCCATCTTTTATTTTGTTTTGTCTGTCTGTTCGTCACAACCAGATGTCAGAAACTACAAGAGAAAGGTAATAACGGTTTTCATTTTCATAATTTTCACAAACTGTTATTAATGTTTAGGTAATCAGCCGAAAGGCTGGTTGGAACCTCTAGAAGCTTTACTAAGTTAAACGAGGAGTGAGGTGGTTTACCATGCCTTCCTCGCTGAGTAGGAAGTACGCTTTTCAGCATGTCAGGCCCTCTAAAAGCCATCTACTTTCCACCCTGCAAATGATACCACTTCATTCACCACAGGGTCTGGCTGTATAATAAAGAACTTCATTACTCTCATAATTGTGATTGTGTCTTCTACACCTCTACCTCTTCTGTTCTTAAATGCTTCAGTGATACAATTGGCTGACCATGTAATAAGAAACAACATTTTTGTAGCCCTGGAACTAGTAGATCGAATGTAAATAACACTCCGCCTGCCAGTAATAGGCAAACACAAACAGTTAGTGAGTATAAATTACCTTTCAAATTCCAATTTTGATTGGAAATGACCCAAAAACAGAAGTCTAGAAACCAAAGTCAGGAACCACAAGAGATAGCAATAATCGGTTTACGGATTTTGTAAGCAACACAAAACGTTAAGGGTACCCGAAACGGAGAAAATTAAAAATTTTCACATATCCGGTTTTTGCACATAATTAAAATTCAGAATTTTCTGCATCCAATGACGTTAATTTGTTGGGGTTTTTGCAATTTTTAACCCAAAAAGAAATTAAAAATTAGTTGAACCCTTACGTTATTTTCTAAACGTTATCAGTTTGCATAAACACATCTATTTTTCGAATGACAAACGATAAACTCATAATTTTGTCTTAGTTTAAGTCGCCATTAGACCAGCTATGAATGTAACAGTTGAGGAATTTTCAGATTATGATCCTGGAATGTATCAGAGGTAAATATTTTGTAGTACTTCTAATGTGCACTCTTTTAGTTTTTTCTTGTTTCCCGTAAACAGCAATTTTTGACACATAAAGAACATTTTCTCTGCTAAATGTGAACGGATTTTAATGAAATTTTTGCACAGCCTTTTATACCATAATTCAAGTGTACTGAGTTAATATTTCAGTAAAAAATGTGTTTAAATATTTATTTTTCACTTAAATAGGCAAAAAAATTTCAAAAATGTTTTTTTTATCTTCCTAACAATATATATACAGATGCTACTAATTCTGTGAGTGTAGAATAGCCTGAAAAAGAACCACAAAAAAATTGAACAGGGTAACTGTAGTAGTTTTTGAGAAAATGTTCCTTACATTAAAATTACGGAGATAGGCATTCCGGGTACCCTTAATGGGCCAGGATTGCGTTTGAAGTTCCGGTTTTGACCAGAAGTGGCCCAAAACAGGCAGTCAAGAAATTAAATTCTAAATTTGGAAACATAAAAAGTGTTATTCGATTTCTCTTATAAAGTAGATAATATAAAAATTATAGGGTCTGAAGTTCCGTTTTCAAACAGAAATTTCCCAAAACCAGAAGTCAAGAAATCAAAGCCAGAAACTACAAGAGATAGCAACAAACGCTTTTCGGATTTACAATCTGGATAAAAAAATCTGGTGTGAAACACTCACACAACTTTCTCTTGCCAATGCAAATAATTAACAATAAACCTAACATTCGTATTAAAACATTAGAAATGAACAAAAACTAACCTCAAAAACATAACCTTATTTTAATCATGAGTGAATGACGCAAAATGACAATCGAACTCAGTTTGGCTTAAAAATACGGAAAATCACGCTTTCACGCTAAACTAGGCTCTGTAGAGAAAAATGCTTTAAACAAAAGTTGTAGATCTTTTAATTTTCTATAAATTTAATTATATACACTTTTGTCGTAAAATGCATACTAAGGCCGAAATGTTAAAAAAATCGATTTTTCTCACGTTTTCGTGAGAAAAAAAACAGAAAATCGCAAATTACCGCTAAACTAAGCGTTATACAAAAAAAATGTTTGAAACAGAAGTTGTAGGTCTTTAAATTCTCTACAACTTTTATTATATAAGTTTTTGCGCTAAAATTTATATTAAAGCCGTAATCTTAAAAAAACAACGTTTTTACGTGAAAACAGCCTCACCGATAATTTCAGCAAACATGGCGCCTACCCTATCTTGTAGAGAATAAAAAATTGAGTAAAATAGGCGATTTTAAAAAAAATCGTAGGACTAGTTTTTGAGAAAATTGCAAAAAACTGAAAAATTATACGAATAAACTACTACTTCCGGTTGACCGATTTTGATGAAAATGTTCGTGTCGCGTCCGGTAGTGGTATGTAACTTAAGTTTCAAGTTTCAAGTTCGTACGATGTTCCGTTCTTGAGATATTCTGTTCACACACACACACACACACACACACACACACACACACACACACACACACACACACACACACACACACACACACACACACACACACACACACACACACACACACACACACACACACACACACACACAGACCAATCGCTAAAAACATGTTTTTTGGGTTCAGGGGGTCTG
The DNA here is from genome assembly GCA_035578175.1 of Catonia carolina. NCBI lineage: Eukaryota > Metazoa > Arthropoda > Insecta > Hemiptera > Achilidae > Catonia > Catonia carolina. Next base: position 2,595,776 of record JAQMRL010000014.1, on the reverse strand, counting down.
AAAACTTATAGATCCGGTGAAAACTCGATTTCGAAAAATCGACATGAAAACAATACTTTCCTTCCTATATATTCATATAGGCAAGAGAAAGTAAAAATTAGCAGACATGATTGGGTTTAAAGTTCCAGTTTTGACCGAAAGTGACCAGAACTGGAAGTCAGGAAATCAAATTTGATTTCCTGACTTCCAGTTTCAGTCACTTTCGGTGACACTATTGTTGTTTTTAAATTCCATATTTAATATGGAATTTAAAAACAAAAATAGTGTCATTATCGTCCTTTTAATGAGTAGATACTGAAATCACTAATATTTTTTGGCATAAATCAAATTAAACCTTTTTTACTTTCTCTTGCCTATATGAATACTATATAAGAAGGAAAGAATTGTTTTCATGACGATTGTTCAGAATCGAGTTTTCACCAGATCAACACGTTTTCAGACCCCATGAACCCAAAGAAACATGTTTTTAGCGATTGGTCTGTGTGTGTGAACAGAATATCTCAAGAACGAAACATCGTACGAACTTGAAACTTGAAACTCAAGTTATTTACCACTAGAAGACCTGACACGAACATTTTCATCAAAATCGGTCAACCAAAAGTAGTAGTAGTTTATTCGTATCATTTTTCAGTTTTTTGCGATTTTCTGAAAAACCGCTCCTACGATTTTTTTTTAAAAATCGCTTAATTTACTAAATTTTTTATGCTCTACAAGATTGGGTAGGCGCCTTGTTTGCTGAAATTCGTGAGGAGGCTGTTTTCTCGTAAAAAAATTGTTTATTTTTAATATTGTGACTTTGATATGCATTTTAGCGCAAAAATGTGTAACAATAAAAGTTGTAGAGAATTTAAAATCCTACAACTTTTATTTCAAACTTTTTTTGTATAACGCTTAGGTTAGCAGTAATTAGCGATTTTCTGTTTTTTTCTCACGAAAACGTGTAAAAAGGCAATTTTTTTACGATTTCAGCCTTAGTATCCATTTGACGACTAAAGTGAATATAATGAAATTATAAGATCTACAACTTTAATTAGAGCAATTTTTTTTACAGTGCTTAGTTTAGCGTAAAAGCGTGATTTTCCGTAGTTTCAAGCCAAACTGAGGTCGATTTTTATTTTGCGTTTTTTACTCATGATTAAAATTAGGTTATGTTTATTGAGGTTAGTTTTTTTTTGTTTATTTCTAATGTTAGGCTACATTGATCATAATTTGCATTGGCAAGAGAAAGTTGTGGGAGTGTTTCATACCATATTTTAAAATAATTTCAGTAGCTATGAGACGCGTCGTCTCATGATAGGGATTTTTACTTATTGGTTTTGTTTCTCTGTAAAATACCAGATTGTAATTTATCTGATTTGATAAAAAGAAATTCGCTTACGGTTGTTAGTAGTAGAGAAAAGCTGAGTGAAATGATCGCATGGAGAAAGTCGACCAATATCATAGTTTGACTTAGAACTTCATACTTTTTCAAATATCTAAACACACGATAAATCATTTACTTACTTCAAACAATTAATCTAAATGAAATAAAGTTAATACTGCTTATTGGATTCACTCTTTATGCAATCTGCCGCTCATTATAATCATATGAAAGCAACGTACCTGCACGAGGTTTGATAAAAAATAACGGGAATTTTGGTTTCTCTTCAAAGAAACTTTTATTTATTCACCTACGAGGTGTGGCTATTAAATAACGAGACTGACGTTGTAAAAAATTTTATTTTTATTTCATACATAATCTCTTATTGTCACCTTCAATATACACTCCTTCTCTATCCCTACAACGCTCCATGCGAATTTTCCATTGTTGGAAACAGTGCTGGAAGTCATCTTCTGTCAGCTACTTCAGGACACGTGCCGCTTTCTCTTTTACAGCTTTCACAGACTCAAATCTTGTCCCTTTTAATGAAGATTTGTCTTTTAATGAAGATTTCACTTAAGGGAACAGGTAGAAGATAATAACAAGTGATGAAACGTGGTTTTTACTCATGATCCGGAAACGAAGCGCCAATCCATGCACTGGAATAGCCCAACTTCACCGAGAGCCAAAAAAGCTCGAATGAGCAAGTCAAAATTTAGAGCAATGATGATTGTTTTTTTTATATCCATGGATTGTGTACCTTCACTGGGTTCCTGAAGGTCAAACAATTAATCAATATTACTACCTTGAGGTACTTTCGAAACTACGTCAAAGAGTAAGGAAAAACGCCTCGAAATGTGGAAGGATAAATCATGGTTTCTCCACCAAGATAATGCGCTAGCTCATTCCGCGTTATCTGTCAAGAGGTTCCTAGCCAAGTACAGCATCTCAGTGTTAGAACATTCACCTTATTCACGAGATATTGTACCATGTGACTTCTACTTGTACCCTCAGATGAAATCTGCATTAAAAGGGACAAGATTTGAGTCTGTGGAAGCTCCAAAAGAGAAAGTGGCACGTGTGCTGAAGGAGCTGACAGACGATGACTCCCAGCACTGTTCCCAACATTGGAAAATTCGCATGGAGTGTTGTAGGGATAGAAAAGGAGTGTATCCTGTATTGAAGGTGAAAATAAGTGATTATGTATAAAATAAAAATAATTTGTCTTACGTCAGTCTCGTTATTTAATAGCTACACCTCGTATATGAAATTTGTTCACTTCAAAGCACATCTTCATCATTTTCTACATCTGAGGATGTAATACACTTGTGCCAGCGTATTTTTCCAATATTGGAAGCACTTCTGGGGCTAACTTTCTGGTATAGCTAACAGCTCCATTAGTGACTCTGTTTTTTCTTGCTATCAATGACGGCAAAACGTCGTTCTTTTATGGTTCTCCTAAAACCTCGAAACGTTGGTTTCGACGGCAAACCCATACACCCATGTTTCGTCACCTGTTATGACTGTTTGCAGAAATTCTGAATCAGTGTTGACTTCATTCACCAGTTCTTGGGCGTTTCCACTCGACGTCCGTTTTGTTTATTCACTAATGATTAAAATTAATTATAATTTTTCATGTTACATTATTAGTATTACTCATGATTAATCAATATTTTTCATTATTTGCATTCACAAGAAAAATTTATGTGAGTGTTTAACACTAGATTTTTTACTAACTGAAATTTATTGTTTTAAAATTAATTACCGTAACAATATTTGATGATGTTGTATACAGCTGATTAATACATTTTCAAGGAAAATCTCTTGAGAATCATTTACTCTTTCATTCCATATTTTTGTGGAATTTTCACTTTCATCGGACAATACATCTTCTTCCGTTATTGTGTTTTCTTCTTTTTTAAAATCCACTATCTTTTTGTATTCTATAAAATTATGGGAATTTGTAACAATCATTAGACAATTTAATCAGAGCCCACCCCAAATTTTGTTCCGGGTGTCCGTTTCGACGAAATGTAACTACTATCGTACGTAAAATGAAAGATGAAGACTTTGTTTGGAACCGCGTATCTCACCAAGTAAGAAACATAAAAATTTCTGGTAAGGCTCGTTTTAAAGCTTGGTTTTTGTTATTTTATTCGTACAAATAGAATAGTATATTACGTAGAATAGAATAGAGAATACGACCATTTGCCTGCAAGTTCATGAACTTCTGCCATTCATACAAACAAGGGAGTTCGACAAGGATGTTGTGTATCTCCGACATTATTTAATATTTATGTTGACGACATGCTACGCACATGGAAGATGCTTGCGGACTCAGGTATACAGCTTTCAAATCAAATATCGGTGAACTCGATTATGTATACAGATGATCTCGTGATACTGCAGGAAAGTGAAGACGCCTTACAAAAAGCAGTATTTATGTTGGACAGAGTGGCTCAAAAATATAATTTACAAATTTCAACAATGAAAACAAAATCAATGGCTTTTAAAGGAAAAAACCCAGCAAAAACAAAAACAGAGCTGAATGGAAAGATAATAGAACAGATAAAACATTTCAGCTACCTGGGAAATGATGTAACTTACGATAAAGATAAAGATGTATATGACAAAATGGTGAAATTCCAGAGGATATGTGGCAGCATACACAGAAACCTCAAAAACAGAACAAGACAAGAAACTAGGATAAAATTTTATAATACAATAGCTATCCCAACATTACTTTATGGAAGTGAGAACTGGATCCATACAAGGAAAATTGATAGTAATGTTCAAGCAGCGGAGATAAGGTTTCTACGTAGTGTGTATGGATGTTCCAGAGCAGATAGAATTAGAAATGAAGAAATCAGAAGAGCTTTGGGAGTCACACCCCTGCGTGAAAAAATTATCCACAATCGAAGACACTGGTGCAGTCATTTAAATAGAATGGAACCAGGAAGACTACCGCTTGAAATTATGAATTGCAAGCCAATAGGAAAACGGGATATAGGGAGAACGAGGAAAAGATGGGTATCGGAACAGGTTTAATCCAGCCTAATCCTTGAACTGAAGATGATGATGATGATGATGATTCGTACAAATTACGAAACACTGGAGTGTATAAGGCTTTTTATAGCGATTTTGAAACAAAATAATATGTAGCTACCCGTTTTTAAGCGCATTTTTCAATTAGTCCATATTTCAGAACATGTAGCACGATCAAATTTAAGAGGAAAAATATGGTGTTTTAGAATAGTGTTCCTGCTTGCTTTCTTATTAATTTCAGCTAAAATTTAGCCTTTTACTACAAAGGGTTAAGGAATAACAGCGTTTTTTTAAATGGTTATTTTTGTTCCCGATGGACGTAACGAGTTAGAACCGGTTGCTATATCCCTTTAATTAATAAAGGAATGCAATTATGCTACAAATAAATGTTGTATAGATAAGCCCACATAGCAACCGGAATGTGCAACGTCATAGCTTTAGTATACTACCATGAACCAAAACATTTATCCCAACTCGATGTACCCTTCCATACACTGCTCTTCGTCCTCCACCAGGCTCTCTCGCTCAATCTATTTCCAAGATTTGAAAAGGTGCAATACGCACACCACATACCACACACACGCACATGCGCAAACATGTTAAACTCATGCTTTTCTTTTGTTATTGTTATACATTCATATAGGGTGATTCAAAAAGAGCACCGGTTTTGATATATCAAATTAAGAGATTTATTTTATTGAAAAACTGAAAATAAATACATCAACAAGTTCATCTTACCTTCCGATTTCATGTATGAAAAATGATGTCATGCATGTGTCCTCCTCTACTGCGCTGGCACGCATCAACTCTGTCCATGAAATTGGATATTACTGCACGACAAGTTTCGACTTCCATTTGCCCGATAACCCGTCGAATTTCCTCCTTCAAGTCATTGATGTTTCGGGGTTTATTGGCATACACCAATGACTTCAGATGACCCCAAAGATGAAAGTCACAAGGCGTCAAGTCACACGACCTTGGTGGCCATTGATGGTCGGAATTACGAGAAATGATGCGATCCTGGAACCGTTCACGGAGCAACAACATTGTTTCTCGTGCAGCAACTGAATTTTATACGGGTGATATTGGAGATCGTACCGAAGAATTCTCCGTACAGAAGAACATCGTAAACCCAATTGTTGAGAACGGCGACGTATTGATTTCGCTGGGCTAACAGCCACACTGTCACGAACCAACGCAACGTTCTGCTCAGTTCGGCCAGAACGACGACGTCCAGAACTTTTAAGGTCGACTGTTGAACCCGTCTCAAAAAACTTTTTCATGAGCCTGCGAACTGTTGATTCATTCGGTGCTTCATTACGTCCTAGAGTACCGCGAAGTCGCCTGACAGTAGCTGCATAACTCTCTCCACTCTGGTAAAATGTTTTGACGATTAACACTCGTTGTGCAATAGTAAACTTCTCCATGGTTAGACACAGACTGCGAGAGTACTACACTGCGAACAAGAGAAACTACAACTGAATCGTCAATCGTAATGTTCTCCGAAATAGAAATGAGGTCTAACAATGTTGCCAACCGATAAACAAAAATTTACCAGCCGTTTAAAAACCGGCGCTCTTTTTGAATCACCCGTTACTTTGTTTGATACTATTGTTTCCTTGCTGTTTTTATTTTCTAATTCATATACATTTTTGCCTAATACATTACAGATACAATTATATTTTTTTACTGTTACTATTAATTTTTTTTTCTAAAGAAATGGGAAGGACGGGAGTCGTAGGATTATTAATCTAATTAATACCTAATATTATATTACTAATACTAATTACCGTAATACTAATTACTAATAATACTAATTAAAACTAATTAATAAGAAAGTTATCTAAATAAATAAACTAAGTAAATCTAAATAAATAAATGAATTTAAATATACCTAAATAAATTAGTTAACTAAATTTGTAAGAAAACGTAAGATAAAACTTAACTGAAATTATAAAAAAATAACTACTATTGGTACAAGAATCTAAACGGCAGAAGAGAAAGAGAGAGAGACGCAACTACAACGATCAACAGCTAGGATAGCACTGACAAGACAGTGACAACAACAATGGAAGGCGAAATGTGTTAATAGCGGGGCAGAGACAATGTTTTTAGAAACGCACGAAACTGCTGTCATAAAATACCTCTATTCCTTTCTTTCCCATTGTTTTTAATGGTCATCCAGCCCGGTTGTTACACGGGCGTAGCTATAAATGTAAAGGTTTTTTTCAGTTGCATGAGAAATATTTTAAAAATTTGCATTAAAAATGTGCGTTCGGCAGTGAGATGTTAAAGGTTTGTGATATGCAGCAGAGGACACTATGCAGTCTGGTTTTGAACTAAGTAGAAGTACGAGACTCTCATTTTTATGTAGTTACACAGTATGTGGCTCATGTTTGACACGAAACGGAGCGTACAATGCGACACCACATCACTGCCTGCTTACCCACAACGTAGCCCAATGCCCGCTTTATAGAAATTTTACTTTCGATCGTGTCTGGGTTTATATTTCCTTAACGATTGCTGTTGTTTTGATGACCACTTCAAATTCTTTTAAAATATTCAGCAGCGTTCTCGGTCGATTGAGTTATAAGCTTTCTTAATATCAACAAACACATTCCATAACTAATTTTTGAGACTCCATATCTGTTCTCCGCAGGGTCTTTCTTCCTCAAACCGGCTTGATTTCACCCTGTTTCTAATCTACTGTCTGTCTATAACTTGATGGCTTGATGGCAGAGAGGAACAGAATCGGCCCGCCACTTGCCTTCTCAATAACATTTTATTATGTACTACTACTAAATAGTACACTAGAATTGGTACATACTGAAGTATTATTGAAAAGGCTACTAACGGGCCGATTTTGCTCCTCTCTGCGGGAGACCCATCAAGTTATAGACAGACAGAACTTATTCTTCTAGTCTAGTCAAAAGTGCTTTGGAGAGTACTTTGTGCACAGGTAAAAGGGAAATTTCTTATAACTCTACAAAATAAAAAATACTAGCATAAAGGACCCATACAAATAAATTCGCACAAAGTTCTTGGGTATCAAACCTGTATCATTAAGTAAATGGATTTAAGTTATTAACAAACTTAACCGTCTTAGAAGAATGGTGAGTAAAAACTAAAACACAGTAGTATGATAGTTTTGTCCTGAAAAGAACGGTATAAACTAGAACTTTAAATAAAACAACGATAAAAAAATGTCTACATAATACCGACTGAGTCTGTTGTGAGATGAGAAGAGAGATGACACGTAACTAACTTGTGTGGGTATGGAGGGGTAAACGTGGAAAACCGCATTACAATATACTGTATTACCGTTACGTTGTAAAGAAAATTTACTCATGAAATGAAAATGAATGCATATTAGCATGAATTTAGGGTCAAATTTTTAAGGCAAATCAGGAAAGAATACTCTTTGAAACAATGTAAAAATTATAAAAATCCGTTCGATAGAACTCTGTGTTAAGGAGTTAATATACAGAGTTATTATAAATGAAAATCAACTAGATCAACAAGTTTAGAATTGCAAATTCCTCAACCGACTGTGTGGAAAATTCTGTGGAAACGTTTGAAAATGACACCTTATAAATTGCAGTTAGTACTACAAAGTTTAAATACCAGTGCTAAAGCGTACGTACAAATTTTTGTCTAGAGATGCAACATTGTGTTGAAAATGACGCATTCTTTAATCGCCTAATTTTCAGTGATGATTGTAATTTTCACAATAGTGGAAAAGTTAATAGACATAATGTTAGAATATGGGCCATAGAAAACCCAAAAATAACTTTACAGCATACACGCGATTCCCCTAAAGTAAACGTCTTTTGCGCATTATCTCGTGAAAAGGTTTACCGGCCGTTCTTCTTTCACGAAGTGTCAGTAACCGGAGTAATTTATCTGGACATGTTAAACGAATGGTTAATGCCTCAACTCCAGGAAGATAGTGATAACTTCATTTTTGTACAAGATGGAGCTCCGCCTTACTGGCACTGTAAGTGCCAGTGAGGCGTCTCCCTAGACGATGGATCGGCCGTGCAAAGTGAGGAAACCATTTTGTTTACGCCGTGGCCACCTCTTAGTCCAGACTTAACACCCTACGACTTTTTCTTATGGGGTTATGTAAAAGACAAAGTTTTTGTACCACCGCTTCCTGTAGATATCGATGATCTAAAACAACGTATTGCAAAATGCTCTTGCCACAGTTGACCGTCATATGCTTAATCGTGTGTGAGAAGAATTCGACTACCGTGTTGATATCTGTCGTGTTACAAATGGTGCACACATTGAACATCCGTAAATATTTTCAATAAAACCTTAATGAATTCTTCTATATAATCATGGAAGTAATTACCTTAACTTTTAAAAAATAAATTTTCTTTACGCTATCGAAACTGTCTATTTCATTTATAATCACCCTGTAATTTCCAATTTAAAATATATTGGAAGTGATTTTGCGTATTAAATATAGATAAATGCGATCTTACCTTTATTCAAATGTTCAGATGTATTTTTAAAACGGTTTGAATCATTTTTATGTTTTACAAAGCAATCAATATTGATCAAAGTTTGTTTTAAAATTTCAAATTGTCCACATGCAATATATATCAACGTGAATAAGAATCCATCTTCAATAACATAAATTAATCCAGCATCAAATATCGAAACAAATTCAAAAAAAAATACAGTTTCATATAACGGAGTATAATTTACAGAAAACGGTAGCCAAACTTTTAAAGGCAAAATTATTATATCTTCATTATCAATATTCCCATTATTTAGTGTATTAAATGTTGTTATATTGGTAACACTGATTAATGTAAAATTTTTAATATCACCGTTAATATTATTTGGTATATTTTCAAAAAAAGGTGAAATTACAAAAAAGGTTAACACAGCAAAAGATGTAACTACATAAATTTTACAAAACAAATCAACATTTCTCATCCAATATTTCATGTTAATTGTTCCACAATTAACTCTATCTGTGACATCATCATATTGGTTTTGAATTTTAATAAAAGACCTTTCTATAAAATTTGCTTCAATTATTTTTATTAACTCAATATATTTATTTTGGTAAATTGCTACGAATAACATTTTGTAACTGGCTGAACTTGTCATTGTTGCAATATCGATTATTGAACTCAATTCTGTTAAATTGGATGAGTAATATGTCTGTATAATTTGACCAATCGATGCTAAAATTAATAATATAAATCGAATTATTGTCAATAATCGATATAAGATGTTATGATACCATCTAATATTACATTTAAATCGCTCTGGTTTATCTAATGGCCATATTGTCATTAACCGTAATAGATATATATGCAATTCTAAATAACAAGATTTATTTACATCTTTAATTAACGGCCATTTTATTTTCATCTCAGGTCGTTCCTCATTTCGTTCCAAATTTTTAGGTAATAAATCATTTTTAGTGGATAAAATCATTTTTTTTTTGATTTTTATAGATATTCCGAATATTATTTTTTTGTAAAAGTAGATTATTATTATTTCTCAAAATTACTCAAATCTGTTGGTAAAAAATTCTCTTCAATCTATCTATTAATTTTAATAGATATTAATAGGTCTGAAAATGAAAAACATATTTCAAAATCTGGTGTGAAATATTTACATGACTTTCTCTTACCAATGAAAGTAATTTAATTTTTTTTGTCATCAATCTCTCGACTGGTTTGATGCAGTTCTACAAGCAGTCCTATCTTGCGCAAGTCATTTCATATCTACATATTTGTAACACCCTACGTCGTCTGTAATTTGCTTTAAATATTCTAACTTTTACCTCCCACTACAATTCACTCCCTCAATATTACCTTCCATTATTGCTAGACCAATATCTGGATGTCGATATGCCCCACTAGCGTATCCCTTCTTCCGGTAAGATGCTTCAAAGTACTTTTTTCCACTCCCTTAAGAACCTCTAAATTACTTATTTTTTCCACCCACATAATCTTCAACATTTTCCTATAACACCACATTTCAAAAGCTATCCTCTATCCATCTACAGTCTATCCCATCTATCCATCTAGCTATCTATCCTCTCCATCTACAGTCTATCCCATCTATCCATCTAGCTATCTATCCTCTCCATCTACAGTCTCTATCACCCACGTTTCACTCCCGTACAATGTTACACTCCAATAATGTTAAAGAAATTTTCCCTGGTCTGTAAGTCAATGTTTGTAGTCTATATATATATATATATATATATATATATATATATATACACATATATATATTATGTTTTATTATTAATGGGCAATGTAATTGCCCCGTAACAAGCAGGTGGAGTGTTAAATTATTTACACTCAATTTGCTAGTTCTAGGGCTAAAAAAATAGTTCTGTTTCTTATCGTATGATCAGTCAATTTTATCACTGAAGCATTTAATAACAGAAGAGGTAGAGGTGTAAAAGACACAAGTCACAGTTATCTTCACTGAGAGTAATGAAGTTCTTCATTATACAGCCAGGCCCTGTGGTGAATGAAGTGAAGGTGTTATTTGCAGGGTGCAAAGTAAATTCTTTTCAGAGGGCCTGGCACGCTGATAAGCGTACTTTCCACTCAGTGAGGAAGGCATGGTAAACCACCTCACTCCTCGTTTTACTTAGTAAAGCCTCTAGAGGTTCAAACAAACCTTTCCGCTGATGACCTAAACAACAACGACTTTTTCTTGCCAATGTAAATAATTAAAATTATATTCTAGGTTTAATAATGTATAGACAATGTAATTGCCCCATAACAGGGAGATGGAGCGTTAAACTGTTTGCACTCGATCTGCTAGTACCAGTGCTACAAAAAATAGTTCTGTTTCTTGGCACGTGGTTATTGTATGACTGAAGCATTTAAAAAGAGAAAAGGTAGAGGTGTAAAAGACACTACTGTTGATTTCTTTATTACAGATACCCGAGTTTGTAGCCTTATTTCTACAAAACCGCTTGTTCAATTTTAACGTACTATACACCAAAATTTAGCTGATTTAAATCTGCATTGTCACATGTCAGTTTTTATATTTTTAGCGTTATTGAATATTGCAATATCAGGGTGAGAAGAAAAACGAACCGGTTTTTGTGGCTGCAACAGATTGGATGCATTTAGAGGCTTATAACTCAAACACCGCTTGACCGATTAATTTTAGGTTTCCCTAGAATATAAATTTGTATGTTTTCATTTTATGTTTAAAATTTCAGACTTCTAGTACATTTACATTTTACTTATACTAAGGCTGAAACTTTAAAAAAATCGATTTTTTCACGTTTTCGTGTAAAAAAAACAAAGTAGCTAATTAACGCTAAACTAAGCGTCATGCAAAAAATGTTTGAAATAAAAGTCGTAGGTTTTTAAATTGTCTACAACCTTTATCAAATACATTTTTACGGTAAAATGCATATTAAAGGCGCAACCCTAAAAAAACAATTTTTTTACGAGAAAACAGCCTTCCAAAGAATTTCAGTACACATGGCGCCTACAGTATCATGTAGCGCATAAAAAATGTAGTATATAAGGTAATTTTTTAAAAAATCGTAAAACCCACGAATAAACTACTTTCGGTTGACCGATTTTGATAAAAATTTTCGTGTCGCGTCTTCTAGTAGTACCTAACTTAAGTTTCAAGTTTCAAATTCGTACGATGTTCCGTTCTTGATATTTTGTTCACACACACACACACCAATCCCTAACGACAATTTTTTTGGTTCAGGGGATCTGAATTCTTATAGATCCGATGAAAACTTGATTTTGAAAAATCGACATGAAAAGAATGTTTTCCTTCCATCATATTCATATAGGCAAGAGAAAGTAAAAAACGTTTCGCAGCTTCTTCCGAAATAAATATGCAAAACAACATTTTCCTCTGATGATGGCATACGACGTCAAGTTAATTAATTCGTACCTCCTTAAGCTTCTGAAGTTTATCTACTGGTTAATGATATTAACGTGTCAGCTAACAGAACAGTTTGAACAAGTTTTTAATTACTTTAAGACGACAATCAAATCACTGACTATACACACAGTAATACTTTTTTCTATTTTATTATTTTTTATGATAAAATGCAACTACTGTCATTAATCCAAATATTATTAATTTTTAATTCGCTTATTGTGTACTTCCGGAAAATCTATTGTAACTGGATGACGTACGACTAGATTTAATTTATCTACAGGGTGTAACAAAAAAATTTCTCAACTTTGCAGAAAGAATAATTACATTCGTTCCCCACAACAGGCAGGTGAAGTGTTAAATTACTTCACTTGATCTGCTGGTTCCAAGGCTACAAAAATAGTTCTGTTTCTTATCACATCTTCAGCCAATTATATGACTGTAGCATTTAAGAACAGAAGAGGTAGAAGTGTAAAAGACATTGTCGGAGTTATCTCTTCTGAGAATAATGAATTTCATTTTACAGCTGTGGTGAATAAAGTTAAGGTGTCATTTGCAGGGTGGAAAGTTGATGCTTTTTAGTGAACCTGGCATGCTTATAAGCATACTTTTCCATTCATTGAGGAAGGCACTGGTAAATCACTTCACTTCTCGTTTTACTTAGTCAAGCCTCTAGAGGTTCAAACTAGTCTTGCGGCTAATGACCTAAAGAAAAACCACTAGTAATTTTCTATATTTTGCACATTAAAATTGGATTCATTTCAGATTGCCTTTTTGGTATGCATTTTACGAGAAAAGGCGTTTATAGAAAATATTAAAAAACCTACAAATTTTAATCGAGTATTTCCTTCTAAAGATTTAGTTTAGAGGCAATTGCCCTACTTAATAACTTTATCACCCTATTTTTAAGTTGAATAAAGATTAATTTTAATTTTTGGCATCATTCATTTATTCATGATTAAAAATTAGTTTATGTGTTTACTTTCTCTTGCCAATGTGAATATAATATAGGAAGGGAAGTATTGTTTTCATGTCGATTTTCGAAATCGAGTTTTCACCGGATATATAAATTTTCAGACAACCTGAACTCAAAAAAACATGTTATTAGCGATTTGTCTGTGTGTGTTTGTGTGACACACAAACTCAGTTAGGTGATGATTGTGTGTGCGTGTTTGTGCGTGTGTGTGCGCGTGTATGTGTGTCTGAACAGAATACCTCAAGAACGAAACATCGTACGAGCTTGAAACTTAAAACTTAATGTAGATACCACTAGATGACCCGACACGAACAATTTCATTAAAATTGGTCAACCGGAAGTAGTATTTTATTCGTGTAGTTTTTCACTTTTTGGCGATTTTCTCAAAAACGGCTCCTACGATTTTTTTTTAAAAAATCGCCTCATTTACTATATTTGTTGACGCCATGTCTGCTGAAATTCTTGGGGAGGCTGTTCTCTAGTAGAAAAATATGTATTTTTAAGATTTTAAGATTTTTTTAAGATTAAAAAATATAGGTATATTTTTTATAAGGCGTAGTTTAGCGGTAATTAATGATTTACTGTTTTTTTTTCTTAAAAATCTGTAGAAAAATTGTTTTTTTTCAGATTTTGGCCTTAGTATGCATTTTTCGGTAAAAGTTTATTAGTTAAATTTAACGAAAATTAAAAGATCTACAACTTTTGTTTCAAGCATTTTTCTCTACAGTACCTAGGTTATCAAGTAATTTTCCGTATTATTAAGCCAAACTGAGGTTGATTTTCATTTTGCATATTCACTCATGATTAAAATAAGGTTATGTTTTTTGAGGTTAGTTTTTTGTTCATTTGTAATGTTTTATTACTAATGTTAGGTAATATTGTTCATTTTTTGCATTGTCAAGAGAAAGTCGTTTGAGTGTTTCACACCAGATTTTTAATATTATATTGTTCACTAATGATTGAACATAATTATGTTATATTTTTTATTATTTAAATTGGTAAGATAAAATCGTGAGAGGGTTTTACAGTTTATATTTTTCTAAAATATTTAATTTAGTTTATTTTGATAAGTTGAATTTGAAAAAAAGTGACAAACATTTTAGTTGTACCTATAAGAGTTATTTTAGTTAGGTTAGGTTAGGTGATTCTAATGACCTACTGAATTTTAATCTGGGTTATTAGATTATTTATGCGTAAATAACAGTTACTTAACCATTTTAGTATTCGGTTCAGAAATATTGTTTATCAATAATTGAAATCGTTTTTTTACTCTGGAATCAATGCTATACAACTTATTTCTTCTTCCCATAATATTTTGCTTCATTACCCATTACCATTATGTAATTTAATAAATGAAATGGTTTCTAATAGTGCATCTACATTTATAATTCAATTATTATTATTGAACTGCAATCCAGACTAATTTGATTTTCTACTAATACCACATTATAATTTTTTATCTAATTATCCAAACTGCATTGAAGCACTAAAATTATATCTAATTATATTATTTGAAATATCTTCACGACTTCATCTTACCAATGTAAGTAATTAACAATGTAATCTATATTTAATCAATGGTAAACATTGTTAAAATAAACCAAATTTGGTATTTTGTTTTTATATACCGGGTGTCCCACGAAATTTGAAACATAGGGAAATAGCATTGATTTTTATAAGTTCGTCAATATTTTCTTCCCACGAATAAATGAAGACTTGTTATAATCAGGAATTATTATAAAATGTTTAGACCTTTAAAAATATCTATTTTCATACATTTTAAGCTGTATTTTAGATTAAATGCAGAAATACAAAATTTGTAACCGTTTTCCATTTAGGTATTGTAAATTTTATCAACTTTTCGCATTGTTATGTTTGGAGTTTACATATGGGATACAAATCTGGAGGACAGCAATTCACAGTAACATTGAAATAATTCAACGGTTTCAGTCAAAAATACTTCGAACATCATGGACTCGCCTTGGTACATCTCCAACACTATATTGCACAAAGATACAAACACTCCCGCGGTACACGAAGCTATATAGAAATTTTGCACTAGTTACCTTACAAGACTTGAAAATCATCAGAATCCAGAAGCCATCAATCTCCTAGACAACAGTGAAACACTCAGACGACTATACAGACTACACCCTACAGATTTATTTTAATATGTGATTGTGTAATTTATTCTACATTCCTGGTAAAGACAATACAACAATATGGAAAATTTTATAGAGTAATACCTAGGGGTATTACATACTCATGATTTATACTAACAACATATCTACTCATTATTCTATTAGAGCAGATCGTAGATTTAAAGTTATCCAAAAAAGAAATCTTTGAAGTAATAGTAACGTTTCTGGTCCGGATATGTGATAGGATAGGTGAATCGAATCCATCAGCGGTATAATTTTTTTATTGTTCAAAAAATATTGGAAATATTTATTTTTTATTTTGACAATCAGTTTTATCATCAATAAACAGCTGTCTCTGAAAATTAAATAATGCTGAAGGAAATATTTAGGTATTTAAAATTATACTGAATTTACTTCCAATAAAACAAAATTTTAAGTAGGTAATTTTAGATGATAAAACAAATTGTCAAAATTAAAAAATTGTTTTTTTTTTAGTATTTTCAATATTTTATAAACAATAAAAATATTTTACCCCTGATGGAATCGACCCACCGATATTTACATCTCCGGACCAGAACGTTACCATTACTACAAACATAGCAATGTGAAAAGTGGATGACATTTACAATACTTAAATGGAAAACAGTTACAAATTTATGTATTTCAGTATTTTAGCTAAAAATACAGCTGAAAATGTATAAAAATTGTTATTTTTTAAAAGGTCTAAATATTTTCTAATGATTCCTGACTATAATAAGCCTTCATTTATTCGTAGGAAGAAGAGATTAAGAAACTAATGAAAATCAATGTTATTTTTCTATCGTTCAAATTCCGTGGGACACCCGGTGTAGGACAAGAGAAGGTAAAAATAACTATAATTTTCTTATGTTGCTACATTTAATGGGGTTGTAAAGATGCGAGATGAAGTGGAAATTTTTAAAAGACTAATCTTTGATATACGGTAAAAACCATTAGTGATATCTGTAGGTACTATTTAAGAGGAATCAAATGACATTTTTCTTGTTCCAAATTCAGATTTTGATTTCTTGATTCCGATTTTGGACTTTTTGGCCAAACCGCAACTTCAAACCCAATAATTTCTGTATCTACTCTTTAAGAGGAGTCAAATGACACTATTTCTGTTTCCGAATTCCGACTTTGATTTTTTGATTCTCAGTTTTGGACCACTCACGGTCGAAACTGGAACTTCAAACCCAATTTAGGCGCAAGAATTTTTTTGTGTAGATTACGGTCCAAAATCCGTTTGTTGCTTGTTCTTGTAGTTTCTGACATCTGGGTGTGACAGACGGATGGATGGGAGTGCGGGCGTACAGACAAAAGAAAATGATAAATGACAATTAAAAAAATTGCCACCGATTAAAACCATTTTTTTTTAAATTTTAATGACTACATATTTAGTTTTACTCTATAGTTAAACATTAATTATCTTATATTCTTAAATTAATTGGAACATAATTATAATCTGAATTTTCAAACTAACAGGTGTTTCAAAATGAACGCAACAGTAACATTATGAAGTAACGCAAAAGTAAAATTAATATCTCCCTACAAGTCAGATGGAAATAATGTTTTCACGGTTAACAAACTGTAATAACCTGAATGTCATTCTCATGCACCGGAGCTTTTCCGGTATTAATTTTTTGCTTGACCAGATTTTTATATTTATTTTTTTAAAAAACATAAATCAGATAAGAATTTAGGAATGTAAAATTGCAGAATCAAAACCATAAATGAAGTTAATCATGGACGGAGTAATATTCTTGTGATGACAGATTATTGGATGGTGCTTTTCAGTTAGTGATGATGATAGAGACATATAAAATTTGTCATCTTATTTTCCATCTGAATGTAATTGCCGCAGAACCATGAAATATGATATCAACGCTTTCATAAACTGAAAAAAATAATACAAAGTAATACATACAAGTAATAATACAAATAATTTTTGTAAAGTAATTTATTTTTATAACTGTAAAAATCACTTTTAAAGTTAGTCTATACTAATATAATAAAGAAGAAACGTCTGTTTGTTTGTTTGTTTGTTTGCATGAGGTAATCTCAGAAACTACTGAACTGATTTTTGAAAATCTTTCATTATTGCATAGCTTAGAGCTTCTTGATCAATATAGGCTATTTTGCAACTTTAAGTAACTACGTTAAGCAACTTAAACTGTGAAGATGTCGCGAGTTTTCGTTTATCGGGTGCATAGCAATTTTATTTTTTCTAAGACCTCTGGATGGTGTATTTTTTGGGCTAGAAGCACGATTCAACTTTTACATTTCATAGAAAAACGTAAAGAATAACATTCGATTCCAAAAACGTTAAAAATTCGGATATTTTCAAATTTTTTATTTTTGTACTTTATATTTTCATATATATTTGTTTTCATTCGACAGGTAGCGTATGAGTCATATTTCCAATTACTCTGCCCACAGTAATACCAATGTATTACTGTCTCCTATCTCAGCCATTATATCAACTGTTTCTTTCTTTTCCATCGGTATTCTTCTATGCTTTCTATTCAATTCTGTTAAATCGCAGGGACAAACATTTAAAACGGTGGTCATCGATTTGAGACAAGAGTGCTTCCTTCACTCATGGACAACTTTATGTCGGACTTTCTAGAGCTGAAAGTGCAGAAAAACAATTTATTTTGCTCCCACAGGGCAACAAAACCACAAATATTGTACATAGAGAGAGAGGTTTTAAAATAATTAAATGAGGCGTACATTAGTTGCTGTTAAGCGAAGCGAGCGGGGGCTGCTAGTAATATAATAAATTTTATAAATTGAAGGGGCCGGAAGAAGACAGTGCTAACCAAAATCAACATAATTTTAGCCAATGTCAATTTAAAAGTTTACTGAAATCTACAAGTCATGTTTTTGAATTTTTGTTAAACATTTGTTATTTATCTTAAGATTGTAAATATATCATCCTGTTTAAAACATGCTGTACATTTTTTTTACAAAATATTTAAGAAAAATCATGCCGGAAATTTTGTGGGTTAGCACTTTCTTCTGCCCACCCCATCAATTTAAAAACACTCTACCATCGGCTAGTTCTAGGATTAGAAAAATCTGGTGTGAAACACTCACACAACTTTCTCTTGCCAATGCAAATAATTAATAATAAACCTAACATTATTAATAAAATATTAGAAATAAACAAAAACTAACTTCAAAAACATAACCTTATTTTAATCATGAGTGAATGACGCAAAATGACACTCGAACTCAGTTTGGCTTAAAAATACGGAAAATCACGCTTTCACGCTAAACTAGGCTCTGTAGAGAAAAATGCTCTAAACAAAAGTTGTAGATCTTTTTATTTTCTATAAATTTAATTATACGAGGGGGTACCCAAAAGTATCCGGAATAGCTCTGCTGTGGGCGGAGCTTGTGCAGTACAAATTCCCGCCACTAGGCTGCTTGTAGCGCTACTCATTGCCAGTTCAATGCCATTTTGTTCGTTGATCTAGCTTGTTCTGTTCTCGTGCAGTGATTGTTCTCGCTAGTGCTGTTTTGTGCTCGTGTCGTTTTTCATGATGGCAAGTTTTAATGAACAACGTGCGGCTGTGAAATTTTGCTTCTTGCTCGGTAAAAACGCCGCGGAAACAGTTGTAATGTTGAACACAGCTTACAAAGACGACGCTATTGGAAAAACCCAAGTGTACGAGTGGTTTTTGCGCTTTAAAAATGGCGACATGTCGATTGAGAACAAACCTCGTTCTGGACGACCGTCGACTTCCCGAACAGACGAAAATGTTGTGAAAGTGAAAGAAATTGTACGAACAGACCATTGACCAAATATCACAGGTTAGTGGGTTATCTTGGAGCTCAGTCCAACGCATTTTAACAGAAGACTTGACAATGAAAAGAGTCGCTGCCAAGTTTGTGCCTCGGGTTCTGACAGACACTCAAAAGGAACGTCGAATTGAAACGTGTAGTGATTTGAAACAACAGCTTGAAACTGATCCAGATTTCATGTCAAAGATCATTACGGGTGACGAGTCTTGGTGCTATGGGTACGACCCAGAAACCAAACAACAATCCAGTCAATGGAAGACTTCATTATCACCCCGACCAAAAAAAAGTCGTCAAGTCAGATCGAACATCAAAACAATGCTGATTTGTTTTTTTGATGTGAGGGGAATTGTCCATTCAGAGTTCGTTCCACCAGGCCAGACGGTAAATCAAGATTTTTATCTTGAAGTGTTAAGAAGACTACGAAACAGCATTCGTCGTAAAAGACCTAATTTGTGGCAGACAGGGGACTGGTTTTTCCACCACGACAACGCGCCTGCACACACGGCAATCTCGGTTACCCAGTTTTTGGCGAAAAACGGCATGGTTTTGCTACCACACGCACCGTACTCACCCGATCTGGCTCCGTGTGATTTTTTCTTGTTCCCACGCATGAAAAGGGGCATGAAGGTCTCCGATTTAACAACGTTGATGATGTCAAGAAAAAAACGACGAATGAGCTGGCAGCCATCACTGAAGAGTAGTACAAAAAATGTTTTGTACAGTGGAAGCACCGGTGGGACAAATGTATTAGTTGTAATGGAGAGTATTTTGAAGGGGATAAGGTTCTTTGGTAAAAAAAATTAAAAATATAGAGTTTTAAAAAATAATTCCGGTTTCTTTTGGGTACCCCCTCGTATACACTTTTGTCGTAAAATGCATACTAAGACCGAAATGTTAAAAAAATCGATTTTTCTCACGTTTTCGTGAGAAAAAAAACAGAAAATCGCTAATTACCGCTAAACTAAGCGTTATACAAAAAACAGTTTGAAATAAAAGTTGTAGAATTTTACATTCTCTACAACTTTTATTATATAACGTTTTGCGCTAAAATGCATATTAAAGCCGCAATCTTAAAGAGAAAATGTTTTTACGTAAAAACAGCCTCAAGCAGAATTTCAGCAAACATGGCGCCTACCTTATATTGTAGAGCATAAAAAATGTAGTAAACCAGTTGATTTAAAAAAAATCGTAGGACTAGTTTTTGAGAAAATCGCAAAAAAGTGAAAAATTATACGAATAAACTACTACTTCCGGTTGACCGATTTTGATGAAAATGTTCGTGTCGGGTCCGGTAGTGGTATGTAACTTAAGTTTCAAGTTTCAAGTTCGTACGATGTTCCGTTCTTGAGATATTCTGTTCACACACAGACACACACACACACACACACCCACACACACACACACTGTAACCCCTTTTGTTCGAGCAATACAACAAAAGGATCGCTACAAAACAAAATTGGCACGGGGAACAAAACAACTCCAACAGGAGAGACTGCGGTGATGTGGTGTTAAAATAAACCAAAAAAATTAGTAAAAGAATTTAATCAAATATTAAATTTATAGAGAGAATACTTAATAGATACGGTTACATTTTGATTTTAAGTTAACGCAGAAAAGTTACATAAGCAATTAAATGTTAATAAGCATAGATAGCCAAAATTAATGAGAAAGACAAAAAATGAGCTCAATTTAAATTTGCATGCTTTATACTGGATCCAGTTAAAAAAATTTAATTTTAAGAAAGAAGATCAATAATTAATAATAATAATTATTATTATTTAAAATGAAACAATAGAATCAATATTTAATTAGGATAGGCCATTTAAATAACATAGATAATATTAAAAAAAATTTAATTTATAAGAAAGCATAATTAGTTTAGCTTTAAGAGTATAATTCAGTTAATTTTAAATAAATTTTTATAAGAAAATAATTTGAATCGTTTAACCAAAGCAAGTTAACAAAATAAGCAAAGTTTACAACATTCTTAAAAAACAATTATAGAGCTTTTGTTTTAACAAATTATGTTTTACACAAAAATTTAAAAAATTATGGAAAGTTATCAAAATTATGCTATAGTAAGTAAGGTACATGGATGCCAGTTAAGTCCTGACCAAACTATGCTTAGCAGCATAATTTAACAAAATTAAATTTGAAATCATTTACATTATAAATTACAAAAAAATAATAATGATGGATTTTTTTATGTATATATAAATATATATATAGCGGATGCTTCAAAAGTAGTTATTTTTTTATTAAAAGAAATGTAGAATCAAATCGTTGAGAAATAAAGTTATCGGGTGACATATGAAAATTCATAATTGTTAACATTCGCCCAAACTTGGTTACATTTATGTTTCAAACATGTTAACATTCGCCCAAACTTGTTTAAATTCATCCCAAACTGGGTTTTAATCCATCCCAAACTGGGTTTTAAATCCATCCCAAACTGGGTTTTAAATCCATCCCAAACTGGGTCCCTGCAAAGAGCAGAAAAACCAGGACTTAGAAAATGAGGGCAACCGCAAAACACAAAAATAAAAAGGTAGCTAAATCCCACCGGCACAACAAGAGAAAATAAAAAAAATTTAACAGTGCGCTTTAAGGAAAGCATAAAATTCAAATTTAAAAAAAATTTAAATTGCCCAAAGGGTTTACAAAAATTTACAAAATTTAAATAAATCATTTTCGGCTTCAATGGGTTTTAACTACAAATAAAAAGAGAAGAACTTACCGAAACACGGGAAAGCAAAATGGTCAAGTAAAACAGCGACATAACGCACCCCGAAAAACTTAAAAATAATTACGGCACAAGTACCAGAAAAACACGTCCAGCGACATGACCATTTGCGGCAAGAAGAAAGAGGGAAGCAAAAATCTCTCAAAAGGAAAACTCTGATCTGACGTCACGGGTCCCCTCCAACAAGCTAATCATGAACGTAAAGACATGAAAGAAAGAAGCAAGGGAAACCGCCACGGCAGATAAATCAGATAGCAGCGGACGGTATTACAAAGGCAAAGAAGTGCAAGCGATTACGAGATAACTAATTAACTTAGACACAGCAGATAACAAAATTTAAATCAAACAGAACAAAACCAGGAAAGGAAATAATTAAATTGTAACATTGAAATAAAATGTTACAACACACACACACACCAATCGCTAAAAACATGTTTTTTGGGTTCAGGGGGTCTGAAAACGTATAGATCCGGTGAAAACTCGATTTCGAAAAATCGACATGAAAACAATACTTTCCTTCCTATATATTCATATAGGCAAGAGAAAGTAAAGTAAAAATAGTTATGTTTCTTATCATATGGTCAATCAATTATGTGAAAGCATTTAAGAGCAGAAGAGGTAGAGGTGCAAAAGACACTAGTCAAGAGTTATCTCCTCTGAGAGTACAGTAATCCCCTGGTATGCGCGGGTTTCGGTTATCCGCGGACTTTGTCCGTGGGCCAAAAACCTTAAAATACGTACGTTTTTTCACCTTGTGTACACCGTACTTGGTTGGGAAGTCATACAATTCTGAAAACATGTGTTTGAATAAATGTTTTGGCGTCCGTCATGTTCATGTTGAGTCACACACTAGTATGGCGACGGCCGCCATGAGGCAAGCTAGATTTCCGCGTACTGTACGTAGTGAGCGCGTCACCGGGTACCGGGCCCCGCCAGTAACACCCCACCCTCACCGTCATACGTACGCCCAGGGACCATACTGTAAATTTCTCCGTACGTTTTCCTTTAGTGTCAGTCTAACTTTTTCGTACGCACGAACAGTTCTTTGTGTGTTCGACGATCCTAAAACGAAGCCAAGCATTTCTTCACAAACCATCAACGAGATCCTCAGCATGACAACACATTGGCTGACCACGTGTTGGAGACGGATCCAGTCATGGAAATGGCCCTTCAATTCAAAAGAGGACTCATGAGCTGATGATAAAATACGAAGAAGTCCACAAGGAGTTTGAAAAGAAGAAGAAGCAAAGAGCCATAACTAACTATTTTAAAGCAACTTAAATTTTTTATGCGTACATTACTGTATTTATTAAATATTCATAGATTATATTAATGGTAAAATGTTCATAAAACTATTAAACACTTAAAACGACTACAGGACTTTACCTTTAGAACCTAACCCCCATCTTTTCGTTCATATAAGTTATTATTATCCGCGGTTTTACTAAACGCGGTAACTCTCCGGAACGTAACCCCCGCGGATAACGAGGGATTACTAAATTTATTTAAGGGTTTTTAACTTCTAGTTTTTGTATTAACGTTGCGGCTAAAAGGTTGGCTATATTTTAAAATAGGTTAGGGTATTTTAAGGATAATTTTGTTAGTAGTTAAGTGATTTAGTTAGTAATTTATTATTTATTAAATATTTAGTTTAGTACCATAAAATATACAAGGTGTGGCTATTAAATAAAGAGACTGACCTTGTAAATAATTTTATTTTTATTTTACACATAATCACTTATTGTCACCTTCAATATACATTCCTTCTCTATCCCTGCAACGCTCCATGCAAATTTTCCATTGTTGGAAACAGTGCTGGAAGTCACCTTCTGTCAGCTCCTTCAGTACACGTGCCGCTCAAAAATGTTTGAAATGAAGCTCGCAAAAATGTTTGTACTGACACTTTGTACGCGATTCAAAATGACCCAAATTTTTTGGAAACGATATTAACATGTGATTAAACGTGGTTTTTTACGTATGATCCGGAAACGAAGGGCCAATCCATACACTGGAAAAGCCGAACTTCACCGAGAGCCAAAAAAGCTCGAATGAGCAAATAAAAATTTAAAGCAATGATGATTGTTTTTTTGATATCCATGGGATTGTGTACCTTCACTGGGTTTCTGAAGGTCAAACAATTAATCAATATTACTACCTTGAGGTACTTTCTAAACTATGTCAAAGAGTAAAACGCCCCGAAATGTGGAAGGACAAATCGTTCTCCACCAAGACAATGCGCCAGCTCATTCCGCGTTATCTGTAAAGAGGTTCCTAGCCAAGTACAGCATCTCAGTGTTATAACATCCACCTTATTCACTAGATCTTGCACCATGTGACTTCTATCTGTTCTCTAAGGTGAAATCTGCATTAAAAGGGACAAGATTTGAGTCTGTGGAAGCTATAAAAGAGAAAACGGGGCACGTGTCCTGAAAAAGCTGACAGAAGATGACTTCCAGCACTGTTTCCAACAATGGACAATTCGCATGGAGCGTTGTAAGGGTAGAGAAGGAGTGTATATTAAAGGTGACAATAAGTGATTATGTATAAAATAACAATAAAAGTTTTTTTACAACGTTAGTCTCGTTATTTAATAGCCACACCTCGTAGTCATTTTATTTATTTCTCATGCTCTGCTGACAGAGCCGGCGCCCAAAAATTTTTATTACATTAGTATTTTTTAGTTAACATTAGAGTATTTGCCCACCGATCAATCTTGAGATCTTGAAAGAACAGCCAGGCCCTGTGGTGAATGAAGTAAAGGTGTCATTTTCACCACCTGTCAATTGTAAACTACCTCACTCTTCATGTTTAATTAGTAAAGCTGACCTAAGCAAGTTAGTTTTAGATCAATCAATAGGTTTCTATAGTTTGTTACTTTGCTTACTAATTTTTATCCTATTACGCCCAATATATATTTTTAATTTTTAACATTCATTATGTGAAATCTACAGAATCAGTAGAGGTTTGTAAAATGATTTGTTGTAAATGTTACCTCCATAAAAGTGTTGTAGCATAAGAAGTACATTTTTAATCCATTAAATACGATTGGAGTTTGAGAGCGAAGGATCATTATTTTCACAGCCTCCTTGAATCTGGGAGACCGATCTTCCCATGGTAGGCTATAAGCGGCTTCAGCCACAGCCAGTTGCTACAAATAAAATATCTCTTTATTATTAGGGTAACTACAAAAATTTCTGATAGTTTAGAAATACAAAAAAAACTGTGTAGAACACTCACACAACTTTCTCTTGCCAATTAAAATAATTAACGATATAACCTAACATTAGTAATAAAACATTAAAAATAACCAAAAAACTAACCTTAATAAACATAATCTAATTTTAATCATGAGTGAAAGACGCAAAATGAAAATCAACATCAGTTTGGCTAAAAGTACGGAAAATAATTCTTTCACGCTAAACTAGGCTCTGTAGAGAAAAATGCTCTAAATAAAAGTTGTAGATCTTGTAAATTGCTACAAATCTGATTACACTCTTTTGTCGTAAGATGTATACTAATGCAGAAATCTTTAAAAAATCCATTTTTTACACGTTATCGTGAGAAAAAACAGAAAATTGCTAATTACTGTTAAACTAAGCGTTATACAAAACAATGTTTGAATTAAAAGTTGAAGGCATTTAAATTCTCTACAACTTATATTATATACATTTTTGCGTTAAAATGCATCTTAAAGTCGCAATCTTGGAAAAACAATTTTTTGCGAGAAAACAGTTTTCCCAAGAATTTCAGCAGACATGTCTCCTACCCTATTTTGTAGAGCATAAAAAATGTAGTGAATGAGGGGATTTTTAAAAAAAATCGTAGGAGCCGTTTCTTAGAAAATTGCAAGAAAGTGAAAAATGACACGAATAAACTTCTACTTCCGGTTTGCCGATTTTGACAAAAAATTTTGTGTCAGGTCCGTAATAGTATCTAACTTAAGTTTCAAGTTCGTACAATGTTCCATTGTTGAGATATTGTGTTCACACACACACACGCGCGCGCGCGCGCGCACACACACACACACGCACGCACGCACGCACGCACGCACACAGACCAATCGCTAAAAATATGTTTTTTTGGGTTCAGGGGGTCTGAAAACGTGTAGATCCGGTGAAAAATCAATTTTTAAAAATAGACATGAAAACAATACTTTCCTTCCTATATATTCATGTAGGCAAGAGAAAGCAAAAATAAAGTGTAAAATACTCACAATGTATATTATTATATCGTATTATAGTAATTTGGGATATTGTTTTGTTACATTAGTGAATTTAATTAATTCCAGTGAAATTAAAAATTACATTTCATATCACTTTTGTTGAATATGGTAGTAAATAAATATTACAGAAAAAACACTACTAAAATGCTCAAACTACAGACAGAAACGCGAGTCGCACAAACAACACAAGTGGCAAAAATAGAATACGCGTTATTCTTGAACGAGTCACTTTTGTGACCAGAAGCAAGGAAGTAGCGTGCGTCTCGGTGTGTCACTTCGGTGTAATGTAGTCGTATTTGTTTCAGTGTTGTAATAAGGAATCGCATGCTACCAATCGCAAAATTTGTGAATTACTGTGCCACGCCGCTTTCATGCTACTGTGGTGGAATCCCAGCGTAAGAGTCAAAAATGACGTGTTCATCTACAACCTCAGTCTAGCTTTTACATTCTATTTAAAAAACAATACTAACTAAACTGTATTAGTTCATCACATAATAGAAACACGTTTGTTTTATCACTTCTTTTTTACATATTCAACACTTTTTTTACATTTAGTCATTTACTGTTTTCCAAATTCAGGCGTAATTGTGTCCGATCTTACCTGGTTTATAATAAATTCACCAAAGAAGTTGTTCAGGAATTGATGAACTATGCAGATGACTACAAATACCAATACCTTCATATATTCTACAATGTTATTTGATGCCTAAACAAAAATGAAAAAATAAATAATAAAACTTACTGGTAAATAAATGCCAATGTAATCATAAACACACACAGGCGCGCTACCACACAGACCAATCGCTAAAATAAAATAAACATTTTATTTTTGGTTAAGGGGGTCTAAACATGTGTATCCAGTAAAAACTAGGATTCGTAAAATTGACATGGCCTTTTTGAAGAAAACTGTAAAAATTGAAAAAAGTTACGAATAAACTACTACTACATTAATTACTACAGTTTACCAGGACTAAATTTATATAATTAAAATATCAGGTAAAAATATTACACGACGAAGTACCCAGTTGAAGCGACTAAATATAGTAAGATAAAATAATTATAATAGACAGTTGAAACAAGTGAAGGCAATAAAAACTGACTACAAGAAAAAAAATCAAAGAAGTAAATGGTAAATATAAAGTTATTTCAAAAAAAACATTCCACAATTATTCTGTTATATTGTTCCCCGAGCGACCAGGTGTTCCTTAACACGATGTCGCCTTCATAGGGCTTCTTAGCCCTCTCAACCAGGATTCAGGATTCAGGATTCCACAATTAAGAACTCATTATCAAAAATATTTACTGAAAATCAAATTAAAGTGTTGTGTTAAGAGAAGAGTAATGCGGACAGCAGAAGACTTATCAAAGAGCGTTACAATGTGAGCCATGTCACGATAATGTTACCATTACTGGAGAAATACGCTAAATTACCCTCTACCATCTTCTAGTACTTTAAAGAGATGGTGTAATTCTTTTAATTTGTAAATTTTAATTTTAATATAAGCTATTATGTTGTAATTGTTGAAATAAATTAAATGTTAAAGTAAGTATTGAGCAGGTCCTTTACTTCCCGGTGTTGTATGCAGGACTAGCAAGATACATGCAAGATACGTTACAGCGCTCCCCTCCACAAATCAAGATTTCAAACGCTATGAGCCAGCCCTAGTACATGTAGTCCTGGAGTCCTGGGTTGAACGATGTTTATGAAAATGTTCTATAGTCGATTTCACGTTCAGAATGCAGTACGTAACAGTACATAACAAAAACTAGTAAATATTTAGGCCTAATAATAGTTATTATGTATTTACTTTTTTTTTGTTTCTAATATTTAGTACGTGTTTATATCTAGTGAGTTCTAATATAATTACATTGAAAATTGTTGCGGGTTGTGCTAACAATGAAAAAATATACGTGAAAAATTTTCATTTCACAGTTTTCTGAAAGATGGACTCTTAAGAAAAGCATGATTGCATGCTTGTCGACGTACAGACAATTTTTCGATTGATTCTGCGCGTGTTTGTGGTGCTTATGTTAAAGACTGTGACGTCAAACGCGATTTAAAATCTGAACATTGTTTACTTTAAAGCTACAAAAAGATAAAAATCCTCTCCAGTTCCACATGATAAGATACCAACTCGCGGAACTGTTTAAAATTTTTGTGACTCCGAAAGAAATATTAGACATGAAAAAAGAGGAAAATAGTAAAATTTCTTGTATCGTAAGGAGAAAATTATGGTTCTTATGAACCTCCTGTTGCTAATGAAAATAATCCTATTTTACACCGAACCTACAAAGCAAAAGAATCTGAAGATTTTATAGCGTTGAGAAACGAAAATTTGTGTCTGCGAGAATAAAATACTTATACTAAATAGAAGAAAAAAAAACTTATAGGTATTGTACCGAAAACACAGATTTAAAAAAAAACTCGCTGAATACGAGTTTAAAACATCTTTTTGCGGAAAATAACATAACTGTAGACCTAACGGTTAAATATTCACAACCGTTTTATTTTCCTATAAGTAGGCTGCCAAATATAATGATTTATTTTTATTACAATTACAGACTTGTTTAAACATTTTTATTTCATAATGTGAATATCTAAAGACAATCTGTTTACTTAAATCGTCAACGATAAATGACATTATTTTATATTTTACTTACATTTCATTAAAATTCTTTATCATTATTATTCTCTCTGTTATTATTGTTGCAGAAAAACATAATCATTATATCCTAATACTAGTCTTGAATGTAGAAGAACGAAGTTAAAAAAACTGGTGCTTTCCGCACCGGTGACGTCATTTGCTAGTGACGGTATGTACTCATAACGGTCATGCGCGTGACCCGTACCATGTCTTCTATTTTTTTACCGTGACTAAAACCATGTTTTCTTGGGTTCACAGCACTTAAAAACTTGTATTTCCGGTAAATATCAACATGAATACAAAACTTTCCTTGTCTATACAGGACAAGAGAAAGTAAAATGAGCGATTAAAAATATTTTTAATATCACTATGATGAACCATCAAAGTTCATGAGTTTATATAAAATTTTTAAATGTTGAAGAGAAAATATACTGAAAATTTCACTTACGCTAGTTTGAAGTAAAGCAAAGCTGAGTGAAATGATTGCATGAAGGAAGTCGACCAATATCATAGTTTGACTTAGAATTTCATACTTTCTCAGATATCTAAATAAGCAAACAAATAATTTACTTATATGATGACGTAATTTACTTAAATTTACCTAAATGTAATACAGAACAACTCGGTTAATTATTCGATCTTGAACGTGAATGGAAAAAAGTTCAAATTATCCAATATGGAGCTGTGCCAGTCAGCTTTACTGTATCAGCTTTATTGTGCAAAACCATCGGTATCAGCAAAAATTCAGCGTTTTCAATCAAAGCTGTTACGGAGGATAGTTAACGCTCCCTATTACGTAACCAACAAAACGCTACACTCAGACCCAAACGTACCCTACATAATTTCTTTATACTCTAAGTTTTCTTAATACTCTATACAAAATTTAGGAATAAATTCGCGAACCGCCTTAACCCATTGATCTCAAATCTGGCTATGCAGAATCTCCCAAACAATCCAATAAGACGTATAAAA
The DNA here is from genome assembly GCA_035578175.1 of Catonia carolina. Lineage (NCBI taxonomy): Eukaryota > Metazoa > Arthropoda > Insecta > Hemiptera > Achilidae > Catonia > Catonia carolina. The sequence goes on along the minus strand of JAQMRL010000014.1, from coordinate 2,565,936 downwards.
CGTCGATGGAGCCGGGACCTCATCAATTAACGTAGTACTGTAATTGACTACCCATTACAGGTTCTAAATGCTACACTTATGTTAAAGCTTACTTAAACTTAATGCTACACTTATCTATTCACGTCGGAGTTCTGTCACTGGACTGTGTCTCCACTCACGTTTATTTATCATGTTAGTTTTTCCAAATTTTGTGTTATCACATTCACTGAAAGTTTCCAACAGATTGTGAATTTCCTAAATAGAGTAAAAAAAATTATCCAAAAATTTGAAATAACTAACATAAGGTATTGTAAAGTTAAAAATCTGGTGTGAAACACACGACGTTCTCTTGCCAATGCCAATAACGAACACTAATTATAAACTATAATTAGTAATAAAACATTAGAAATAAACTTAATAAGTAACCACTCTCAAAAAACATAACCTAATTTTAATCATTAGTGAATGACGCAAAATGAAACCCAACCTTAGTTTGGCTTAATTACACGGAAAATCGCTCTTTCACGCTAAACTAGGCTCTGTAGAGAAAAATGCTTGGTTTAAAAGTTGTAGATCTTTAAATTTCCTATAAATTGTATAATAAGTTATGCTTTTTTGTCGAAAAATGGATACTATGGCCGAAATCTTAAAAAATCGATTTCTTACAAATTCTCATAAAAAAACAGAAAATTTTGAGGAATCATAGAATTCCCTCACGGCATAGTGGAACATCTATGATTCCAGCTTCTGGGATGAACGTGATAATGAGGCTTGGGGATGGGAATAGTGACAATGGACGTATAAAATCGCAAATTGTTTATACAATTTTACAGATAAATTGACTATAGATACTTTAGTCACGAGATTGCCTTTTGCATATGGATGGGCTGCGAGGAAGGGACGTGAAAATTTGACAGTGCTGCCAACCTCAACAGTGAGACACTACTCGTACATTTCACTACCGTGCAGTTTCTACAAACATTTTGTAAGCTGTGGTTTATTCCGAGAAAATATTTTCTTATAAACCTTTTGAAAATAAATCTGACTTGTAATATTGCCCGTAGCTTAATTACATGACTAGAAATGTTTGATTTACCGTAATCAGTTTACCTTATTCTATTGGAACAAAATCTACGAATTAATCGCCTTCTTTACTGTCACTATCACTGTCGTCTTTACTATCAGTCTCATTAGTATCTACCGAACCGTTTCCTTTTTTTACCAGGTGTCAACAAAACTGTTGAAGAAGAATACCTTCTTCACGTTTTTAATTTCCTTCTTTGTATTTCAAATTGTGGAAATATCACTCAGCCACTCGCTCATAACTTTTGTTAAGAGGCAAGGAGATATACTTTTGTTCAGCTTCAACTTCACAACATTTTTTTACACTGCATATTAGATATCGTTAAGCATTGTGAATAATCCGACCATGCTTTCAAGAAACGAAAAGATTTCTGTTTACGGTAATAAACAGTTATATTCGTACTGTTAACCTACAAAAGGTTCCGCGATATACTGTATGTGCTCTGGGTTGTTGTGTTGGCTGTACTGAAATTAAAGCAGGCGCGCATGCGCACTGATGATTTCCCTCTTTACCCCTCGTTGCAGCCAAAGGCAAACTCGTGACTCAAGTAACTTTATCTGAAAACTTAACTGTAACAGTACTTGATGATGTCGTATACAGTTGACTAAAGTACTTTCAAGTACCATTTCATCTTGATAATTGATTACTCTTTCATTCCATATGGTTAAAGAATTTTCACTTCCATTGAACCATACATCCTCTTCTGGTATTGTATACTCTCCATTTTTATAATCTATAATTTCCTTGTACCGAAACATATTATTGTGATCTGTAACAATCATTTGATAATGTGAGTCAGTTATATCTGTTTCACTGACATCTATAGTACGTAAAATCTGGTGTGAAACACTCACACAACTTTCTCTTGCCAATGAAAATAATGAACAATATAACATTATAATGTGTCCTCGGCTCGGTGGCACCTCGACTATAAACTGACCCTTATTTACACAAACTCACACATGCAGCAACCCCTTACCTGACACAGCCTTCCTTACCAGCATTCTACATTGTTCACCAATGAGTCACCTACTGTCTGTCTATAACTTGATGCCTCCGGCACAAAGGAGCAATGTTGTTGTTTAGGTCAACAGTCAAAAGTTACGGTTATAAGTTATTTGACCCTCTAGAGGTTTTACTTAGTAAAAATGGGGAGTGAGGTGATTTACTATTGCCTTCCACACTGAGTAGAAAAGCACCCTTATCAGCATGCCAGGCCCTACGAAAAGCACCCACTTTCCACCCTGCAAGTGACACATTCACTTCATTCACCACAGGGTCTGGCTGTATAGTAAAATTCATTACTCTCAGAGTAGATAACTCTGACTAGTTTCTTTTACACCTCTACCTCTTCTGTTCTTTAATATTTCAGTCATATAATTGGCTGATTAGGTGATAAGAAACAGAACAATTTTTTGTAGCCCTGGAACCAAAAATCGAGTGCTATTAATTTAACTCTCCATCTGCCCATTTTGGGAATATAAGTCAAAGGTAAGCCTTTTTAAAAACTTCAACCAGCCATAAGACGCGTCGTTTCATGAGAGGGATTTTCTGATTATTATTTTAGTTTTAATCTTATACTCTATTGATATGGTTGGTGCTCAATATTAAAGTAATTTTATAATTAAAGCATTTTGCACATTGTAACGTTGTAAAAGTACAATTGTACAAACAATGGAAGTTATGGTAATTCCTAATTACCATAACTTCTATTTCTGAGGTAAAAACTCAGTAAATAATGTTTAGGAAAAAACCCCACAGAGCAGCAATATGCGGATTGTAAAACCATTTCGGAAAACATTTATAGTTATTTTTAAGTCACTCAAACTTGTCGGAAATGATGTATTTTTATAAAACAAAGTATTTCCCATGTTTTTATTCTATAAAATTTATTTCGAAAAATACGCTTGATGAGATAATGTACAACGTAGTAAAGGTTTTGTTTTTGAAGAAAAAACTGTCCTCGTAACTTAAAAATTAATGATTTTCTGTTAAATTTTATTACTTCAGAGTTTTCTATAATTATTATAGAACAAACCTGCCAAATATTAATCCGTCAAATAGTTGTTGAACAATGACGATGAATTTCAAAAATACAGTTTTTTCTTCAAAAACAAAACTATGGTTGAGAAGCTGGATAAAAAGGCACTTCACAGTTAGTCACATGTTGTGACAATTGTACAAGTGTTAAATGTTAAACTATACTGGTTCTTTAAATGTTTTAAAGCTACGTCCCGAATTTACTATGAAATGTGACAATTTCATCGTAGTTTATGCTAAAACAATTTTTGGAAATAATTTGGCAATGCATCAACCTTGATCTACAGTCTGCGAATCAATGGAAGGATAATACCTGCGGTAAGTAAAAACTACCAAAGTTATTTAAAATGTATAGGCTACATTATGAGTACATAATACATAGACATTTATGTACATAGTTATATTATGTTATATTATTAGGTCTACTAATTATTTATATTTTATTTATAAAATAATAAGTTTATAAATTATAATAAAATACATAATAATAAAAATAAATTATAAGTTAAATTATAATAAAATAAGTTTTATATTATTACTAATCATTATTATTATTATTATTATTATTATAGTTCCTTATTATTATTAGTTATATTTATGTATATAGTACATAGACATTTTTGTTAAAAAGCGCTTTATAAAAGTTTTTAATACCGGGTGATTTTTTAGTCCTGTTACCCAATTGTTAATGTCTGGTAATTTTTTTCTAAGAAGGGATATTTTGTTTTGTGTTGGTAGCCCTACTCAACCGGTATAGATACGACAGTTTGAGTTGATTCTCCTTGAGTTGCGTAAAATTTTGTGCTGTTTCCAGTTGTGTTACGAACAGAATGTCTTTTACCCTAGAACAACGGGTTTTCATTCTTGAACAATATTTTGCAACAAAATCGTATGCGAGTGTAAAAGAATCATTTCAAATTAAATTTTTTGGTGTTCCTTCACTCTATTCTAGTCAATTTCTAGGCTAACTAACTGATTTTTAGAGGCAGGTATTGTTTGCAGCAGAAAACGTAGTGGTCGACCAACTCTCTTGACAGATGACGTTAGGAGAATGTGAAAACAAGATTGCTCAATTCTCCATGGAAAAGTTTACAAAAACTTTCCTCGCATGTTGATTTGTCATGTTCGAGTGCTCAGAAAGCTGCTAAAAAATTGAAAATGTATCCGTATCACATACGATTAGTTCTAGAGCTTCAGTCTCTAGATTTAAACAAGAGATTGTTTTAGGATAAAAGACATTCTCTTCGTAGCACGACCGGAAATGGCACAAAATTTTACACAGCTCAAGGAGAATCAACTCAAACTGCCATATCCATACTGGTTGAATAGGGCTACCAACTTAGTGTCACAAAACAAAATTTATTATTTTTAGAAAAATATTACCAGACATTAACAATTGGGTAACAGGACTAAAAAAAATCACTCTGTAGTTGTAACTAAATTTTTAAACAAATTAAATTCTTGGGGGTTTATTGTAAATGACTAACATTAATTTTATTTAATCTTTATATTTAAAATAAATCATTTAAAGTATTTTAAATTTTATGTTGAAATATTTCATAATAACCTTTCAATGCTTGCTAATTTTTTGACAGAACTCAACGCCTTATTTAAAATTTCTTATAACGCATATAAAAATTGTTGTATTCTGTTGTGGAGACATCTTTTGTATTATTTTGTAAATACCACAAATTGTGCCAGTTGCTTGTGGGAAAATATTTTTTTAAGTAGCCTACTTACTACATTATTTTTATCAAAATTGTATAATAATTTTCAAAATCTACCTATTATTTCTTAAAAAATGAGTCGAAACACGATGTCATAATGCTCAAAATTTGTGTACAAGTCTTTTATAAATTCTTACCTTTATTACAAAAAACATTTCTATTTTTAAATCGATTTGAATCATTTTTATGCTTCATAGAACAATTAATATTGATGAGAGTTTGTTTTAAAATTTCAAATTGTCCACATGCAATATATATCAAACTGAATAAGAATCCATCTTCAATAACATAAATCAACCCAGAATCCAATAACGGAACAAATTCAACCAAAAATACCGTTTCATATAACGGAGTATAATTTACAGAAAATGGTAGCCAAGCTTTTAAAGGCAAAATTATTTTATCTTCATTATCAATATTCCCATTATATGTATTAAATTTTGTTATATTGGTAACATTGTTTAATGTAAAATTATTAACATCGTCGATAATATTGTTTGGTGTACTTTCAAAAAATGGTGAAAATCCCCAAAGAACTAAAGTAAAAACAGCTGAAAATGCATAAATTTTACAAAACAAATCGACATTCCTCATCCAATATTTCATGTTAATCGTACCACAATTATTAACTTCATCTGTGACGTCATCATATTGGTTTTTAATATTAATAAAAGGCCTTTCTATGAAATTTTCTTCAATTATTTTTATTAACTCAATGTATTTATTTTGGTAAATTACAACGAATAAGATTTTGTAACTGGCTGAACTTGTCATTGTTGCAATATCGATTATTGAACTCAATTCTGTTAAATTGGATGAGTAATATGTCTGTATAATTTGACCAATCGATGCTAAAATTAATAATATAAATCGAATTATTGTCAATAATCGATATAATATATTATAATACCATTTGATATTATTTTTAAATGGTTCTGGTTTATCTAATGGCCAAATTGTCAGTAATCTTAATAGATGTAATTGACATTTTAAATAACAAGATTCGTTTACATTTTTAATTAACGGCCATTTAATATTTATTTTCGATTGGTTATTATGTTTGTCGTAATTTTTTATTGATGAATCATTTTCAATAGATGAAATCATTCTTTTGATTTATATAGGTTTTACGAAATATTATTTTCTGAAAAAAAATTTGTTATATTTAAAATATTGTTCTAGTTTTTTAAATATTTAATTTTAGATTAAAAGCAAATCGTGGTAAATGAAAGCCATTATTCGAAATGGGGCGTTGACTGGTTTGGTGTAGGAGAGGAATGTCATGTAAATGTCAGATAGACTAGTATCGGTTTCATAATCATTGACACCCTAGTTTGAACCCTTGCTTCTCCAAAACTATGAGTCGGATTTTCACATACTTCGTATCAAAATTTAGCTCATTGTATTCTACGTTGACCCATAATAGTTCTATATTTTTAATGCTGTTTGAAAATTGCCGTATCGAGGTTGTAAGACAAAAAGACCCGGTTTTTTGCTACCGCAACAAATTTCATGCGTTTAGAGGCGTGTAACTATAAAATTAATGAACCAAAAAAAATTGAAATTTTAACACAACTTAGTCAATTACACTCTTACAGCGTGTACGAAATTTCAAATTCGTACGTTACTTCAATATTTCTTTATTAACAATATTCTGAACCCTTGCTATCTCGGTAACCGCTTGATCGTTCAGCACAGGCAAACTATCGTTTAATTCGGCGTAAAAAACTTGGCTCTGCTGAGGAAAATGCTTCAAATAACAGCTGTTATAGATATTTTAATTTTCTATACATTTTAAAAAACCACTTTTTTGTCGTAAAATGCATACTAAAGCTAAAATCTTTAAAACAAATCTGGTTTGAAACACTCACACAACTCTCTCTTGCCAATGCAAATAATAAACAATATAACCTCATGTTAGTAATAAAACATTAGAAAAAACAAAAAACTAACCTCAATAAACATAACCTAATTTTAATCATGAGTGAATGATGCAAAATGAAAATCAACCTCAGTTTGGCTTAAAAATACGGAAAATCACTCTTTCACGCTAAACTAAGCTCTGTACAGAAAAATTCTGTAAATAAAGGTTGTCGATCTTCAACTTTCCTATAATTTTTATAACAAACACTTTTGCCGTAAAATACATTTTAAGGCTGAAATCGTACAAAAATCTATTTTTACACGTTTTCGTGAGAAAAAAAACAAAATCGCTAATTACCGCTAAACTAAGCATTATACAAAAAAATTTGATATAAAAGTTGTAGAATTTAAATTCTCTACAACTTTTATTTACATTTTTGCGCTAAAATGCATCTTAAAGCTTTTAAAGGTATTAAAGCATTTTAAACGATTTTTTACGTAAAAACAGCCTCTCCTAGAATTTCAGCAGACATGGTGCTTACCCTATCTTGTAAAGCATAAAAAACTTACTAATTGAGGTGATGTAAAAAAAAGTAGGAGCCGTTTTTGAGAAAATCGCCAAAAAATTAAAAATGACACGAATAAACTACTACTTCCAGTTGACCGATTTTGATAAAAATGTTCGCGTCAAGGCCGATAGTAATAAATGTAACTTAAGATTCAACTTTCGAGTTCGTACGGTGTTCCGTTCTTGAGATATTCTGTTCATACACACACACACGCGCGCGCGCGCGCACACACACACACACGTACACACACACGCACACACACGCACAAACACACACACACACACACACACACACACACACACACACACACCAATCGCTAAAAACATGTTTTATTTTTGGTTCAGGGGTCTGAAAACGTTTTTCATGTCGATTTCGAAAATCGACAAGAAAACAGTATTTTCCTCCCTATATATTTATATAGGCAGATAAAAGTAAATACCAGAAAATTACAAATTACCGCTAAACTAAGCGTAATACAAAACAATGTTTGAAATAAAACTTAGGCTTATAGATTTTTTAATTTTCTACAACTTTTATTATACACTTTTGCTCTAAAATTCATAGAGCAATCTTTAAAAAAAATATTTTTTTACGAGAAAACAGCCTTTCCAAGAATTTCAGCAGACATGGCACTTTCTATATAATATATTGTAGAGCATAACAAATGTAGTAAATGAGGTGATTTTTTAAAAAATCGTAGGAGCAGTTTTTGAGAAAATTATCAAAGTTGGTCAACTGAAAGTAGCAATTTAATCATGTAATTTTTCACTTTTTGGGTTTTTTTTCAAAACGGCTATTACGATTTTTTTTGAAAATCGCCTCATATACTACATTTCTTTTTTAAATTTATTTATTTAACGTCGCATCAACTGCAACGGTCATTAGCGACGACGTTGGGGTGTAACTGAGTACAATGGAGGATGAAATGATTTTTGTAACTTATGAAAATATGCCGTGCCTGAGTGGGATTCGAATCCAAGACCGCATGATGAGAGGCGAGCACGTTACCAACTACGCCATTGCGGCCGGCACTACATTCTTTTATGCTCTATATGATAGGGTAGGCACCATTTCTGCTAAATTTTTGGGAATATTGTGCTTTCGTAGAAAAACTTATTTTACTTCATATTACAGCCTTAATATGCATTTAAGGGCAAAAATCTACAACTTTTTATCCTAACATTTCTTCGTGTAACGCTCAGTTTAGCGGTAATTAAAGATTTTTTGTTTTTTTCCTGTAAAAAATGGACTTTTTAAGATTTCAGCCTTAGTATGTATTTTACGACGAAAGTGTATGTGATGAAATTTATAGGAAATTGAACGAGCTACAACTTTTATTTAGTATAGCTTTTTTCTCTACAGAGCCTAGTTTTGCGTCAAAAAGTGATTTTTCGTAGCTTTAAGCCAAACTAAGTTTGGTTATCATTTTGCATTATTCGCTAATGATTGAAATTAGTGTTTTTGTTTATTTCTAATGTTTTATTATTAATGCTAGGTTATATTGTTCATTTTTTGCATTGCCTAGAGGAAGTCGTGTGAGTGTTTCATACAAGATTTTTAGCTATGAATGAGCCATCGAGAGACTGTCGTACAGTTTGGAAACACCTGTATATTCATTATAGGGAAGAGAAAGTAAAAAATATTTTTGACTAACAGTAAATGAATCCGCTACCTTTCGGTAACCAAATGCAGTCCCCATTAAGTTACTTACTCAATTAATCTTCCGTTACAAGTTTCACCACGTTCCGCATGTACTTTAAGAAATTCAATCTTAGATTGATGTTGATTTTCTTTCAACTAAGTTAAATTTATGTTAGGTTATGTTCTAAACGATGAGATTTGGGTATTTCATATTATACCCTAGTTAACGATGTTAAAATGGAAACGAATTGAACGGTATGAATTAGGATTTAACGACTGAAATCGAATGACTTAAACAAACTAACGATATGAAGTTGTTTTTATTTGTGTGCGTAATTTATTGAACGTTTTTGTCATTAGTTCGGTTATTATTAATTTTAATGCGTTTACTTTTGTAAACTGCTGTGATTGAATGACCTACCACGAAATTACATGTAGGCCTATTATTTTATAAGGTGTAACAAAAATTGGTAAGGTCATTTCTTTTCAGAATTCTTACACAAAAATCTGGTGTGGAACTCAAAAACAATTTTCTTTACGATTTTCTACGTATGTATAATCATTAGGAAACAATGTTGCTTAGGACATCAGCCGAAGGGCTGATTTGAACCTATAAAGGCTTTACTAAGTAAAACAAAGAGTGGGTGTTACAAAATTGCCTTCCTCACTGGGTGGAAAAGAAGACCAATGTTTATCAGCATGCTAGGCCCTCTAAAAAGCATCTACTGTGTCTGTCTACAACTTGATAGCCTACCGAAGAGGGGAGCAAAATGCAGATTGTAAAACCAATTCGCAAAACATACGAGGTGTGGCAATTAACTAATGAAACTGACGTTGTAAAAAGTTTTTTTTTATTTGATACATAATCACTTATTGTCACCTTCAATATAAACTTCTTCTCTACCCTACAACGCTCCATACGAATTTTCCTTTGTTGGAAACAGTGCTGAAAGTCATCTTCTCTCAGCTCCTTCAGGACACGTGCCGCTTTCTCTTTTACAGCTTCCACAGACTCAAATCTTGTCCATTTTAATGCAAATTTCACCTTAGGGAACAGGTACAAGTCACATGGTGCAAGATCTGGTGAATAGGGTGGATATTCTAACACTGAGATGCTGTACTTGGCTTGGAACCTCTTGACAGATAACGCGGAATGAGCTGGCGCATTGTCTTGGTGGAGAACCAATGATTTGTCCTTCCACATTTCGGGGCGTTTTTTCCTTACTCTTTGACGTAGTTTAGAAAGTACCTCAAGGTAGTAATATTGGTTAATTGTTTGACCTTCAGGAACCCAGTGAAAGTAAACAATCCCATGGATATCAAGAAAATCAATCATCATTGCTTTGAATTTTCACTTGCTCATTCGAGCTTTTTTGGCTCTCGGTGAAGTTCGGCTCTTCCAGTGTATGGATTGGCCCTTCGTTTCCGGATCATAAGTAAAAAACCACGTATCATCACATGTTATTATCTTCTACTTGTTCCATAAGGTGAAATCTACATTAAAAGAGACAAGATTTGATTCTGTGGAAGCTGTAAAAGAGAAAGCGGCACGTGTCCTGAAGAAGCTGACAGAAGATGACTTCCAGCAGTTTCCAACAATGGGAAATTCGCCTGGAGCGTTGTAGGGATAGAAAAGGAGTGTATATTGAAGGTGACAATAATTAAATTTATAGTAAATTAAAATATCTACAACTCTTAATTAGAGCATTTTTCTCTACAGAGCATAGTTTAGCGTGAAAGAGTGATTACCCGTATTATTAAGCCAAACTAAAGTTGATTTTCATTTTGCATCATTCATTCATTCATTAACCCATCCTAGTACGCGGTTTTGTCCATAGTTGGATGGGATAATTTCCACCACCTCTAGTGTAATAGGATAGTAGTTTACTGTAAGAAAATTTTTATTATTGTAATTTATTTTTTATGTAATGTGTAATATTATGGGAATAAATAAGTAATTATTATTTATGATTAAAATAAGATTTTTTGAGGTTAGTTTTTTGTTTATTTCTAATGTATTTTTATTAATGTTAGGTTATATTGTTAACTATTTGCACTGACGAGTGAAAGTCTTGTGAGTGTTCACATTAGATTTTTTTTTATATTTAAATTTAAAAATAAATTGATAAATTTTTCTTATGGACCTGTATAAGTTAGGTTAGATTACTCTAATGACGTAGTGAATTAGTTTAATACATCCTTTTAAATTATTTAAAAAGTGAAATGTCAGTCATTTGTAGATCTACAAATGTATGGTGCTAGGTCTACGAATATCATTAGTAATTTGTAGGTTATTAAAAAAATGAAATTATTGTTTTTTATTGAATCAATGCTACATTAATTCAACATCCAATAACGCTCAGGTTTCAAACGATTTGCCTTTCAATAATGCAACTACATTAATAAATTATTCAATATTGGTAATTACCAAGCCAGGCTTACCACATATTTACCTCTACCACATTATTATTTTTACTCTCTCTTGCCCAATATGAATATTGTGACATTGGGTGAAGAGTATAAAAAGTAGTTGGTGCTACTATCGGTTTCATAATCATTGACACCCGAGTTTGAACCCTTGCATCTCCAAAACTATGAGTCGTATTTTAACGCACTTTTCATCAAAATTTTGCTCATTTTATTCTGCGTTGAATTATAATAATCCTACATTTTTAATATAAATACGTAGGCCTACGTAACATAAATTTTGATTTATTAACAATATTCTGAACCCTTGTTATCTCGGTAACCGCTCGATCGTTCGGCACGGGCATCGTTTTGTTCAGCGTAAAAAACTTAGTACAAGTATGTTAATAACATGAAATATTGATTGGCCAATGTTGTGGTAGAATTAATAAAATTTTGAAAAATATACTAGGTAATGCGGGGGGTTGGCGCTACTATCCATGCTGCCTGAATCTGACTGTCTACCTGAATTGATACTGCAGTCTGTCAATTCAGGTAGACAGTCCGACAGGATGTCACGTACACAAACTGGCAACATGGATAGTAGCGCCCCCCCCGCATTACCCAGTCTATTTTTCAAAATTTCATAAATTCTACCAAACATTGGCCAATCAATATATCATGTTATTAATATATTTGTAAAAAGATTGTTTACGCTGAATAAAACGAAAATTGTCTTGTGCCGAACGATAGAGCGGTTACTGAGATAGCTAGAATTCAGAATATTGTTAATAATTCAAATTTTACTTAATGTACGAATTAAAAATTTCGTACACTCTGTAAAAGTATAATTGTCTGTTGTGTGTCAAAATTTTAAACTTTTCGGTCAAATATTTATTGAGTTACACGCCTCTAAACGCATGAAATTTGTTGCGGTATCAAAAAACCGGGTCTTTTTGTCTTCCAACCTCAAAATGGCAATTTTAAACCAAGTTAAAAATATATTACTATTATAATTCAACGCAGAATAAAATGAGCTAAATTTTGATGTAAAGTATGTTAAAATCCGACTCATAGTTTTGGAGATACAAGGGGTCAAACTCGGGTGTCTATGATTATGAAACCGAATGTAGTACCTAAGCTTTTTTTTACTTTTTAAGCATGTTTACTTTCTCTTGCCTAAATGAGTACACTGCGTGACCCATGGAATTTGACCATAGGGAAATAGCATTGATTTTCATTATTTTGTTAATATTTTCTTCCCACGAATAAATGAAGACTTCATATCGTTCTCACATATCAGAGTGCGTTCTGGTCCAGAGATATAAAGATAGGTGGGTCGAATCCTTCAGCGGAAGTTTATTTTTAGTGTTCAAAAACCATTTTGGAAGTAGGCTACGTATTAAAGAAAATTATTTACTTATTTTCTAATTTTGACACTTTGTTTTATCATCTAAATTTATTTACTTAAATTTGTTTGGAAGCAAATTCAGTATTACTCTAAATACCTAAATATTTCTTTCAGCAACATTTAATTTTCAGAGACAGCTGATTGTTGCAATAATTTTAGATTATTGCCACAATTTAGATTGTTGATGATAAAAAAATTGTCAAAATTGAAAAATAAATAAATAATTTTTTTAATATTTCATTATTTAATATTTTTAACTTCAAAAATTCTGGAAGTAGTCCGAAACAGAAATATGATACCTTGCATTTCAAAGAAAGAGTTGTAATAGAAATCATATGGGCAGCTGAAAAAACGACTTCAAATCGTGTTATTGTAAATAATAATAGTTGATAAAACGGGTTAGTTTCAAGAAATAGTTAGAAATATAGTGTACAAATAGTTAGGTATAGTAGAACTCTCTACTAGTATAATGTCGTCGACTGCCCCACCATTATCAGCGCCTGCAGACAGTTCCCGAACCTGCCTGCCGCGGGGAGCGCTACTAACGTGCAGTCAGCAGTGCCTCCCCTCCACCATGCAGTTCACTCACCGGTTGTATTGAAGCAGCCACACTGAACTACGAATCGCACTCACCATCCAGCTCCCGACCACACATATCAGAGTGCGTGAAAGAAAAAGCCCAGGCGAGACCGGACGCAACCCCTGGTCGAATATATAATCATTTAAGAACAAAGAGGTAGAGATGTAAAAGGCAATAGTCTTAGTTATCTCCTCTGTAAACAATGAATTTCATTATGCAGCCAAATACTGTGGAATATGAAGTGAATGTATCATTATTTTGCAGGGTGGAAAAGAGATGCTTACGAGGTGTGGTTAAATAACGAGACTGACATTGTAAAAAATTTAATTTTTATTTTGTGCATAATCACTTATTGTCACCTTCAATATACACTCCTTCTCTACTCCTACAACACTCCATGCGAATGTTCCATTGTTGGAAACAGTGCTGAAAGTCATCTTTTGTCAGCTCCTTCAGGACACATGCCGCTTTGTCTTTTACACAGCTTCCACAGACTCAAATCTTGTCCCTTTTAATGCAGATTTCACCTTAGGGAACAGGTAGAAGCCACATGGTGCAAGATCTGGTGAATAAGGTGGATGTTCTAACACTGAGAAGCTGTACTTGGCTAGGAACCTCTTGACAGATAACGCGGAATGAGCTGGCGCATTGTCTTGGTGGAGAACCCATGATTTGTCCTTCCACATTTCGGAGCGTTTTTTCCTTACTCTTTGACGTAGTTTAGAAAGTACCTCAAGGTAGTAATATTGATTAATTGTTTGACGTTCAGGAACCCAGTGAAGGTACACAATACCATGGATATAAAAAAAAAATCATCATTGCTTTAAATTTTGACTTGCTCATTCGAGCTTTTTTGGCTCTCGGGTGAAGTTCGGCTCTTCCCGTGCATGGATTGGTGCTTCATTTCCAGAACATAAGTAAAAAAACCACGTTTCATCACATGTTATTACCTTCTACCTGTTCCCTAAGGTGAAATCTGCATTAAAAGAGACAAGATTTGAGTCTGTGGAAGCTGTAAAAGAGAAAGCGGCACGTTTCCTGAAGGAGCTGACAGACGATGACTTCCAGCACTGTTTCAACAATGGAAAATTCGCATGGAGCGTTGTAGGAATAGAGAAGGAGTGTATATTGAAGGTGACAATAAGTGATTATATATAAAATTAAAATTAAATTTTTTACGTCAGTCTTGTTATTTAATGGCCACACCTCGTATTATAGGGCCTGGCATGTTGATAAGCATACTTTTCCACTCACTGAGGAAATCATTGGAAACCACCTCATTCTGTTTTATTCATTTTTTAAAGCCTTTAGAGGTTCTAAACAGCCATTTGGCTGATTTTATTTAACATTTATTCAATATTTTGAGTTAAATTATTAGTAAAATATGAATATCAACAAAAGAAATGTCTTGTTAAGGTTTTTACCTTATTTAAATTTTGCATTGTTTAAGCATTAAAAAGTAAGGGTTTATAAAGATTTACACTAATTTGTTAAAATTAAACTCATATTAAGTCAAATTGATCAGTGACGGTTAACTCTCAGTGACGGTTAAGGAAGATAATAACCTACTAACATCCAAGACAGGCCATTTGAACATTTTTATGGAACAAAAATATTAACTTAAAACTTTGTTTTATAAAATTACATCATTTCCGACAAGTTTTAGTTACTTAAATAATCTGGTGTGAAACACTCACACGACTTTATCTTGCCAATGCAAATAATGAACCACATAAACTAATATTAGTAATAAAACATTAGAAATATACCAAATTATTAATTTCAGTAAAACATAACCTCATTTTAATCATGAGTGAATGATGCAAAATGAAAATCAACCTCAGTTTGGCTTCATAATACAGAAACTCACTCTTTCACGATAAACTAGGCTCTGTAGAGAAAAATGCTGTAATAAAAAGTTGTAGATCTTTTAATTTTATTATATTTATTTAAGGTTGCATCGACTACAAGGCCATTAGCTACCATGTTACATATAACATGATATGTTTACATGTCATGTACATGTTAAATATGAGGTGTGGCTATTAAATAACGAGACTGATGTTGTAAAAAGTTTTATTTTTATTTTTTACATAGTCACTTATTGTCACCTTCAATATACACTCCTTCTCTATCCCTACAACGCTCCATGCGAATTTTCCATTGTTGGAAACAGTGCTGGAAGTCATCGTCAGTCAGCTCTTTCACTACACGTGCTGCTTTCTCTTTTACAGCTTCCACAGACTCAAATCTTGTCCCTTTAAATACAGATTTCATCTTAGGGAACAGGTAGAAGATAATAACACGTGATGAAACGTGGTTTTTACTTATGATCTGGAAACGAAGCGCCAATCCTTGCACTGGAAGAGCCGAACTTCACCGAGAGCCAAAAAAGCTCGAATGAGCAAGTCAAAATTTAAAGCAATGATGATAGTTTTTTTTATATCCATGGGATTGTGTACCTTCACTGGGTTCCTAAAGGTCTAACAATTAATCAATATTACTACCTTGAGATACTTTCTAAACTACGTCAAAGAGTAAGGAAAAAACACCCCAAAATGTGGAAGGACAAATCATGGATTCTCCACCAAGACAATGCGCCAGTCATTCCGCGTTATCTGTCAAGAGGTTCCTAGCCAAGTACAGCATCTCAGTGTTAGAACATCCACCTTATTCACCAGATCTTGTACCATGTGACTTCTACCTGTTCCCTAAGGTGAAATCTGCATTAAAAGGGACAAGATTTGAGTCTGTGAAAGCTGTAAAAGAGAAAGCGGCACGTGTCCTGAAGGATCTGACAGAAGATGACTTCCAGCATTGTTTCCAATAATGTAGAATTCTCATGGAGCATTTTAGGGGCACAGAAGGAGTGTATATTGAAGGTGACAATAAGTTAATATGTATAAAATAAAAATAAAATATTTTACAATGTCAGTCTCGTTATTTAATAGCCATACCACATACATGATAATGTTTAGGTGATCAGCCTGTAGGCTGGTTTGAACCTGTAGAGGTTTTACTAAGTAAAACCAGGAGTTACGTGGTTTACCATTGCCAACACTCACTGAGTGGAAAAGTATGCTTATCAGCATGCCGGGCCCTCTAAAAAGCACATACAGGGTGGACCAGGAGGAAAGAAAACTTTTTAACAGGTGATAGTAGACCTAAAAACAAGAGAAAAAGTTTATAAAAACATATGTCTGGAAATGCTACGTTAGCGAGATAAGTCTAGCGAAAGATTTCGCCCAGATTTTCACTCCGAGGATTAAATGAAACCGAATTAAAACAGTAATTAAGATAAACATTTGATCGTTTCATATGAATTTTGACTTGAAAAATTGATTAAACTAGGACCCAGAACTGTAAGTCCCTTAGTTTGTAAAATAACTTGCTTAAAACACAAAAATTTACTGTCAAAAACACGTTTTTTACGTTTGAGGCGCTATAATTCCATTAAATGGCTAACAAATGCATAAAATCCATGAACAACAATTGTAGAGAATTTAATTCTGAGAAAATTGATGTAAATGCAGTCAATAGCAAACAAATTCTAAATTAATCAATTCAAATTTAATTATAAGAAAACAAACACTGAGGCAAATGCACTTTGTTCAGTCTGAATGCAATAACAATAGCTGTTACTGTACCATGTCAGCTGATCAGTTTCAATTAAATTTGATTATTTATTATTTTATTACTTTATTATTAAGTTGGTAGCACTGATCATTGTTACTGTTGGTGGCTGCTTAAACACAGTATTTTCCATCCTGCAAATGATACCTTCACTTCATTCACCGCAGGGTCTACCTGTATAATGAAATTCATTACTCTCAGAGGAGATAACTCTGATTAGTGTCTTTTACACCTCTACCTCTTCTGTTGTTAAACGATTCAGTCATTTAATTGGGTGACCATGTGATAAGAAACAGAACTATTTATTTTAGCCCTGCAACTAACAGATTGATTGCAAATAATTTAACACTCGACTTGTCTGTTATGGACTTATATAAATACATATAAAATAAATTTCCTTTAAAATAAAAAATTTCAATCACTTAACATTACAACCTGTCAAAGAAAATAAATATTTACCATTCACATGTGTAATAATAACACTTACAATTTTATTAAACATGGACTCAAAAATTATACTATAGCTGTTGTTGGTTAGGTAATCAGCCTGTAGGCTGGTTTGAACGTGTAGAGGTTTTACAAAGTAAAACAAGGAAAGAGGTGGTTTACCATTGCCACAACTCACTGAGTGGAAGAGTACACTTATCAGCATGCCGGGCCCACTCTGCAAATGACACCTTCACTTCATTCACCACACAATCTAACTGTATTATGAAATTCATTACTTTCAGAATAGATAACTCTGATTAGTGTCACAGTACACCTCTACCCTCTTCTCTTCTTAAATGTTCTGTCATTTAATTGGCTGACCATGTGATAAGAAACACAACTATTTACTTTAGCCCAGCAGCTAACAGATTGAGTGTAAATAAATTGACACTTCACCTGTCTGTTTATGCGCAAATACTATACCTATAGAACTAATAAATAAAAACTTAGTATGGGTAATAAACAAAACAAAATTAAATATTGCTCCCATCGGGTTGGTCTAGAGGTAAAGTCGTCGCCAAAATCAGCTGTTTAACAGCTGATTTTCGGGAAGGTTCCTGGTTCAAATCTTAATTTTTTTTTAGGCGGAAAACCAGGACGGTTATCATCACCTGTTACTCTACACAAGGGTGTAAAGGGCCCAAGTGTAATTTTCTTATTATTACTAAAGGTCTTACATACTATAAGACCTGTGTTGTTGTTTAGGTCAACAGCCAAAAGAATGGTTTGAACCTCTAGAGGTTTTACTAAGTAAAAACGAGGAGTAGGTGGTTTACCATTGCCTTCCTCACTGAGTTAAAAGAGTATGCTTATCAGCATGCCTGGCCCTCCGAAAAGCACCTCGCTTTCCACCCTGCAAATGACACCTTCACTTCATTCACCACAGGGTCTGGCTGCATAGTGAAATTCATTACTCCTAGAGGAGATAACTCTGACTAGTGTCTTTTACACCTCTACCTCTTCTGTTCTTAAATAGTTCAGTCATATAAGTGGCTGACTATGTGATAAGAAACAGAACTATTTTTTTTAGCCCTGGACCAAACAGAGTGCAATTAAAATAACACTGCACCTACCCGTTTTGGGCATACTATAAGACCTAACAGAAATATCACAGAAAATTAAATAAACAATAAGATTTACATAAAAAGAAAATTTATATTAAAGAAACTAATACATACAAACATAAACTTAAATCTAATATCACACTTGGAATAAATAACATTTATAACTTATAAAATTAAAATCTTACAAACTAGTATCACAGCCAACAAAATAAAATTTACATGAAAGGTAATATCACAGATCTGTAGGGTAAAAAAAGGCTGTAAAGGGGCCACAAAAATAAATAAAAACATACACAAATACACATATAAAATTAAAACTAATATTTCTATTTCACTATCAGACACTGTTATACACTGATGGATCTAAGAAATCTTAACGTTAAGTCCAAAACATGGCTATCGTCGCCGAGTACATCTCGTAACTCGAAGGGTATTTTAAATCACCGACGCAGAGCTGCGTAGCAGACGCAATCTACCAACACATGTTTGATTGTCAAAGGACAATCGCATCTGCCACACTTTGGAGCATCACCAGACGTCATGAGATACCCATGCGTTAATCTGGTGTGCCCAATTCTAAGTCGCGCGATGACAACTTCTTCCCTTCTGTTCTTTCTCAGCCACGTAGGCCAAGGCTTAACGTCATGTTTTATTTCACGTAGTTTGTTGCCATGAGAGTCAGTCCGTTCAAATCCTAGTAAAGGTAGTTACTTTTATACGGATTTGAATGCTAGACAGTGTTTACTGGTGTACTTTGATGGTTGGGGTTCAATTAACCATACACTCTCAGGAATGGTTGGCCTGAGTCTGTACAAGACTACACAGTCTCATTTACATGTCATACACATCATCCTTATCTCATTGGGTCATGGGGTTGCTTATTGTTCTGAATTGAACAGATTGTAACGTACACAAATTCGGAATAAAAAAAAAAAAAAAAAATTGCTAACAGTAAATCCAATATTTATGAAAAAGCAGGTGTTTGTAAGATTAAATGTGATTCAAGAAAATTGTGATGAATTTTATACAAAAATAAATCTTTATAATGCATCCTGCAGTTTGAAATTATTTCTATTTCATATAATGAATTAATATAATAATTTCACCAACCTTCTTTTTAAACTGTGTCATCTTCATTTTTATTCTTACTTACACGTGTTTCGGTGGATCCACCATCATCAGAGTAAATAAAAAAATTGAAACTAAAAACTTTTATCTCACTTATTTAAAATTTACAGAAGATGATACATCTTCAGTCACTTGTAAAAAACTGGTTTAAAATAAATTTCTTTTAATTTATCCCTTCTCATATTTACTGTAGATAGCAGCAGCAGTCAATATCACTTAATCATTCCTAAATTTGACCTGTTCATTCAAAATGTTCTGCTTTTGCTCTTTTAAATATTTATAAATGTGGAACATCTCATATTTTTCAATTTTATTTTCATTTTCTATATTACACTGTTCTATTACATTAAATAGTTTATCCATTTCACCAAATTTATGTTTTTCCTCTTTTATATGATTGGTATAGTTAGATATTATAGCAGTATTAGCCAAGACAAAGAAAGAACTAGAGGATCTTGGAAATGGAATGGATGAGATCTTGAGAAAGGATTACTTCATGAAAATTAATAAGAACAAAATGAAAGTGTTGTGCAGCAGCAAGAGTGGTTTAGAAGAGATGGGAAATTTAAAAGTAGGCAACGAAAACATACAGGAAGTTAGGGAATTCTGCTATCTAGGCAGAACTGATAAACTGAAAGTTTATCAGTTTTATCTTGACATGCCTATACTCCCTTTGGAGTCTCTTGGATGCAAGCGGAAAAAAACTGCATCAACTTTTATTTTTACTTACATGTGTTTCGGTGGATTCACAATCATCAGAGTAAATACCATATAATTGAAACTAAAAACTTGTTTTATTAAAAATCTACAGAAAACGATACATCTTCAGTCATTTGTATAAAACTGACTTAAAATTAATTTATTTTAATTTTCCCTTCTCATATTTACTGTAGAAATCAGCAGCAGTCAATATCACTTCATCATTTCTAAATTTGACCTTTTCATTCAAAATGTCCTGCTTTTGCTCTTTTAAATATTTATAAATATGGAACATCTCATATTTTTCAATTTTATTTTTATTTTCTATATTACATTGTTCTATTATATTAAAATGTTCATTTATTTTACCAAATTTATGTTTTTCTTCTTTTATATGATTGATATAGTTAGATATAATGTAGTCACATTTCAGTGCTTTTTTATGTTCATTATACCTCACTTGAATTTTATAGAGATAATCAAGAACATCTACGAGCTTATAAATGTGGAAAACAGAAATCTAATTACGCACAATATGTTTGTTTAAATAAATAACAACAAATTTTCTAAATTAAATAGGTATTACTGTTCTGGAAATAAATGACAATAAATATAAATTCAAACTTTAGAAAAATGCATATATTAAAAAAATAATAATTTAATAAATGAACGGTTACAATTTGACAATGATATTTGGTTAAGATTTATCGTAAATTTATGTATAATAAAATTTAATTCCAATTTATGATACAGTTAGATTTTCTATTTTATAATCAGTTTGATTCAAATCAAACCACTGACACATGGACGATGTTGTCTTCATAAATATTTCTAGAAACTTTCATTAATATTACCTGAAGAAGCGATGCATACCACAGGGAAGTGCTTGTAAAGAAGAAAATACGAAAAGCAGTGTAAGGTAAATACAAAGTTTTTTTTATTTATACAAAAAAAAAAATCTGGTGTGAAACACTCCCACAACTTTCTCTTGCCACTGCAAATAATAAACAATAATCCTAACAATTAGTAATAAAACATTAGAAATAAACAAACAACTAACCTCAATAAACATAACCTAATTTTAATCATGACTGAAAGACGCAAAATGAAAATCGACATCAGTTCGGCTTAAAAATACGGAAAATCAATCTTTCACACTAAACTAGGCTCTGTAGAGATAAATGCTCTATATAAAAGTTGTAGATCTTTTTATTTCCTATAAAATTAATAATATGCAGTTTAGTCGTAAAATGCATTATAAGGCCGAAATCTTTAAAAAGTCGATTTTTCACACGTTTTCATGAGAAAAAACAGAAAATTGCTAATTACTGCTAAACTAAGCGTTATAAAAAAAAAATTACAATAAAAGTTGTAGGTTTTAAAAGTTTCTACAACTTTTATTATAAAAATTTTTGCGCTAAAATGCATATTAAAGCCGTAAACTTAAGAAAACAATTTTTTATGTGAAAACAGCCTCACCAAGAATTTCAGCAAACATGGCGCCTACCCTATCTTGTAGAGCATAAAAAATTTAGTATACCGGGCGATTTAAAAAAAAATCGTAGGACAAGTTTTTGAGAAAATCGTAAAAAAATGAAAAATTACACGAATAACTACTACTTCCGGTTGACAGATTTTGATGAAAATGTTCGGGTCGGGTCCGGTAGTGGTATGTAACTTAAGTTTCAAGTTCGTACAATGTTCCGTTCTTGAGATATTCTGCTCACACATACACACTTTAAAATTATTAAAGAATTTAGGCAGGAAGACCAAGGGAATATTAATTGTTTGTTACACAGTATATCCGAAGAGGATTGGAAGACTGTTTTCAATTCTTCTGACATTAATCAGAAATATCATAATTTTATTGAAACATTAAAATTTCATTATAATAATAGTTGTTCAATTAAAAAGAAAGATGTAAAAAATATTGTCAGTAAAACAGATGAGTGGGTCACAGGGGAAATTTTGAAAATGAGGTCTGAAGTTAGAGATGTATACTCAGATTTTCTTTCACATAGGACTACCTTTAACAAACAAAGGTACAAAACTATTAACAAAAATTATGCCAGAGAAGTCCAAAGAGCTAAATGCAAAAAAACTGCTGAAGTCCTTCATAAATCACCAAATTTAAACTCAGCAATATGGGAAATAATAAATAAGAATCGAGGTGTAGTTAGCAACAAAAGTTTTACTGACATATCTAATATTTTTAACAAAAACAATGAACTTATAGACAATGTTGTAGAAGAAATTTATAATTATTTTAACAAATAACAGGAAGTAGCTTTAAAACTTAAACAACAGATTAGGGAAACAGTGGGATGTTATGATCCAAAAGGTAACAAGGTAGTAAATGAATTCTTATTTAGCCTAGTTTCAAGTGAGGAATTAGAATCAGTTATTGATAGTTTGAAAAGTAAGAAAACATGTGGGTTAGATGGGATTTCTAGTATAATTGTTAAAGAGTGTAAACATCTTTTAATTACTCCTCTCCTTCATTTGATTAACTTCTCACTCGAAGCAGGTGTATTTCCAAACAAACTGAAGGAGACTAAAATATTGCCTATATTTAAGAATGGAGATAGCCAGTTAGTTGAAAATTATAGGCCCATAAGTATTTTAAACACAATCAGTAAAATTTTTGAAAAGGTAGTATTTATTAGGTTAATTAGTTTCTTGACTGAAAACCTAATCATCTCAGAAGATCAGCATGGTTTCCAAAAAGGTAGATCAACTAAAACTGCAATTGTTTCACTTGTGGAGCAAGTAGTTGATAACATATTGGATGCCGGGGAGAAAGCATTGGCAGTGTTTCTGGATCTGAGTAAAGCTTTCGATTGTGTTGATCATGAAATTTTATTGAAAACACTAGAGTCATTAGGCGTTAGGGATGTAGAATTGAAATGGTTTCAATCTTACCTTATTAATAGATTACAGTGTGTGGAGTTAACTAGGGTTGTTAGAGGGAAACTTACAAAGGTTGTATCTGGAAAGCTTGAAGTCAAAGCAGGCGTTCCACAAGGGTCAGTTTTAGGTCCAATTCTGTTTCTATTGAACATTAATAGGTAACCAGAAGTCATACCTAATGGCAGAGCTTTGTTGTTTGCTGATGATACTTCAGTAATCAGTAACAGTTTACTGGTAGATGCTCTTGAAGTAAATATACATGTTAACATAGAGTCCGTAGTACAGTTCTTGAATCAAATGTTATTAACAGTTAATGGAAAAAAGTGTCAGTACTTGCAGTTTAAAAATAAACATAACGTTAAAGAACGTAGTGAAGTGGATGTATTTATTCATAATAATACGTAGTTTAGAGCATGTAGAAACAGTGAAATTCCTGGGAGTATCTTTAGATAGATCTTTGTCTTGGGACTTCTATACCAATCAAGTTTATAGTAAAATATCATCTGGGGTATTTGCACTAAAACAAATTGCCAGATTAAATGATAAAAAATTACTAATGGCAGCTTATCATGGCCTCATTCTGTCTCATATCCATTATGGGTATCTTAGTATGGGGTGATTCTAGCATGGGTAATATGAATAGGGTTTTTAAAATTCAAAAGAAAGCTATTAGGTGTATGGTGGGAGCTAACCAGCTAACCTCATCCACACCACTATTTAAGCAGCTTAAATTGCTTACAGTTCCCTCCTTCTACATTTTTGAGGTGATTATGTATGTTAGGCAAAATAATTTTATGCAGAATTTCAATGTTCACAATCATAACACGAGAAACAGGAATGATTATTATGTGGCTAATCACTCCACAAAATTGTTTCAACAAAAACCTACTTATGCAGGGAGAAAATTCATGAATAAATTACCCCAATTTTTAAAATTTTGTGAGGATTTGATGAATTCCTGTAAAAAAAATCTGAAAAATTACTTGATCGGTTAAACTTTTTATAGCGTACAAGAATTTATTTTTTGATTGTAGTGATACATTGTGTGATTCTTATATGTATTTCAGGTGTTATATCCGACATGTCCTATACTCCTCCTGGAGTCTCCAGGGCGCAAAAAAAAACCATTGACCAATAGCTAAAAACTTGTTTTTTGGATTCATGGGGTCTGAAAACATGTAGATCCAGTGAAAACTCGATTTCAAAAACCCGACATGAAAACAATACTTTCCTTCCTATGTATTCAAATAGGCAAGAGAAAGTAAAAATTTATGTAAACGTAAAACAAATTCGCGAACGCAGTAACCCGCGTAAAACCGAAACTGTAATCGAGAAATCCATGATGGAGGATGTTCTAATATATCGACTAATATCGATAGTCTTACTGCGCCTATCGATAGTCTACTATAATATATTGACCATTAATCTCGAATCTAGGTAATGGTGTGACATCTGTGAAATTTGGATGTCAGATTCAGTTACAGTTTGCTATGTAATCTGTTATAATTAAATGTTCACAGTCATATATATATTATGAAATTTGTTTAATTTTAATATTTATTTGAAAGTAAGTTAATAATTTATTCAATTTTGTGGTATTATAAGAGAACTTTATCGATGTTGCATTTGTTAAGTAACACAATAATTTTGTAGTTGGATACGTTTAGATGAATTATACTGACATTATTTAACTGTTTTTATGAATTTAACCGTATTTATTTATCTAAGTCAATCATAAATAGCGTGTGTACTCAGAAATAATTTAAAAGAAAGGTTAGGCCGCTTAAAATGTTTGCCTAACCTAAAAATCTGGTGTGAAACTCTCGCATAACTTTCTCTTCCCAGTGCAAATAATTAACAACAAACCTAACATTAATGATAAAACATTAGAAAGAAACAAAAAACTAACCTCAATAAACATAACCTTATTTTAATCATATATGAAAGACGCAAAGTGAAAATCGACCACTGTTTGGCTTATAAATACGGAAAATCACTATTTCACGCTAAACTAGGCTCTGTAGAGAAAAATTCTTTAAATAAAAGTTCTTTCAATTTTCTATAAATTTAATTATATACACTTTTGTCGTAAAATGCGTACTAACGCCGAAATTTTAAAAAAATCAATTTTTCACACGTTTTCGTATGAATATAAAATCGCTAATTACCGCTAAACTAATTTTTATACAAAAACATGTTTGAATTAAAAGTTGTAGGATTTTAAATTTTCAATAACTTTTATTATAAACATTTTTGCGCTGAAATGCATATTAAAGTTGCAATCTTAAATTTCTTTTTTTCCAGCCTTACCAAGAATTTCAGCAAACATAGCACCTACCCTATCTTGTAGAGCATAAAAAGTTCGGCAATTGAAAAAAAAAATCAGGCAATTGAAAAAAAATTGTAAGACCAGTTTTTGAGTAAATCGCAAAAAATTACATGTGAAAAATAATTAATCGTGAAAATTATTAAAAATAATTAATCGTGAAACATTACACGAATAAACCACTACTTCCGGTTGACCAATTTTGATGAAAATGTTCGTGTTATGTCGGGTAGTGGTATGTAACTTAAGTTTTAAGTTTATACGATGTGCCATTCTTAAGATATTCTGTTCACACACAAAGACTAATCGCTAAAACCATGTTTTTTTGGGTTCAGGGGGTCTGAAAACATGTAGATCCGGTGAAAACTCGATTTGTTAAAATCGACATGAAAACAATACTTTCCTTCCTATATATTCATAGAGGCAAGAGAAAGTAAAAAACTAACCTCAAAAAACATAACCTTATTTTGGTAATTATGTAGAATCAGGGCCCGTCTCCGATTGTAACGATTATTTTTGAAATTGATACTTTTTTGGGCGCTGAATCCGAATATGAAATTAGTTATAAGCCATTTTTTTTATCATCTCTGCCGATATAACCTCACTTTTTATTAATTTTCAATTTTGCCGTTATATTTCCCTTCATTATTGTATAAATGCTCACAACCAATTAATAATGTCGCTATATTTATTATTATTATTTTCGTATATTCCCCTTACGGAGAGTGCTAAAAACACAAAAATCTAGCTCTTGGTGGTGGCTGTGTTCCTCCTTTTAGCTTCCCAAAAACCTTTCATCCTCTCACTGTGCGCCTTTTTTTCTTCGTCTGTGTCCATTTTCGCTCATTTCTTTTGGCTTGCGATCTGACCTGAATTTCCTGGTTTCTGATTTTTTCTCTACAATTTTTGCGCTCGTGAATGTCTTCTTTTGTGATGCACAATTCTTGCAGGTCTTCCATAGTTTCTTTGTACCAAGAGGTGCCCAACTTTGAAGTGGAAATTATGTTTAATATTCTTTTTGTCAGTCTGGTGTCACTCATTCTGGCTATATGTGTAAGCCTGTATAGTTCTTCTGTGGGTCTTTTTTGCCAGAAGTTTTCTGTGAAAACTGCACCGTGTATTTTCCTCAGAATTTTCCTTTCTTGCTTTTTAATGTCTTTTAATTTTTGCCATTCCCCTGGTACTCGTGGTTTCTGATGCGTATAAGTCTTCTGGTAGAACCACCGTATTGTAGTGTCGTAACTTTGTAGCTGTGGAGATGCATTTTTTATTGTAGTGAGACCAGGTGAGTTTGTACGCTTTCTGTAATTTTGAAACTCTTCCTCATTTAATTTTGTGTTGAGACCAAATTTTTGCATAATTTCTCCTAGATGTTTGAACTCATTGACTTATACAATTTCACCGTTTTTTGTTTTTAGGGGGAGTTTGTCTGAGGACTTTGTATCAAAAAACTGTGTTTTTTCATAGGAAATTTGGAGCCGAGTTTTCATGACACGTAGTTGAATTCCCTTGACTTCTCTTTCCCATGTACAAATTATTTTTTCTAAAACTGCATTAAATAGAATGGGGGAAAGGCCATCACCCTGCCTGACGCCGGTTCTGATTTCAAAGGGCTCTGATAGTTCTCCCATAAATTTGACCTAGGAGATGGTATTAGTAAGGGTATCTCGGATCAGATCTCGAGTTTTACGGTCTACCTTCATCTCCTCTAGAATTCGGAAGAGTGTGTCTGTCGCTATATTTACAAATGTAATTTTTTTTTTGTTCACGAATTGACCAGCTATGGATCACGTTACCAAGTTGTTCCTCTGGCCTACTGTATTTGCCAGCTTCCCTTGCGTTTGGCCCATAACGCCTTCATTCTCGCGCTTTGTTGCTGTCTCCTCTCCTCTGACCATTCACCGCCATTGCCCCGGCGCATCCTCCTGCTCTCGATCGCCCCAGATTCCCTTATCACTGCTCTGTAGAGCTCTCTGTCCTGTGTGTCCCGCGGTGTTAATCCTATCTGTTCCAGATCCAGTTTAGTTTCTTTGGCCCATGTGTAGTTCCTCTTTCCCCGGTTTACAAAGTCGAATACCTGTTTGACCAATCTATTGTTACTCATCCTGCTGAGATGCCCAAATTACAAATGTAATTTATTAATCATTAAAAAATATATTTATTAATGATTTACAACATTAAAACTAACTGTAACCTATGACGTCATCACTCGTACCACATAATGGTGTACACCGAAAATTAACCTTTATTATTTAGTAAATGGTGAGTACGTTATCGGTTATTATACGCAGTTATAATTGCACATGACGACCGTTAACCTACTCATAATAAGGTTATTGGTTACTATATGCAGGTTTACAGGCTAACTTTTTTATAAAAAAAATCTGGTGTGAAACACTCACACAACTTTCTCTTGCCAATGCAAATAATTAACAATAAACCTAACATTAGTTATAAAATATTAGAACTAAACAAAAAACTAACCGTAACAAACATAACCTTATATTAATCATGAGTGAAAGACTCAAAATGAAAATTACCTCAGTTTGGCTTAAAAATTCGGAAAATCACTCTTTCATACTAAACTAGGCTCTGTAGAGAAAAATGCTTTAAATAAAAGTTGTAGATCTTTTTATTTCCTATAAAATTAATTATAACACTTTGGTCGTAAAATGCATTCTAAGGCCGAAATCTTAAAAAGTCCATTTTTTACACGTTTTCGTGAGAAAAAAAAAGAAAGTCGCTATTTACTGCTAAACTAAGAGTTATACAAAAAATGTTTGAATTAAAAGTTGTAGAATTTTAAATTCTCTACATTTTTTATTATATAAATTTTTGCGCTAAAATGCATATTAAAGCCGTAATCTTAAAAACCAATGTTTTTACGTCAAAACAGCCTCACCAAGAATTTCAGCAAACATGGCACCTACCCTATCTTGTAGAAAATAAAAAATTTAGTAAACCGCGATTTTAAAAAAAATCGTGTCGAGTCCAGTAGTGGTATATAACTTAACTTTAAAGTTTCAAGTTCGTACGATGTTCCGTTCTTGAGATATTTTGTATACACACACACACACACACACACACACAGACCAATCGCTAAAAACATGTTTTTGGGTTCAGAGGGTCTGAAAACGTGTAGATCCTGTGAAAACTTGATTTCGAAAAATCGACATGAAAACAATACTTTCCTTCTTACATATTCATATAGGCAAGAGAAAGTAAAAAAGGAGACTGGCCCAAAGTGCCTTTCCTGCAAGTCCCAATTCGTTAGTCTGAGTGTAGCCATTCGAAAGTTATAACATTTTTGTATTGAAATTTGACGTACATTTGAATTTTTTTTTGAAACAGGAAAATACAATAATTAGTTGTATAAAAGATAGAGAAGTCGAATATGTGCTGAAATACTACTAATTTTAAGGGCTATTTGGCTATTATTTTACAATTAGATAACGGGTGTTTCAAAAAGGACGCACTTCGAAGTTTTAGAACGCTAATTTATTACATTAAGTAATTACAGATTATACTAATTATACGGTATGAAATTATTACCTTTATAACATTCAGATTACCTTTAAAACTTCACAATAAATGTTCAAAATGACTTCCTCCGCTTGTAATGCAAGTTCGGACACGTTTCATAACATTTGCAGCCACTTTTCGTAGTGTTTGCTCATGAATGTTTGTAATCTCGCTTTCAATATTAGCCTTCAATTCTTCAATTGTATGAGGATTGTTTTTAAAAACCTTACTCTTTAAATTCCCCCAAAGAAAAAAATCCGCAGGAGTAAGATCTGGGGATCTTGGTGGCCACAATCCTTTTGATATCACACAATGGCCAAAAAATTCTCGTAACATATTCAGCGTTTCAGTAGAAGTATGGCACATTGCGTTATCCTGCTGAAACCAACAATCTCGATCGTGTAATTCTAACAACGCTATAAATTGTTCAATTAAGTTGCGGTACACCACACCATCTACAGATGTGTCAAAAAATAAAGGCCCAACAATATGACACCGGGAGATCGCACACCAAACACCAATTTTACATGCGTGTAGTGGACGTTCATGAAATGTGTGAGGATTATGAGCGCTCCATATTCGGCAGTTTTGGCTGTTGATGTAACCATCCAAGTGGAACCTTGCTTCGTCACTGAAATAAACACGATCTAATATTTCAACACCGTTGTCATTAACAAGAGAATGCATCCAACGACAATACTGTATACGTTTCCCATGGTCAACTTCTTTCAGTTCATGAACAACACCGATGCGGTAAGGATGCAGATTTAAGTTTTTTGTAGCCCTTAAAGCGGAAGATAGTGATAATCCAGCGCGTGAAGATAACTTTCTAAGTGATTTGCCGGGTGAGGTAGTCAAACGTTGTTTCACATCGTCCAAAATTTGTTCTGTTAACACTGATGGTCGACCTGTGCTTTTCCGATCTTGTACACTGCCAGTCTCACGAAATTTATTAATCAGACACGATGTTGTGGTGTTATTAGGTACTTCAGAATTGGGAAATTTTAACTAGAACTCGTCTTTCACTCGTTCTTAAGATTTATACGCGCAATAACTTTCAATAATAAAAACACGTTCATCCTTTGAAAAAACCATGTTTGAACTTATACAGACACTACAGACACAAATGAATACTGGGATAGCACTAGTTCATGTCAGTAATACACAATGGGTCAACAATGAGTATGGTAGTGCCAACTGTTATTTGGGAGAAAAAATATTCCCTATGCAGAAAATATTAACCCTTAAACTTCGAAGTGCGTCCTTTTTGAAACACCCGTTAGTTTAACAAATGTGTAAGGGACCAAACTCAATAATGTGAAAAGTAGCTATGTCCTTAAACTTTTGACAGACATTGTATTGCTTTCATGTCGATTTTTCTTAATAGAGTTTTCATCAGATGTACAAGTTTTCAGACTTCCTGAACCTAAAAAACATGTTCTTAGCGATTGGTCTGTGTGTGTGTGTGCGCGCGCGCGTGCGTGTGTGTGAACAGAATATCTCAAGAACGGAACATTGTACAAACTTGAAACTTTAAGTTAGATACCACTAGAGGACCCGACACGAACGTTTTCATCAAAATCGATCTACATGAAGTAGTAGTTTATTCGTGAATTTTTTACTTTTTTAGATTTTCTCAAAAACTGGTCCTAAGATTTTTTTTAAAATCGCTTCGTTTATTAAATTTTTTATGCTCTACAAGACAAGGTAGGAGCCATGTTTGCTGAAATTCTTCGTGAGGCTGTTTATATGTAAAAAATTGTTTTTTTAAGATTTTGACATTAATATGCATTTTAGCGCAAAAATTTATATAATAAAAAATGTAGAAAATTTAAAATCCTACAACTTTTATTTCAAACATGTTTTTATATAACGTACAGTTTAGCGGTAATTAGCAATTTTCTATTTTTTTCTTACGAAAACGTGAAAAATCGATTTTTTAAATATTTCGGCCTTAGTATGCATTTTACGACAAAAGTGTATACTGTATAATCAAATTTATAAAATATTAAAAGATCTACAACTTTTATTTAGTGCATTTTTCTCTACAGAGCCTAGCTTAGCGTGAACGAGTGATTTTCCGTATTTTTAAGCCAAATTAAGGTCGATATTCATTTTGCGTCTTTAACTCATGATTAAAATTAGGTTATGTTTATTGCGGTTAGTTTTTTGTTTATTACTAATGTTAGGTTTATTGTTAATTATTTGCATTGGCAAGAGAAAGTTGTGTGAGTGTTTCACACCGTATTTTTAAAATTGCCTTATTTACTAAAATTTTTATGCTTTACATGGTAGGTTAGGTGCCATGTCTGCTGAAATTCTTGGGAAGGCTGTGTTCTCATAGAAAATTGTTGTTTTTTAAGATTGCGGTTTTAATATGCATTGGCAAGAGAAAGTTGTGTGAGTGTTTAACACCATATTTTAAAAATTGCCTTATTTACTACATTTTTTATGCTCTACATGGTAGGTTAGGTGCCATGTCTGCTGAAATTCTTGGGGAGGTTGTATTCTCATAGTAAATGGTTTTTTTAAGATTGCGGTTTTAATATGCATTTTAAGACAAAAGAGTATATAATCAAAGCTGGAGACAATTTAGCTACAACTTTTTTTTTAAACATGGCTGGCCTGTTGGCATAGTGGTTAGCACAACTGGCTTCTACTCCGGGGTCCTAAGTTCGATTCCTTGTCAGGTCTGGCATTTATTCATCACTCATTTTTATATACAATCATTCAACCATTTGCATTAGCGGAAATTGCAAAGCAGTCAAACGTAAATCAAAAAAATCTGGTGTGAAACACTCACACAACTTTCTCTTGCCAATGAAAATAATTAACAATAAACCTAACATTAGTAATAAAACATTAGAAATAAACAAAAAACTAACCTCAATAAACATAACCTAATTTTAATCATGAGTGAAAGATGCAAAATAAAAATCGACCTGTTAGCTTAAAAATGCGGAAAATCACATTTATAGGAAATTAAAAGATCTACAACTTTTAATTAAAACATTTTTCTCTACAGAGCCTAGTTAAGCGTGAAAGAGCGATTTTCCGTAGTTTAAGGCGAACTGAGATCGATTTTCATTTTGCGTCTTTCATATATGATTAAAATTAGGTTATGTTTATTGAGATAGTTTTTTTGTTTATTTCTATTGTTTTATTAATAATGTTAGGTTTATTGTTAATTATTTGCGTTGGCAAGAGAAAGTTGTGTGAGTGTTTCACACCAGATTTTTGTAAAAATAAGTCCTATAGGTTATCGTTTGTTATTTGCAGTTTTAAATGAAAGGTTATCGGTTAGTGTACGGATATTAATATTTTCGTACAGCTTGTAATGACATCACAGTATATTAAAAGGTTAGATGTTAGTCGGTTACCAATTTCATCAATATGCAAATATTCAAATACACATCTTTGATGAATTGGTAAAATTAGTTGAAATAGCGACATTTTAACATTTTAGTGTTCATTTAAAGTGTAAATTAATTCAAATAAAACGGCAAAATTGAAACATGTATGAAAAAGTGAGGTTATTTCGGTACATAATCTTTCACAATCATAACACGAGAAACAGAAATGATTATTATGTGGCTAATCACTCCACAAAATTGTTTGAACAAAAACCTACTTATGCAGCGTGAAAATTCATGAATAAATTACCCTAATTTTTAAAATATTGAGAGGATTTGAATTCCTTTAAAAAGAATCTGAAAAATTATTTTATCGGTGAAACTTTTTATAGCAAGAATTTCTTTGTTGATAGTAGTGATACATTGTGTGATTCTTATATGTATTTCAGGTGTTATAACTGACATGTCCTATACTCCTCCTGGAGTCTCCAGGGCGCAAAAAAAAAACATGATAGAAAAGGGCTTATAACTAATTTCATGGTGATTTGCGAGCAAAAATAATTTAATATTCGGATTCAGCACCCAAAAAAGTATCGATTGCAATAAAAATTATTACAATTAGTGACTGGCCCTGATTCTATATAATTACTGAAAGGGTTAACACACGCGTATGACCCCCTTTTTCTAGATTCTATTGTAACATAAATTTATGTATACGAATGTAAACAATTTTTTTTTATATTCCAGATATTTTTACCGTTATTTATTTCATAATAATTAAAAGATAAATATACTTAAAGGAAAATGTTGAATGAAGTGGATCCGTGCGATATTTTAGAGGAACGAATCAAAGCTCTTGAGTTGAAAGTATTCGGAGAAACGCCGGAAAGCTACGATACAACGACTGACGTAGTCGATATGTTAACGAAAAGTCAAAATCTCACATCGTCAGTCATATCGAGTCATGATAAAATCAATAAAATGGTAAAACGATTGGATCAACTGGAATTAATTCTCGATCCGTTATACGAAGATTCGTTACTCGATAACGCGACGAAAATTGAAATCATCTTACAAATGGAAAACGATATCGAAAATACTTTAACGTATCTGAAAGAAATTGAAAATAAAAGTAACGTACTTGAAAGCGAACAAATTCGTAACATACCAAAAACAGAAGGTAGATTAAATATTTTATTAAATAATCTATTGGAAAATAAAGAAAAGTGCGAACACGTCACACAAAGTGTTAACGATCTGTTAAAACATTATAATGATGTTATTATTAATTTTACGAAAACATTTGCGCAACTCAATGATGTCGTAACCGATCTGGAAATACAAGCGGAGTTAAAAAAGAAAGTTGTTGATGAATGAATTGTTTATTTCAGTTTGGAAAAAAACTCTTGTGTTAAAAGATAGGCTTATTGTTTTGTTTATTATAATTATTTAATGTAATAGTTAGCATTATAACAGCAGAATCCATATTAATATTTTGTTTTTTTGTACATATATAAAATTCAAAAATAAATCTTTATCTTTATGTTTCCTGCAGTTTGAAATTAATTCTATTTTATACCGGGTGATTCAAAACTATACGGCAATCTCTTGGGATCTCATTCTATAGCTAAAAATAAGAAAAAAAGTTCATATAAACATATGCCTGAAAACGCTTAGTTAGCGAGTTACGGCTAGCGAAAAATTTCACCTAGAACTCTGTACCCTCGGTGAATTAAGACCGTATAAAAATGTTAAAGGTAGTTACAAAGATACAAATACAATTGTTTCTTATGTTTTTTAATCTGAAAAATTGAATAAATCTGGTTCCAGAGCTGTAAATGCAATACTTTTAGAGATATCTTACATAAAACACAAGAATTGGTGCAAAGAAATAACACATTTTTGTGTTTAATGTAAGATTACTTCCATAAATGGTAAATAAAGGTGTATTTTTTCTTAAATAAATTTGTAGAAAATTTAATTCTGAAAAGATTCATGAGAATTACTCAGGAAAAAAATGAATAATAGATATTGAAATTTCGCTTTTTTTAAAATCAAAACAGACGCACATTCTTAAATGCATAAAATATTAGGTTGGGAGTAACAGCTGATCATTATCAGCTGTTACTCCCAACAAAAAATATTAATTAATATTTTATGCAGTTAAGAATGTGCGTTTTATGTGCGTCTGTTTTGATTTTAAATAAAGCGAAATTTCATTCTAATTTGAATATCTATTATTCATTTTTTCCTGAGTAATTCACATGAATCTTTTCAGAATTAAATTTTCTACAAATTTATTTAAGAAAAAATACACCTTTATTTACCATTTTGGAAGTAATCTTATGTTAAACACAAAAATGTGTTATTTCTTTTCACCAATTCTTGTGTTTTATTTATGTAAGATATCTCTGAAAGTAATGCTTTACAGCTCTGGAACCAATTTTTTAGATTAAAAAACATAAGAAACAATCATATTTGTATCTTTGTAACTACCTTTAACATTTTTATATGGCCTTACTTCACCAAGAATACAGAGTTGTAGGTGAAATTTTTCGCTAGCCGTAACTCGCTAACTAACGTTTTCAGGCATATGTTTATATGAACTTTTTTCTTATTTTTAGCTATAGAATGAGATCCCAAGAGATTGCCATATAGTTTTGAATCACCCGGTATAATAAATTTCATTAACCTTCCTTTTAAACTGCGTCAACTTTTATTTTCACTTACAAGTGTTTCGGTGGATCTACCGTCATTAGAGTAAATAACATATAATTGAAACTAAAAAATTTATTTATTAAAAATCTATAGAAGATGATACATCTTCAGTTATTTGTATAAAACTGACTTAAAATTAATTTCCTCTAATTTTTCCCTTCTCATGTTTACTATAGATAGCAGCAGCAGTCAATATCACTTCATCATTCCTAAATTTGACCCGTTTAATCAAAATGTCCTGCTTTTGCTCTTTTAAATATTTATTTCACCAAATTTATACATCAATTTGGTGAAATGGATTTAAACATTTTAATATAATAAAACAGTGTAATATAGAAAATAAAAATAAAATTGAAAAATATGAGCTGTTCCGCATTTGTGTTGTTTAGGTCAACAGCCGAAAGGCTGGTTTGAACCCGTAGAGGTTTTACTAAGTAAAACGAGGAGTGAGGTGGTTTACCATTCCCTTCCTCACTGAGTGGAAAAGTGCGCTTATCAGAATGCCGAGCCCTCTGAAAAGCACATATTTTCCACTCTGTAAATGACAACTTCACTTCAATCACCACAGGGTCTGGCTGTACAATGAAATTCATTACTTTCAGAGAAGATAACTCTGATAAGTGTCTTTTACACCTCTACCTCTTCTGTTCTTAAACAATTCAGTCATTTAATTGGCTGACCATGTGATAAGAAACAGAACTATTTATTTTAGCCCTGCAACGAACAGATTGAGTGTAAATAATTTGACACTCCACCTGTCTTTTATGGGCAGGTTCCGCATTTATAAATGTTAAAAAGAGCAAAAGCAAGACATTTTGAATGAACAGGTCAAATTTAGGAATGATGAAGTGATATTGACTACTGCTGCTATCTATAGTAAACATAAGAAGGGAAAAATGAGAGGAAATTAATTTTAAGTCAGTTTTATACAAATGACTGAAGATGTATCATCTTCTGTAGATTTTTATTAAATAAAGTTTTTATTTTCAATTATATGTTATTTACTCTGATGATGGTGGATCCACCGAAACACGTGAAAGTGAAAATAAAAGTTGTCGCAGTTAAAAAGGAAGGTTAGTGAAATATATAAATTCATTACATAAAATAGAATTTATAAAATTTTTCTTTTTACCTTGTAAGGGTAAGCGCACAGTGAGTGTTGGTCGCTGGTAGCTTACAAGCGGAAGCCTGCTAGTAGGAATAGACCATTATATTTTAATCCAAACGTCTCACAGCAAATGCTGGTGGAGAAAACTGCGCACTGGTCTTCTGCGCATTGGTCTTCTGCGCATATCAGCTCACTGGTTTGTTTCTTATAAACGTGCCTGCTGCTTGCTAGCAGGTTGCTAAATGTACTTGGCGTCGTATAATATGTATTCATATATAATAACAACTTCTTTATTAATTATAATAAGATAGGTTTATAAAAATAACTTTAAGAGATTATTACTGGCCAAACATTGCTTTAATACGAGGTGTGTTCAGAAAGTAAGTACCGTTTTTAATAAAAACAAGTAGGTAAAACAAATTTTTTTTCAACACAATTTTATTTCTACATGAAAGCCCAAACCTTAAACTATTTTCCATATAGTTTCCTCCGATGTTCAAACACTTGTAGCGGGTGATCAATTTGTCTATACCCTCTTCGTAGAAGGTTCCTGCCAACGAATGTAGCCACGACTCCATGGCAGTTTTCACTTCATCA
Organism: Catonia carolina; assembly: GCA_035578175.1. Lineage (NCBI taxonomy): Eukaryota > Metazoa > Arthropoda > Insecta > Hemiptera > Achilidae > Catonia > Catonia carolina. Next base: position 2,529,089 of record JAQMRL010000014.1, on the reverse strand, counting down.
TCGGTTTCAAAGCGTTGGCCGCCTAGCTCGCGCTTCATGTGCAGGAACAAGTGGTAGTCAGACGGTGCCAAGTCCGACTGTAGGGCGGGTGATCGAACTGCTCCCAAGGAAATTGTCAAACCAATGTTTGAGGGTCACCAGCGGTATGGGGCCGAGCATTGTCATGGAGCAACACAATTCCGTTACTGAGCATTCATCTCCATTTGTTTTGAATTGCCCGCTTTAGTTTTCTTAAGATTTCGCAATACCTTGCCGCATTAATGGTTTCACCTCTTGAGAGAAAATCAATCAGCAAAACACCTTTCCGATCCCAAAAGACAGTGCACATGATTTTTTGTGCAGACATTGTCGTCTTGAATTTTTGTTTCTTCGGGGATTGCGTGTCGCCACTCCATTGACTGCTGTTTAGATTCCGGTGTGACATGACGGACCCAAGTTTCATCACCTGTCACAATTTTGTTTAAAAAATCCTCACCATCATCACTGTACCGTGTGAGAAAAGTCAAAGCACTTCCGAGCCTCTTGGTTTTGTACACGTCAGTGGTGGGAACCTTCTACGAAGAGGGTATAGACAAATTGATCACCCGTTACGACAAGTGTTTGAAACTATGGTGGAAACTATGTCGAAAAGTAGTTACCAGGTTTGGTCTTTCAAGTAGAAATAAAATTGTGTTGAAAAAAAATTGTTTTACTTGTTTTTTTTTTTAAAACGGTTCTTACTTTCTGAACACGCCTCATATATTGAATATCGGTAGTCATAATGTTCAAAAAATGTATTTCAAAGTAATCACAAGTCTTTCATCCGGTAATATTGGTTACTTGTGCAAGTTGCACCATTGTTTTTAAAAACGAGTTCTACTTTAGACAATATAAAATTAAACGTTTCCAGAGTCATTCTCATGCGTTTAAAAAACCTGTCTCTATCTTTTTTTAATTGCGGAAAGAGATGATTATGCCGAACAATTTTCTGTTCTTATTAATGTTACTAACAGTATTGTCTTTAAATGATAATAATAATTTCGTGGAAACGTTTTCCATTAGGAATAATTTTATTCATCATCTCTGATGCTACTGGAACTCTTGTTGAATACTGACGACTGAATGAAGGTTAAGCACGTAGTTACATGCTTCCACTATGCGGATTTGCCACCATGAATCAGTACCTGCGACCAGCGTTCACTGTGCGCTTACCCTAATGTTTTTCGTATTTTCTTCCTTACCAGCACTTTGGCGGTGTGCTTCGCTTCTTCAGGTAATATTAAGAAAAGTTTTTAGAATATTTTTTGGTTATTTTATCAAACATCCTATGTAGGATTTTTAAAAATAAACAAAAATGGTAATAAATACATTACATATAATTACTTAATTAATAAAATACATAAAATTACCAATATATACGATAAAAATAAATACAAAATAGCATATAAACCTTAGTTTCCTATAAAATTTATTTTACAAAAAACATAATATTAATATGAATGTAAATGAAAAAGAAAATAATCAATTTAATTTAAATGTAATGAAATACAAGGCGTATTTTTAAAGTAAGGGTCGTTTGAAAATAAAAAAAAATAAAAGGAAATTTGCAAAAACTAAATTTATTTTCGGAATCTACATACTTTTATCTATTTTTCTACATAGTTTCCAAGTTTTTGTAAACACTTATCATATCGCACAACTAAATTTTGGAAACCTTCTTCATAAAAACTTGCCGCCTGCTGTGATAACCAAGAATTCACGGCCGTTTTCAATTCGTCGTCATCGTCATAACGGCTGCCGCCCAAGTGATGTTTCAGATGACGGAAGAGATGAAAGTCGCTCGGCGCAAGGTCAGGGCTGTAGGGTGGGTGGTCCAAAATTTCCCAGCCAAAAGAGTCCAATGCAGCTCGGGTCTGAGCGGCAGTGTGAGGCCTTGCATTATCGTGCAGAAACAAAATTCCTTTTGTGAGCATGCCACGTCTCGTTTTGAATTGCTCTGCGCAGCTTCCTCAGGGTTTGGCCATAGGCTTCTGCATTTATTGTCGTTCCTCGTTCCATAAAGTCAACCAGCAAAACACCATGCCTATCCCAAAACACGGACGCCATGATCTTGGGCTGTGACAAAGTCTGTTTGGCTTTGACCTTTACGGGAGAGTGCGTGTGTCTCCATTCCATGCTTTGTTGTTTCGATTCGGGAGTGAAATGCGAAATCCACGTTTCATCTCCAGTTACGATCCGACTCAGCATGTCGTCACCATTTTCGTCATAACGTGTCAGAAAATTCAAGGAACTCTCTAATGCAAGGCCTCACACTGCTGCTCAGACCCGAGCTGCATTGGACTCTTTTGGCTGGGAAGTTTTGGACCACCCACCCTACAGCCCTGACCTTGCGCCGAGCGACTTTCATCTCTTCCGTCATCTGAAACATCACTTGGGCAGCAGCCGTTATGACGATGACGACGAATTGAAAATGGCCATGAATTCTTGGTTATCACAGCAGGCGGCAAGTTTTTATGAAGAAGGTTTCCAAAATTTAGTTGTGCGATATGATAAGTGTTTACAAAAACTTGGAAACTATGTAGCAAAATAGATAAAAGTATGTAGATTTCGAAAATAAAATTAGTTTTTGCAAATTTCCTTTTATTTTTTTTTTATTTTCAAACGGCCCATACTTTAAAAATACGCCTCGTATATATAGGTAAAACCACCAGATCTTTTAAAAAACGGTTTACAGTACACTATTCAAACTATAAAAAAGGAAATTGAAAATTCTCCAATGTAACTGAACACATGATCAAAAATAAACATAATATGTCGAGTATAAAAAATAATCTAGACATATTAGAAATAAATAACAGACAAAATGAAATTGAAATTTTGGAAAATTATTATATTTATGAATACAATAATAGGGAAAAATTAATGAACAAACAAATTGAATATGACAATCAACTGATTAAGTTGGCAAGACTGTTTTAAATATAACAATCGACTATTCCTTATCTACTATGGTAGGAGCAGGAAGTTTTAAATTTTTAAATTTTGGCTTGCTACCAGGAGACTGTTGAAGTACCACACAGCTTCCCCTCCACTCCGAGCGAATGACGGTACATGGGCGTCCGGTGATCGAAAAAAAGTAACATTGTTCGTTAACTATTTGTCACAAGTGTTCAAACCTCACGTAGATATTTTTGACGCGCAACATAATCAGTTAGTTATGGATCGGATAGCTGAGGCATTACCACTTCAATTGCCACCGAAATTGTTCACCCCTGCTGAAGTTAAACAACAGATTTTCCAACTTCCGCTAAAAAAGTCTCCAGGTTATGACCTTATTACTGCAGAGGTCCTCCGAGAGCTGCCTAGGAAAGGAGTAGTTATCCTTACATATTTATGCAATTCTGTGTTACGAACAACAAAGTTTCCTGCTCAGTGGAAGCTCGCTGAGGTGAAAATGATTCTTAAACCAGGAAAGCCACCAGATAACCCAACCTCCTATCGTCCGATTAGCCTATTGCCAGTCTGCTCCAAAATTTTCGAAAAACTACTTCTGAAACGACTACTGCCATTAACTGATCATTTAATTTCTAACCATCAGTTTGGCTTCCGTTCGAACCATTCTACAATTCACCAACTGCATAGAGTGGTGGATTATGTTGCTGAAGCACTCGAACGTAAAGAGTATGCCGCAGGTGTTTTTCTCGATATAAGCCAAGCCTTTGATCGGGTTTGGCACAAAGGCCTGCTCGCTAAATTAAAAGTTCTTCCTTCCCATTATTACTTAATAATTCAGTCCTTTTTGATGGAACGTTTCTTCTATGTCTCTGAAAAAAATGCTGATTCTCATTACTGCCCACTACTAGCTGGAGTACCTCAGGGATATATCTTGGCACCACTTTTATATTCTATGTACACTTCTGATATACCATCCCATCCACATACACTCCTTGCTTCGTACGCCGATGATACTGTAATATTGTACTCTGCCGATAACCCCGCTCAAGTATCGTATGTCCTTCAACAGCATATTTTCCTCCTAGAATCATGGCTTACTAAATGGCGGATCAAAGTCAACACTACAAAAAGTCTCACGTTTTATTTACACTGCGTGAACGTATCTGTCCTCCTTTGTATCTTTATGACACTCAACTTCACACTTCTGAATCTGTCTGTTATATAGACTTATATCTAGATAAGAGGCTCACATGGAATGTACACGTAAATAAAACGAGAAAGGTACTCCAGAACAGGTTCAAGCAGTTATGCAGACTTCTTTCACGCAAATCCAAGTTACCAACTACGTCCATATTAACCATTTACAACTCCTACCTTCGACCAATATGGAGCTATGCCAGTCAGCTTTACTACTGTGTAAAACCATCAGTATTGGCAAAGATTCAGCGTTTCCAATCAAAGTTTTTACGGAGGATAGTTAACGCCCCATATTATGTAACCAATAGAACGCTACACTCGGACCTAAACGTACCCTACATAAATGACATTTTCTTAAAACTATATACAAAATTTAGGAAGAAACTCGTGAACCACCATAACCCATTGGTCTCAAATCTGGCTACGCAGACTCTCCCGAACAATCCAATAAGACGTCTGAAACGTCGATGGAGCCGGGACCTCATCTATTAATGTGGTACTGTAATTGACTATCCATTACAATGTTCTAAATGCTGCACTTAATGCTACACTTATCTATTCACATCGGAGTTTTGTCACTGGACTGTGTCTCCACTCACGTTTGTGTACCATGTTAACTTTTCCCAAATTTTGTGATATCACATTCACTGATTGTTTCCAACAGATTGTGAATTTCCTAAATAAATAAAAAAATTTACTGAAGATGTGTACAAGATACACGACAGCGCTATAAACATTGGTAAGTGTTTTATGTTACCGTATTCTGGTGGTTAGAAATATATATTTCAATTTTTGGTTATTATATATAGGGTGGTGGTTATTAATAACCCAGTGGGTTATTAAACCCACTGGGTTGGTCTAGAGGTAAAGTCGTCGCCAAAATCAGCTGTTAAACAGCTGATTTTCAGAGACGAAGGTTCCTGGTTGAAATCCTAGTAAAGGTAGTTACTTTTATACGGATTTGAATACTATACAATGGTTACCGGTGTACTTTGATGGTTGGGGTTCAATTAACCATACTCTCTCTGGAATGGTCGGCCTGGGTCTGTACAAGACTACACAGTCTCATTTACACGTCATACACATCATCCTCATCTCATTGGGTTGCTTATTGTTATGAATTGAACAGATTGCAACGTACACAAATTACGAATAAATAAAAAATTATATTAGGGGAGTTCCTGGATTATCCGAACTAATAAAATCCATGGCTGTTCGGATTATCAAAGGTTCAATTTAAAGAAACAGGATAAAAGTATGAAGGGGAGTTTTGGAACCCAAAATAAGTCGTGTAACTCTTTCTACTTTTATACAAACACTTTTATTACGGTATATTAATTTTTTTTGTCATCAGTTTCTCGACTGGTTTGATGCAGTTCTTTAAGCTGTTCTATCTTGCGCAAGTCGTTTCATATCTACATACCTGTAACACCCTACATCTTTTGTAATTTGCTTTATATACTCTGACTTGCCTCCCCCTACAATTTACTCCCTCAATATTACCCTCCATTATTGATAGCCCAATACCTGGATGTCTTAAGATATGCCCCACTAGCCTATCCCATCTTCTTGTAAGATGCTTCCATATACTTCTTTTTTTATCTACTCGCCTAAGAACCTCTAAATTACTTATTTTGTCCAATCACCTAATTTTTAACATTTTCCTATTACACCACATTTCAAAAGCTTCTATCTTCTTCTTTTCTACAGTCCCTATCACCCATGTTTCACTTCCGTATAATGCTACACTCCAAACATAATGTTTTAAGAAATTTTTCCTAATCTGTAAATCAATGTTTGCAGTCAGTAAGCTGTTTTTCATTTCAAAGGCTTTTCTAGCTTGAGCAATTCTACTTTTGATATCACTTGTGCTTCTACCATTCTTTGTTATTTTACTCCCTAGATAGCAGAATTCCCCAACTTCCTGTACGTTTTCGTTGCCTACTTTTAAGTTTCCCATCTCTTCTAAACCACTCTTATTGCTGCACAACACTTTTGTTTTGTTCTTATTAATTTTCATGGAGTAATCCTTTCTCAAGATCTCATCCATTCCATTTAAGACATCCTCTAGTTCTTTCTTTGTCTCAGCTAATACTACTATATCATCGGTGAATCTCAACATTATTCCTGCGTCAAATTTCTCCTATACTTCATTTATAGCCTCTTCTATATACAAGTTAAAAAGTAGTGGTTACAAAGAACAACCTTGTTGTACACCTTTTCTTTCAGCAGCCTCTTTTTCGTACCCCTCAATTCTCAAAACACCCGTTTGATTCTTTTACAGACTGTAGATAACTTTCCGTTCATTGTATTTAATTCCTACCCTTTTCAAAGTTTTTAAATTTTATTTAAGGTATTAGTTAGCATTATAATAGCAGAATCCATATTAATATTTTGTGTTTTTGTATGTAAAAAAAAATTTTATATACCTATACTTTATAATTCAAAAATAAATCTGTATAATGCATCCTGCAGTTTGAAATTATTTCTATTTTATATGGTAATTTCACTAACCTTCTTTTTAAACTGCGTCACCTTTATTTTTATTCTTATTTACACGTATTTCGGTAGATCCACCATCATCAGGTAAATAAAAAAAATTGAACTAAAAAAATTTTTATCTCACTTATTTAAAATTTACAGAAGATGATACATCTTCAGTCATTTGTATAAAATTAATTTATTTTAATTTATCCCTTCTCATATTTACTGTAGATAGCAGCAGCAGTCAATATCACTTCATCATTCCTAAATTTGACCTGTTCATTCATTTTTACTTCTGTCGTCAGATGGCAAATCATGATGTGTCACTTTGGCATAATTTTCGAGGAATGCAATTTTTAAACTTTGCTAAGCTCTGATAAATCAGGATATTAATTGTTGACATGATGTTTTATATTAATCAGTGGGCAACATAATTTTAAATACATATTCAGTAATTTTAACCCCACTAAACTTTGTACAATTCTATTTTCCCAAATTTTTTCCAGCTTTTCAGGACATATCAGGATTTGCCATCTTGATTTCTCAAAATTTTGGATATTTTTAAGGTGGTAAAACAAGTTTCAAAACAAATAAGCTTCTTGTAAAATTGTATTTCACTATTATAGGTAAATTTATTATCGAAAACAGGAAATGTATAAATCATAATTAATGTTAATAACTATAAAACAAAAAGTATTAAAATCTAAAACATAATCATTAAAGTAAAACTGAATAATTTTTAGGAAATTTTTAAGTTCATTACTATCTATAACAACACTATCACTGTATTATAACCATCACTTTTCATCATTGTTATTGTCGGAATCAACTTCATAATAATTAATCTTCAAGTTCATCAAACTCAGGAGCATCTTCATTTGTCGCCGCCAGTTCCCTGTAGAAATTGTGGCACTCATCATCTATCAGAGGTAGTAAAGATAAAAGGCCTGTTTCTTTAGAGGATTGATTTGTAACTTTCCAGAATATGTTAATGCTATAGTTTCAGAAGTTAAGCCTAATCGCCTTCCCATTTGCTTTCTGTTGAAATTGATGGTTCTGAATGTTGTTGTCTCTTCCAGATTATATTTGAATTTAATTTCACCAAAGTTTCTGATGTTTACTTTGGCTGAATCTTTATCATGTTGTTTATACTCGTATGCTTTTTCAGCTTCAAGGATGTGTTCCTTATGTTGGTCGTCTAACTCATCATGCTCTTGAGAGTTTGTACTCATTTTTTTTTCTCATTCTAAATGTATCACAAGTTGTACATGTATATATAAAGGGCTGTTTGAACTTAAAACCTAAGTTGACTTGAAAACAGACCTAAAAACATCACAGCAGACATTTGTTTCACCATTATTCTGTGCCTGCTGTTTATATTCTTTATGCATTTTTGTGATGGTCAGGTGGCTGGGAAGATAAATTTTGTCCGATGATTGTCGCCGAGAATAATGACTCACATGCTGAGGATAGGAATTAATGAACAATAGAATCTTTTCTCGTTCATCAGGTAGGTTATTTTTTTGGAATATGTTTACCCCTATTATCTACTTCAACCAAACCTGATGAGGAATGTTTTAGTTTCCCAATCAGGTGGTTGATCTGTGCTCTTGAGATCCCATGCATATGTTTAAACATAGTTGTACACTCATTTATCTTTGATATACCTACATTAACAGAATAAGTTACTGAAATCTGTCTATTGTAGTCAAAATACAATAATAAACTGTCTTCCTATCATGCTTTGCCATCTTATGAAATCAAATTTAAAATCAAAATGTCAAGATGGCAAAACAATATTAGTGTACTTATCATATTTTGCCAACTTAGATGTAAGGACATTCCAGTTTAGATCAAGAAGGCAAAATAAATCATAATGACATATCACTTTCTGCCAACTTCAGAAAATGAAATATTGGATATATCATATTATGACACTATTCATTTCTACTAAACTATAGGGCCTAGAAATATCACGTTTTGCCAACTTCTAGATTTGTTGTAGATGAATGCTGTAGTGTACATAACTCAATTTTGATAAAATATGGACATATCATATTTTGCCATCTGACGACAGCTATATGAATATACAGGAAGGAAGTATTGTTTTCATGTCGATTTTTTGAAATCGAGTTTTCACCGGATCTAAACGTTTTCGAACCCCCTGAACCCAAAAAACTTGTTTTTAGCGATTGGTCTGTGTGTGTGTGTAGGCCTGTACAAAATACCTCAAGAATGGAACATCGTACGAACTTGAAACTTGAAACTTAGGTTACATACCACTACCAGACCCGACACGAACATTTTCACCAAAATCGGTTAACCGGAAGTATTAGTTTATTCGTGTAATTTTTCACTTTTTTGCGATTTTCTCAAAAACTGGTCCTACGATTTTTTTAAAAATCGCCTGGTTTACTCAATTTTTTATTCTCTACAAGATAGGGTAGGCGCCATGTTTGCTGAAATTCTTGGTGAGGCTGTTTTTATGTAAAAAAAGTGTTTTTTTTTAAGATTACGGCTTAAGTATGTATTATAGCGCAAAAATTTGTATAATTAAAAATGCAGAAAATTTAAAATTCTACAACTTTTATTTCAAACATTTTTTTGTATAATGCTTAGTTTAGCGGTAATTAGCGATTTTCTGGTTTTTTCTCACGAAAAGGTGTGAAAAATCGATTTTTTTAAGATCTCGGCCTTAGTATGCATTTTATGACAAAAGTGTATATAATCAAATTTATAGAAAATTAAAAGATCTACAACTGTCATTCAGTGCATTTTTCTCTACAGAGCCTAGTTTAGCGTGAAAGAGTGATTTTCCGTATATTTAAGGCAAACTGAGGTCGATTTTCATTTCATGTCTCTCACTCATGATTAATATAAGGTTAGGTTTTTGTTTATTTGTAATGTTTTATTACTAATTAAAAAATAAATATCTAATGTTTTATTGTTAATTATTTGCATTGGCAAGAGAAAGTTGTGTGAGTGTTCTACACCAGATTTTTTTTTTTTACTCTGATGATGGACCCACCGAAACACGTGTAAGTAAGAATAAAAATAAGGTGAAGCAGTTTAAAAAGAAGGTTAGTGAAATTATAAATTCATTATATAAAATAGAAATTACCTGATAATGTTTTTCGTATTTTCTTCCTTACAAGCACTTTGGCGGTACGCTCCGCTTCTTCAGGTAATATTAATAAAAATTTCTAGAATATTTTTTGTTTAATGTATATACGAGGCCCTGGATGATCCGAACTAATAAAATCCACGGCTGTTCGTATTATCTTGTCTTGGGACTTTATTTCCAATCAAGTTTGTTGTAAAATATCATCTGGGGTATTTGCACTAAAACAAATTGCCAGATTAAATGATAAAAAATTACTAATGGCAGCTTATCATGGCCTCATTCTGTCTCATATCCATTATGGTATCTTAGTATGGGGTGATTCTAGCATGGGTAATATGAATTGGGTTTTTAAAATTCAAAAGAAAGCTATTAGGTGTATGGTGGGAGCTAACCAGCTAACCTCATCCACACCACTATTTAAGCAGCTTAAATCGCTTACAGTTCCCTCTCTCTACATTTTTGAGGTGATTATGTCTGTTAGGCAAAATAATTTCATGCAGAATTTCAATGTTCACAATCATAACACGAGAAACAGAAATGATTATTATGTGGCTAATCACTCCACAAAATTGTTTCAACAAAAACCTACTTATGCAGGAAGAAAATTCATGAATAAATTACCCCAATTTTTAAAATGTTGTGAGGGTTTGAATTCCTTTAAAAGGAATCTGAAAAATTACTTGATTGGTGAAACTTTTTATAGCGTACAAGAATTTCTTTCTTAATAGTAGTGTAGTGATAAATTGTGTGATTCTTATAATATTATATTTCAGGTGTTATAGCTGACATGTCCTACACTCCTCCTGGAGTCTCCAGGGCGCAAAAAAAGTAAAATAAAATCAAAGGTTCAATTTAAAGGAACACGATAAAAGTATGAAGGGGAGTTTTAGAATCCAAAATAAAGTCGTGTAACTCTTTCTATTTTTATGCAAACAATGCTTTTATTACAGTGTTTTAATGTAATTCAAAAAATTAATTTTATTATGGTTTCTTCAAAAAATCAGTGAATTTTGTTAGGTTTTTGACAAGTTAGTGATTTTTCTATTGTTGCTTTTTCTGTTTAAGTCAATAAAAGTAGTTTGTGCAGTGGAATATCATTGTGTATTGCCCACTAAATACAATTATTAAAATATTTTTATTGTGCCTGTTTTATAGAATAAATTTCACTAACTATTTATAGCTGTATTGGTTTCTATTATCTGACACTTACGTGAGTTTCGTAATAGATTTAAGTTGATTTACAGATTGATGTCTCAACGTTGGGTAATTTGAACTAAACAGAAACTACAGGGTGATTCATTTAAAAGTAGCCCGCCGCTCGAGAAATTTTCATATGCTGTATTGGCAGCACTGATCATGATGTGATCGACTGGCCTTTATAGTACAATTTATATTATTATAGAGTACAATTTTTTCCAGCAAGATGGTGCAACATGTCACACGTCTCGCCAGTCCCTATCTCATATCAATCAGGCTTTTCCCATGCGAGTTGTTAGTAAAGATTTGTGGCCTCCTCGTTCACCCGATTCGAGTATGTGCGATTTTTTCTATGGGGTTATTTAAAAGGAACTGTTTACCAAACAAACCCCCGCAGTATACATGAGCTAAAGAATAATATCATGGCAGCCATTCAAGCTATAGACGTTTCCGTATTGCATCGTGTGTGCATTAATAACATTGAACGAACGCAAAAATGTGTAAGCGTTCAAGGACGCCACTTTCAGCATCTACTGTAAAGGTGAAGTTGAAATTTGTATATAAATTTTAAATAAATATGTAAAATTATGTATTAAGTATTCTATTTATTCATTTTCTATTTGAATCCAATTGAGTGCTGAAGGCCGCTGTTAAATGCAGCGGGCTACTTTTAAATAAATCACTCTGTACAATATATAAGTCTGTTCGGTGCTATTAGGCCCGCTGCTGACGGGCGGTAAATTGCCGCGCCGCCGAAGCGGCTAACGTCCAAACGGTTTAGCTTTCCTAATATCCCAATATGTGACTGCCAACGGGCGAACGGTGCCGTCGCGGTTTACTTAGAATGTCTGAGAATTCAGGCGGCGCCGTCGCGGTCGATTTCGTGCCGTCGGGTTCTGCCTCGCCGCTGAGCGGCTTCAAGGTCATTCGGCGAGGAATAACATGAGTGGTCATTTATCCCTGCCAACTGACGGTCGAACCTCAGCGACTGCAGTATTTTGTTCAATTTTGTTCTATTTTTTAGTATTTTTAGTAATTTATTTCTTTTTCAGTGTTCTTTTTTTGTATAAGTTTATTATGGATGAAATATATATAGAATTATTTATTGATGAAGTTAGAAAACGGCCAGAATTATGGCAAGTTTCTAACGAAAATTAGAGACGAAAACAAAAAGAGAGCACGGTGGTTTCGTATCTGTCAGATTTTTAATAGTGGATTTCATATCATAATTTACATAATTTTTATTTTTAAGTTAGGTATCTGTTCTTTATAATTATATTGTTTTACATTGAAATGATGGTTTTTCTTTGTTTTAAATTTAGGCTACTTTTTATAGTCTACCATATAAATGAATTTCACATCACGTTTACAATTATTGACTTTCAATTTTTTTAAAATTTAGCACCCTGCAGTACCAAAAATTGTTTTGTTTTCCATATCACAATGAGTTTAAATATATTATATTAAAAGAAAATTAAAAACAATAAAAAAATTAGTTTAAAATAATACAACTACCTAATGTACAGTCTTAGAAACCACGGACAAAATATGCAAGTGAGCCGCGATTCAAATTTATTTTTTTTTACTTTTTTATATCTAATCTAAACCTGATTTACGACTTATCCAAATGTGTCTTGTCTCAAAGTTACGACTAACATTTCTATCGGTGGTATGGAGAGTCTCATGTTTGTATCTTCACTCTTTAATTATTCACCGAGTTTGTGTAATAATTCATCAAAAGACTTCACACTCAGACGAAAATAAATTGTTGAAACAGACGAAACTTTATATTATCATTTCGTAATTCCGAGAACATGGTTAAAAATGCCATGGCAATGACATGGTTAAAATGGTTGAAAATGCCTGGCGCTTACAAAGAGGCGAACCCAGTACTTATTTTTCTTCTTTATAATAAAGTTTTTATAAACTAAATAAGTAAACACTGCTTGTTTCCTCCTATATACTTCCATTACTACTGAAAATAACGAAGCGGTTCGTGCCGCTCATGTGCAGTGTAGCGAACCGTTGGGCGGCGCCGTTGCGGATCCCCGACGGCACCGCTCGACTTGAGCCGTCCGTCTGCAGCAGTACTTATAGTACGTGGCCTACCGCGTTATGTTTAGTGAAATTTGTTTTTCTTGATGTGGTAGCACTGTCCACTAGCACTTTTGGCGCGTAAATATTTATATATTTTACAGGTTATGTTAAGAGAAATAAGGACCAATACAATAATTTACAATAGTAAATAATACTATAACTAATAATACAGTTATATAACTGGTTATAGTTATATAAACTAATAATACATAATAAAAGAGTAGAATTGCTCAAGCTAGGAAAGCCTTTGAAATGAAAAACAGCTTACTGACTACAAACATTGATTTACAGAGTAGGAAAAATTTCTTAAAACATTATGTTTGGAGTGTAGCATTATACAGAAGTGAAACGTGGGTGATAGGAGCTGTAGAAAAGAAGACGATAGAAGCTTTTGAAATATGGTGTAATAGGAAAATGTTAAAGATTAGATGATTGGACAAAATAAGTAATTTAGAGGTTCTTAGGCGAGTAGATAAATTTTTTTTTTTTTTTTTTAAGGGCGAAAAACCAGACGGGTATCATCGCCCGTGTTGAGTAGATAAAAAAAGAAGTATATGGAAGCATCTTACAAGAAGATGGGATAGGCTAGTGGGGTATATCTTAAGACATCCAGGTATTGGGCTATCAATAATAGAGGGTAATATTGAGGGAGTAAATTGTAGAGGGAGGCAAAGATTAGAATATATAAAGCAAATTACAAAAGATGTAGGGTGTTACTGGTATGCAGATATGAAATGACTTGCACAAGATAGAAAGGTTGGAGAACTGCATCAAACCAGTCGAGAGACTGACGACAAAAAAAACTAATAATACTATAAGGACTCACCCAGTTATTTTTAGTCAGTCTGCACACAGTGCACACTGTGAATGTCATTGAGAAAAGCACTAAACAAATCAGGTTCCACTTTTCTCATAATTTTCCAGGATATATGGTTGAGGTGCGAATGAAATAATTCTTTCGGAACGCCTCTTTTTTACTTTCTCTTGCCTATATGAATATATAGGAAGGAAAGTATTGTTTTCATGTCGATTTTTCGAAATCAAGTTTTCACCGGATCTATACGTTTTCAGACCCCCTGAACCCAAAAAAACATGTTTTTAGCGATCGGTCTGTGTGTGTGTGTGTCTGTGTGTGTGTCTGTGTGTGAACAGAATATCTCAAGAACGGAACATCGTACGAACTTGAAACTTGAAACTTAAGTTACATACCACTACCGGACGCGACACGAACATTTTCATCAAAATCAGTCAACCGGAAGTAGTAGTTTATTCGTATAATTTTTCAGTTTTTTGCGATTTTCTCAAAAACTGGTCCTACGATTTTTTTTAAAATCGCCTATTTTACTCAATTTTTTATTCTCTACAAGATAAAGTAGGCGCCATGTTTGCTGAAATTCTCGGTGAGGCTGTTTTCACGTAAAAACGTTGTTTTTTTAAGATTACGGCTTTAATATAAATTTTAGCGCAAAAACTTATATAATAAAAGATGTAGAGAATTTAAAAACCTACAACTTTTATTTCAAACATTTTTTTGTATAACGCTTAGTTTAGCGGTAATTTGCGATTTTCTGTTTTTTTTCTCACGAAAACGTGAGAAAAATCGATTTTTTTAACATTTCGGCCTTAGTATGCATTTTACGACAAAAGTGTATATAATTAAATTTATAGAAAATTAAAAGATCTACAACTTTTATTTAAAGCATTTTTCTCTACAGAGCCTAGTTTAGAGAGAAAGAGTGATTTTCCGTATTTCTAAGCCAAACTGAGGTTGATTTTAATTTTGCGTCTTTCACTCATGATTAAAATTAGGTTATGTTTGTTGAGGTTAGTTTTTTGTTTATTTCTTATGTTTTATTACTAATTTTTGGTTTATTGTTAATTATTTGCACTGGCAAGAGAAAGTTGTGTGAGTGTTTCACACCAGATTTTTTTTGTTTAAGAATATTTACTATTATGTCCAACCAGGATCTCTCAATTGCTTGTGTATTGGCTCCTGTTTGTGGATTTATATAATTTCACTGATGCTTAACCTTTGAATGCAGGTAACCAAATGTTCACATAACTTGTAAAATATGTGAATATTTACTTGCCAAAAGTGTTAATGGACAGTGCTACAACATCAAGAAATACAAATTTCACTAAACATAACACAGTAGGCCACGTACTATAGTAGCACCATCTGTTCTTAGGCCAATGACTCAGAGGTTTCCATCGAAGACCTTATGGATATTAAAGAACGCACCCTCTTATGTTTCTAACGCTACTTCACATAACTACCTCAACATCCCTCTAGTAACAGATGTTTTCATTCAACTTTATATGAAAACTTCTACAACAGATTTTTCGCTCATCCAAATGAACTGATATGTAAATTTTCCTTTCGTCATCTACCAAACAACGTTCAAAGACGAACTAAGTAGGAACTGGAGCAGAGATCTCCTCTTTTAGAACCAAAATGTATAGTAATGAAATTTAAAGAAAATTGACTGACAAAATTATATGTTACAAAATGTTACTTATCTTGAATTTAATTTATTGATAACACTCTATTCTACAACTCTAAATATATGCTAAATTAATAAATAACATCAAATGTTAAATTGAATTTTTTTTTTTATCTATTGAGCTCAAAAAGTATGAAATAATAATTCTTTTTCTTAATTCCTAATGTGTGTGCATTGCAATCTGTTCAATTTAGAATAATAAGCAACCCCATGACCCAATAAGATGAGGATGATGTGTATGACGTGGAAATGAGGTGTAGTCTTCTACAGACCCAGGCCGACCATTCCTGAGAGAGTATGGTTAATTGAACCCCAACCATCAAAGTACACCGGTAACCACTGTCTAGTATTCAAATCCGTATAAAAGTAACTACCTTTACTAGGATTTGAACTAGGAACCTGCGTCTCCGAAAATCAGCTGTTAAACAGCTGATTTTGGCAACGACTTTACCTCTAGACCAACCCGGTGCGTCGAAATAATAAAGTTACGATTCTTTTATATTTTCTTGAAGTCTCAGCTGTACCATGTGTCTTCTTCCATTGACTGGGATTGAATGCGGGACATGACTATTATTGCAATTGGTTTTAACGTATTTATTAGATTCTCTTAGAATTTTATCTGCTTGTCTTAAAAATCATTAAGTTGTTTAATTTAGTTTTATAATACAAATTGTATCTTGATGTTCTTCTAATGTTTCTTTTATTATTTGTTAATCTGTTAAAATTATTTATTCAAAATGATACCTTCTTTTGTTTTATGACTCCATTTCTAATAAATTTTTGTTTCTGTTATTTTCTTTTAAAATTTAGATTAATATATTTTATTTTTGATTTAAAATATTAGGATAATAATTGGAAATTATTTGTTATGATGATTATTTAATTATTTATTTAAAATTCTTCAACAATTGATTTCTAAACTTGACCTTCAATCAACGATATTGTGAATCATAGACTGCTGTTCTTTAACCTCATCATCCATCAATCTAGTAACAGGTGTTTTCATTCAACTTTATCTAAACTTCTACAATAAACTTTTCGCTCATCTAAATGAACAGATAAGTAAATTTTCCTTTTGTCATCTACCAAACAACGTTCAAAGACAATTAAGTAGGAACTGGAGCAGGGATCTCCTCTTTTAGAACCAGTTTATGGTATTAACCTCTTGAGACCTGAGGGTATAGTACACTATACCATGTACTATAAGCGCGTCAGCTCGTGATCCGTGTGAGGAATTTCTGTTACGGCATGCAGTGAAAGATTATACTATTCATAAAAAAAACATTTATCATAATGTTCTTGTCATTATAAAGTAACCTTTTGTTTTATTATTTGAATTTATTCTATAATATAGTAACTCTTTTACTTTTCTTTCATTGTATTTATTAATATTTAGTAATTATTTACAGTTTGAGTCAGGCAATTCCAAATCCTTTACGCGATTCTTCATCACAGTTTTTTATAACTGATGCAATAATTTGTCGCACTTCCGAATGAATTACCGCTTTATTTTTCCGGGAAGACATATTAAAATAAAACAAAATATAGGTATGAAAAATACTCGTTGAAATTTACCTAACACAAAACAAATAACTTTTGGCACGTTAACACACTTTAATTTCAAAATAAAAATCACTTTAGTGATAAAAAATCATGAATAATGATTAACACATCCGAGACACATTAGCACAAATGCACAACTGTATATTGTGACACGTGTATCCGTTGTGAAAAGCAATAATACGTAGGCCTATAATAAATAAATGTTGTTGTTTAGGTCATCAGCCAAAAGGCTGGTTTGAACCTGTAGAGGTTTTACTAAGTAAAACAAGGAGTGAGGTGGTTTACCATTGCCTTCCTCACCGAGTGAAAAATTACGCTTATCAGCATGCCAGGCCCTCTGAAAAGCACAGATTTTCCACTCTACAAATGACACCTTCACTTCATTCACCACAGGGTCTGGCTGTATAATGAAATTCATTACTTTCAGAGGAGATAACTCTGATTAGTGTCTTTTGCACCTCTACCTCTTCTGTTCTTAAATGATTCAGTCATTTAATTGGCTGACCATGTGATAAGAAACAGAACTATTTATTTTAGCCCTGCAATGGACAGATTGAGTGTAAATAAATTGACACTCCACCTGTCTGTTATGGGCAGAATAAATAAATACATACACATAATAATAATATTTACATGATGACTAAATGTTTTTGTACTGCACGATAAGACAAATATATTACATTCTATTACGCCACCCGCCCCACTTCCCCAGGCGACAGAGATCATGAGCGCGTATAGTAGTTGCACTGATTGAGACCCAGTAGCTTTTTACATGGTGCCTGGCTTGAGACCTAAAGTATATCATACTGTACCAGACATATTGCACTGTTTGAGTCCTGATGAGAAAAATTACGGTGCTTTGTTTGAGACCATTGGTATAGAATACCAATGAATACCTTGATTTCACTGGCATTTCACATACCGTAAAATGGGGTGAATAGGAACAGTAGTGTGAACGGGAACGAAACTTCATTGTTACAAAAAAAAAAGTTATAAAATAAGTAAGATTGAATTTCAGGTATTTTTCATTTTTGACAGTTGGTCAACATGATTATAAGTTGGGAAATTTTTCATTATGCTGTTGGCATCATTGTCTACTTTGTTGCCCATGTGCAAACATCATTGTTGGAAATTAGCTGATTTCATCACCTCAGAAACTTCTGCTGTAAGTACAAATCACTTTTTTTAATGTAATTGGAGTTACTGTTTTTTCCTTAAATATAGCTCTATAAAATGATATTTCCCATCAGTTTCACTTTTTTAACATAACCTCTTTATGTATGGAATTTTTTTTGTAGTGATTTTTTGAATGCAATAATCATTTTACAAATTTTTCATCATTAGGTATTGAAACAAAAAGGTAAGACCCAAGTTTTTACCAATAATTCATTATCTTGGGAAAATGATTACTACTGTTAAACTTCAAGTAAATTTGAAAACTGTTCCTATTCACCCCATTTTACGGTACGTATTATGTAATACATTTGAATTTTTACCAGTGCACACCATCTTTTGGATCTTTTTATTTACTTCAAATGATGTTTTCTTTGTTTTCTGTTTATCCCTATCAAAATGGCGGACAATGTTTCAACTCCATCTACAAGTAGAAAAATCTGGTGTGAAACACTCACACAACTTTCTCTTGCCAATGCAAATAATTAATAATAAACCTAACATTATTAATAAAATATTAGAAATAAACAAAAAACTAACCTCAAAAACATAACCTTATTTTAATCATGAGTGAATGACGCAAAATGACAATCGAACTCAGTTTGGCTTAAAAATACGGAAAATCACGCTTTCACGCTAAACTAGGCTCTGTAGAGAAAAATGCTCTAAACAAAAGTTGTAGATCTTTTAATTTTCTATAAATTTAATTATATACACTTTTGTCGTAAAATGCATACTAAGACCGAAATGTTAAAAAAATCGATTTTTCTCACGTTTTCGTGAGAAAAAAAACAGAAAATCGCAAATTACCGCTTAACTAAGCGTTATACAAAAAAATGTTTGAAATAAAAGTTGTAGAATTTTACATTTTCTACAACTTTTATTATATAACGTTTTGCGCTAAAATGCATATTAAAGCCGCAATCTTAAAAAGAAAATGTTTTTACGTAAAAACAGCCTCAAGCAGAATTTCAGCAAACATGGCGCCTACCCTATATTGTAGGGCGTTCTGAAAAAGGTTCAAGAATTCAGGGCGTGATTCCCCACAACAAAAGAAGAAAAAAGTTCAAATTAACATACATCCGAAAATCATTAGTTACCGAGTTATACAGAGTGAAAGATTTCGTCAGCATTTCAGTTACCCCGTTGAAACGAAGCCCTACAAATATTTGTTGGGCGTTAAATTAGGCATAAATTTTACCATATCGTTGGTAAAATGAACAGAAAAATTGAATAAAATAGGTTTCAGACCTGTAGCTGCAGTAATTTTTAAGATATCTGATGAAGTACGCAAAACTTGGTCCCGAAAAACAAGTTTCTTTTAGGTTTGAAGCAGATGAACTTTGTTAAATGGATAATAAACACAAGAAATTCCTATACAAAACTTGTAGAGAATTTAATTCTGACGAGAATGATGTAAAATAAGTCAATAATAGACAAAAGTTATTTTTAAAAAAAATATTTTTTAATTAATTATTTTGAACGAGGGTAAACATTTTGAACATCTATTGTGATGTGGTTATTTTTTATGGCAACTGTTACTTTTTTGATGTATGATAATTTATGGTTGTTAAAAATGTTTACTTGATAAAAATAAACACTATGTAACTCATTAATTTATTTTAATACAAGTGTTTTCTTTTAAGTATTACATTAATTAAGTTAGTAGAGAGTTTAACAGATTTTGTCTATTTTTCATGGGTTTTTTATTTATTAAAAAATTTTTTTTTTAAATTGCGTTTGTCTATTATTGACTTATTTTACATCATTCTCTTCACAATTAAATTCTCTACAAGTTTTGTATAGGAATTTCTTGTGTTTATTATCTATTTAACAAAGTTCATCTGCTTCAAACCTAAAAGAAACTTGTTTTTCGGGACCAAGTTTTGTGTATTTCATCAGATATCTTAAAAATTACTGCAGCTGCAGGTCTGAAACCTGTTTTGTTCAATTTTTCTGTTCATTTTACATACGATACGGTAAAATTTATGCCTAATTTAATGCCCAACAAATATCTGTAGGGCTTCGTTTCAACGGGGTAACTGAAATTCTGACAAAATCTTTGACCCTGTCTAACTCTGTAACTAATGATTTTCGGACCTATGTTAATATGAACTTTTCTTCTTCTTTTGTTGTGGGAAATCATGCCCTGAATTCTTGGAACTTTTTCAGAACGCCCTGTATAGTTTATTTTTTGCTTCTTCTTTACAACACTTAATAACATTTAAAATAACATTCCGTTCCGCACTTTGAATTGTTTTACCCTGCTTTCGAACGGTCGACATGATAAACTTATAATACACGGATAGATAACTAATTTATAACAACACTACAAAATAACGAATAAAATGTAAAGAATTAAAATGAAAAGAAACGGAATGAGTTTTAAAGAATTAAAATACTTTTATTTGAAAAAATGTAGCGTAAAACGTAAAAACAGAATAGCCAAATCAAAACTATATTTCCTGTAGTACCACTCGTCACATAATAAAAAATCTGGTGTGAAACACTCACACGACTTTCTCTTGCCAATACAAATAATTAACAATAAAACGTAACATTCGTCATAAAAACATTACAAATAAACAAAAAACTTACCTCAAAAAACATAACCTTATTTTAACCACGACTGAAAGACGCAAAATGAAAATTTACCTCAGTTTGGCTTAAAATACGGAAAATCGCTCTTTCACGCTAATCTAGGCACTGTACAAAAAAATGCTTTAAATAAAAGTTGTAGATCTTTTAATGTCATAAATTTTATTATATATACACTTTTGTTGTAAAATGCATACTAAGGCCGAAATCTTTAAAAAATCGATTTTTCACACGTTTTCATGAGAAAAAAAACAGAAAATTGCTAATTACCGCTAAACTAAGCGTTATAAAAAAAATGCTTAAAATAAAAGTTGTAGGATTTAAAATTCTCTACAACTTTTATTATATAAACTTTTGCGCTAAAATTGATATTAAAGCTGAAATCTTAAAAAAACTATGTTTTTACGTGAAAACAGCCTCGCCAAGAATTTCAGCAAACATGGCGCCTACGCCATCTTGTAGAGCATAAAAAATTAAATAAACCAGGCGACTTTTAAAAAAATCGTAGGGCCAATTTTTGAAAAATCGCAAAAAAGTGAAAAATTACACGAATAAACTACTACTTCTGGTTGTCCGATTTTGATGAAAATGTTCGTGTCGGGTTCGGTAGTGGTATGTAACTTATGTTTCAAGTTTGTACGATGTTCCGTTCTTGAGATATTCTGTTCACACACACACACACAGACCAATAGGTAAAAAGCAGTTGTGTGGGTTGAGGGGGTCTGTTTAGGTGTATATTCGGGTAAAGAGTGTAATTGTTAAAATCGACATGAAAACAATACTTTCCTTCCTATATATTCATATAGGCAAGAGAAAGTAAAAAAGGACTGTGTATTCCAATGACCTACGGTACCTCAGTATGTTTGTTAGGATTGTAATATTGAAACTGGGCATGCGCAGTAGATTGTTCCCCTCTTACACTCCGTCACAAACAAAGTTCATTTCGTGACTAACCCATCAGTACAGTCAATTCCAGATCATTGGGGCACATCGGGACTGGAACATTTTGGCCCAATTAAACGGCTGGCCCTAAAAAACGAATTCGTAAACTGTGGCGTATACGATACTGTATTTTATTAAAATTATCACATACATAAATTTTACATGCAAGTTCTATCCATATACAGATGAAACAAATAAAACGGTATCAGAACAATGATTAACTTGTTACTTTTTCTTGCCTATATGAATATATAGGAAGGAAAGTATTGTTTTCATGTCGATTTTAACAAATACACTCTTCACCCGATTATACACGTAAACAGACCCCCTCAACCCAAAAAAAAACACTAACAGACCAATCGCTAAAAACATGTTTTTTTTGGTTCAGGGATTGGTATGCGTGTGTGTGCGTGCATGTGTGTGTGTGCGTGTGTGCGTGCGTGTGTGTGCGCGCGCGCGTGTGTGTGTGTGCGTGTGTGTGTGTGTGTGCTAAAAACATGTTTTTAGCGATTGGTCTGTGTGTGAACAGAATATCTCAAGAACGGAACATTGTACGAACTTGTAACTTGAAACTTAAGTTACATACCACTACCAGACACGACACGAACATTTTCATCAAAATCGGTCAACCAAAAGTAGTAGTTTATTCGTGTAATTTTTCACGTTTTTGCGATTTTCTCAAAAAAACTGGTCCTACGATTTTTTTAAAAATCGCCTGGTTTACTTAATTTTTTATGCTCTACAAGAAAGAGTAGGCGCCATGTTTGCTGAAATTCTTGGTGAGGCTGTTATCACGTAAAAAAATTGTTTTTTTTAAGATTACGGCTTTGGTGTGCATTTTAGCGCAAAAGTTTATATACAAAATGTAGAGAATTAAAAATCCTAAAACTTTTGTTTCAAAGATATTTTTTATAACGCTTAGTTTAGCGGTAATAATTAGCGATTTTCTGTTTTTTTTCTCATTAACACATGTGAAAAATTGGTTTTTTGTAAGATTTCGGCCTTAGTATGCATTTAATGACAAAAGTTTATTTAATCAAATTTATAAGAATTTAAAAGTTCTACAACTTTTATTTAGAGAATTTTTCTCTACAGAGCCTATTTTAGCGTGAAAGAGTGATTTTCCGTATTTTTAAGCCAAACTGAGGTTGATTTTCATTTTGCGTCTTTCACTCATGATTAAAATAAGGTTATGTTTCAAGAGGTTGGTTTTTTGTTTACTACTCATGTTTTATTACTAATGTTAGGTTATATTGTTTAAATTATTTGCTTTGGCAAGAAAAAGTCGCGTGAATGTTCATACCAGATTTTTAGCAAATACCTTTTGCCTTGGTTTTAAGCATTGGACCATTGACACTAACACCTTGCGACGTTACAACGGCAAACCATTTAATTCCTTGAAGAAAAATCTGGTGTGAAACACTCACACAACTTTCTCTTGCCAATGCTAATAATTTAAACAATATAACCTAACATTACTAATAAAACATTAGAAATAAACAAAAAACTAACCTCAATAAACATAACCTTATTTTAATCATGAGTGAATAACGGAAAATGAAAATCAACCTCAGTTTGGCTTAAAAATACGGAAAATCACTCTTCACGCTAAACTAGGAACTGTACAAAAAAATGCTTTAAATAAAAAATGTAGATCTTTTAATTTCCTATAAATTTTGTAAACACCCCTGTCGCCACCGTGAACACCCACGGCCAAAAAAACACAAGCAACAGGTCGGATGGGGTGTACACAAATATTTAAAAAAAAATTAGGAAGCGCTAAACAAAACAGGGATCGTTGCATGAGTAAAATAAAATCATTCACAATAGTTTGCAAAAATAATATTTAATTTATAATAAAACAAGACTAGCATGTAAGATATTAAGTATTAAATACTTCAAAAACAAATTATAAATCGGTGTAGATTGGACAAACGCAAAATACTAAATGTTCACTAAGTGGATAATTCAAAAATTATAGATTTTGTAATATAATGCTAAAAAACTAATAATAGGATTTTGTTTGTTGGCCAACATTAATATACATATTTAAATAAGTTTACTATAGATTTAATAACATTTTTTTTGTTTTCATTAATTACAACACAAATATTAATCAAAGGTTAGGTTCCTCATTACTATCATAATGATTTTGAATTAAGCAGAAAAATGTAAGATTATTTAAATTCCAAGAACAAATTTAAGAAAACTAGAACTTAGCTAGTTATATAAAAAAAATTCAAAAATAAAATATTAAATTTTAAGTTACATTTGGTTGCGTAAGAAAATATATATTAATTATTTTACATTTCAGCTTGTAGTTTACTGATTATGAAAAGGCATTAAAATGAATATTTATTAGGTAATGTCTTGACAGAGATTTTCTTGTCCGGTACTTGTGAATTGCCAAAAGATTACGAATAGAATTTTCCGTGTAAGATATAATAAATCGGTTTCGCCGAATCACAGTTGACCGAGACTGAGGATTTCACCAAATATAAAAATAAATAATCACATACCTCATTTTGACAACACATATGCTGCGAAACACTCACGAATCCTAGTAATCTTATTCACAAGGTGGTAGATAAAACAGCATCGGAAAGTTCCTGACTTTTCGAAAATCCAGTAGAAACAAAACCATCAAGACGTTGAATGTTGTTGGACGATAAAGATCAAATACGGGAATCGAATACCCAAATAATAATCGGAAAGATGAAGGCAGTAGCCATTGAAAATTTTAAATTGCTGTATTACATTGATCAGAACATGTTGCATCGACACCGGTACCCCAAAATCATGCACCTAAATCGTGCATTTGTAACGTACACTTGAATCGTACGCTTGAATCGTATACTTGAGTCGTATACTTGAGCCCTGCAGAAAGATCGAACGAGTGCCAATAATTTATAAAAAGATTTTACTATTGCAACATTACACATTACCAGAGTAGAAAAATTAGGTTAAGTAATATAAGGAAAACTAGAACATAATTACGAGTCCAAAAAAATTACAATTATAAACTTTAAAACAACTAGACCAAATACAATTAACTAATCATTTCATAAAAAAACAATTTCTAATACAGAAAATATAACATTTTTACAAAAGCAGTGCAATTAGATTGCCTAAATTTTAATACAACAGTTAACTTGCAATTAGAAAATGGCCTAAACTGAACACAGCTTAGTTTTACAATAATAATAATAATAACTCGTAATAATATTCTCAGCTTCCGGAATGCTAATAAAGAAATTGCTTACCATATCAATGGGCAGAAGAACATACTTTTGCTAAAAAAGTATTAAAATATTCAAATATTACGTAAAGAATTTACATAAGAAATCAAACGTTACTACATTAAACAACGCTGGACAAGACACAGACAGGATGCATCGTTGCAGCGCATCGAGAGGGACAGAAACAGTACCTAAGAAAAACAACAGAGCGCACCACCTCACGGCAAGTAGAAACGCATTATCGGCAAAGCAGATAATGAAAACTACAACAACCAAAAACGCAGACAAAACCTAATAAAACAGTAACAATCTGCTAATCAGATGTTACAATTTTATTATATACACTTTTGTCGTAACATGCTTACTAAGCCCAAAATATTAAAAAACTCATTTTTTCACACGTTTTCGTGAGAAAAGAAAACAGAAAATCGCTAATTACCGCTAAACTAAGCGTTACACAAAAAAATATTTGAAATGAAAGTCGTAGAATTTTAAATTTTCTACAACTTTAATTATATAAATTTTTGCGGTTAAGTTCATAATAAAGCCGCAATCTTAAAAAAACAATTTTTTTACGTGAAAACAGCCTCACCAAGAATTTCAGCAAACATGGCGCCTACCCTATCTTGTAGAGCATAAAAAATTTAGTAAACCAGGCGATTTAAAAAAAATCGTTGGACCAGTTTTTGAGAAAATCGCATAAAAGTGAAAAATTACACGAATAAACTACTACTTCCGATTGACCGATTTTGATGAAAATGTTCTCGTTGGGTCCGGTAGTGGTATGTAACTTAAGTTTCAAGTTCGTACGATGTTCCGTTCTTGAGATATTCTGTTCACACACACACACACACACACACACAGACTAATCTCTAAAAACATGTTTTTTTGGGTTCAGGGGGTCTGAAAATGTGTAGATCCGGTGAGAACTCGATTTCGAAAATCGACATAAAACCAATACTTTCCTTTCTATATATTCATATAGGCAAGAGAAAGTAAAAACAATTTTTTTTTTTTTTTTTTTTTTTTTGCGCCCTGGAGACTCCAGGAGGAGTATAGGACATGTCGTCAGATGTAACACCTGAAATACATATAAGAAACACACTATGTATCACTACTATCAAGAAAGAAATTCTTGTACACTATAAAAAGTTTCACCGATCAAGTAATTTTTTAAATTTTTTTTAAAGGAATTCAAATCCTCACAACACTTTAAAGATTGGGGTAATTTATTTATGAATTTTCTCCCTGCATAAGTAGGTTTTTGTTCAAACAATTTTGTGGAGTGATTAGCCACATAATAATCATTCCTGTTTCTCGTGTTATGATTGTGAACATTAAAATTCTGCATAAAATTATTTTGCCTAACATACATAATCACCTCAAAAATGTAGAGACAGGCACTGTAAGCAATTTAAGCTCCTTAAATAGTGGCCTGCATGAGGTTAGCTGGTTAGCTCCCATCATACACCTAATAGCTTTCTTTTGAATTTTAAAAACCCTATTCATATTACCCATGCTAGAATTACCCCATACTAAAATACCATACCGGATATGAGACAGAATGAGGCCATGATAAGCTGCCATTAGTAATTTTTTATCATTTAATCTGGCGATTTGTTTTAGTGCAAATACCCCAGATGATATTTTACTACAAACTTGATTGATATAGAAGTCCCAAGACAAAGATCTATCTAGAGATACGCCCAGGAACTTCACTGTTTCTACATGCTCTAAACTATTATTATGAATAAATACATCCACTTCTCTACTTTCTTTAACGTTATGTTTATTTTTGAACTGCAAGTACTGACACTTTTTCCCATTAACTGTTAATAACATTTGATTCAAGAACTGCACTACGGACTCTATGTTAACATGTGTATTTACTTCAAGAGCATCTACCAGTGAACTGTTACTGATTACTGAAGTATCAGGTATAAATCTGGTGTAAAACACATCTTACTCATCAACTTACACATCTTTCTCTTGCCAATGCAAATAATTAACAATATAACCTAACTATAGTAATAAAACATTAAAAATAAACAAAAAACTAACCTCAAAAATATAACTTAATTTTAATCATGAGTGAATGATGCAAAATTTAAACCAACCTAACTTTGGCTTTATAATGAGGAAAATCACTCCTTGAAGCTAAACTAGGCTCTGTAGAGAAGAATTCTGGAAATAAACATTGTAGATCTTTGAATTTGATTATATACACTTTTTCTCTAAAATGCATATCTTAGGCTGCAATCTTAAAAAAACCATTTTTTTCGAGAGCCTTCCCAAGAATTTCAGTAACATGGGGCCTACCCTATCACGTAGAGCATAAAAATGTAGTAAATGAGGTATTTTTTTTTTAAAATTCGTACGAGCCGTTTTCTTCGCAAAAAAAGTTAATAATTACACGAATACACTACTCTTTCCGGTTGGCCGATTTAGATAAAAATATTTGTGTTGGGTCATTTATTAGTACCTAACTTAAGTTTCAATTTCGTACAATGTTTTGTTCTTGAGATATTTTGTTCACACACACACACAGACCAATCGCTAAAAACAGGTTTTTTGGGTTCAGTGGGTCTGAAATCCAGTGAAAACTGAATTTCCAAAATCGATATGAAAAAAATACTTTCCTTTCTATTTTATTTATATAGGCAAGAGGAAGTAAAAACTGCTTTAATTCCTTAGTGTAATAAAATTTTGTTA
Organism: Catonia carolina; assembly: GCA_035578175.1. Lineage (NCBI taxonomy): Eukaryota > Metazoa > Arthropoda > Insecta > Hemiptera > Achilidae > Catonia > Catonia carolina. The sequence continues at coordinate 2,501,325 of JAQMRL010000014.1, read as the reverse complement.
GTACTCATGTTAAACTTAAAGATAGAATTACTTTGGATGTAATATTTTATGAGAAAGCATACGCATGTCATCGCGTGAGATATTTTTATTATCGCCTTTACCCGGATGTTATAAATTATTCAAAAAAAAGGCGTAACTAAAAATTTATTATCTATTTGTTACTATTTGTAAACCTCAGAAAATTTATTATTTAATTTAAACGTTCTTTTTTATATATAGTTTCCACTATGTTTTATAATATCGGAAATAAAAAAAATGTATAAACCTGTTCTTTTTTTAGTATAAAAGAATTCCGATGTATTATTTTTAAATAATATAAAAAAGATTGTATCCTATATCAGAGGGGTGTGGGATTATTTGAAACTTTACTTTAATAAAAGTACATTAAAACAAGAATTTCTTGGATACCTGCATTTAAGTTTGTCTTAAGTTAATTTAATATAAATAATAAAGAAAACATATGCGGTCACGATGAATTTTTATAGTAAAATCTACACATTAGCTTAAACTTTTAAATTGAAGCTTAAAATTTCTCTTAACTAGAAGTCGCTAAACTCTGGTAAGTACAACTTACTTAACATTCGATATTATTTTTACTTTCTCTTGCCTTTAAAAATATATAGGAAGGAACGAATTGTTTCCATGTTGATTTTTCAAAATCGAGTTTTCACCGGATGTACACGTTTTCAGACCTCCTGAACATGAAAAAAAACATGTTTTTCCCGATTGGTCTGTGTATGTGTGTGTGAAAAATATATCTCAAGAATGGAACCTCGTACGAACTTGAAACTTGAAACTTATATGAGACACCACTACCGGACCCAACAAGAACATTTTAATCAAAATCGGTCAACCGGAAGTAGTAGTTTATTCGTGTCATTTTTCACTGTTTTGCGATTTTCTGAAAAACTGGTCCTACGATTTTTTTTAAAAATCGCCAGGTTTACTAATTTTTTTATGTTTGATAAGATAAGGTAGGCGTTCTTGAGATATTCTGTTCACACACTCACACACATACACACACCAATCGCTAAAAACATGTTTTTTGTTTCAGGGGGTCTGAAAACGTGTATAGGCTATCCGGTGAAAACTCAATTTCTTAAAATCGACATGAAAACAATACTTTCCTTCCTATATATTTATACAGGCAAGAGAAAGTATGCAATATTTTTGAAAATGAAAAATTGCACGTTTAAACTACCACTTCCGGTTGACCGATTTTCATGAAAAGGTTTCTGTGAAGTTCCGTAGTAGTACGTAAATTTAGTTATTCATGCGAGGATTAACAGCCCCAGCGGTATCTCGCTTCCTAGGCATCACCTTTCTATGTCTCGCCAGTTCCCATTAGAGGTCCGCCACAAAGACATTGCCTCCTGCACACCATTCAACCATGTCACTTCCGGCCTACCCCTCCTTCTTCTACCGGCTGGCGTCCACTCCCATACTCTCTTTGGCCCTCTACCAGCCTCCATCCTCTGCGAATTACCATACCATTTTAACTGCTTAAAAGTACTTAAATTAAGTTTTAAATTTCAACTTCGTACGATTTTCTTTCTTGAGATAATTTTTTCACACACACACACACACACGCACACGCGCACACACACACACACACAGATTTTTAAAAATTGACGTGAAAACAATACTTTCCTTTCGTATATTCATATAGGGCAAGAGAAAGTAAAAAATTATGAAATATTTTTATTCATTTATTCTTTTGTTTCAGTAAACTGTAAAAATGAATGAAATGTCAAATGTTTTAATCAATTCTCTAAAAACAATTGGATGCCGCTTTAAAGAAAATCCAATAAAATTGAAATTTAAAATCTGGATAATTTTATCAATTTTTATGTTTTTTGAATGTTTAATAGCGTTGATAAAAAATTGGGAAAATCCTAATAAAAGATTTTTAGCCATCGAAGATTTCAACCTTGTATTAATCGTGAATTATGTGTTTTCAGAATTATTTTTTTTACCAGAAAATATAAGTTTAACTTTATCAATAATAGAGAAAAAAATATTTTACAAAAATTTTATCTCAATTGACCAAAATTTATATTCAAAAAGAAATTTAATAATTAATCAATTTATAGATGATAATAAAAGAAATGTAAATATATTGAAAAATGTTTTAATAATAATTGGAATCAACATGACAGCGACGCCATTTTTAGCTGTAATTTACAAATGTTTTCAAACAAAATTTGAATGGGAAAATATTAAAGATTTAGATTTACCATTCGAATTTTCCTATACATTAATATACATTGAATCAAACGAATTAACATTATATATATGTGTATATATTATCCAAATTATTTTCTCTGTTATTTCAATTAATGTTGCAATCGTTTTATTTTATTCGATTGTCGGTCCAGCTGAAAAATTGAAATTAGAAATAAAATTATTTAATATAGGTTTAAAAGAACTTGATAAAATTGTATCAGAAAAGTTAAGAAAAAATTACAATAATTGTAATGAACATATTGATTTACAATTGTATTCGATTATGTCATATTTGGTCGGTCACCATGTTTACATCATCAGGTAATAAATTATTTTCTGTGACGATTATTGTTTTGTCCTGTTTTTAGCCCTCGCTAGCTTCGTTTCGCCTTCCACCCGCTAGAGCCCGCTGGCTTGCTATTAGCCCGATCGGTTCAGTGCCTGACCGCTGTCCGCTATGTTTGTCTCTGTCTATCTGATGGCATCACGTCAACATGCCAAATCAAACTTGTTTGAAATGCATATTTTTCTTTTGTTATAAAATTGTTGGTTATTTAATTTGTAAAGCTAATATGGGTTTTGATATTCTGTACTTACACTTTTAAACCAGCTGGTGTAATGTAAAAAAGCTTTCTCAACTATTAAAATTCAAGATACATCTTTAAAAAAAAATTAATTCAAAATGTGATCACCAAAAAATAGTTACATTAATGGTTTTTGTATTTTGAGACTTGGTTCTTATATTTTTTCTGTTTAATTTAATTCACGGTAAATAGAAGAGACGATAGGGGTCACGCGCATGACCGGCCGTTATGAGTACATACCGTCACTAGCAAATGACGTCACCGGTGCGGACAGCACCAGTTTTTTAACTTGGTTCTTCTATATTCAAGACTAATATTGGGATATAATAATTATGTTTCGTCTACTATAATAATAACAGCGAGAATAATAATGATAAAGAATTTTAATGAAATATAAGTATCATATAAAATAATTACCTGCTATTTTTCGTTGACGATTTAAGTAAACAGATTGTCTGTAGATATTCACATTATGAAATAAAAATGTTTAAACAAGTCTTTAATTTTTGTAATATAAAATAAATTTATGATATTCGGTAGCCTACTTGCAGGAAAATAAAATGGTTGTGAATATTTAACAGTTAGGCCTAAAGGTATGTGTTACTCGTATTTTAAAGATCTTTTAAACTCGTATTCAGTGAGTTTTTTTTTAAATCTATGTTTTTGGCTTTAATATTGATTAATGTTAATTAATTTTAACATAGATTAATGTTGTAGTAGAATCAATTGTTCTACGTTTGTTCCGCTCAAGAGATTTAAGGAAAGACTATATGATGGTTTTGACTGAAAATTTTGATTCCCGGTTTTTAATGTTTTTCAAATTATTTACACTCAATCTTCTTTGCAGGACTAAAATAAATAGTTCTGATTCTTATCACATGGTCAGCCAATTAAATGACTGAATCATTTAAGAACAGAAGAAGTAGAGGTGTAAAAGACACTAGTCAGAGTTATGCCTCTGAAAGTAATGAATTTCACTATACAGCCAGACCCTGTGGTGAATGAAGTGAAGGTGTCATTTGAAAATTGTAAAATATGTGCTTTTCAGAAGGCTCGGCGTGTTGATAAGCATACTTTTCCATTCAGTGAGGAAGGCATGGTAAACCACCTCACTCCTCGTTTTACTTAGTAAAACCTCTACAGTTTCAAACCAGCCTTTTGGCTGATGATCTAAACAACAACAATGTTTTTCGATAGTTTAGAACTAGATCTAGCACAAAAACATTAAATTACGGCAAAAAAATTATTTTAATGAAAAAAATTTAAGTTTTTATCAGGTGTATCCTAAAAACTTAACATGTCGCCAAGAACAAATATTTTTCATATTTTTATATTGCTTGTTTTAGTGCAAAAAAGATTTAAGATAATTTTATAAATATCTGTTTCACTATTTTTAATATTCTCCGTTGTTGGTGCAGCTTTCTAACAAACTGTTGGTGAGAAATTAAACATGTCTGTGTACATTTTGTTTTTCATTTATGCCTTTATCCGTAAATTTAGATTTTTAACACTTAGGTACGTTTTTCTTAGCAACCATTTAACTTTTAACTTACCAGTTAATTTTCATTTACATGCACATTCACCGACATTGTTTATACTTCCTCAGGTGCTCAAAAAATTGGTAATATCCAAAAAACAGAAAAAATTGTAAAAATTTTTTGTTATTCGTTATTCTTTTAAAAACTTTATGGTCCACAGATTAAATTGAAAAAATGTCAGTAGCTAAGAGCACCCTACAATTATAAGTGTGTAAAGTTTCATTTTTGTATCTTTCACCAATCGAATGAAAAATGTACCTAAAAATGACAAATTTAACGTAGGCGGGATAAAAAGAACAGTGTCGCCACCGGCTTGTAGTAGCGCAGTCTGTAGATCTCATAGGACCGACCGAACATCCGGCGGCGTAGTACAAAAGTAAAACCAGATGCTTATGGAAGCCTTCGCCGCTACCTCAAAGAGGAGCAGCCGCTGGTAAGCGAAGGGGAGGTCGTCTTTACCGCTGCCTAAATGATTAAGAGCAGTCGCCGACGCAGCGAACACCTTTCACCGCTGCTTCCGAAGAGGAGCAGTCGCCGGTGAAGCAAATCGGGGTCGTCTGTACCGCTGCCTAATCAAATAGGAGCAGTCCCTGACGCAGCGAGCACCTTTTACCGCTGCCTCCGAAGAGGAGCAATCGCCGGTGAAGCGAGGGGCTGGGAAGGGAGGTGTAAGTGAACGTGCAGAGCAAGAAATACTCAATGTAGAGTGCTAAATCTTCTCCATATCAACCCTCTCGTATGAGCGGATCGATACTGACTGTTCACCTTCTCCACTATCACATTCGCCAGTGCGTAGATACATGTTACCACTTGGCACATGCACTGCGAGAGGTGTGACCGCTGCGCTATCTATCGGCAGCCGCAACCTCATCACAGCGCCAACAGTGGGCAAAATATGAACTACGGACCGGCGTAAAAGTAGTACAGTATCAATTGTCTCCCCTTAAAATACACTAGAGTTATCTCCTCCGAGAGTAATGAATTTCACTATACCAGCCAGATCCTGTGGTGAATGAAGTGAAAGTGTCATTTGCAGGGAGGAAAGTCGGTGATTTGCTGAGAACCTGGCATGCTGATAAGTATACTCTTTCCACTCAGTGAAGAAGACAATAGTAAACCACCTCACTCCTCGTTTTTACTTAGTAAAACCTCTAGAGGTTCAAACCAGCCTTCCAGCTGTTTACCTAAACAACAACATCATTTTTCTGGTATGTAATGTATTTAAAGTGTCTTTTTATTAAATTAATAAAAAATTATAATTCAAGTATGTTTAAAACCGGTTTTTTCAGGCAAACAAAAATTATGAATAGAGGAGCAAGGTTTTTTGGGTTTTACATGACTCAAGCAATTTGCATACAATTTACTCTATGTTTGTATTGGGTAGCAGGAGTAAGTATTGTTACACCTAAGCCTAGGTTCCTTCGGGATCTGGGTATAATAGATATTAAACTGACCTTTATTAATCTCCTAAAACAATTAATTATTTATTTACATAATTATTAAACTTAGTCTACTAACACATAAAATTATATTACTTAAATTAAATTAATTATAAAGTTAACCTTAAATTAAAGTTAAAAAGACATAGACTACTACATATTACATGAGCCTAAATGTTTTTCCATTGGGGTTTATTACCCATATGAAGTTACATTGGGCCTGGTCATTACCCTGACAGTCAGGAGTTTCTTAAGGGGAGCACTATACCTCGAAAATGGAAAAAATCGATTTTTCTAATTTTGGCGCCATTGCCTTTTGTATCTTTTTCTTTGTAATTACATAATATAAATTATAATTGTAACATAGAAATTTTGGAAGCTATGCAGATTTTGATAAGTATCGTTTTGACCAGAATTTCTTTTAATTGAGTTAATCTGTGGAAACAAGAGTTGCTATATTCAAAGAACAGTGAAAGCTGAGCTGGCAATGGAAAGTGTGTCAAAAGAAGCAAGACAAGAGAAACAAAAAGAAATTATTTGAGGAAAAAGAACAGTCTGGTGAGGATCAATATTATGGTGCAGGCTGATTTTAGGGTAAGTAAAACTTTACAGCTCGTTTCCCGCAAATTCACTTCTTTTCTATAAAGGTAAAGTTTTCTCAAAAACTATTTGACTTTGAAGGTTGAAATTTTTTGAGCATGGTTCCCAGTATAATTGTAACACATGGTACTAGAATAATTGCAATAAATAATTGCATATAATAATAATAATAATAGCAATTGAATAATTGCATAAAAATTCTGCAAACGAAAATTAAATTGTTTTTGCATTTTCAAAAAAAATTCTCGAAATGGTATCCCTAGCTCTATATTAATAGTTCTAGTACTAGAGGTTAAAAAGATATAGAAAAGGCAGAAAAAATTAAAGCCTTAATTCTTAACGGTTTCTTAGAAACGTGTACCTAAAACGGGTCTATTTAACATGGGTGAGATAGAAGGTATAGTGCTCCCCTTAAGATAAACTTTCATTCAACTTAAAGTTTCTCAATGTGATGTATTTAGATTATTAGGGCTTACTTTAGGTACTTTTTTACGTACTAAGCCTACTTTAAGCGGGAATCCTACAGCTGCTGCCGCATCCAACACATTAATTCCCACCTCGTTCTGTTTCATTAGTCCTCCTCTTCTAGCCCTCTCTGCTGCATAACTTTTCTCACCACTTCTTCCCAAAGTTCTACAAGGTCTCCCTCTTATTCTCCGAACGGCTGGCAGGTAGTTCAAGATTCGGCCAGCTTTCCTCTTCCATTCGATGTACAAAACCATACCGAACCAAAATTGTGTTTTTTCTGTTCTTTCCACAATTATTGCATCAAGCACTTCCACTCAACCCGGTACTTCTTTATCGTCACATATTCCAGCCGAGATATTCTACAAGCTTTTCTCAAACAATTCATCTCCATTGCGTTCAGTCTATTCTTGTTCTTCCTACCAATTTGCTAAAATTCTGCCCCTTACAAATTATTGCGTCTACTACTACTTTGAAGATTATCTTCTTCGTTTTAATTTTAATTTTTGAAGATGACAGCACTGAATTTAGTTTATTCGTAGCAGTCCTGGACCGGATGTCTCTTTACACGTTCCTTCTCCTTTAATGAGACTTTCAGGTACTTAAAACCGTCGTATTCCCCCGCGTGGAGAATTGGCAGTTATCTCTATCGGGGGCATCCCGTACGGATCGGGGACTCTTGCGGGATTTGCAGGTCTCAAGCCGGTGGGAAGTGGGGAAATAAAATAATCACTGTGGAACAAAATCAACTCTGGTCCTCCAGGTTCAGGAATCAGTAAATCCTCAATGAAGATCCGAATCGGGGAATCTCGCCAGCTTTGCAGGTCTCAAGCCGGTGGGAAGTGGGGAAATAAAATAATCACCGTGGAACAAAATCAAATCAGGTTCTCCAGGTTGAGGGTTGAATCGTTGGGCCAGTAACTCAGTTCAGAAAAAATCAGCTAAAACCCTCAATGAAGATCCGAACCGGGGAATCTCGCCAGCTTTGCAGGTCTCAAGCCAGTGGGAAGTGGGAAAATCTAATAATAATCTATCATAGATTATTATCTATCACCGTGAAAGAAAATCAACTCTGGTCCTCCAAGTTGAGGGTTGAATCGCTAGGCCAGTAACTCAGAATTCAGAAAAAATCAGCTAAAACCCTCAATGAAGATCCGAATTGGGGAATCTCGCCAGCTTTGCAGGTCTCAAGCCGGTGGGAAGTGGGGAAATCTAATAATAATCTATCATAGATTATTATCTATCACCGTGAAAGAAAATCAACTCTGGTCCTCCAAGTTGAGGGTTGAATCGCTAGGCCAGTAACTCAGCATTCAGAAAAAATCAGCTAAAACCCTCAATGAAGATCCGAATTGGGGAATCTCGCCAGCTTTGCAGGTCTCAAGCCGGTGGGAAGTGGGGAAATCTAATAATAATCTATGATAGATTATTATCTATCACCGTGAAAGAAAATCAACTCTGGTCCTCCAGGTTGAGGGTTGAATCGCTAGGCCAGTAACTCAGAGTTCAGAAAAAATCAGCTAAAATCCTCAATGAAGATCCGAATTGGGGAATCTCGCCAGCTTTGCAGGTCTCAAGCCGGTGGGAAGTGGGGAAATAAATAATCACCATGCCACAAAATCAACTCTGGTCCTCCAGGTTGAGGTTGAATCGTTGGGCCAGTAACTCAGCATTCAGAAAAAATCTATCAGCTAAAATTTTCAATAAAGATCCGTCGGGGAATCCGCCAGCTTTTCAGGTCTCAAGCCGCTGGGAAGTGGGAAAATAAAATAATCACCGTGGAACAAAATCAACCCTGCTGCTCCAGATTGAGGGTTGAATCGTTAGGCCAGTAACAGCATTCAGAAAAAATCTATCTACTACAATCCTCTATAAAGATCCTTGGAATCAAGATGAATTAAAACGGTATTCAGATTATTTTATGGTCAAAAACAACTGATGTGGTGTCAATATTTTTATTATATTTCACTTTTTTTCTAAACAGATCACCGCTGAATATTAATAGTTTTTAAAATAATTATTAATTATGATTTTACAGATTGGGGCTGATGGACTGATGAAGATTAAAAGTATTTCAATAATGATCGCTGATCTTATTTACTATTATTTTTATTGCAGCATTGGTGAGGAATTTATGGGTGAAGTAAGAACATTTATGTACGAATTACCTCAAATTACATTATAACATGAATGCACAAGAATTAAAAATATTAATAACACTACAAAATGAAACTTAAAAAAATTCACATCTCGAGTATCTCCAATATATACGTCATATACCTTCATATACTGACGTCATATACTCGAAGCTACGTGCGCTAAGTATTGCTAGATATCGACATAATCAGGTTAACGATTGGAGTATTTGTCGTACGTGTGGACGAGCTTTCCAATTCGTTCTTCATAAAATTTTGCCGCTAATGAATTTCAATGAGTCTTGACATTGTCTTGAACCTCCTCGTTGTGTTTCTTGTGGAGTTCATGCAGCCGGGGACTACGATTTTAATGAAGTTATTTAATGTAAAACTGAACGAAATTTTCGGAGAACCATTCAAAACGAAAGAAGTGGTGTGCTGACTTCTGAAATCTGATTCATGCAAATGTCCGTTCTCACAGTGCTTCTCCAACCCATAACTTTTTGAGCAATTTCAATGGGACATTTTTGATCACCCGCCATATAGTCCAGACCTAGCACCGAGTGACATCCGTCTTTTCCCTGAACTGAAGAAGTGGCTAGAAAGACAACTACACTAATGAAAAGCTTCAAGACGTCAAGACTCAATTAAATTTATTAGGGGCACATTTTATAAAAAGCGTATTAAAACACTTGTCCTCAGGTACGACAAATTCTTTAATCGTCAACTTGATTATGTCGATAAGTGTACGGAACTTTCAGTACAATAAAGCGCATTTTCTATATTCACGTGTCTTTTATTTTTATGGCCTATCGGATGATGGAAAACAACACTTGATATGTACAAGTAAGAATAATAGATAAAATTATATAAGAATGTAAGGGTGAACAAGTACAAAACCCATTCTAACCATTAAAATCTAAAGATCAATCTAAAATCAGATACTTGGTTTGATTAGAGGTTAATAATTTCAACTGATAATTTAATGAAGATAAAGCGGACCAATGGGAACAAATTCGTATAAATTTCACTCGATCTGTTAGTTCCAGGGCTACAAAAATCGTTCTGTTTCTTATCACATAGTCAGCCAATTAATGAATCATCTAAGAAAAAAGTAGGTATATGTGTAAAAAGCACTAGTCGAAGTTATCTCCTCGGAGAGTAATGAATTTCATTATGCAGTCAAATCCTGTGGTAAATAAAGTGAAGGTGTCATTTTGCAGGGTGGAAAATATGTGCTTTTCAGAGGTACTTGCATACTGATAAGCATACTTTTCAACTCAGTGAGGAAGACAATTCGTAAACCACCAACTCCTCGTTTAACTTAGGTAGTAAAAATTTTAGAGGTAAACAACAACAAAAGTAAAAATAGAGAGTAAAGTACTCGTACTAAAGAATCTGGAAGAGAAAAGATAGAGTTTTAGTGGAACTGAATAAAAAGTTGGGAGATTCCTTGTTCAACAAGTATGACTCCAAAAAATATATTTTAAAAGATGAATGTACGAAGTGTGGCTATTAAATAACGAGACTGACGTTGTAAAAAATTTTATTTTAATTTCATAGGTAATCACTTTTTTTCACCTTCAATTACACTCCTTCTCTATCCCTACAACGCTCCATGCGAATTTTCCATTATTGGAACGAGTGCTGGAAGTCATCTTCCGTCAGCTCCTTCAGGACACGTGTCGCTTTCTCTTTTACAGCTTCCACAAACTCAAATCTTGTACCTTTTAATGCAGATTTATCCTCAGGGAACAGGTAGAAGATAATAACAGTGATGAAACGTGGTTTTTTACTTATGATCCGGAAACGAAGCGACAATCCAAGCACTGAAAGAGCCGAATATAACTGAGAGCCAAAAAGCTCGAATGAGCAAGTCAAAATTTAAAGCAATGATGATTGTTTTTTTTTGTATCCATGAGATTGTGTACCTTCACTGGGTTCCTGAAGGTCAAACGATTAATCAATATTACTACCTTGAGATATTTTCTAAGCTACGCCAAAGAGTAAGGAAAAACGCCCCGAAATGTGGAAGGACAAATCATGGTTCTCCACCAAGACAATACGCCAGCTCATTCCGCGTTTTCTGTCAAGAGATTCATAGCCAAGTACAGCATCTCAGTGTTAGAACATCCACCTTATTCACCAGATCTTGCACCATGCGCCTGTTCCCTAAGTGAAATCTGGATTAAAAGAGACAAGATTTGAGTCTGTGGAAGCTGTAAAAGAGAAAGCGGTACGTGTCCTGAAGGAGCTGACAGACAATGACTTCCAGCACTGTTTCCAACAATGGAAAATTCGCATGGAGCGTTGTAGGGATAGAGAAAGAGTGTATATTGAAGGTGACAATAAGTGATTACGTATAAAATTAAAATTAAATTTTTACAACGTCAGTCTCGTTATTTAATAGCCACACCTCGTTTATAAATTTAATTTAAATTTTTTTAAATTTTTATAAATTTAATTTAATTTTTTCTCTGTAACATTTAGTTTTATTGCCCATATTTTGTTTCCGTATTTTTAGAGTGAAAATTTAAGAAATTCATTGTATAATTTTTCTTGGTACGACAAACCACTATGGATAAAAAAGACAATTCTTTTAATGATGAAGCAAGCTAACAGGCCATTACAAATAAAACCTTTGGGAGTTTTCGTCATCGGTTTTTCTAGTTTTACAAATGTAAGTAATAATTTGTTTTATTTTTATTATTTTATTTATAAACCACTTAAGTCAAATTAATTACAGGTTTTGGGATAATAATATAGTCAATAATGGTTGGAAGAATATTAAATTAAAAATCTGGTGTGAAACACTCACACGACTTTATCTTGCCAATGTTAATAATAAGCAATATATAACCTAACCATTAGTAATAAAACATTAGAAATAAACAAAAAAACTAATCCCAAAAAAACAAAACCTTATGTTAATCATGAGTGAAAGACGCAAAATGAAAATCAACCTCACTTAGGCTTAAAAGTACGGAAAATCACTCTTCACGCTCAACTATGCTCTCAATAAAAGTTGTAGATCGTTTAATTTCCTATAAATTGCAATAAACAATTTTGTCGTAAAATGCATATTAAGGCTAATATCTTACAAAATTCGAAGATTTTTACAGATTTTCATGAAAAATAGACAAAACATGACTAATTACCGCTAAACTAAGAGTAATAAAAAAAATGTTTGAAATACAAGTTGTAGGTTTCTAAATTCTCTAAAACTTTTATTATATATTTTTGCACTAAAATGCATATTATACAGCAATCTTAAAAAACAATTTTTTTTACGTGAAAACCCCCTATCCAAGAACTTCAGCAGACATGGCGCCAACCCTATCTTGTAGAGCATAACAAGTGTAGTAAATGAGGCATTTTTTTTTAAATCGTAAGAGCCGTTTTGTGAGAAAATTGCAAGAAAGTGAATAATTTTATAAGAGGTTAATAATTTGAATAAATAAACATACGAGGTGTGGCTATTAAATAACGAAATTGACGCTCAATGCGAATTTTCCATTGTTGGAAACCCTGCTGGATGTCATGTTCTGTCAGCTCCTTCAGGATACGTGCCGCTGAAAAATGTTATAAATGAAGCTCACAAAAATGTTTGTACCGACACAAATGACCTAATTTTTTTGGAAACTATAATAACATGTGATGAAACGTGGTTTTTTACTTATTGTATGATCCGGAAACGAAGCGCCAATCCATGCACTGGAGGAGCTGATCTTCACCGAGAGCCAAAAAAGCTCGAATGAGCAAGTCAAAATTTAAAGCAATGATGATTATTCTTTTTGATGTCAATGGGATTGTGCACCTTCACTGTGTTCCGGAAGGTCAAACAATTAATCAATATTACTATCTTGAGGTAATTTCCAAACTACGTCAATGAGTAAAGAAAAAACGCCCCGAAATGTGGAAGGGCAAATCAGGTTCTCCACCAAGACAATGCGCCAGCTCATTCCGCGTTATCTGTCAAGAGGTTCCTAGCCAAGTACAGCAACTCAGTGTTAGAACATCCACCTTATTCACCAGATCTTGCTCCACGTGACTTCTACCTATTCCCTAAACTGAAATCTGGATTAAAAGGGACAAGATTTGAGTCTGTGGAACCTGCAAAAGAGAAAGCGGCACGTGTCCTGAAGGAGCTAACAGAAGATGACTTCCAGTACTGTTTCGAACAATGGAAAATTCTCATGGAGCGTTGTAAGGATAGAGAAGGAGTGTATATTGAAGGTGATAATAAGTGATTATGTATAAAATAAAAATTATTTGTTTTCTAAGTCAGTCTCGTTATTTAATAGCCACAACTCGTAAAGTCGTTTCTTAACTTAAAATCACTTTGTATAGAGCAAGTGAAAGTAATAATTAAAAACAATGATTCTTTTGTTCATCTTTTTAGGTACTAAATGCTGGTTACTCATATTTTAATTTATTACGAACTGTAAAGATGAAATAAAATATGAAATTGTTGAAGATTGCTGTACATATATTTTACTGGTAACAAAACATAATTTGGATTAATCTACGGTTGGATGGGTCAAAAACGGAATTTGTAAAACCATCAAAGTCCATTGAATTAGGTAATACTTTGTCAACGCAATTTTTTTTTAAATCCCTAATGGGTGTACGTTGCAATCTGTTCAATTCAGAACAATAAGCAACCCCTTTACTTAATGAGATGAGGATGATGTGTATGACTTGTAAATGAGGTAGGGTATAATCTTGTACAGACCCAGGCCGACTATTCCTCAGATAGTATCGTTAATTGAACCGCAACTATCAAGTAAAACGGTAACCACTGACCACTGTCTAGTATTGCCGGCCGCATTGACGTAGTTGGTAACGTGCTCTCATCATGCGGTCTTGGGTTCGAATACCATTCAGGCACGGCATATTTTCATACGTTACAAAAATCATTTCATCCTTCACTGTTTGCATTAGCAGCAATTGCAGAACAGTCGGACGTTAAACAAAAAAAAACTCTACTATTCAAATCCGTATAAAAGAAACTAATTTTTCTAGGATTTGAACCAGAAACCTTCGTTTCCTAAAGTCAGCTGTTAAACAGCTGACTCACTGCTTTACCTCTAGACCAACCCAATGGGAGTTGTCAAACACAATGAATTTTTTTAAAATAAAAATCAGTGTTACCAATTCACAAAATAAAACACAATAATCATTATTTTATTTTATATTAAATTCTAAATTGCAGAACAGTCGGACGTTAAACCAAAAAAAAACTGTTTATTATTCAAATCCGTATAAAAGTAACGGCTATTTTTACTAGGATCTGAACCAGAAACCTTCGTCTCCTAAAATCAGCTGTTAAACAGCTGACTCACTGTTTTACCTCTAGACCAACCCGATGGGAGTTGTCAAACCCATGAATTGTTTTTTTAAATAAAAATCAGTGTTACCAATTCAAAAAATAAAAAACAATAATCATCTTTTACGTTATATTAAATTCTAAATTGTATTTTCAGGATTACAATAAAAAAATAGACATTTTTTAATATATTGTATTAATATTTTTTTATAAAAAACCTTTTTTATTAATTTATTTTATATAATTATGATATTTACATCTATTTGTATGTACTATTTATCTATAATTTATATACCTGGTGTCTATAAAGCCTATAAATAGCTTAATTATAGCTAGAGCGGACGCCTAATAAGCTTGTCGGTGTAGCTGCACGAACAGTTCGGTTCAGTCGGTAGATTTCGTGTCTTCGTACCGAACTGCCTAATAAATCACAAACATGTTCTAAACGATGTAAATTATCATCTATAGCGACGTTAAAAACATCCAGTTGTAAACACTGTATACAACTAAAGGTGCGGTTTCGTTTGTGCGATCGTCGCATGCGATTACTGCATGCAGCCGCAGCATGCGTCACCACAATTACTCATCAAATGGATTTATTAAAGAAGTGGTTCCGTTTATGCGTCCGACGCAAGAGATCGCATGCGTCGGCTGCATCGACTACTTTGGCAACCAGTCACCAGCAGCAGTCGCATGCGTCTGGAAGTTGAAAATGAGTTTTTCCGAAGACGATGACGCAAAACTCATTGAGTTAGCTGCAGAAAAAATACAACTAATTGATCCTTAAAACTTGCTTTCATCGTCTAATAGATACAGTAAACTCCCGCTAATCCGAAATAATTGGGGTGAGCCGATTTCGGATAAGCCGGGTTTTTTAAATGACAAGAAAATGGTGTTTTATTTTTAAAAAAATATTACTGTCTCTTAAAATATTTATTTGTACGATTTAATAGTTAAATATTTTCCGTACATTTTAATTTTTTTTTGAAAGTCAGAAATTTTTTTTTGGTTTTTATTTTCCATTCGTTTTCTTATCGAAATGTCCCGCCAACGTTTAACTAAAAGTACATCAGTGGGCGTCGCTTCGATGGTTTTGACCACGTGTTTACGTTTACACGACATTGTTAAATATTATTTCATTTCCACTACCAGTACGTAACACTAATTAGCCACAAAACGAAATGAAAACTACAATAAGGCCAAGACACTAGCGTACCATTCAACCACAATACATTACTAATTCAGTGTTTGCAGCAAAGGTGATGTAGCCAAAATAAACAGTAAGCCTAGTAGTAGGCTACCGCTCCAAGGAAAATGCTAATGTTATCAGTAAAAACCTGTCTGCAGTGCTGAATGTCATGTAGGCATACTTACGTGCCATAATTTACAGTTCAGTTTGCTTAAACAGTATTTTGGTACAGAAATACAGTTTTACAGTATTTATTATTTATTGTTTTTATAACAGTTATTTGTAGGAAAAATTACAATTAAAATACTGAGTATTTTTTGACGTTTCGGATAACCCGGGTTTTGGTTAACCCGGACATGCAGTTGGATCGCACACTGCACAAACGAAACTACCCGACTTATGCGTCAGTCGCATGCGATTACTACATGCAGTAGTCGCATGCGACGATCGCACAAACGAAACCGCACCTTAACGTCTACCACATGCAACACATTAATGTTTTCAGGTTAGCTGATACACAACGCTGCGAGAGTGACGTGACTCAGTTTCAGCTAGTATAGCACTGACCCCCACCAATCGCTGAGGCAACCGAGCGCACCATTACCAAAATAAACCTTCTACGCACTTTAGAAAACCGGCAAGCTTATTTGGCGTCCGCTGTAGCTGAGATTCATAGGGTAACTCGGTCAAAAGCAGTTGGTTTCTGTACCAAAGAAACTATTTTGGATGTATTTGAAAATGGTGTTGGCCATCTTAGATCTGCCATATTGAAACTAACTTAATTATTTTATATAGGAAGGTAGATACAGGACACATTATTTCGATCTAAAATTTAAAGAGAGAAACAACGGTGAAATCCGTTTAACGATATCGTTCACAGTTCTTTAGATATTAGCCATTGAAATTTCCAGATTAGGGAAAATTGTTAACGCCAAACTCTACATTAATTATTTGCGGTAGAAAAACAAAAATGATACATCATTACATTTTAACATCGTCTTCTTACCCAGAAACAAATTGTGCATACCATCAATATCTGTTGTCGTTAGTTAATTAAACGATAATTTTTTGCGAATTTTTACAACCAAATGCTTAAAAATTATCGTTTAATCAACTAACGAGAAGAAATATTATTAATTGGATTGGAGAATTGGTTTTTGCGTAAGAATACGATATTAAGTGATGCGTCATTTGTTTTTTTCTACCGCAAATAATTAATGTAGAGGTTAGCTATAGCGATTTTTTCCCAATCTGGTTATATCATAATATCTAAAACACGGTGAAAGACATCGTTAAACGGATTTCACCATTGTTTCTTTCTTGAAATTTTAGATCGAAATAATGTGCGTACCTTCCTATTTAAAATAATTACGTAAGATTTGATATGGCAGATCAAAGATGCCCGACACCATTTTCAAATATATCCAAGAATATTTTCTTTGATACAGTAACCAACTGTATTTGATATTGTTACCCAGTAATAACAGGCAGGTGAAGTGTTAAATTATTTGCACTCGATCCGCTAGTTCCAGGGCTACAAAAATAGTTTCTTATAACGTAGTCAGGTAATTATATGACTTAACTATTCAAGAATAGAAGAAGTAGAGGTGTAAAAGACACTAGTTAGAGTTATCTCCTCTGAAAGCAATGAATTTTCATTATACAGCCAGACCCTGTGGTAAATGAAGTGAATGTGTCATTTGCAGGGTGCAAAGTAGATGCTTTTAGAAGGATGTGGAATGTTGATAAGCATAGGCTACTTTTGTACTCAGTGAGGAAGGCAATATTAAACCACCTCACTCCTCTTTTTACTTAGTAAAACCTCTAGAGGTTCAAACCAGCCTTTCGCTGTTGACCTAAACAACAAAACACCCAGTAAATCTTAATTGGCTATAATTTAGACGTTTCCTGACTTTAAGGACAACAGATATAGTCACTCTGTTAACTTAGTTAACTGAAGGGCTCACTGGAAGAACAGGCTTAGTCACATTTACCAAATTTGTTCAGGAAACGATTTTTAAAGTTTTCAAGTACTCTACTACTTTATTTTCAATTTTTTCTTGGTATTAATAATTTACCATTTACTTAAAATTGTTGAGATAATATTTTGGTAGTTTTTTAACCAAATGAATACACATAGACTTTACAAAAATGATAAAATTCTTCATAGGCCTACTACAAAAGAAACCAGTGAAAAACAAGCTCTGTCCTGTGACTTAGCATGTTTTTCTGCTGTATATCAGGTTAAAATAAATTTAGCCATGATTTTTATGAATGTAAAAAAGTTATATTTTGAAAAAATATGTAACCAATAACCTATGTACACAGTTAAATTTTTTTAATATTAAAAATTTGTTTGACTTGTTCTAAAACGATACAGCACTAACTAAACACTTAACCGGAGCAAATCAGTTCAATGTTATAACTTTATAAATACAATAAACAACACTAAAAGTAGGTAATAGAAATCACAATTTTAACAATAAACATAAATCATATTTAACCATACACAGTTATTCGTGCAACACTATAGCAACAAAATAATCAGCTGGTTTAAAACAGCTGTGACCTAGCCTGTATTTCTCTAACACAAATGGAGTAATCCTGTTGCTCCCCTGAAGCCTATATTTTTAAAATTACTGTAACTTTTGACATAGCCTCTTTTTAGCGAAAACGATTATGTGATAAAATAGTTCATACAATTATCTAACAGATGGCAGCAAAACCCAATTTTACAAAATTGTGACAGCCTGTTCTCGCGAGCCCTTCAACTTTATTTCAGATTTTTTTTTCAATCAGCGGAAATCGGAGTGGCGTTCACATAATGGAAACGTATACCAATATAATTTCTTCATTAACTTCAAAGTCATTTAATTACTTAAGAAACTAAAAAATTTGTACATTAAAATAATACTTGGAATAATAATTGTTAAAATAACGTTTATTTTTCTTAGGGTGGAATGATTTGGTTCATATTTAGGCCGTTCAAAGCTTTGTTGAATATATCGGTAAATGCAATGCTGACAATGTCGTTGATTAGTGGTTTTATTACAGCAAATCCTGGTCTCCATGTTGCGTTAATTACTCGATCCATAATTCCTTCTGTAAATAATGAAAATTATATTATTATAGTAAACAATTTATTTAACATTAAATTTTTTTGATTAACTACAAGATTTTTTTGTCTTTAATTTTTATTACGGTACTGTACATTGAGCTACAATTTACGTATATGAGTATATTAAAGGCGGTAGTCGGAAGGGCATTTTGGAAAATATCACTTTCTGCAGAAAAAAATAATATATTATATTATACCTAAAACTTTCTCTTTAAAATTATGTATAATTTTTTTAAAACTGATAGACAGAAATTGCCTAATAAATTTTTTTATATCTTTTCTCATGTTCAGGAATCGAATTACACTATTTGTAATTCCAAAACCGACTTTGATTTCTTGACTTCCGGTCAAAACCAGAACTACAAATCTAATGATCTATGTATCTATTCTTTAAGAGGAATCGAATGACTCTATGTTTCTAAATTCTAACTTTGATTTCTTGATTTCCGGTTTTGAGCCACTTCTGGTCAAAACCGGAGCATCAAACCCAATTCAGGCTCACAAAATTTTTGTGGAGATATGAATCCGAAAACCGTATGTTGTTATCTCTTGAAGTTTCTGACATCTGGGTGTGACGGACGGAAGGACAAAGAAAATGATAGATGACCATTTTTAAAAAAACTGCCACCGATTATACAGTTTTATATTATTATTGGGAGTAATTCTGGTATCGGAATCGAGAATCGATTACTTGTTTCTTGGTATTTGAATCAAAATTAGATTTCTTGTTTTCTTGGTATCGGAATCAAGAATTTATTTATGGTTTCTTGGTATCGTAATCGAGATTTACGAGATTCGGCAAGAAACGAACGGTTTCGATTCCTGTTACTTGGTATCGTAATCGAGAATCGAGTTTTTATTTCTTGGTATCAGAATCGAGATTCGATTTCGTGTTTTTTGGTATCGGAATATTTCTGGTTCTTGGTATCAGAAACGATTCTTGTTACTTGGTATCGTAATCGAGAATTATTGATTCTTGTTACTTGGTATCGTAATTGAAAATAGATTACTTGATTCTTGGTATCGGAATCGAAAATCGATTTCTTGTTTCTTCGTATCTAAATCGAGAATCAATCCTTGTTTCTTGGTATCTGAATCGAGAATCGAAAATCGAAGAATATTAGTATCGACACATCACTAAAATTTAGACCATGGTAAATCATCTGACTTCCTCTTTAACTTCAAAGTAGGCCTTCAGTCCAGCTCAGTCAATCAGGTGGAAGACAGTCGCTATTAATTTATTAAATAACACCGGTTTGGCAAGCGACTTTGCATGGTGACCAACTGACAGCCACTCATGAAAAACTCAACTTGGAATCCCTGTTCAAATTCATGTCTAATTTACGTAAAAATACAGAACAAAAACAGCGATCAAATTAGGTGGTTGTCAATAATGTACAGTTTCCGATAAAAAAAATAAAAACTAAAAGAAATTTAAAGTTGAAAACAAAAACTTGAACAATATACATACCGACAATTCTTCTTCCTCGTAATAAATTACTTATATGCAGATCCATATTCCCAATCTTGTTTACTTCTATACGAACTTTTAAAAATGGTGAGTTCTTTGGTCGACTGATTGTAGTGGTCTGAGAATAATTATCTGTAATTATAAACACAATTGAAATGAAAAATGGCAATGAAAACTGTGTAAACAATGTAAAAACAATTGATGTGAAACACTCACACGACTTTCACTTACCAATGAAAATAATAAACAAGATTACTTACATTTGAGCAAACAATGCCAAATGTTTTTTTATGTACTTTTAGTTAAACGTTAACGGGACATTTCGGCAAGAAAACGACCGGAAAATAAAACCCAGAAAAAAAATTCTGACTTTTTAAAAAATAATTAAAATTTACGGAAAATATTTTACAATTTAATCGTACGAATAAAAGTTTTTAGAACACAGTAATAGTTTTTTTATATAATAAAAGTAAAGTCAGTAGTTATCGGATACAGTGACCTCCAGGGGACCGGCCACTGTAAAGGATAGTCACTGTAACCTATGGCCTTTTCTTCTAGCAAAGGTCCAGTTACGGTCATGTTTGTCCGTTGCAAATTAAACCACAAAAAGAACTTCTTTGAAGTTTATTTTTTGACTAATTTTAAATATCTTCAATTTCCTCTTTATCTTCATCAAAACTATTTTGAATTTTTTCCCAGTTTTCCAAATTGCGGTTGTTATGGAGTGTCCAACGTTGAACTCTCTTGAAATATCCTCTTTCGTTTCACCGTTTTCCAAACATTAAATAATGTGCGCTTTTTCCATCATTGTAGCATGTCTACTCGATGACGCCATACTTAAGTTTGTATAAAACACAAAAAATAACGGACGGATTTACACAAAAGATATGAACTATACTATTTATTCAAGGCTGATGAGCTCTGAACGCACGCATTGCCGGCAACGTTGCCAATACTTGCTCTTGTAGCTCCGTTACATATTTCGTCAGCCATTTTTTTGGTCTTTCAGTAACAATTATAACTTATAAAAATACAACCAGCTGATTATATTATAAAGTATTGCATGTTTACGCGTTCTATAATCAATGTGTTCTGTACGAGATGCAAGACACGAGTAAACTAGTGCGGTTCTTATTCGCATGCGTGCACAATGTTTGTCAGGTACAATCTGACAACGCTGGCAAACGTTCTGATCGGTCTAAGCGCAGAGGTCATCAGCAGAACAGCAGAGGTCATCAACCGTGGAAAGCATTATAAACTTGAGTAAACAGGGCAATCTGCAGATCAATGCTGTATTTAAGACACAAAAAGAAAGGATTAGGCTATTAGCAATCAAACTTCCGACATGAGCTACTGTAAATGCATATTAAGACTAAAGCCATTAGGAAAATCACGTTAACACTAGACAAAATAATAAGTGACACGCTGACTCATACTGTTCACAGATAACTGGCATAGTTGAAAATTTATACAGTTGTCACTAAAACCGATATGTGTTTTAACCGATGTCACTGTAAACGATATATTTTATATTGGTCGTAATAGCGGACCAACCTTTCCATCGAATACTGATCACCCTAACCGAAAAGTCATTGTATCTGATGTACCTGTATGTTATAACTACTGTATAATAAAAGACATTTTGCCTTGTTATTTAGAAAACTTGGCTTATCCAAAAATTTCATTTAGGCCAATCCGAAATCAGCTCGCCCCAATCATTTCAGATAATCGGGAGTTTACTTTATATCAAAATTAAATAACATTTCGTCTTTATTTATTATTAATTAAATTATTAGCTATTGCAATCTTTTAGAAACTCATTTTTATTCTGTTTACAAACGACTGGAGTAATAAAAGAAAGATAATATATACTCGTTTATATATTCATGCTAGGATTCACAGCCCCAGCCGTATCTCGCTTCCAAAGCACCACCTCTCTCTGTCTCGCCAGTCCCCATCGAAGAGCCGCCGCAAAGACATTGCCTCCTGCACCCCATCCTACCATGTCGCTTCCGGCCTACCACTCCTTCTTCTACCGGCTGGCGTCCACTCCCATACCCTCTTCGGCCAACTACCATCCTCCATCTTCTGCAAATTGCCAAACCATTTTAACTGCTTGCCAATCCATGATATTTCCTTGAATGGCAATTCTTCTCCTAATTTCAGAATTCGATCGATCGGCGACATTCCACAGCTCCGCCTCCAGAAGTCCATCTTCACCACTTTTAGACGATTCTTCTGTCTCTTTTTTAATTACCACACTTCCGCAGCGTAGCGTAGTAGGATAGCACGATTAATATTTATCTTAGTCTCCTTCCATATTTTATCATTTCGAAGGAAAGAATTTAACTGCCCTATAACCCTTCGCCCTTGCGAAATCTCGCTGTTTACTTCCACTGCACTTGTTCCACTCCTATGAAAGATGACTTCCAGGTATTTAAAACTTTTACAGTTTCTCACTACACCCATACCTAGCTGAATATAAGTAAGGTGTTCAGTCTTGTCTACATTTATACTGAGACCCCATCTTTCATACTCCTCTTGCAACTTCTTTATCATATAGCTGCCATCATCGTGAACTGCAGATATGACAACTTAATTTATAATACTAAAAGGTAAGATTACACCCTTAAAAATATAATATTAATGTAGACAGTACATTATCCAATGTTCATTTCCCTATGCATCAAATTTGTTCGGAAGCACAGGTTAACCAGAGTAAGTAAGCCTGCTACATAATTTTTCTACTTACATAAGGTCATATTCCATACACCAGCGTTTGTCATCTTCATTGGCAAATGGGCTTCCAGTTCATAACCTCCCTCTAAATATTTCTCTGGGAAAAACTGAGTATACTGCACTTGACTTAACTGTGGATTGTACCTGAAACAAATATTTTAATTTTTATTATTTCTATCTATACTTTATTAAAAATCTGGTGTGAAACATTCGCACGACTTTCTCTTACCAATTAATTTTTTTTTAAATATATGAATATAATCTATACATCCTATGTTTTTAATCATTATTAAACAATATATTATGAAAAATATAAGCGACTATCGGTTCTATACTCCCGAGTTTGAACCCTTGCATCTCCGAAACGATAAGTCTGAATTCAACATACTTTACAGCAGAATTTAGCTCATTTTATTCTGCGTTGACCTATAATAGTCTATAATTTTAATATTATCTGAAAATTTTAATATCGAGGTTGCAAGACAAAAGACCCGGTTGTTTTGCAACCGCAAAGAATTTCATGCGTTTAGAGGCGTATAACTCGAGAATTATTTGATCGACAAGTTTAAAATTTTAACACAATTATAGCCAATTATATTTGAACAGCGTATACCAAATTTCAAGTTCGTACATTACCTAAATTTTTATTTATTAACAATATTCTGAACCTTTGCTATCTCGTTAACCTCTCAATCGTTCGGGACGGGCAAACTAACATTTTATTCAGCGTTAAAAAATTAGTATAAATGTATTAACATGAAATATTGATTGGCTAATATTGTGGTAGAATTTTTAAAATTTTGAAAAAGAGTGGGCCATGCAAAAGAGTGGGTCAGTCGTCAGGGTTTTCTACGTGACATCCGACCCCCATATAAACAACTCTTTTTTTCAAAATTTTCAAAATTCTCCCACTACACTGGCCAATCAATATTTCATGTTATTAATACATTTGTACTAATTTTTTGACACTGAATAAAACGATAGTTTGCTCGTGCCGAACGATTGAGCAGTTACCGAGATAGCAAGGGAATATTGTTAATAAATCAAAATTTAACAACAACTGTACGACTTGCAATTTCGTACACGCTGTAAGAATATAGGTAACTGGTTATGTTGTGTTAAAATTTCAAACTTGTTGGTCAAACAATTCTCGAATTATACGCTTCTAAACGCATAAAATTCTTTGCGGTAGCAAAAAGACCGGGTCTTTATGTCTTCCAACCTCGATAAAATTAAAAATATAGGACTATTAGTAATATTAGTAATGTTGTTGTTGTTTAGGTCAACAGTCGAAAGGCTGGTTTGAACCTTTAGAGGTTTTACTAAGTAAAACAAGGAGTGAGGTGGTTTACCATTGCCTTCCTCACTGAGTGAAAAAGTACGCTTATCAGCATGCCGGGCCCTCTGAAAAGCACATATTTTCCACTCTGCAAATGACACCTTCACTTCATTCACCACAGGGTCTGGCTGTATAATGAAATTCATTACTTTCAGAGAAGGTAACTCTGATTAGTGTCTTTTACACCTCTACCTCTTCTGTTCTTAAATGATTCAGTCATTTAATTGGCTGACCATGTGATAAGAAACAGAACTATTTATTTTAGCCCTGCAACTAACAGATCGAGTGTAAATAATTTGACACTCCACCTGTCTGTTATGGGCAGAATTTTAGTAATATTAGACCTATAATAATGTACCTAGGTTAACGCAGAATAATTTTTTCTATCCCTAATGTGTGTACTTTGCAACCTGTTCAATTCAGAACAATAAGCAACCCCGTAACTCAGTGAGATGAGGATGATGTGTATGACGTGTAAATTAGGTGTAGTCTTGTACAGACCCAGGCCGACCATTCCTGAAAGAGTATGGTTAATTGAATTCCAACCATCAAAGTACACCGGTAACCACCTATCTAGTATCCAAATCCGTACAAAAGTAACTACCTTTACTAAAATTTGAACCAGGAACTTCCGTCTCCGAAAACAGAATAAAATGAGCTAAATGTTGTAAAGTATGTTGAAATCCCGCTCATCGCTTTGGAGATGCAAGGGTTGAAAACCAGGGTGTATATAGTTACAAAACTGATAGTAATTTTAATCATGAGTGAATGATGCAAAATGAAAATCAACTTTAAGTTAGTTCAACTTTAACTTAACTTAATTAACTAAGTTAAAGTTAACTTAGTTAACTTTAACTTTAACTAAGTTAAAGTTAACTTAGTTAACTTTAACTTAACAAAGTTAAGTTCGACTTAAATATACGAAAAATCTCTAATTAACGCTAAACTATATCGTGTATAAGAAAATTTTTGAATCACACGTCACAAATTGAAACGAGTGCAGTGCTTTACTGATGCCAAAGAGGGCCATTTTCTACACCTTTTATAAACAATCCAATAATCACATAATAAATAAGGTCATCGCCTTTGTTCTTCAACTGCGCACTGAAATTTGTCATGCGAGAGTGGTACAAACTGAATCCTAAGAACATCAGAATAGGATGGGAAAAGATAACATCAGATTAAACTGTCTAGGATTCGCGGACGATCGGGCCTTACTGGCAGGGAGTGTTAAGGAAGCTAGACACCAGATAGAACCCCTAGAACAATGAGCAGGAAAAGTTGGATTAAAAATCTCTTATGAAAAAACTAAAATGATGGCTAAAGAGACACTCTGCATGAATTCAGTTATCATAAACGGAAACCAAGTGGAACTAGTTAAATTGTTTAAATATCTAGGCGAATACAACACACAACAATAAAGAAAACATAGCGTGGGAAGAGCGACGGAAAAAATTATGTAAATCACAACAAATAACCAAAAACGTATACAACAAAAAATGCTTATCTATACAAACAAAAATTAAACACTACAAAACAGTCATACAACCACAAGTTACATATGGCAGCGAAATATTAGCAAAAGTGGCCAAGACAAAAGCAATAGATAATGTCCTAAAACTCGAAAGACAAATCCTAAAAACCTGTATAGGAAAGAAAACAAAGTAGATGGGCAATGGAAAATTCTATTAAACGAACAAGTCTGTAAAGAAACGAACAGATACAATAAGGAAGAAAAGGATATATTTTCTTGGACATCTTATCAGAACACCTAAATACAGAATTTTAAACAAGATTATTAGAAAACTCTTTCCAATGGTAACATCAGGAGCATGGATCCGAAATGTTACAGAAGACATGATCGAACTCGGATTAACTTTCGATGATTTAGAAAACAAAACAGAATTATTAAAAATCTTAAGAAATAAGAAAAGTAGATTTGAAACAAAATCAGATAGAAGAACAAACCGAAGCAGGAAGAAACCGCTCGTTTCAGAGGAAGTTCGGCAAGCAAGATCAGCCCGAACGAAGGCATACTGGCAGAACATCAAGCTAAAGAATATGAAATAGAAAAAGCTTTTTAAATTTGACTAAAGTGATCCATTGTGGTCACAAAAGACAAAAAAATAAGGCCATTAAAGTAATTATTTCTTAAGAAAGTTAAATTATTTCACTTCCATAATTTAAGTGCAAAACGATTTTCCGAACACCCTGTATTATATAGCATGAAAACTTACTTAAATTTTGTTACTTCTGAAATTGTCCATCCTCTTTCATAGACATCTGTTAATCTAAGTTTATAATTAAAAGTAGGACCACCTCTTCTTTGGATCACTTCTTTTGCAAAAAATGGATCAAATGATGGAATATTTAACTCAGGAACACCTGAAAATAATATAAAAATCTGGTGTGAAACACTCACACAACTTTCTCTTGCCAATGCAAATAATTTAAACAATATAACCTAACATTAGTAATAAAACATTAGATATAAACAAAAAACTATCCTCAATAAAACATAACCTTATTTTAATCATGAGTGAAAGACGCAAAATGAAAATCGACCTCAGTTTGGCTTAAAAATACAGAAAATCACTCTTTCACACTAAACTACTCTCTGAAGAGAAAAATGCTCTCAATAAAAGTTGTAGATCTTTTAATTGTCTATAAATTTAATTATATACACTTTTGTCATAAAATGCATACTAAGCCTAAGGCCGAAATTTTAAAAAAATCGATTTTTCACACGTTTTCGTGAGAAAAAATAGAAAATAGCTAATTACCGCTAAACTAAGCGTTATAAAAAAATGTTTGAAATAAAAGTTGTAGGATTTTTAATTCTCTAAATTTATTTGGTATATAAATTTTTGCGCTATAATACATATTTAAGCCGTAATCTTAAAAAAACACTTTTTTTACGTGAAAACAGCCTCACCAAGAATTTCAGCAAACATGGCGCCTATCCTATCTTGTAGAGAATAAAAAATTTAGTAAACCAGGCGATTTTTAAAAAATCGTAGGACCAGTTTTTGAAAAAACCGCAAAAAAGTGAAAAATTACACGAATGAACTATTACTTCCGGTTGACCGATTTTGGTGAAAATGTTCGTGTCGGGTCCGGTAATGGTAATGGTAACTCGTAACTTAAGTTTCAAGTTTCAAGTTTGTACGATGTTCCGTTCTTGAGATATTCTGTTCACGCGCGCGCGCGCACACACACACACACACACACACACACAGACCAATCGCTAAAAACATGTATTTTGGGTTCAGGGGATCTGAAAACATGTAGATCCGGTGAAAACTCGATTTCGAAAAATCGGCATGAAAACAATACTACTTTCCTTCCTATATATTCATATAGGCAAGAGAAAGTAAAAAAAAACACAGTACAGTATATATTTTTTCGTTATTAAAGAAACAATGACTGTAAAGTACATTTTTTTTCGTAAAATAAGTTGTAATGTTTGTTTGTTTGGTTTTCAATACGTAAAACTTGTCTTCAATCTTATTTTCAATGTTTAAAACTTCTCGTTGTAAATTTTCAGCTACATTGTGGCAATGACAGTACGTGGACACAATACGAATAGCGTCCAGTGCCTATTTACTTGAAGTGGCACTATTTCTGTTTCCATTTCATCGTCATCTTCACTTTTCCTCGTTGTTTTGGGATAAGGCATTTTCGATTATTGTATCATCGCCAACATCTGCTGAAGTGGCTAAGTCATTGTCTGCCCCTACGCAGGTGTCTAAATTCATATCCTGAAGATATTGTTTAGGCGCTATAATTTTTGTGCCGCTGTAAAGAGAGTTAAATACCGTAATATACGAAAGGGTCGGGGTCGGCAAATAATGCTGCTAAAGAGAGATTTCCCTAATAGAGAGATTTTACTTTGTCATGTAAATAAACCTACTCAAAAAAAAAGATGACTTACCTGTTTTAAACCACGGTCGAACATCATTCAAAGCTTTCTTTATACAGTTGTCAAAATCACTCGATGATCTTGGACAATGAGAAAATTGACTAACTGAAATATTATCAAAACAAAGTTCTAAGTTAGACATAAAAAAACAATGAAAAAACAACAAAGTTATTAAAATACAATATCAATTCAACAATAGGGTCTAAAATTCTTTTTAAAGAAATTTTCTTCGCCTAATGTATTATTTCAATAAGATAGTGTAAAATTACAGAATTTTCAAGGAAAAACTTCTCTGAAAATTCCTATCGAAGAAATATAATTTGTTTCAAATTGAGTAGTTTTAAACACTCACCTTACTTTATTTTGCTAACGTGAATAATTAAAAATCTGGTGTGAAACACTCACACAACTGTCTCTTGCCAATGCAAATAATCATTGGCGAAGTTGGTAACGTGCTCGCCTCTCATCATGCGGTCTTGGGTTCGAATCCCATTCAGGCATGGAATTTTTTCATACGTTACAAAAAATCATTTCATCATTCACCGTCTGCATTAGCAGTAATTGCAGAACAGTCGGACGTTAAACAAAAAAAAAAAAAAAGTGCAAATAATCACCAATATAACCTAACATTAGTAATAAAACATTAGAAATAAACAAAAAACTAACCTTAAAAAATATAACCTTATTTTAATCATGAGTGAAAGACACAAAATAAAAATCAACCTCAGTTTGGCTTAAAAATACGGAAAATCACTCGTTCACGCTAAACTAGGCTCTGTAGAGAAAAATGCTCTTAATAAAAGTTTTAGATCTTTTAATTTCCTATATATTTTATAATATACACGTTTGTCGTAAAATGCATAAGCTACTTAGGCCGAAATCTTAAAAAAATCGATTTTTCACACGTTTTCGTGAGAAAATAACAGAAAATCGCAAATTACCGCTAAAGTAAGCGTTATACAATATAATGTTTGAAATAGAAGTTGTAGGATTTTAAATTTTCTACAATTTATTATATACATTTTTGCACTAAAATGATAACAAAGCAGCAATCTTAAAAAACAATTTTTTCACGTGAAAACAGTCTCTCCAAGAATTTTAGCAGACATGACACCTACCCTATCTTGTAGAGCATAAAAAAATTTTTAAATGAGGCGATTTTAAAAAAATCGTATGACCAGTTTTTGAGAAAATCGCAAAAAAGTGAAAAATTACACGAATAAACTACTACTTCCGGTTGACCGATTTTGATGAAAATGTTTGTGTCGGATCCTCTAGTGGTACCTAACTTAAGTTTCAAGTCCGTACGGTGTTCCTTTCTTGAGATATTGTGTTCACACACACACGCGCGCACGCACACACACACAGACCAATCGTTAAAAACATGTTTTTGAGGTGCAGGGGGTCTGAAAACGTGTAGATCCGGTGAAAACTCGATTTTGAAAAATCGACATGAAAACAATACTTTCCTTTCTTTTTATTCATATAGGCAAGTTTTTTAACAGAGCTTAGTTTAGCGTCAATTAGTATTTTCCGTATTTTTAAGTTCTACAAAAGTTCATTTTTATTTTGCGTTATTCACTCTCGAATAAAATCATGTTACATATGTTATTGGCCCACCGGGTGAGTCTAGAGGTAAAGTCGTCGCCACGAGTTAGTTGTTTACCAGCTGATTTCGGATGATTTCGGAGTTCCTCGTTCAAATCCTAGTAAAAGTAGTTAACGTTTATACGGATTTGAATACTAGAAAGTGGTTATTGGTGTAATTTGGTGGTTGGGATATAATTAACCAAACTCTCTCAGGAATGGTCTGTCTGGGACTGCAATTGGGACTTCAATCTCATTGGGTTATGGGGTTGCTTATTGTTCTGAATTGAACAGATTGCAACGTACACACATTAGGAATAAAAAATAAAATTTTTACTAATGATTAATTAAAGGTCATATTTTTTATTATATACATTGGCAAGAGAACGTCGTGTGATTTGACCCCATATGTTTATGTATCATCATGATAATATTAAAAACTAAAGGTTTCCTTTTAAAATGAATAAGACAATTGATTGTTTTACGCTTAATCATTCCAGTACAAAAATGTCATTATTTGTTTTCTAGTTGTGTCGTTAAATTTTAAGTACCATTTAATGAATTCGACCTTCAACAAATTATTAACAATAACCTTTTAAGAAAACATGTTTCCAATGAAATTTATTTCAAAACTCTATAAAGTTCTTCTTAAATATTTTCTTATCAATTAAGCTTTACATTATTGAACTTTTTTTTCTCTTGTCCTGTGTGAATATAAATAACGAAGGAAATTATTGTGACAATATCGAAAAGGAAAGAGTATTCCACAATTTTAGAAAAAGACCGAAAGTTTAAAAATGTTAACGTAAATGAAAAGAGTAATAAATATATATATGTTTTTCCAAGAAATAGTTAAAAATATGATGTGTAATATACCGGTTGTTTATAAATGAATAGCAGGGTTTTTACGCTCTATAATTTAATTCATTACTATACTTACAGGTATAAATGATAATCAAACGAAAGTGTAACTCAAGCAGTTTTGTATTTGGCAGCAGTTTGCAATGTTTCACGCCAGCCGTTAGAAAGCGCTAGTAGCAAAGATGGCGACTAATCCAGCAGACTATGGTTTTCGTGCCATCTTCGCTAACGAAGATGTTGTTGCGTGAAGATTTTCTACATCGTGTCGTCTTCAGGGATGAGTCGGCCTTTCACCTTAGTGGACAAGTGGACACTCATAATGTGCTAATCTGGGGCACAGAAAATCCTCACGCGATGGTACAAGTGCAACGAGACTCCCCTAAATTGAATGTTTTGTGCCTTGTCCCGGCGGAAAGTTTATGGGCCTTTATTTTTTGTTGAAGCAACTGTAACTGGTGCTTCTTACCTTGATACTCTACAGCTATGGTTCTTCCCTCAGTTGGAAGATGAAGAGCCAGAGAACTTCATTTTCCAGCAAGGTGGTGCGCCGCCTCACTGGCATAACGAAGTGCGCGATTGGCTGAACGTCACTTTACCCGACCGCTGGATTGGCCGCAAGGGGTGCAATGATAGGGCTCGTTTTCCATGGCCTCCACAGTAACCCGATCTGACGCCGTGTGATTTCTATCTTTGGGGGTTCATAAAGGATCGTATGAATGTGTCTCCACTACCAGCTGACCTTCCCGAATTAAGAATCAGGATTGAAGCAGCTGTTGCAACAATTACTCGAGAGACACTTAAACAACGTTTGGGAAGAACTCGCATATCGTCTTGACGTGTGCCGTGAGACGAATGGTGCGCACATTGAACACTTGTAGGCATTTATGTAAAACTGTTTGAGTTGCTCTTTCGTTTGACGTATCATTTATAACTGTAAGTTGTTGTTGTTGTTTAGGTCAACAGCCAAAAGGCTGGTTTGAACCTCTAGAGGTTTTACTAAGTAAAAACGAGCAGTAAGGTGGTTTACCTATGCCTTCCTCACTGAGTTGAAAGAGTATGCTTATCAGCATGCCAGGCCCTCCGAAAAGCACTCACTTTCCACCCTGCAAATGACACCTTCATTTCATTCACCACAGGGTCTGGCTGCATAGTGAGATTCATTACTCTCAGAGGAGATAACTCTGACTAGTGTCTTTTACACCTCTACCTCTTCTGTTCTTAAATAGTTCAGTCATATAAGTGGCTGACTATGTGATAAGAAACAGAACTATTTTTTTTAGCCCTGGACCAAACAGATAGAGTGCAATTAAAATAACACTCCACCTGCCTGTTTTTGGCATAACTGTAAGTATAATGTATTAAATATTGTTGTTTTGGTCAACAGCCAAAAGGCTGGTTTGAACCTCTAGAGGTTTTACTAAGTAAAACGAGGAGTGAGGTGGTTTACCATTGCCTTCCTCACTGAGTAAAAAAGTACGCTTATCAGCATGCCGGGCCCTCTGAAAAGCACATATTTTCCACTCTGTAAATGACACCTTCACTTCATTCATCACAGGGTCTGGCTGTACAATGAAATTCATTACTTTCAGAGAAGATATCTCTGATTAGTGTCTTTTACACCTCTACCTCTTCTGTTCTTAAATGATTCAGTCATTTAATTGACTGACCATGTGATAAGAAACAGAACTATTTATTTTAGCCCTGCAACGAACAGATTGAGTGTAAATAATTTGATACTCCACCTGTCTGTTAAGGGCAGAAACTGTAAGTATAATGTATTAAATATTATAGAGCGTTAAAACCCCGCTATTCATTTATAAACACCCGGTACCTATATAAATGGTCTTTTATAGTACCGGTTTATTTTTGTACGGGTGTTGTGAGAGCCGGGTAGCTATTTAGATAATTGGCCTTTTTGTAACACCTTCTATTTAATCCTAATTTGTTTACAGTTGTTAAGATTTATCCCTGCCCATAACGGACAGGTGGAGTGTCAAATTATTTACACTCAATCTGTTCGCTGCGGGGCTAAAATAAATAGTTCTGTTTCTTATCACATTGTCAGCCAATTAAATGACTGAATCATTTAAGAACAGAAGAGGTAGAGGTGTAAAAGACACTAATCAGAGTTATCTCCTCTGAAAGTAATGAATTTCATTGTACAGCCAGACCCTGTGGTGAATGAAGTGAAGGTATCATTTGCAGAGTGGAAAATATGTGCTTTTCAGAGGGCCCGGCATGCTGATAAGCGTACTTTTTTACTCAGTGAGGAAGGCATGGTAAACCACCTCACTCCTCGTTTTACTTAGTAAAACCTCTAGAGGTTCAAACCAGCCTTTCGGCTGTTGACCTAAACAACAAAGATTTATCCAGAAACCGTCAGAAGGATTTTGCATTTGATTATTTTATCGAAAATTTCTGTTTTTCTCGAACTCTCTATTAGCCCACCTACACTATAAGACCTGGTATGTGTACGGTCTAGTTTAGTCTTGATTTGTCTGTGTTTGAGTGAGCGAATTGCGAAATGTTTAACGGTTACGTTAAAAAAGGTCAACGTTTCTGTGCATTGTTTAACGTTCATTCTGTATGAATTTTGTAAGTAATATTTAGTAAATTGGTTAAGTTATTTATTTTATTAGTTAACTATATTTAGTTTGTTATTTATTAAATAATTTAATTGTAATATAATTACAGATTTTAGTCACTTATTTAGGTAATTGTAATTCTTAGTTATAATAAATATACTTGGAATTTTAAACTATAGTGTGTTAATTATTTAATTTACCCAGATCCCGTAACGAACCTTACAGATAAGTGTCACAGTATTGTTTTCATGTCGATATTTTAGAAGTCAAGATTTCAGCCTTCTGAGCAAAAAGTATTTAAATACTTTTTGAAAGTATTTTGTTGTTACTTTTTAATCAGAAAGTACACATTTTCATATAATGCGCATGCTCAGTGACGTCATTATTTGTTGACAGTAGGAGCAAACTAAGAAAGGTTGGACTTAATATATATATATATATATATATATATATATATATATATATAACAAAGAGATAAAATAAGAATTAATACAAATTAGGACAATCTTTGAACGCAAATCAGAAGCAGATGACTAATCAGAAGTTGCTATAGAAAAAAGTACCAATTAAATCTCTTGCACATGGAAAAAACAAAATTTAATAGTAAATAAAGGTAATGAAATAAACTAACTTCAGTTATATAATTGGTTGACCATGTGGTAAGAAGCAGAACTATTTTTTGTAGCTCTGGAACTAGCCCTGGAGCAGATCAAGTACAAATAATTTTGTAGAAATAAAAAATTAATGTAAAATAACACTCTACCAGCCTGTTATAGTCAAATAGTTATTCTTATTTACATTACCAAGAAAGAGTCGTGAGAGTGTTTCTCAACAGATTTTTTTTAAATATGACCGTCATTTTCAAATAACAAATATACTATGTTTAATTTTTTTTTTTTTTTACTTTTTAATTACAATTACTTGAACATCTTCACAGTAATTATGATTTTTTTTAAACAAATTGATTTGGAATAATGGTTTCATTAGTTTCTTCCTTTACCTGATTCCCAACAATTCTGTGGTTAAAAATTACATCCAAGTTTATAGCATTAATACTTTTTTTTTGAGTAATCTCACGGATCCTTATTGTTTGGTTTCTGGTTCTATTATATATGACCTTCAATTGCTTTTAGTGATTATTTTCTTCAGCAAACATGAAGTATTTGAGTAATAGTAGTAATTTGTTTTTATAACACAATAATAATTTTTTTTAAATTTTGAATCATGTATTTTTTTACCTCTTTTTTATTTTCTCAGCGCATTGTAAAATTCTGGAATAAACTACCGTACGCATAATCCCTCAATTAAAACAAATGAGAAAAACGGTTGTTAAACACTCACATGACATTCTCTTGTCATTCTAAATAAGATAATATATAACCTATGTTTAATCATTAGTATACGATATAAAATTTAAAAAAAAACAAATTTTAATCACGAATGAATGATGCAAAATTAAAATCTACCTCCGTTCGAGTTAAAAATACGGAAAATTATTTATTAATGCCAAAATATGCTCAATAGAAAAAAATGATGCAAATAAAAGTTTTATTAAACAAATAATTCTTAAAGAAATAAATAATTTTAATGCAAATACAAATAACTAATTTTCTCTAACTTTGAATTTACACACTTTTGTCGTAAAAATGGCGTAATCTTTAAAAATCTCATTTTTTACTGATTTTTATGAAAAAATTAGAGAAAATCACTAATTAATTGGCGTTAAACTAAGCGTTGTACAGAGAGATTTTTTAGTACTATTGCCCAATGTTAATATCTGGTAATTTTTTTCTAAGAAAGGAAAATTTTGTTTTGTGACACGAAGTCGGTCGCTCTACTCAACCGGTATAGATTAGGCAGTGTGAGTTGATTCTCCTTGAGCTGTGTAAAATTGTTACGAACAGAATTTATTTTACCCTAGAACAACGGGTTTTCATTCTTAAACAATATTTTGCTACGAAATCGTACGCGAGAGTGTAAAAGAATAATTATTTTAAATTAAATTTGTTGGTGTTCCTCCACCAGAAAAAATGTCAGTTTCTTGGCTAACAAACCGATTTCGAGAGACAGGTAGTGTTAGCGACAGAAAACGTAGTGGTCGACCAACTCTCTTGACAGATGACGTTTTAGAGAATGTGAAAACAAGATTGCCCATTTTTCCACGGAAAAGTTTACGAAAACTTTTCTCGCAAGTTGGTTTGTCATATTCGAGTGTTCAGAAAGCTGATAAAAAATTAAAATCGTATCTATATTGCGTACGATTAGTCCATGAGCTTCAGCCTCCACATAAATAAGCTATTGTTCTAGGGTAAAGATATTCTGATCGTAACACGACCGGAAACAGCACAAAATGTTACACAGCACAAAGAGAATCAACTCACACTGCCGTATCTATACCGGTTAAGTAGGGCTACCAACTTCGGTCGCAAAACAAAATTTCCCTTTCTTAGGAAAATAATACCAGATATTAACAGTTGGGTAACATGACTAAAATATCACGTTGTAGAAAAAATGGTTGAAATAAAATCTTTGTAGATTTGCAAAATTTAAATGGCTGACCATGTGATAAGGAACATTATTTTATGTAGCCCTGGAACTAGCAGATTGAGTGCAAATAATTTAACACTCCACCAGCCTGTTAAGGGCAAACCTTTATTTTTATAACTAACTTATTCAGAAAAATTCACTTACCAAAGTTTTGTAGCCTCAAATCAGGCTGTTGACAGACGTGCAGGCGTACATTGAAAATTAAATAAAGTAACGGAAAAATGTATAAATAATATGAATACATTTTTAGATAGATTATGATGTTCTACTGATGGATTACTAATATATGTATGATAACATGTCCTGAAAAATACAAAAAACATATTTTAAAAATCTGGTGTGAAACGCTTACATGACTTTCTTTTATCAATTTAAATAATGAGCAATATAACTTGTGTTTAATCATTAATAAATAATGTAATATGAAAAACATAACCTAATTAATGAAATAATAATTAATAGACTAATAAATAATAATTAATTAATAAATAATAATTAATAATAATAATAAATAATAATTAATTAAGAAATAAATAATAATTAATTAATAATAATAATTAATGAATATGACGCTAAATGAAAATCAAACTCTGTAAAACTTGAAAATACGGAAAATCATTATTAACGGTAGACTAAACTAAGCGCTGTAGAAAATAAATGTTTGAAATAATGCTGTAGATTTCTAAATTCCCTATTAGTTTAATAATTGCATTTTTGCTGTAAAATGCATAACCTTTAGCTATGTCCATACTCGTACACTTTCAACGCACGCGACAACGTATGCCTCATTGCATGCGCTTAGAGGCATTTCATTCACCTGTCCGCATTCGTTTGAAGAGCTTTATCTAAAAAAAATCGAATATTTTTGAACACTACACTAAACTAAAGCCTGTTCTTTCCTGCGTTGATTGGCTTGACTTTAATTATTTTATTTTGAAACTAGTCGGAGATACAGCAATTTACGCATAAAGAGTACTGCGATTTTAGTCCATTTTCTGTTAATGTGGTTTTTAAACGTCCGTTACTCCGTCCAGGCTTTTCATAAAAGAACGGCGGTTAAGTACGTTGAAGATCATATGAACATTTTAAAATAAAAGTCTGATACTCTATTTTAAAATGCCGGCCAATTTTTTAAAGTGTATTTTGGCTTCACGTAAAGACAAGAAAATGATTTTTCGACATGACTGAAAATTCATTACTCTCAGAGGAGATAACTCTGATTAGTGTCTTTTACACCTCTATCTCTTCTGCTCTTAAATGCTTCAGTCATATAATTGAATGACCATGTGACTAGAAACAGAACTATTTTTGTACCCTGGAGCTAGCAGATCAAATTAAAATAATTTAAGTATCAAGAAGTTTTGATAAATCAGGTTAACAGGTTGACTCCCATGAGACACTTATACGTCTCTCACCAGATCTGTAAAATTTACTTTTGAGAGACTGATCCGTCTCTCACGTAGTAGTGTATTTAATAGAATCATGAGACGGATTGGATGCTCGTTTGCATTGAATCTGAGCTGTTAGAAACGAGTTAAAAAACATTTCCTCAGTTATGGATCGTGACTCACTTGATCCTATAGAGTCAAAAATGAGTCGGTGAACTCGACAGCTTATTATTACTATTAAATAATTTTGCCTATTATTATTATTATTATTATTATCATGAAAAGATAATAAAAAATAGACAAAGATGGTGTAGTCACCTGGACAGAATGCCAAACGAAAGGATGCCAGTGGCAGCTTTAAATTATCAATCAGTTGGCAGAAGAGATGTAGGGAGGCCGAGAGGGAGATGGGTACCGGAACAGGTTCATGTAACCTAATCCTTGGAAGTGAAGATGATGATGATGATTATTATTTTTTTTTAGTGCTATTTTAGCCACAATGGACCACTTTAGTTAATTTAGAAGCTTTCAGTCTCTTTTTGGCGTGATATTCTCTCATGTTCTGAGCACGCTTCTGTTTGGCTGCTTCTGAAAATTTCCTCTTCGTATATTCTCTTTTCTGTGTCGTAAGCCAATGGTTGCGATCCTTAATGACCTGTTTGTATTTGGGTGATTTTTCCGTTAGATCTTCGTGAGTTAGTCCAAGTTCTTGTAAATCCCTTTTGATTTCTTTGTGCCACATGTATGCGTTACCAGTGTCCGTTTTTCGTCTCATTGTATGGTCAATTATTCTGCGTAAAAGTTTATATTATTATAGTTTATTATTGCATAATTAAACATGTTTTAATATTATTATACAATGAAAAATGATCAAAAATTATCAAAATACTACAGCAGGTGGGAATTGACGACAAGGACCTGAGAATTATCGCGAATCTTTACTGGCACCAGCGCGCGAACATCAGAGTTGGCCAGAATATATCAGACGAAGTGGAGATACAACGGGGAGTGCGACAAGGATGCATCCT
Organism: Catonia carolina; assembly: GCA_035578175.1. Classification (NCBI taxonomy): domain Eukaryota; kingdom Metazoa; phylum Arthropoda; class Insecta; order Hemiptera; family Achilidae; genus Catonia; species Catonia carolina. The sequence continues at coordinate 2,463,235 of JAQMRL010000014.1, read as the reverse complement.
GTCTCCTTTAATTTTTAATATCTACTCCGAATACATATTCAAGGAGGCTCTGGATGAAGTGGACTGCGGCATTCGAGTAAATGGAAGATACATCAATAATTTAAGATACGCGGATGACACGGTCTTAATTGCGGCAAGCCAAGAGGAATTACAAACACTCGTAAACAGGGTAACCTCAGCTTGTGACAAATATGGTCTAAAGCTCAACGCTTCAAAAACCAAACTTATGGTAGTTAGCAAGGCAACAATACAACCTGTACAAATCAACGCATACGATATAAGGCTAAAAAGAGTTGAAAGCATCACTTATCTGGGCGCCAGTGTCAACGACAAATGGGACATGAGTAAGGAAATAAAGATCCGTATTGAAAAAGCCAGGACCGCCTTCTTTAAATTGAAGAGAATTCTATGTGACAGAGGAATCACCTTAAAACTAAAAGTCAGATTAACACGCTGTTACATATTCTCCGCTTTGTTATATGGTGCGGAGAGCTGGACGCTGACGACTACTTTAATGAGGAGGCTGGAGGCTTTTGAAATGTGGGTCTACAGAAGAATTCTCCGAATAAGTTGGGTGGACCGAGTAAGAAATGAAGAGGTCCTACAGAGAATGAAAAAGAGCACAGGAATAATCAGAACAATAAAAACACGTAAGCTCGAATATTTTGGCCACGTGATGAGACACCCAGGAAAATATAACCTTCTGCATCTAGTGATACAGGGTAAAATTGCCGGAGGGAGAGGACCGGGACGAAGAAGGACGTCTTGGCTACGAAACCTCCGTGAGTGGTACCACAAAACATCTACTGAGCTATTCCGAGTTGCAGTGAATAAAGTGATGGTAGCAAATATGATTGCCAACGTCCGATAGTCGAGCATGGTACTTAAAGAAGAAGAAGATACAATGAAAAGTAATTTTATATTGTAATTTTTTATGGTTTTCATATTATAATGTTTTTTACATTGTAAAAGTTTACTCTGGTCGGTGCCTCTATGTTGACAACTGGTACTCAAGTTTACCACTCGCCGAACAACTGCTTGATAGAGAGACGCATCATCGATATTTATGTAGTTCTATTGAAAATTTCCCAAAGTAAATTATTTATACAATACATATAATATTTTATAGAAATAGAAGTAAAATTTCAGTGAGTCTCACACATCATTCTTTCACAATAAATTTGATTTTTTTTATTCTTGATCAGTCTCTCACCTAAAAAAATAGCGCCAAAAAAATTTAAGCCTTACAATACTCTAGACTTGAAAGAAAATTAATTGAAAAAGCAAAGGAACCATAAAATAGGTATGGGTTTTTAAGCAAAATTGCGAAAATTGACTTGGGAGTCAGCCACAAGTTTTTCGGTTAATTTGAATATCAGGTTCGGTTTGTCGGTTTAATGAGATTCAAGGCTAAACCATAAAAAAATATCGGAAATAATGTAATATCATGAACGTATTGGAGCAATTTTAATACAATTTCATAGTTTATACTTTTATTATAAACGATAGTTACAGTTCCTTGTTTATTGTGGTTTATCCTTGGGTAAGATTTATACATTATTTCAATTTTATAATCCATTTTGCGGTTTCAAATTAAAAAAATAACGATGTAGAATGGAGTAAACCACACTTTACAGTAAAGTTCTAAATCGCACTATCAACAAGATTATTATATATAAATTTATTTCAACCAACATTGAAGTAATTTAATTTTTTTATGATCTTTCCAAAGAAGTGTAAATAATTATAATACGAGGTGTGGCCCATAACAGACAGGTGGAGTGTCAAATTATTTACACTCAATCTGTTCGTTGCAGGGCTAAAATAAATAGTTCTGTTTCTTATCACATGGTCAGTCAATTAAATGACTGAATCATTTAAGAACAGAAGAGGTAGAGGTGTAAATGACACTAATCAGAGTTATCTTCTCTGAAAGTAATGAATTTCATTGTACAGCCAGACCCTGTGGTGAATGAAGTGAAGGTGTCATTTACAGAGTGGAAAGTATGTGCTTTTCAGAGGGCCCGGCATGCTGATAAGCGTAATTTTCTACTCAGTGAGGAAGGCAATGGTAAACCACCTTACTCCTCGTTTTACTTAGTAAAACCTCTAGAGGTTCAAACCAGCCTTTCGGCTGTTGACCTAAACAACAACAACGAGGTGTGGCAATTAAATAACGAGACTGACGAGGTAAAAAATTTTATTTTTATTTTATACTTAATCACTTATTGTCACCTTCAATATACACTCCTTCTATATCCCTACAACGCTCCATGCGAATTTGCCGTTGTTGGAAACAGTGCTGGAAGTCATCTTCTGTCAGCTCCTTCAGGACACGTGCCGCTTTGTCTTTTACAGCTTCCACAGACTCAAATCTTGTCCCTTTTAATGCAGATTTTACCTTAGAGAACAGGTAGAAGATAATAACATGTGATGAAACGTGGTTTTTTTTATGATCCGGAAACGAAGTGCCAATCCATGCACTAGAAGAGCTGAACTTCACCGAGAGCCAAAAAAGCTCGAATGAGCAAGTCAAAATTTCAAGCAATGATAATTGTTTCTTTTTTATATCCATGGGATTGTGTACCTTCACTGGGTTCCTAAAGGTCAAACAATTAATCAATATTACTACCTTGAGGTACTTTCTAAACTACGTCAAAGAGTAAGGAAAAAAACGCCCCGATATGTGGAAGGATAAATCATGGGTTCTCCACCAACACAATGCGCTAGCTCATTCTGCATTATCTGTCAAGAGGTTCCTAGCCAAGCGCAACATCTCAGTGTTAGAACATTCACCTTATTCACCATATCTTGCACCATGTGACTTCTACCTATTCCCTAAGGTGAAATCTGTATTAAGTGGGACAAGATTTGAGTCTGTGGAAGCTGTAAAAGAGAAAGCGGCACGTGTCCTGAAGGAGCTGACAGAAGATGACTTCCAGCACTGTTTCCAACAACGGCAAATTCGCATGGAGCGTTGTAGGGATATAGAAGGAGTGTATATTGAAGGTGACAATAAGTGATTATGTATAAAATAAAAATAAAATCTTTTACAACGTCAGTCTCGTTATTTAATAGTCACACCTCGTACGTAGGCCCACTCTGTGGCTTAGAGGTTACCGTACTACGCTGTGAAGCAGAGATCCCAGGTTTGATTTCCAGCCTGGGAAAATTATAAGACGTTCACACTCGCCATTCCTAAATCTAATGTAGTCGCTAATGCCCATTTTGTTTCATACGACTTTAAAATAAAGTATAAATAAACATTTTGTCAGTGTTTTTTTTTTTGTATAGTCGGCTGTGACAATAATAAAACACTCTGGTCTTCTGCGTGTAATACAAACGCATTTCTTACAGAGGAAAACTACCCACCGGTACACTATATTCGATTTTGAAGTTATTCCCATTAAAAAAAAAACAAATATTTGCTTTCTTTTAAAAATCGTACGTTAAACACTCACACGATTTTATCTTATCAATGTAAATAATGAAACATAACCTATACGTTTAAGTATTAGTAAACAAAGTAAAATGAAAAACATAACCTAATTTTAATCATGACCTTAAATAAAAATCAACCTCTGTTCGACTTAAAAATACGGAAAATCACTAAAATAGATTCTGTAGTAGAAAATGATTAAAATAAAATTTATTGGTTTTTTAATTCTCTATAATTGTCTATAACAGGCTGGTGAAATGGTAATATATTTGCACTCGATCTGCTGTATCCAGTGCTACGAAAAATAGTTCTGTTTCTTATCACATGGTCAGCCAATTACATGACTGAAGCATTTGAGAACAGAAAAGGTAGATGTGTTAAAGACGTATTTTCAAGATATACAATAGTTAAATAGAAAACGGTTACAAATTTATGTACTTATGTATTCTAAGCTAAAAAATAGCTTAAAGTATATCAAAATTTGTATTGTTTTAAAGGTTTAAATGTTTTTTAATGATTCCTGTTTATAACAAGTCTTCATTTATTCATGGGAAGAACTAATGAAAATCAATGCTACGAGTATTTCCCTACGGTCCAAATTCCGTCGGACACCCGGTTCAGGGTAAGAGAAAGTAAAACCAATTAATAATTTTATCACTATGTATTTATGATATTAATTAGATACGATTTTGCTTTAGGAATTGGAATGGCCCACGATAAGCTTTTCTTTACAACTGCAGTTACATAAATCCAGCCAGTATCAGAGCAGAATGATTGTTTATAACAAGTAAAAGATAAATGGAAAAAACTGTACATCCATTAACACGACTTAATCTAATCATCCAATAAAATGTCATAACGACCATAAACGGTATAATTAATTATGCAGTTACCCGGTACAAGCAAAGATAATACATTGACCGACTAGATAGATTTTAATGATAAAAAAATTAGTGTACAATGATTACAAAATTCAATTACATTGAGTGCTCTTTTAAGTCACCGGCAATTTTCTTAGATGACTTCGTCATCATTATCATCTCCTATTGTAAGATTGTCATGATGTTTAAAATCAGACAATCGTTATACGAAGTGTGGCTATTAAATAACGAGACTGACGTTGTAAAAAATTTTATTTTTATTTTATACATAATCACTTAGTCACCTTAAGTATACATATATACACTCCTTCTTTATCCCTAAAACGCTCCATGCGAATTTTCCATTGTTGGAAACAGTGCTGGAAGTTATCTTCTGTCAGTTTCTTTAGGACACGTGCCGCTTTCTCTTTTACACCTTCCACAAACTCAAATCTTGTCTCTTTTAATGCAGATTTCACCTTAGGGAACATGTAGAAGTCACATGGTGCAAGATTTGGTGAATAAGGTGGATGTTCTAACACTGAGATGCTGTACTTGGCTAGGAACCTCTTGACAGATAACGCGGAATGAACTGGCGCATTGTCTTGATGGAGAACCCATGATTTATCCTTCCACATTTCGGAGCGTTTTTCCCTTACACTTTGACGTAGTTTAGAAAACACCTCAAGGTAGTAATATTGATTAATTGTTTGACCTTCAAGAACCCAGTGAAGGTACACAATCCCATGGATATAAAAAAAATACAATCATCATTGCTTTAAATTTTGACTCGCTCATTCGAGCTTTTTTGGCTCTCGGTGAAGTTCGGCTCTTCCAGTGCATGGATTGGCGCTTCGTTTCTGGATCATAAGTAAAAAAAAAACCACGATTCATCACTTGTTATTATCGTTTCCAAAAAATTTGGGCCATTTTCAATCGCGTACAAAGTGTCAGTACAAACATTTTTGCGAGCTTCATTTCAAACATTTTTGAGCGGCACGTGTCCTGAAGGAGCTGATAGAAGATGACTTCCAGCACTGTTTCCAACAATGGAAAATTCGCATGGAGTGTCGTAGGGATAGAGAAGGGGAGTATATTGAAGGTGACAATAAGTGATTATGTATAAAATTAAAATTAAATTTTTTACGTCAGTCTCGTTATTTAATAGCCACACCTCGTAAGCGAAATTTTTCCTATGTAAATACCGGGCTATATCGAAATTGAATAACATTTTGTCTATTATAAATAATTAAATTATTACCTATTAAAATCTTTTGTAGACTCATTTGATTCTGTTTCCAAACGACTGGAGTAACAAAAGATTTCACCCTTGAATAAATTAATGTTGACAGTACATCATGTAATGTTACTTTCCCTATACGTCAGAATTGTTGGAAAGTACGGAAGGCTATACTTTTACATTATAATAAAAGAGAAAAAGTGTATATATACAGGGCGTTCTGAAAAAGGGTCCCAAGAATTCAGGGCATGATTCCCCACAACAAAAGAAGAAAAAAGTTTAAATTACCATAGGTCCGAAAATCATTAGTTACCGAGTTATACAGGGTAAAAGATTTCGTCGGAATTTCAGTTACCCCGTTGAAACGAAGCCCTTCAGATATTTGTTGGGCGTTAAATTAGGCATAAATTTTACCGTATCGTATGTAAAATGAACAGAAAAATTGATCAAAACAGGTTTCAGACCTGTAGCTGCAGTAACTTTTAAGATATCTGATGAAATACGCAAAACTTGGTCCCGAGAAACAAGTTTCTTTTAGGTTTGAAGCAGTTTAATTTTGTTAAATGGATAATAAACACAAGAAATTCTTATACAAAACTTGTAGAGAATTTAATTCTGAAGAGAATTATGTAAAATAAGTCAATAATAGACAAACGCAATTTTTAAAAAAAATTATTTCTTAATTAAATAAAAAGAACGCATGAAAAATAGACAAAATCTGTTAAACTCTTATTGTTAATTTTTGATGCAGAAAACATCTCATTCACCATGGCGGGTAATATGAATATTATTTACACTAATAATTATTAACACGTTTCTCTGAAATAGCTCGTGAGTTTTCAATTGCCCACATGTGAGTATTGTGGATGTTAACAATACCCAATCTTGAAAATTTTGCTTCATCAGTAAATTCTGACGAAATCTTTCACCCTGTATAACTCGGTAACTAATAATTTTCGGACCTATGTTGGTTTGAACTTTTTTTCTTCTTTTGTTGTGGGGAATCACGCCCTGAATTCTTGGACCTTTTCCAGAACGCCCTGTATAATTAAAGTTGTAGTCGGATTTTAACATACTGTACATCAAAACTTAGCTCATTTTATTCTGCGTTTACCTATAATAGTCCTATATTTTTAATGTTGTTTAAAAATTGCCATATCGAGGTTGAAAGACAAGAAGACCCGGTTTTTTTTGATACCGCAACAAAATTCATGCGTTTAGAGGCGTGTAACTCGATAAGTATATGACCGAAAAGTTTGAAATTTAACACAACACAGAAAATTATATTCTTACAGCGTGTACAAAATTTAAAAATCGTAAGTTATTTAAATTTTTATTTATTAACAATATTCTGAACCCTTGCTATATCGGTAACCGCTCGATCGTTCGGCACGGGCAAACTATCGTTTTATTCAGCATAAAAAAACTTAGTACAGATATGTTAATAATACAAAATATCGATTGGCTAATGTTGTGGTAGAGTTTTTAGAATTTTGAAAAATAGACTTGGTATTGAGGGGGTGGGTGTTACTATCCATGTTGCTTATTTGTGTACGTGACATCCTGTCGAACTGTCTACCTGAATTGACAGACTGCGCTGTCAATTCAGGTAGAAAGTCAGATTCAAGCAAAATGGATAGTAGTGCCCAAACCCCGCATTACCCAGTCTGTTTTTCAAAATTCTAAAACCTCTATCGAAATATTGGCCAATCGATATTTCATATTATTAACCATATCTGTACTAAATTTTTTACGTTGAATAAAATGATAGTTTGCACGTGCCGAACGATCGAGCGGTTACCGAAATTACAAGGGTTTAGAATATTGTTAATAAATCAAAATTTAAATAACGTACGATTTTTAAATTTTGTACACGCTGTAAGAATATAATTGTCTATGTTGTGTTAAAATTTCAAACTTTTCGGTTAAATATTTATCGAGTTACATGCCTCTAAACGCATGAATTTTGTTGCGGTATCAAAAAAACCGGGTCTTCTTGTATTTCAACCTCGATATGGCAATTTTTAAGCAACATTAAAAATACAGGACTATTATAGGTAAATGAAGAATGAAATGAGTTAAATTTTGATGTACAGTATGTTAAAATTCGACTCATAGTTTTTGGAGATGCAAGGGTTCAAACTCGGGTGTCTATGATTATGAAACCGATAGTAGATGTTTTTAGATACACCAATAGTTAACCCTGTAATAGAAGAGAACAGGAAGAAAGAATAGCTCGAGCTTACCTGCTGTGCTTTTAAAGCGGTAGTTAAAATGTAAATACTGCTGGTAGCAATAAATTTCAAATTTAATTATCTCTTAATAGAGACAAAAGACAAACTTTAAGGAATAAATTTGTCAAAATTCAGTTCTCTAGGTGATCAGGAATTTAAAAAAATAAGTGCTAAATGAGTGATCAGTTTGTCATCACTGAGAGTTTATGCATTTTTAAACGTAAAAAAATACCTGTCTTTTAATATGATTAATGATCCAAAAAATAAAAAAATTAATTAATTTAAAAAATGGTAATCAAAAACATTCCGCAGTAATAACAGTAAATAAATTAATTAATATTACCAAGGATCTTTTTGCTGCATTTCCGTGTAAAGTCATTTACACTTAAATTAAAAATCTGGTGTGAAACACTCACACGACTTTCTCATGCCCATGCAAATAGTGAATAATATAATCTAACATTAGTAACAAAACATTAAAAATAAAAAAAAACTTATATAAACATAACATAATTTTAATCATGAGTGAAAGACGCAAAATGAAAATCAACCTCAGTTAGGCTTAAAAGTACGGAAAATCACTTTTTCACGCTAAACTAGGCTCTGTAGAGGAAAACATTCCGTTCTTGAAATATTTTGTTTACGCACAAACCAATCGGTAAAAACATGGTTTTATGGGGGTTCAGGGGATAGAAAATATGTATTTCTGGTAAAAATCGACTTGAAAACAATACTTTCTTTCCCTACATATTCATGTAGTGCAAGAAAAACTAAAAATATCATGGACTTCATTGGGTTGTTTATCAGTTTCTTGAGGAAATATTATTGTGGTTATTTCTAAGATAAGTTTTTGAAAACATTGTGGCTTGAATTCTACGTTTTCTCAACTAGATAAGATGATAAAATTGACTTCTAAAGATTATCTGCGGTTTTTCTATAAGTTAACGAGGAACTGAAAATCCAAATGTCTTTACAATCTTTTTACATTTCAGTTTGATTGAATTTAATTCGGCTTACTGTTATCTTACAAATATAAGTGTGTCTTTATTTTCGACAAATCATTTTTGCTGAGGTATGTAATATTTTATAATTTATTTGTTCATCAAAGTTTCACGAGCCTTAGCATGAATTCATGCTAAGGCTGAAATCTTAAAAAAAATCTATTTTTACACGTTTTCTTGAGAAAAAAACAGAAAATCGCTAATTACCGCTAAACTAAGCGTTATGCAGAAAAAAAACGTTGGAAATAAAAATTTTAGGATTTTAAATTTTCTACAACTTTTATTATGTTACAGTTTTCCTCCTTAATGCATATTAAAGCCACAATCTTTAAAAAAAAAATTTGCGAGAAAACAGCCTCTTCAAGAATTTCAGGAACATGGCGCCTACCTTATCTGGTAGAGCATAAAAAATTTAGTAGCCTATATAAGACGATTTTAAAATAATCGTAGGAGCCGTTTTTGAGAAATTCGCAAAAAAGTGAAAAGTGACACGAATAAACTACTACTTCTGGTTGACCGATTTTGATGAAAATGTTTGTGTCGGGTCCGGTAGTGGTATCTAACTTAAGTTTCGAGTTTCAGCTTCGTACGATGTTCCGTTCTTGAGATATTTTGTTCACACACACACACACACACACACAAACCAATGGCTGAAAACTTGTTTTTTGGCATTCAGGGGGTCTAAAAACGTGTAGATCCGGTGAAAACTCGATTTCGATAAATCGACATGAAAACAATACTTTCCTTCCTATATATTTTATTCATAGGCAAGAGAAAGTAAAAAACACCGTATAACAAAATTTTTATTATATCTTTTATAAAGTCGTATGAAATACTTTGGGTATTAGCGACTACTTTAGATTTAGGGTTGGTGGGTTTGAACGTGTTATAAATTTTTCTTGGGTTGGAATCGAACCCGGAATATCCACTTCACAGCGTATTATGCTAACCACTAAGCTATAGAGATAATCTACGTGTTATAATTATTTATAATTCTGCGGTAAGATCAGAAAAATTTAAAGTTACTTCAATTTTGGTTGAAATTAATATATTTTATTTAATTATATTAAATCTTGTAATAGAACAATTTAGATCTCTTGATGGAAATTTATTTTTACTTCGTTCTACATTGTAACTTTTTAAATTCAAAACAACACTTAAGCAGACTTTTACAATCAGTGAGGAAGGCAAAAGTAAACCACCTCACTCCTCGTTTTACTTAGTAAAGCCTCTAGATCATAGATTCTCAACCTGGAGGTCGTGGTGATATTATAGCGGGTCGCGAAACAATAATGAAATCATTTAATCATTTTATGAGAAATAATCATTTATTATAAACTTACTTATAAAAATTTTACATGCAATAAGTACACTTACTTGTAAAGAAAAGAAATTAATCATTAATTAATTATTAATGTGATGGTTGCATTTGTTTTTCATTTAAAATTTATTATCTGTTCAAAATAAGGTCTTTATTTATAATACAATTTTTAAGCCTATTTGAAAGTATGGCGCTCAGCTTTGGGGTACATCCAGCAGATCCATTTTAGAAATAATTCAACGCTTCCAAAATAAAGTAGTAAGATGGACGAGTAACGCTGGATGGTTTATAAGAAAATCGAAAATACATGACCATCTTCAAATCCCTACCATAACAGAAGAGATAAGAGAGCTGAGCCTCCGGTACCAGCTAAGATTAAACGACCACCAGAACTATGTACCTGGCATTAAATTTGCTAGACAACAGTGAGGAAACGAAGCGCCTCAAAAGATATCACATCCTCGACTTAGACCAACGTTTTTAATCCATACACGAAATTAAATTCAACATTCATTTTCATCACTACTTTTTAATCTAAAGTGAAATTTCAAAATATAATTTTATTTTACTATTGTTAACTTCTTTTACATTGTTTATTTCATTTCTTGTTTACTTCTTTTACATTGTTATTTTTAATTTTGTAACTTTTCAACTTTTCTTAGTTTGTTATTAACTTTATTTTATAATTTAATTTAGTTGAAGTGAGAGAAAAGGCTGTCTACTTCGCTCACGTCAGTTTAGTTATTTTATAATGATTTGCTTAAAACCACATTGTAAAGGCTGATTGTAAATTAAATTAAAAAAATTAAAGTTTTCTTCATACGTGGATCTTTGTTAGAAACATATAAACGTAAATTGGTCTCGGATGATAAAATACGATTTCTATATTTAGTTTTTAGAGCAACCATAGAGGAAAACCCCTTTTCACAGAGATAAGACTTTTTTTACGGTCTGTATTTTCTTAACTTTTAAGTAATTTTCTTAACTATTATATATTAACTTTTAATGTTAAAATTAGTGCAGTTTGATTATATAAAATTAAAAAAAACATGTTACATTTATAATTACAGTCAAAATTCAATTTTAAATAGTAAGGCTTACTATTATTATCGGGGCGGGGGGGGGGGTCGTAAAATATTTATTTTATTTACATTTACTATTTGGGGGTCGCGGAGCAAAAAAAGTTGAGAATCACTGCTGTAGAGTTTCAAATCAGCCTTTTAACTGATGACACTAAACAACTAATTTAAATTTTTTATACTAAGATAAAATTATTCAAAAAATTAAATTAAATATATTTAAGTATTTTAAATTTATTTACTTACTTTTTTATTTATAAAAGATGAAATCGGCACTAAATTCCAAATTTAATGTATTCAAATAATAAAATAATAAGAAAACACTAATTAAAAAAAATTTAAATTGAAAATTAAAAGTTTACAATAAAATTTTAATGTTAACTTTTTTTAATAAATTAACTTGACGACAAAACAAAGTTTTATTATGAACCGAACAGACAAATCTGTAAAAGTGAATGGACGAGCTACCGATGTGAGAAATATTCTCCCCTCCAAAGAAATAAAAAAAGACGGAAAGAACGTCTGGTTATTGCAGAAGTGAGATGTAAGAAAGATTCAGGAATTGGTTGAAGCCTACTAAGTAACTTTCTTTATGTTGGTAGGTCTTACATAGAATAAATCCTATCCAGTAATCTACCAGGCCTTCACATCTCATATCGGTTAACCTGTACGGTGTTCATATTTGTTGTTTATTGTATAATAATTCTCGTGTGCTTATAACCTCAATTTTTTTCTTCATAATTTAAAAATATTTACTAAATCAAAAATCTTTTTTCTTCTCGTAAAGGACTAATTTTAGACCATGTGAGGTAACTTTCGAAATTTCTGGAAGCTCTTTTTGGAACCCATATTCTCAGCATTCGTTCATTGTACGTTTCCTCCTTATTTCTGTCCATCCGGTGTACTGTTTTTACTCTTTATGAAAGCCCTTAAATTCCATAATTAGTTATCTGAATTTAATTTGATTCATTAAATTTTTTCAATATAATTTCTGTATTATTTAAACCATTTATCAGATACCTTAGTTCTAATATTTAGTGATTTAAAAATTTGTTTTATACAGATGCCCGTAAAATTTTAGTCTTCTTTTTCTAATATTGTTTGTATTAAACGTTTATTTTCTCGAATAATTCTACTTGTTCTCATACTTTATCTTGGGATTTATCCGGGAGAGTTTCTTTTTATAAATTTTTTCTGCTTTTCCTAGACCAGATCTCCCGGTCGTTCTAATAAACCCACTCGCGTACAGACACACAGCTTTTCTCACAGTATTGTGATAAAACCATCAACATCAAAAAACGGAAAAAACGTATATAATTGATCCTTAAAAACCTCAAAGAAACCCAACGCGAACATCATTATCAAATTGGCCGTTTTCCTGATTTTGTTGGTTGCAATGTTCACTTTCACTTTCCTATATGAATAAATATAGAAAGGAAAGTATTGTTTTCATGTCGATTTTTCAAAATTGAGTTTTTACCGGATCTTCACGTTTTCAGACCCCTTGAACCCAAAAACACAAGTTTGTTGCGACTTGTCTGTGTGTGTGTCTGAACAGTATATCTCAAGAAAGGAACATCGTACGAACTGAAACTTAAACTTAAGTTAGGTACCACTAGAGGACCCGACACGAACATTTTCATCTTTTCTAAATCGGTCAACCAAAATTAGTAGTTTATTCGTGTCATTTTTCACTTTTTGCGATTTTCTCAAAAGCGGTGTTTTTTAAAATCCCCTCATTACTACATTTTTTTATGCTCTAGAAGATAGGGTAGGCGCCATGTCTGCTGAAGTTCTTGAGAAAGTTGTTTTGTCGTAAGAAAATTGTTCTTTCAAGATTGCGGCTTTAATATGCATTTTAGCGCAACAATGTATAGGTATCATAAAAGTTGTAGAGAATTTAAAATCCTACAGCCATTATTTTGAACATTTCTTTGTATAACGCTTAGTTTAGCGGTAATTAGCGATTTACTGTTTTTTTTCTCACGAAATCGTGTAAAAAATTGATTATTTAAAGATTTCAGCTTTATTATGCATTTTACGTCAAAAAAGTATATTAAAATTAATAGGAAATTAAAAGATCTACAACTTTTATTTAGCGCATTTTTCTCTACAGAGCCTAATTTAGCGTGAAGAGTGATCTTCCGTATTTTTAAGCCAAACTGAGGTTGATTTTCATGTTGCATCTTTCACTCATGATTAAAATTAGGTTATAATTATTGAGGTTAGTTTTTTTGTTTATTTCTAATGTTTCATTACTAATGTTAGATTATAGCCTATTTTTTATTATTTTCATTGGCAAGAGAAAGTTGTGTGAATGTTTCACACCAGATTTTGTTTGCATTGTTTTGATGTTCAATCCAAATTCTTCTAAAATATTCAGTACGGTTTCTCATTGATTAAATCATAAGCTTTTATGTATAGCCTATTATAAATGGGCCAAATTAGTAATTTATGATTCCATACATCACGTTTTATGTTTATTTCATAAGAATTCGTGCTGAATTTTAAATTTTACTTAGTAAACACCTGTACAACATTTGTAAAGAATTCTTTATTGTAGGTTATGATGTTAATTGATGGGTTTCAATATTAGAAAACTTGTTATTACTGTATTTTTATTATTATTATTTTTATTTTACACAATCTGTTTGTAATATTAAAGTACAATTTATTTTAATATTTTTAGATGTATTAACGACATCTTTATTTATATAAATCTAAGACATCTTTTAGTAGGTGATATATTACGAAAGATATTTTATTTGTCTTTTTACTTTTTCTTGCCTTTATGAATATAGGCTATATACAGGAAGGAAAGTATTGTTTTCATATCGATTTTTCCAAATCGAGTTTTCACTGGATATACCCGTTTTCCGACCCCTGAACTCAAAAAACATGCTTTAGCGATTGGTCTGTATGTGTGTGTGTGTGTGTGTGTGTGTGTGTGTGTGTGTGTGTGTGTGTGTGTGTGTGTGTGTATGAACAAGATATCTCAAAATTGAAACATTGTACGAAGTTGAAACTTAAAACTTAAGTCAGGTATTACTAGAGGACCCGACACGAACATTTTTATCAAAATCGGTCCGCCAAAAGTAGTCGTTTATTCGTGTCGTTTTTCAATTTTTTGCGATTTTCTCAAAAACGGCTCAATTTTTTTTTTTTAAATCGCCTTATTTACTAAATTTTTAATTTTCTACGAGATAGGGTAGGCGCCATGTCTGCTGAAATTCTTGGAGAGGCTGTTTTCTCGTTAAAAAAATGTTTTTTTTAATATCGCGGCCTTCATATGCATTTAAGGTCAAAGGCGTGTATAATAAAAGTTGTAGACAATTTTGAAATCTACTACTTTTATTTTGGACATTTTTTTATAACGTTTAATTTAGCAGTAGGCCTAATTAGTAATTTTCTGTTATTTATCATAGAAGTTTTTAAAAAAGTAATTTTTTTTAAGATTTCGGCCCTTAGGTATTCATTTTACGACAAATGTGTATATAATAAAATTTATAGAAAATTAAAAGATCTACAACTTTAATTTGTAAATTTTTCTCTACAGAGCCTAGTTTACCGTCAAAAAGTGATTTCCGTATTATTAAGCCAAACTAAGGTTTGTTTCATTTTGCATCATTTACTCATGATTTTACATAGGTTATAGCCTATATTTCGTTATATAAATTGACAAGAGTAAGTCGTGTGATTGATTCACACAAGATTTTTTAAAGAAAGATGTGCATAAACTTAAAATTGTAAAATTCAGGAAATAAATTGTTATTACATTCTATCCAATGAAATGTTAATGACTAGTTTCATTATTATTCAATTGTAGAATTATATTTTAATTATTTTAAATATTGTATCAATTTGAACAATATTTCCTGCTTTAATAGGCGATTGATATTATATAAGATTTTTTTTTATTTTACAATTTAAATAAGTACAGGTCTGTTATATCATAAGGCCAGCGCACACATAAGTCTAGATCTTGCTGTTAATATACAGTAAGCAAGTTCTGTCAGAATATTACAAACCGTATGCAATAATCAAGTGAAAGTCGTAACTGTTTTTAACCTATAAAACGACCGCGTCCGGTGTGTGTGCGTGTACATGTGTTTGTGTGCAACTTAGTATAATAATTAAGATGTTGTTTTAATAAGTTCTAACATAAAAATGTAAAATTGCTAGTTTTGTATCCAATTAGATATGCTCCAAATATTAGTTATTGTGTGTTCTAAATAATCTGTCATGTATTTTGAATTGGTTTCATGTTAATTTATATTTTTATGAAATTTTAATAAATTTACCTAATTATAAATACTGACCTAAATTTTTCTATTTAAAAAACCTAAAACATTTATTTTAAGCGTTCAGTTTAGCATCAATTTGTGATTTTCCGTATTTTTATATCCAACAGGAGGTTAATTTTCATTTAGGGCCATTCACTCATGATTAAATTTAGGTTATGTTTTTTGAGGTTACTTTTTATTTATTTAAAATCGCATCAACAGGTGGATCCACGGTTACTATACTAGACGGTAGTGGTCACGCGCAGCCACTGTGAGATATAAGATGACGTCACCTGGTCCCCAACAACTCGGCCGGTGAGTAGTGACGGTAGGATTTTTGCATTGTTTTTACAAACATAGCGGTCTAAGTCTGATTACACGGGAAATCGATATTAATTTTAATAATTTTTCGTTTGCGACCTAAACTTTTTCTCTAAGTAACTTATTTTCTTCTTTTAATTTGGCGTTTTCACGTTTTAAGAAATCAGTTTCCTCTGACTGCGCAACGTTAAATCTTTTTCTCCCAAAGTGGGGGAAAGGGTGAGAAGATGGATTGGGGAGGGGCACAGAGCTTTGTTTAAAAAAAATCTGTTGTGATACACTCACACAACTTTCTCTTGCCAATGCCAAAAATGAACAATATAACCTAAAGTTAGTAATAAAACATTAGAAATAAGCAAAAAAACTTACCTCAAAAAACATAACCTTATTTTAATCATGAGTGAAAGACGCAAAATGAAAACCAACCTTAGTTCGGTTTAATAATCTGAATAAACGGAAAATCATTCTTTGACGCTAAACTAGGCTCTGTATAGAAAAATATTTGATATAAAAGTTGTAGATCTTTTAAATACCTATAAAATAATTTTACAAACTTTTGTCGTAAAATTTAATTATTTATTTAATTTAATTGTTTGCAAATGCAGACTAAGGGGCGAAATCTTAAAAAAAATCCATTTTTTAAAGACTTTATGGAAAAAAATAGAAAATCACTAATTACCGCTGAACTAAACGTTAGACCAAAATGTTTTGAGTAAAAGTTGCTGTTTTTAAATTGTCTACAACTTTTATTATATACACTTTTGCCCTGAAATGCATATTAAGACCGCGATCTTAAAAAAAAAAACATTTTCTCTACAAGAGCACAGCCTCCCCAAGAATTTCAGCAGACATGGCGCCTACCCTATCTTGTAGAAAATTAAAAATGTAGTAAATAAGGCAATTTAAAAAAAACAGAAAGCCCTTTTTCATAAAATCGCAAAAAAGTTAAAAATTACACGAAAAACTACTACTTTCGGTAGACCGATTTTGATGAAAATGTTCGTGTGGGGTGCTCTAATATTACCTAACTTAAGTTTCAAGTTTTAACTTCGTACGATTGTCTGTTCTTGATATATTTTCTTCACAGGTACACCACAGACCAATCGCTAAATACATGTTTTTTGGGTTCAGGGGGTTTGGAATCGATTATATCAGATAAAAACTCGATTTTTAAAAAATCGAAATAAAAACAATACTTTCTTTCTTAAATTTAATATTCTTATAGGCAAGAGAAAGTAATAAATAAAGTTTTTTGTTTCATTTAGTGTCATTCACTCATATTTAAAATTAAGATATATTTTTAATTTTATATTGATAAGATAAAGTCGTGTGAATGGTTCACACATTTTTTTGACAAGTCTTTAAGAGTGAATGTGAAAACAAAACAAGATTATTTGGAAGGATTATCTGAAGGACGCTACCAGCAACGGAATGAAGAAATGTATGACTATGACAGAGGTTAGAACCATGGCATGGTATAAAGAGAACAAACGAGTGTGTTACAACCTTGGCACCAACATGGAAGAGAATCTTATTATTAATTAAGTATTGAGATAAGACATTGTGAGTATAAACCGTGGTAAATTTTGATCGTTTCTAAAAATGTTCACACCTTTTTTACTTATAAAATCCACTTCTCCATTGTTTCTTCTTCATTTTTCTCCCCCTCTTTATAATAACTCTTCTCTTTCTCATCGTTGTACAGTACTCAATGCAACTGCCTTCTACTCTAGAGATCCGGGGTTCGATTACCCGTCAAATCTGACCACATCTGCACATTAGCATTAAGGGGACCGTGGATCGATAAAATTTAAAAAGTATCGATTTTTTGTTCTTTGTTGTATAATGTTGTTTGAAATTCCTTCTTTAATGTGCAAAACAATCGGGAGCTATATACCCCTAAATAAAATCTTGTATGAGACCTTAACATGACTTTCTCTTGTCAATGTAGATAATGAACAATGTAACCTACATTTAATCATGAGCCAACAATGTAAAATGAAAAAATATGATATAATATTTTAATCATAAGTAAATGAAGCAAAATGAAAATCAACCTCAGTTTGGCTTAAAAGTAAGGATAATTACTCTTCCACGCTAAACTAGACTCTGTAGAAAAAATGCTCTAATTAAAAGTTGTAGATCGTTCAATTTCCTATAAATTTGGTTTTATACACTTTTGTCGTAAAATGCATACTAAGGCTGAAATCTTAAAAAATTGATTTTTTACACGTTTAAGTGAGAAAAAAAACGCTAATTACCGCTAAACTAAGTGTTATACAAAAAAAGTTTCAAAAAAGTTGTAGGGTTTTAAATTCTTTACAACTTTTATCATATAAATTTTTGCGCAAAAATGCATATTAAAGCCGCAAACTTAAAAAAATCAATTTTTTTTACTTGAAAACAGCCTCTCCACGAATTTCAGCAGATATGACGCCTACCCTATCTTGTAGAACATAAAAAATTTAGTAAACCAGGTGATTTAAAAAAAAATCGTAGGACCCGTTTTTGAGAAAATCGCAAAAAAGTGAAAAATGACACGAATAAACTACTTCTTCCGGTTGACCGATTTTTAAGAAAATTTGTGTCGGGTCCCCTAGTAGTACCTAACTTAAGTTTCTAATTCAACTTCGTACGATGTATCGTTCATGAGATATTTTGTTCACACACACACACACACACACACACACACACACACACACACACACACACACACACACATCATACTCACCTCAATTGGGTCATGAAGTTGCTTATTTTCCTTAAAATGAACATATTCTAACGAACACAAATTAAGGCTTAAAAATAAAAAATTATGAAACACGGCTTATATTTTCAGTTATTTACATTGGCAGAAGAAAGTCGTGTAAGTGTTTCAATTAAAAAATGTGTAATTTATAATCTAATTAGACAACAAGTGAACACAGGGCTTTATTCTAGCACTTGTTGTACAATACAATTTTTCGTATACACGAGGTGTGGCTATTAAATAACGAGACTGACGTTGTAAAAAATTTAATTTTTATTTTATACATAATCACTTATTGTCACCTTCAATGCGCACTCCTTCTCTATCCCTACAACGCTCCATGCGAATTTTCTATCGTTGGAAACAGTGCTGGAAGTCATCTTCTCCTTCAGGACACGTGCCGCTTTCTCTTTTACAGCTTCCACAGACTCAAATCTTGTCCCTTTTAATGCAGATTTCACCTTAGGGTAAAGTTAGAAGTCACATGGTGCAAGATCTGGTGAATAAGGTGGATGTTCTAACACTGAGATGCTGTACTTGGCTAGGAACCTCTTGACAGATAACGCCGAATGAGCTGGCGCATTGTCTTCGTGGAGAACCCATGATTTGTCCTTCCACATTTCGGGGTGTTTTTTTCCTTACTCTTTGACATAATTTAGAAATTCCTCAAGGTAGTAATATTGATTAATTGTTTGACCTTCAAGAACCCAGTGAAGTTACACAATCCCATGGATATAAAAAAAAAACAATCATCATTGCTCTAAATTTTGACTTGCCAATCTAGGTGTTTTGGCTCTCGGTGAAATTCGGCTCTTCTAGTGTATGTATTGGCTCTTCGTTTCCGGATCATAATTAAAAAACCACGTTTCATCACATGTTATTATAGTTTCCAAAAAATTTGTGCCATTTTCAATCGTGTACAAAGTGTCAGTGCAAACATTTTTGCGAGCTTCATTTCAAACATTTTTGAGCGGCACGTGACCTGATTGAGCTGACAGAAGATGACTTTCAGCACTGTTTCTAACAATGAAAAATTCGCATAGACCGTTGTAGGGATAGAGAAGGAGTGTATATTGAAGGTGACAATAAGTGATTGTGTATAAAATAAAAATAAAATTTTTTAAACGTCAGTCTCGTTATTTAATAGCCACACCTCGTATATATAAAAAAACAATTTCATAGGCATCTTAAGGTAAATAAACCTTTCATCTGATTTCCAAATAAGACTAATGGCATATTTTGTGGTTAATGTACGATGTAACGCAACAGTAAACTCCAGTTTCAGTTCAGTTTCAGTTTTTTTTTTCAAATATGATGTAAATGTGTTTATTTTTTTCTCACGAATATGTTGTACTATATTAGCTAGTGAAAGTCATATCAAGTAACAAAAAATTCCGTTGTGAAACACTCACACGACTTTCTCTTGTCAATGTAAATAATTAAACATATCTGAACCTAACAAGTAAAAGAAGTTAACTCCATTTTTGTAATTTTTCAGAATAACCAAAAACATGAAAGTTGTTATTTTGTAAAACATTTTTGAAGGTGTGAGAATTTTTTAAATTTATAATAAATAAAATAGCTTCCGATACAGAGATTTAAATGATTAAACAACTATCTTAACTTCTACTACTCCTGACCACCCACAGGACTTCATACCCTTTACGTCTTTCCGCGTTTTAATAACATTAGTGTTAACACCCAATGTAACTTGAGTTAATCACACAAAAACAAAACTTAGACAAAATATATTGTGCTATAACTATTCTGATAAAGAAACAGCATTTTATTCACAACAATGTTTGAAAAAATTACAGAATTTAAGAAAATTCTGAGGCCTATCAGTAAGAAAATAAAAACAAAATAAAAAAAACGTATAGTCAATAATGAGTATACATTTAATTAGAATTAAAATAGTAGGCTAATCATTTAAAAAATCTTCCGCATCATTACACAAAAGTGGAATGTGGTTACTGCAACTTTTATAGAGCTTTCTTGCTGATTTTCAAACTTAATTTTGCCAAAATTCTAGTTAACACCCTTTACTTCTAGGGCACTGATATAAATTATGTTTAATCATTAGTAAACAATATAAAATGAAAAACAGTACCTTATTTTAATTGTTGACCCACCGGATTGGTCTAAAGGTAAAGTCGTCGCCAAACTCAGCTGTTTAACAGCTGATGTTCGGGGACGAAGGTTCATGGTTCAAATCCTAGTAATAATAGTTACTTTTGTACGGGTTTGAAAACTAGACAGTGGTTACCGATGTACTTTAATGGTTGGGGTTCAATTAACCATACTTTCTCAGGAATGGTCCACCTGAGTCTGTACAAGACGACACCTAATTTACACTTCATATATTATATCATCCTTATCTCATTGTACCATGGGGTTGCTTATTGTTCTGAATTGAACAGATTGCAACGTACACACGTTAGGTATTTAATAAAAGTTTAATCGTGAGTGAATGACGCTAAATGAAAATTAACTTCTGTTGAATTTAAAAGTAAATAGTCGCTAATTTAACTCTAAAATAAGCTCTGTATAAAGAAGTTCTTAAAATAAAAGTTGTAGATATTTCACTTTCTATAATTTTAATTGGATACACGCAATTTTGTCGTAAAATGGATAGTAAGGGCATAATCCTAAAAATTCCTATGTTTTACCGATTGATGTTGAAAGGTTATTAAAAGACGAAAAATTAAGAGCTATAGAAAAAATATAAATAAAATGTTGCTTATAAAAGCCAGGTGGAGTGTTAAGTAATTTGCAACAGATCTGCTAGTTTCAGGGCTCCAAAAAATAGTTCTGTTTCTTATTACATAGTCTACCAATTATTATGATGGACGCATTTAAGAACAGAAGAGGTAGAAGTGTAAAGCCCACTAGTCACAGTTATCTCCTCTGAGAGTAATGAATTTAATTATACAGCCAGACCTTGTGATGAATGAAGTGAAGGTGTAATTTACAGAGTGAAAAATAGATGCTTTTCAGAGGGCCTGGAATGCTGATAAACACACTTTTCCACTCAGTGAGGAAGGCTAATGTAAACATCTCAATATTCATTTTACTTAGTAAAGCTTCTGGAGGTTTAAACCAGCCTTACGACTGATGACTTAAACAACAAAAAATATTTGTTTGTTTCTTACTTTCTCAGACCTATATGAATACATAGACTAAAATAATTAGTTCTGTTTTTTATCACATGGTCAGCCAATTAAATGACAGAAGAGGTAGAGGTGTAAAAGGCACTATTCAGAGTTATCTCCTTTGAGAGTAATGAATGTCATTATACAGCCAGACCCTGTGGTGAATGAAATGAAGATGTCATTCATTAGCAGAGTGGAAAATATGTGCTTTTTAGAGAGCCGGCATGCTGATAAGCATATTTTTCCACTCAGTGAGGAAACAAAAGATAAAACACCTCACTCCTCGTTCTACTTAGTACAACCTCTACAGGTTCAAACCAGCCTTTCGGCTGATGACCAACCCAACACATGAATATAAAGGAAGGAAAGTATTGTTTTTTTGTCAATTTTTCAAAATCGAGTTTTCACCGGATCTACATGTTTTCAGACGCCCTGAACCCAAAAAGCATGTTTTTAGAGATTGAACTGTGTGTGCAAGTGTGTGTGTGTGTGTGTGTGTGTGTGGGCGCGCGTGTGTGTGTGAACAAAATATCTCAAGAACAGAACATCGTACGAACTTGAAACTTGAAACTTAAGTTAGGTACTTCTACCGGACCCGACACGAACAATTTCATAAAAATCGGTCAACCGGAAGTAGTAGTTTATTCGTGTCATTTTTCACTTTTTTGCCATTTCCTCAAAAACGGCTCATACGTTTTTTTTAAAAATCGCCTCATTTACTAAATTTTTTATGCTCTATAAGACAGGGTAGGCGCCATGTCTACTGAAATTCTTGGGGAGGCTTTGCTCTCGTAGAAGAAAATGGTTTTTTAAGATTCCGACTTTAATATGCATTTTTTTTTTTTTTAGCTTTTATTTGTTATCGGGAACTGTACATTGTTAACAACTACCCAATTTGATCGCTGCTTTTTACTGTATTTTTGACGTTGATTAGACATGAGTTTGAACAGGGACCCCCAGTAGAGTTTGTTCATGGATGGCTGTCAACTGGTCACCATACAAAGTCGCTTGCCCAACCGGTGTTACTTAACAAGTAATAGCGACTTTCTACCAGTTGACGGACTGGGCTGGCCCGAAGGCCAATATGCATTTAGCGCAAAAATGTAACATAAAATTTGTAGAAAATTTGAATTCCAACAACTTTGAATTCAAACATTGTTTTGTATAACGCTTAGTTTAACGATAATCAGGGATTTTCTGTTTTTCTCACTAAACGTGTAAAATCGATTTTTTAAAGATTTCAGCCTTAGTACGCAATTGACGACAAAAGTGTATAACCAAATTTATAGGAAATTAAAAGACCTACAACTTTCATTTAGAGCATTTTCCTCTACAGATTCTAGTTTAGCGTAAAAGAGTAATTTTCCGTATTATTAGGCCAAACTGAGATTGATTTTCATTTTCCATCATTTACTCTTGATAAAAATAAAGTTATGTTTTTTGAGGCTAGTTTTTTGTTTATTTCTAATGTTTTATTACTAATATTAGGTTATATTGTTAATTATTTTCATTAACAAGAGAAAGTTGTGTGAGTGTTTCACACCAAACTTTAAATTTTTACAACGTTATAAATTACACTTTTACTCTAAAATATAGGGTGATTCAAAAAGAGCGCCGGTTTTGATATATCAAATTAAGAGATTTATTTTATTGAAAAACTGAAAATAAATACATCAACAAGTTCATCTTACCTTCCGATTTCATGTATGAAAAATGATGTCATGCATGTGTCCTCCTCTACTGCGCTGGCACGCATCAACTCTGTCCATGAAATTGGATATTACTGCACGACAAGTTTCGACTTCCATTTGCCCGATAACCCGTCGAATTTCCTCCTTCAAGTCATTGATGTTTCGGGGTTTATTGGCATACACCAATGACTTCAGATGACCCCAAAGATGAAAGTCACAAGGCGTCAAGTCACACGACCTTGGTGGCCATTGATGGTCGGAATTACGAGAAATGATGCGATCCTGGAACCGTTCACGGAGCAACAACATTGTTTCTCGTGCAGCAACTGAATTTTATACGGGTGATATTGGAGATCGTACCGAAGAATTCTCCGTACAGAAGAACATCGTAAACCCAATTGTTGAGAACGGCGACGTATTGATTTTGCTGGGCTAACAGCCACACTGTCACGAACCAACGCAACGTTCTGCTCAGTTCGGCCAGAACGACGACGTCCAGAACTTTTAAGGTCGACTGTTGAACCCGTCTCAAAAAACTTTTTCATGAGCCTGCGAACTGTTGATTCATTCGGTGCTTCATTACGTCCTACAGTACCGCGAAGTCGCCTGACAGTAGCCGCATAACTCTCTTCACTCTGGTAAAATATTTTGACGATTAACACTCGTTGTGCAATAGTAAACTTCTCCATGGTTAGACACAGACTGCGAGAGTACTACACTGCGAACAAGAGAAACTACAACTGAATCGTCAATCGGAATGTTCTCCGAAATAGAAATGAGGTCTAACAATGTTGCCAACCGATAAACAAAAATTTACCAGCCGTTTAAAAACCGGCGCTCTTTTTGAATCACCCGTACATATTATGGCCAGGCACCAGTCTGGGGTCCAGATCTGGCCCGTGGGTAGTACTTTGCTTATCGCTGGTATAACGTCGTGAGTGAAAAATATCCCTTGGCGAAAACATTTAGGTTCATGTAATGTGCGTTTTATGCCCATAACGGGCAGGTGGAGTGTTAAATTAATTGCACTCGGTCTGTTGGTTCTAGGGTTACAAAAATAGTTATGTTTATTATGATATAATCAGCCAAAATTATACGAATGAACTATTTAAGAACAGAAAAGGTAGAGGTATAAAAGACACTAATCAGAGTTATCTCCTCTGAGAGTAATGAATTTCACTATACAGCCAGACCCTGTGGTGAATGAAGTGAAGGTGTCATTTGCAGATTGGAAAGTGGGTGCTTTTCGGAGGGCCTGGCAGCTGATAAGCACTTCTCTTTCAACTCAGTGAATAAGGCAATAATAAACTACCTCACTCCTCATTTTAGTAAAACCTCTAGACGTTCAAACCAGCCTTTCAGCTGTTAACCTAAACAACAATTTGCGTTTGTCCTCAAGTCTATCCAATAAGCTAACAATTTGAACCCTCTTTTTACAGACTCACGGACAATTAAATTGATATATTTTGAAATATTGCAAATGTCATTTATTGTTCATGTAAATCTTTACTAATTCATGCTAAATTTTCCTTCATTATAAGAGAATGCAATATGCTATAGTGTAGTGTTAGACGGGTTATCTACTCAACGTATTGTAGGCGGAATGTCTCAAGTTACTAAAATGTTTTGTACGTATCGTAAACATACCGACTCACAATCAAATAACTTTTACAAAACTATTTTAGAGGATTCAAAAATCACTTGAAAGATAGAGGAATTTTTTTGTACAGGGCCAATTTTAAAGCACGATTAGACATTTTAGATGATTTTATGACAAGTGACTGGACTTTTCTGGAACCTCTTTTTACAGCTCACATTCTCAGAATTCGTTCACTATACGCTTTTCTCCTTTCTTCTGTCCAAAAACAGTTGTTCTGTTTTTGCTTTTTTAAATTCCGTAAATAGTTCTGTGAATTTGGTTCAGTTTTCTTAATATCCTTTCTGATTTCTTTTAATTATATATCCGACGCCTTTAGCATATTGTTTAGTGTCTTAAAAATTTGTTTTGTAAATAAAAAAGGAAATTTGTGTTTTCATTGTTAACCGGAAATAGAAGATTACTCGTGCAATTTTTCATTTTTTGCGATTTTCTCAGAAATGGCAACTAAGATTTTTTATTTTTTCTTGCCTATGTTAATAATATATAGGAAGGAAAGTATTGTTTTAATGTAGATTTTTTGAAACGAGTTTTCACCGCATCTACACGTTTTCAGACCCCCTGAACCCAAAAATATATTTTTAGCGATTGATCTTGTGTGTGAACAAAATATCTCAAGAACGGAACATCGTACGAACTTGAAACTTAAAACTTAAATTAGGTACTACTAAAGAACCTGACACAAACATTTTCATTAAAATCGGTCAACCGGAAGCAGTAGTTTATTCGTGTTGTTTTTCACTTTTTTGCGATTTTCTCAAAAACGGCTCCTACGATTCTTTTTAAATCGCCTCATTTACTACTTTTATTATGCTCTACATGAAAGGCGCCATGTCTGTTGAAATTTTTAGGGAGGCTGTTTTCTCGTAGAAAAATATGTTTTTTTTTAAGATTACCGCCTTAAAATGTATTTTAGAGCAAAAATATATTATAAAAGTTGTAGACAATTTAAAAATCTACAACTTTCAGTTCAAACATTGCGATGTATAACGCTTAGTTTAGCGGTAATTAGTTATTTTCTGTTTTTTTTTATGAAAATTTGTAATAATCGATATTTTAAGTTTTTGGCCTTAAAATTAAAAGAACTACAACTTTTATTTCAAGCATTTTTCTGTACAGAGCCTAGTTTAGCGTCAAAGAGTGATTCTCCGTATTATTAAGCCAAAGTAAGGTTGGTTTTTTGTTTATTTCTAATATTTAGGTTATATTGTTCATTATTCGCATTGGCAAGAGAAAGTCATGTGAGTGTTTCACACAAGATTTTTCTAAATCTAAATTACTGTTTTTATGCTCTACAAAATAGAGTAACGCCATGTCTGCTGAAATTTTTGGGGGCCTGTGCTCTCATGGTAAAAAAATTATTAAGTGCGTGGCCGTAATGTGTATTTTAGAGCAAAAGCTTACGTAATTTAATTTATATAAAATTAAAAATCCACAACTTTTATTTCAAGCATGTTTTGTCTACAACGCTTAATTAATTAGTAATGTATGTTTCTTATATAAACGAAAACTTCGGTTTTTAAGATTGCGGCCTTAATAAGCCATGCATTTTAGAGCAAAAGTGTACACAAATTAAAAATAGAAAATTCAAAAACCTACAATGCTTACTTCAAGCCTTTTCTTCTACAAGGCCGGCCTGTTGGCGTAGTGGTTAGTACAACTGGCTTCTACGCCGAGGTCCCAGGTTCGATTCCTGGTCAGGTCTGGCATTTTTTCATCACTCATCTTCATTTATCATCCTTCTCACCGTCTGCATTAGCAGCAATTGCAAAATAGTCGGACGTTAAACAAACAAACAAAAATTTATTCTGCAAAGCCTAGTTTAGTGTCAATTAGTGATTTTATAAATTTTTAAGTTCTACTCTCCCAGAGAGAGTAGGAACAGTGATTCTGCGGGATGAGGAGAGCTGAAAGTTGGTCGCTCAGTTTGCGGAGAGGGTGATTAGGAGACTGCGGAGAGAGGAGACATCTGGAGATCAGTGGGATCGCCCTCTCCCTCACAGTAAATCAATCCTGTCCCGATCTCATAAAGTAGGCACACTAATTCCCTGAGCTGGTGAGGAAAGAGATGAATGAAAGTGAGAAAATGAGTGTTAGTCAGTGACAGCGAGAGGGGAATTAGGCTACGGTTTCCTTCCACGCCCCGCTGACAGTATGTACATTTTTTAACCCAACATTTCCCTTGTAGTATTATATAAACAGTTCCGATGGAGATGAAGGGTTCTTTGCTGATGTCGAATCAAGTGGCCAGGCGGCGGGTTTTAGGTTGGTTGGCGGTTGCGGCCTCCTTGGGGCTGGACGAGGACGCCTCAATTGAGTCCAGCACTACTTCCCCCATCGTGAGGGAGTGAAAATGAGTTTTTCTCGCCGCCTCAGATAAAAAAACGTTTTACAGGCGTTAATTTTCATTTTGCGTCATTCAATCCTGATTAAAATTAGTTTTAGTAGCTAGTTAATTATTTACATTGGCAAGAGACTATCGTTTAGGTGTTTAGGTGTCACCAGATTTTTAGCTGTATAATTCCAGGAGTATAAGTATAAAAAATTATTCACGATCAAATTTCCCATTTGTTAACACGCTCATAAATTATAATAAAATTTGTACAGTTGTTGTGCAAATAAATAAATAAATTTAGATTTTATCGCGCAAACATTGTAATATCCCGTTGGTGTAAATATCAAAATTGACATTTGTTGCTAATAAACTTGACGTCCTTAGATGTAAAATAAATATTGTATTATTTCTTAAAATAAAAATGCATTCGAAGAACAACAAGATTGTCATTTATGTCAAAGTTGGCCAACTTATGTATTCAAGTAAATGTATTTAGGCCAAGTTTACATTCTATGAACACCTACTCGTGTAGAAGACTTTCAAGTTGCACTAACCGGTCTCTGTTGCATTGTATTTCACTTGTAAAGATGACAGTGGGCGCGTAAAGTATTTTTATTACCGTTGTTGTTATTGTGAAACCTGAGGTAAGATATCAACTGCGGTTTTTACATTAAATCAAATTTAATCGTCGGAAGGTTTTTAAAGTGAAAACTTCTTTAGGCGCACGTTGCACTCTTTCTAAAGAGTGAATGAAATTTAACTGTCACGCAGCACGCGTCACACGTTTTTGAAAAGGTAGTATTTATTAGGCTAATCAGTTTCTTAGACTGAAAACCTTATCTCAGAGGATCACCTTCGTTTCCAAAAAGGTAGATCAACTGAAACTGCAATAGTTTCACTTGTGGAGCAAGAAGTTGATATATTGGATGCCGGGGAGAAAGCATTGGCAGTGTTTCTGGATCTGATTAAAGCTTTCGATTGTGTTGATCATGAAATTTTATTGAAAACATTAGAGTCGTTAGGCGTTAGGGATGTAGAATTGAAATGGTTTCAATCTTACCTTATTAATAGATTACAGTGTGTGAAGTTGACTAGAATTGTTAGGGGGAAACTTACAAAGATTGTATCTGGAAAGCTTAAAGTCAAAGCAGGCGTTCCACAAGGGTCAGTTTTAGGTCTAATTCTGTTTCTATTGTACATTAATAGGCTACCAGAAGTCATACCTAATGGCAGAGCTTAGTTGTTTGCCGATGATACTTCAGTAATCAATAACAGTTTACTAGTAGATGCTCTTGAAGTAAATACATATGTTAATATAGAGTCGGTAGTACAGTTCTTGAATCAAATGTTATTAACAAACATAACGTTAAGGAAAGTAGAGAAGTAGATGTATTTATACATAACAATAGATTAGAGCATGTATAAACAGTGAAGTTCCTAGGAGTATCTCTAGATAGATTTTTGTCTTGGTACTTCTATACCAATCAAGTTTGCAGTAAAATTTCATGTGGGTATTTGCACTAAAACAGCAGCTTATCATGGACTCATTCTGTCTCATATCCGTTATGGTATCTTAGTATGGGGTAATTCTAGCATGGGTAATATGAATAGGGTTTTTAAAATTCAAAAGAAAGCTATTAGGTGTATGGTGGAAGCTAACCAGCTAACCTCATGCAGGCCATTATTTAAGGAGCTTAAATTGCTTACAGTTCCCTCTCTTTACATTTTTAAGGTGATTATGTATGTTAGGCAAAATAGTTTTATGCAAAATTTCAATGTTCACAATCATAACACGAGAAACAGAAATGATTATTATGTGGCTAATCACTCCACAAAATTGTTTGAAAAAAAATCTACTCATGCAGGGAGAAAATTCATGAATAAATCACCCCAATTTTTAAAATTTTGTAATAATTTGCATTCCTTTAAAAATAATTTAAAAAATTACTTGATCTTTTTTTTTTTTTTTGGTTTAACGTCCGGCCGCGTTGGCGATGTTGGTAACGTGCTCGCCTCTCATCACGCGGTCTTGGGTTCGAATCCCACTCGGGCATGGCATTTTTTCATACGTTACAAAAATTCATTACATCCTTCACCGTCTGCATTAGCAGCAATTTGCAAAATCACTTGATCGGTGATACTTTTAATAGCGTGTAAGAATTTCTTTCTTGATAGTAGTGATACATTGTGTAATTCTTATTATGTTATTTTATAGTTATGTTTAGTTAAATTTGTAATAACATTTTGTATTCAAGCTAGTAAGTAATTTAACTAATTTTATTATTTTGTAAATACATATAATTATCAAATTAAAGAAATTTTGTTAATAATTTATTATAACCAGATCCCGTACGAATCTTGGATAAAATGTTACAAAACAAACAAAATTTTAAAAAAATGATATGTCACTAGTAATCACAATATTTTGTAACATTACAAAACAAATATTATAAAAGTCGATGTCCTGTTAATTGAACAATTAAAATTAATGTTTAATAAAAGTATAATTAAATCAATCGTTAATTCTATGCGGGTACCTCTATCCACCGATATTATGTTTTATTAAAGGAACATTAATGTATTTTCTAACAAATATACTAATGTGGCCCGCACCTGATTCAAATAAACCGGAATTGAGTGTCTCAATTTATTATAACATTGTAAATAATTAAATTCTGTTGTGAAACACTCACACGACCTTTTCTTGCCAATGTAAATAATGAAAACTTGACCTAGCTATCCACGTATCCAGAAAAAGGGGCATTTGGCTCCTCCCACCGAAAAAATAAATATTTGTGTGAATGGGCGCGCGCGTGTGTGTTTGTGTGTGTAGGTACAAGGAAAATGAACAAAATTAATGAAAACTATTAGATAAAGAGGGCTAAAATGTAATAAATTGATAACCAGTTGACAAAACAAATTTTTAAGACACTAAATATTGTTTAGTGCCTTACAAAAACGTTGTAAGGTCTTTAAGACACCTTACAAAGAAGTTTAAAGAAGTCAGAAAGGATATTGAGAAAACCGGAATAAACCGAGAAAACCTAATGAAACGAATCAAATTCAGATAATTTATTACAGACTTTAAGGGCTTCCATGAAGAGCAAAAACGGAACACTGGGTGGACAGAAGAGAGGAGGAAATCCTACAGTGATCGAATACCGAGAATGGAGGTACAAAAAAACTTCCAGAAACGTAAAAAATTACCTCACGTGGTCAAAAATTGGCCCTAAAAGAGGAAAAATATATCTATGTGTGCGTACGTGTGTGCGCAGGCGCTTTTGTATACAATATTTTATTTTTCCCACCTCCACCCAAGAAAAAATTTCTGAATACCTGCCTGCTAAGTTTAATTTTGAGTGTGTTGTTTCGGTCATCAGCTAAAAGGCTAGTTTGAACTTTTAGAGGTTTCAATAAAACTAGGAGGGTGGTGGGTTACAATTGCCTTCCTCACTGAGTTGAAATGCCAGGTTCTCTCTAAAGCACATACTTTCCACCCTGCATATGACATCTTCACTTCATTTACCACAAGGTCTGGCTGTATAATGAAATTCATTACTCTCAGAAAAGATAATTTTGACTAGTGTCTTTTACACCACTACCTCTTCTGTTCCTAAATGATTCAGCCATTTAATTGGCTGACTATTAGATAAGAAACAGAACTATTTTTTTGTAGCCGTGGAACTAACATATTGAGTGAAAAAAATCTAGTGTGAAACACTTACACAACTCTCTCTTGCCGATGCAAATAATGAACACTATAACCTAACATTAGTAATAAAACATTAGAAATAAACAACAAAAACTAACCTCAAAAAACATAACCTAATTTTAATCATGAGTGAATAATGCAAAATGAAACTCAACCTCAGTTTGGCCTAATGATAGGAAAATCACTCTTTCACGCTAAACTAGGCTCTGTAGAGAAAAATGGTCAAAATAAAAGTTGTAGATCTTTTAAGTTCTATAAATTTAATTATATGCATTTTTGTCGTAAAATAAATACTACGACTGAAATCTTAAACAATCGATTTTTTTACAGATTTTCATGAAAAAAAAAGAAAATTACTAATTACCGTTAAACTAAACGTTATAAAAAAAATATATATATTTGAAATAAAAGTTGTAGGTTTTAAATTCTCTACTACTTTTATTTATACATTTTTGGGCTAAAATGCAATATTAAAAAAAACTTGTTTTTCTACGAGAGCAGAGCCTCTTCAAGAATTTCTGCAGACATGACACCTACCCTATCTTATCCTCTTCAATCCTAAGGTCCTCAAATGAGAACCTTCGTTTTGGTCGATTAATTTTATTTTAATCACACACAGCTGATTTTGAAACCTGGCTACCTTAAATATGTATAATCCCTAATTAAGGTTTGAGAAAACCATGATTTTTAAATGAAGTTAATTGTGCTAAAAATACAATAAATCGATAAAAACAATTGTCCTCATATGAGGACCTCAGGATTGAAGAGGTTTAAAGAGCATTAAAAATGTAGTAAATCCGACGATTTTTAAAAAATCGTAGAAGCCGTTTTTGAGAAAATCGCAAAATAGTGAAAAATGACACGAATAGGCCTACTACCTCCGGTAGACCAATTTTGCTGAAAATGTTCCTGTTCGGTCCTCTAGCATAAGTTTCAATTTCAAGTTCGTACAATGTTCCGTCTTGAGATATTTTTTCACATACACACACGCGCGCGCGTAAGAGAGAGAGAGAAAGAGACAGTAAAATGATAAGTTAAAATTTTAACGTACGATATATTCATTACTTACCAATATTTTATTATCACTACTACCTTGCTTACTTCAATAAGCATGTCATCAACGCATTTGTTTTAAATAATAGACACAATATTTGTCTCAACGTTTAATGAGAAGGTTGTACATTTTTCAATAAAAAAATATTTAGTAAGAAATTCATGTACACTGTTAAGTGTTTTATCAAATTAAGTATTTTTTTGGGGTTTTTTTAACAGAATTAAATTGTCGCAACTTTTTAAAGCTTGTGGCAGTTTATTGATGTATTTTCTAGCTGCAATAGTTGGGTTTTGTTTAAACAATTTAGTGTTGTGATTAGCAATATAGTAATTAATACTTTTTTTGTGTAGTGATTGTACAATCAATCACGGTGCCAAAATTATTGCCACCGAAACACGATTAAAAATATTTTACTTTCAACGCTGTTTGGAAATCTACTTACTCAAACCGTCAGACAAGCTCTAACCATTTCTAAACGTTACACAAAAAAAACATTCAGAAGTTTTCTTCCGTGAGAATAAGATTTGTAATATTATGTCATATTTCTTTGAAAAATCACCTGATAAACCAATGATGCAACTTCATGTTTATTTATGAGCAAAAAAAGACACGTTCTAATCTGTGATATTTATCTGAAATCACGATACGGAATAATTAACAATATTATTCAGGAAATTCCGTGACTTATGACTACTTGGATTTATATTACATTATAAAAACCCAGTACGTAAAGTTTCCTTCACAATAAACGACGTTTAAATATGATTGAATCAAATACAATTATTGTCAATGGTCTCCTTCCTCAGCGATTCTATGCCAGTTAAACTGAGGTCAAACATAAACAAAAAGCCAAATACAAACACACAAGTACGGACCAATGATTCGCTTAATTAAGTAACTGGTCTTAAAAACGACAATAGATAAAATATGAATCCGTTATGATCAAAAATAATATTTACAAAAATCTGGTATGAAACAATCACACGACTTTCTCTTGCCAATGCAAATAATGAACACTATAACCTAACATTAGTAATAAAACATTATTAATAAAACATTAGAAATAAACAAAAAACTAACCTCAAAAAACATAACCTAATTTTAATCATGAGTGAATAACACAAAATGAAAATCAACCTCAGTTAAGCTTAAAAATACGGAAAATCACTCTTTCACGCTAAACTAGGCTCTGTAGAGAAAAATACTAACAAAAAAGTTGTAGATCTTTTAATTTTCTATCAATTTTATTACATAAACTTTTGTCGTAAAATGCATAATAAGGCAGAAATCTTAAAAAGAACATTTTTTACAGATTTTCATGAAAAAAAATGTGGTGTGAAACAGTCACACAACTTGCTCTTGCCAATGCAAATAATTAACAATATAACCTCTAATACATTAGAAATAAACAAAAAACTAACCTCAAAAAACATAACCTAATTTTAACCATGAGTGAAAGACGTAAAATTAAAATTAACCTTAATTTGGCTTAATAATACGAAAAATCACTCGTTGACGCTAAACTAGGCTCTGTAGAGAAAAATTCTCTAAATAAAAGTTATAGTTCATTTAATTCCCTATAAATTTGATGATATACACTTTTGTCGTAAAATGCATAGGTACTTAGGCCAAAATTTAAAAAAAATAGTTTTTATAGATTTTCATGAAAAAGAAACGAAAAATTACTAATTACCGCTAAACTAAGTGTTATACAAAAAAATATTAGGAATAAATGTTGTAGGTTTAAATTTGTGTGCTAAATGCATATTTAAGCCGCAATCTTGAAAAAACCGTTTTTCTACGAGAGCACAGATTCCCCCAAGAATTTCAGACATGGCACCTACTTTATCTTATAGAGCATAAAAAATGTAGTAAATACAGTGATTTTTAAAAAAAATCTTACGAGCTGTTTTTGAGAAAATCGCTAAAAAGTGAAAAATGACACGAATAAACTACTACTTCCGGTTGACCGATTTTGATGGAAATGTTCGTATCGAACAACTCTAGTGGTATCTAACTTAAGTTTCAAGTTTTAAGTTCGTACTATGTTCCGTTCTTGAGATATTCTGTTCATCATTATGCGCAATGTTTCTCACGCTGATACATTTGTATAATCTGACAACGCTGGCAAACGTTCTGATTGGTCTAAACGCGTGGAACAGCAGAGCTCATCAACTGTAAAACTGATTTTAGTGTCTTTTACACCTCTGCATTATTCTGTTCTTAAATGCTTCAATCATATAATTACCTGACCATGTGACAAACACAACTATTTATTGTAGCCCTGGAATTATCATATCATGAGAAAATAATTTAACACTCTACGTACTTGTCATGGAGGGGGGGAATGAAATGCTAAAAATAAAAAAATCTTGTATTTAGAAATTAAAAATTGTAATTTTTATAATTTTTAAGCTTTTAGAAAAAAAAATACATACAAATAATTTCATTATAAATTCTGTACAGTGTCTTATGTTAATTTGTTTCGTTGACATTATTATGATTATTAATTATGTAACTGTTTTATAAAGTTTCGATTTTGTAACAATCGATAAACATCTTATTGTGTTTTATATTTTTGGTTATCTGTTGCGCTTTCGAGAGTTTGTTACCTGTAGTTTTCCATACAATTTCTCTAGAAATTACTTATACAGAGTGATTCAGAACTATACGCGATCTCTCGGTAGATCATCCTATAGCTAAAAATAAGAAAAAAAATCATACAAACATAGGCCCGAAAACGCATCGTTAGTGAGTTATACAGAGTCAAAGATTTCGCCGAGAATTCAGTACCCTCGGTGGTATGAGACCATATAGAAATTTTTAAGGCTGCAATAAAGAGACAAATCTGATAGTTTCTTATGTATTTTACCTGGTAAATTGAATAAAATTGGTCCCAGTAATGTTTCTTTATCAGTTTTAAAGATATCTTACGTAAAACACTGGAATTGGGACACTTTGAACACCTTTTGTAGGTAACTAATAACTAATTTTTATGTTGTTTATAAAGTGAAATTAATTAATTTTATGTAAATTTACAGTATTAAATGAAAATCCCACCGGGTTGGTGTTGGTATTAATAATGAAAATTAAACCCACCGTGTTGGTCTAGAGGTAAAGTCGTCGCCAAAATCTGCTGTTTAACAGCTGATTTTCGGAGACGAAGGTTCCTGGTTTGAATCCTAGTAAAGGTAGTTACTTTTATACGGATTTGAATACTAGACAGTGGTTACCGGTGTACTTTGATTGTTGGGTTTCAATTAACCATACTCTCTCAGGAATGGTCGGCCTGGGTCTGTACAAGACTACACCTCAGTTACACGTCATCCTCATCTCATTGGGTCATGGGGTTGCTTATTGTTCTGAATTGAACAGATTGCAACACAAATTATGGATATATAAAAAAAAATAAAAATCAGCTGTTATTTCCAACCTATGGACAAAATTAGTTAGTATTTCATGCAGTTAAAATTTTTCACAAATAAGTTCTTTTTTTCTTATTTAACGTCGCATCAACTACTGTGGTCATTAGCGACGATGTTGGGTTGCAACTGTGAATTATGAAAGGATTTTTGTAACGTATGAAAATGTCGTGCCTGAGTGGGATTCGAACCCAAGACCGCATTATCAGAGGCGAGCACGTTACCAACTACGTTTTTTATGTTTTTAAAGAAACTTGAATTTTAATATCTAGTGGTATTCAATTTTTTCTTAACTAATTACTTTTCAGAATTATTGTTTTACAAATCTAATTAATAAAAAATACATCTTAATTTACCATTTACCAAATTAATTTCATGTTAAAGACAAAAATGTGTTATTTTTGCGCCAATTCTAATGTTTTACGTAAAATATCTTTAAAACTTATGAAGGTACATTTCTAGGACCAATTTTATTCAATTTATCAGGTAAAATACATAAGAAACGATCAGATTTGTTTTAATACAACCTTAAAAATATCTATATGGTCTCATTTCACCGAGGGTACTGAATTCTCGGTGAAATCTTTGGTCCGGTATAACTCGCTAACGAAGCTTTTAGGGCTTAAGTTTATACAAACATTTTTCTTATTTTTAGCTATAGAATGAGCCACCAAGACATCGCCGTATAGTTCTGATTCGCCCGGAATGACAATGTTAAAAAATTTGATAATAAAGGTTTTCCAAATATTTAACACATTTTTTATAGTAATCAATCCATATTTTATTCAATACTCAGTCGTGTAATTGCGCCCAAAATATAAAATACGTTGTAATTACACTGATGAACTGAAACAAAAAATACGTAAAATTTCAATAACATTTCAATTATTTTACCAAGAAAAATATCCTTTAAAATACTTATATGACTTCCTCTTGTTAATATAAATACTCGTAATTAAAATATAAACTATGTTTAATCATAGTACCGGTGTACTTTGATGGTTGGGGTTCAATTAACCATACTCTCTCAGGAATGGTCCACCTGAGTCTGAACAAGACTACACCTCATTTACACGTCATACACCTCATCCTCATCTCATTGGGTCATGGGATTGCTTATTGTTCTCTATTGAACAGATTGCAACGTACACACATTAGGAATTACAAAAAAAAAAAAAAATGTTTAATCATTATTCTTCTTCTCTTCTTATGGTGCCTATCCGGTTCGGATGTTGGCTATCATGATGGCTATCTTGACTTTGGAAACAGCTGCTCTGAAAAGTTGGGTCGTCGACTGGTTGAACCACGTTCTTATTATAATCATATTAGGCATTGTAAAATAAAACATCTTGTGTGAAACACTCACACATCTTTCGCATGCCAATGGAAATAAGGAACAATTTAACCTAACATTAGTCATAACACATGAGAAATAAACAAAAAACTAACCTCAAAAAACATAATTAATTTTAACCACGAATGAATGATGCAAAATGAAAACAACCTTAGTTTGGCTTAATAATAGGCTATGGAAAATCACTCTTTCACGCCAAACTAGGCTCTGTAGAGAAAATTGCTTAGATAAAAGTTTTAGATCTTTTAATTTCCTATAAATTTCAATATAAACACTTTTGTCGTAAAACGCATACGACCGAAATCTTGGAAAAAATCTATTTTTTATAGATTTTCATGAAAAAAACAGAAAATCACAAATTACCACTAAACTAAGCATTATACAAAGAAATGTTTGAAATAAAAGTTGTAGAGTTTTTAATATTCTACAACGTTGTTTATACACGTTTGACCTAAAATGCATAATAAGGCCACAATCTTCTTCTTCTTCTACCTCAATCGTAAGATTGGTTGGCAGCCCTCCATCCAGCTCTGTCCATTGCCACCCTCTTCCACTGCGCATAACTCTCAGCACCCAGATCTTTTGTAATTTGGTTTAGATACTGTAGCCGGGGCCTTCCACGACCCCTTTGTCCATTAACTGTACCTTCAAGAATGCTTAACGTAAATTCGTTGTGTCTTATTATGTGTCCAATATAAGAATGTCGTCTGCCCCCGAGAAGCTTCAAAAGAGATCTACTTTCCTCTGCCCTTTGTAAAACCTCTACATTCGTGATCCTGTCAGTCCATTTTATCTTGAGCATTCTCCTCCAGCACCACACCTCAAATGCATTCAAAGCCTTTTCCTCAACCTTCCCAATAGTCCACGTTTCTGACCCATAGAGTGCTATACTCCAAATGCAACTCTTTATTAGTCGCTTTCTTATTTCCAACTTTAGACTATTTGAGGAAAGCAGCTGCCGTTTACTAATAAACATAGCTTTAGCTTCTCTAATACGCCTTTTAATATCCATTTTATCCTTCCCATCTTCCGATATTATGCTTCCAAGATATTTATACATTTTAACTTGCTTTAGGGCGGTGTTATCTAATTTAATGGACACATTCTCTGGAACTTTTGAGCAGACCATAACTTCTGTCTTTACCTTATTGATCTCCATATCATATTTATTTCTCAGTATTTCATGCAAGGTGTTTAGTGCTCTTTCTATACTTGGTTTATCATCTGCCACTATTGCTATATCATCTGCAAAACGAAGCATCTGGATCCTTACCCCATTTATCTTGATGCCAGTGCAAAACTCTTTGCATTCATTGATAGCTTGCTCTATGTAAATGTTGAACAATAATGGTGACAAACAACAGCCCTGTCTTACTCCTCTCTTTATATTAGCCTTCCTTTGCTCTTCACCTATCTTTAATGATGCTATTTGATTTTTGTACAACTCTCTTATAATCCTTATATCCACAATCTTAGGAAAACCATTTTTTCTACAAGTGCACAGCCTCCCTAAGAAATTCAGAAAACATGGCACGTACCCTATCATGTATATCACAAGAAATGTAGTATATGAGGCGATTTTAAAATAAAATAGTAATAGTTGTTTTTGGGTATATTGCAAAAAGTGAAAAATTACACGAATAAACTACTAATTCCGGTTGACCGATTTTGATGAAAATGTTTGTATCGGGTTCTCTAGTGATATCTAACTTAAGTTTCAAGTTTCAAGTTCGTACGATGTTCCGTTCTTGAGATATTCTGTGCACACACACACAAACACACACACACACACACACACACACACACGCACGCACGCACGCACACACACACACACACACACACACACACACACACAGACCAATAGCTAAAAACTTGTTTTTTTCAGGGGTCTGAAAACGTCAGATCCGGTGAAAACTCGATTTCGGAAAATCGACATAAAAACTATACTTTCATTCCTATATATTCATATAGGCAAGAGAAAGTAATATTAGTGAAAAATATACGTTTCTTAAGGGCCTTACCCCAAAAATTGATTTTTTATTTAAAACAAAAAATCCACCAGCCGTAACTTCTTGTTTCATATCTTGTGATTGTTTTATAAATAGAATTATCTGAAACATAAAATCAGAATATTATATAAAAACTCTGGTGTGAAACACTCACACAACTTTCTCTTGCCAATGCAAATAATTAACAATAAACCTAACATTAGTGATAAAACATTAGAAATGAACAAAAAAACTAACCTCAAAAAACATTTGTGAAATACGCAAAATTAAAATCGACCTCAGTTTGGCTTAAAAATACGGAAATATGCACATTCTCGCTAAACTAGGCACTGTACAAAAAAATGCTTAAAATAAAAGTTGTAGATCTCTTAATTTCCTATAAATTTGATTTTATACACTTTTGTCGTAAAATGCATTCTAAGGCCGAAATCTTAAAAAATCGATTTTTCACACGTTTTCGTGAGAAAAAAACAGAAAATTGCTAATTACCGCTAAACTAAGCGTTATACAAAAAAATGTTTGAAATAAAAGTTGTAGGTTTTTAAATTCTCTACAACTTTTATTATATACGTTTTTGCGCTAAAATTTATATTGAAGCCGTAATCTTAAAAAAACAACGTTTTTACGTGAAAACAGCCTCACCGAGAATTTCAGCAAACATGGCGCCTACCCTATCTTGTAGAGAATAAAAAATTAAGTAAAATAGGCGATTTTAAAAAAAATCGTAGGACCAGTTTTTGAGAAAATCGCAAAAAACTGAAAAATTATACGAATAAACTACTACTTCCGGTTGACCGATTTTGATGAAAATGTTCGTGTCGCGTCCGGTAGTGGTATGTAACTTAAGTTTCAAGTTTCAAGTTCGTACGATGTTCCGTTCTTGAGATATTCTGTACACACACACACACACACACACACACACACACACACACACACACACACACACACAGACCAATCGCTAAAAACATGTTTTTTGGGTTCAGGGGGTCTGAAAACGTATAGATCCGGTGAAAACTCGATTTCGAAAAATCGACATGAAAACAATACTTTCCTTCCTATATATTCATATAGGCAAGAGAAAGTAAAAATAACAAAATAGAAATTTTTTTATTGTATTTTTACCCTTGAAATCTTAAAATAGGAGAAGAATCGGCGTTCAAGGGAATATCATGAATACTATATCCCGAAAGCAGTTAAAATGGTTTGGACATTTGGAGAGGATGTAGGATGGTACGTGGCCAAAGAGGGTATAGGAGTGGACGTCAGACGGTAAAAGAAGGAGGGGTAGGCCAGAAGTGACATAGTTGGATGGGGTACAGGAAGCAATGTCTTTCCGGTGGCTCTCTGATGGGGACTGGCGAGACAGAGAGAGGTGATGCTTAGGAAGCGAGATAAGGCTGGGGCTGTAAATCCTCGCATAATTATATAGAATCAAACATCTACTAACAGATACTTCTGAATTGCGGACGATTCCTAATAGCGGACAATTTTTAAAGTTCCGGCATTTTCCCGTAAGAGCCAATACTAAAATATTTCCTAATAACGGACCCTCCACATAACGGACAGTTAATTTGTATGGTTTTGAAAATTAAGTTTCTGGAAAGTGGACAAAACTTGTCCACAAAAAAATGTTAGTACAATGTAGTGATACATTTTCAGATCAGAAAAAATATATGTTTAAAAATATTAAGTGCATAAGTGGTTAAATTTATAAATAGCGTTCTTAAAAATTATGTAGGCTAATAAAATTATATTATAATAGCGTTCTTAAAAACAAAAATCTGGTGTGAAACACTCACACAACTTTCTCTTGCCAATGCAAATGATTAATAATAAACCTAACATTATTAATAAAATATTAGAAATAAACAAAAACTAACCTCAAAAACATAACCTTATTTTAATCATGAGTGAATGACGCAAAATGACAATCGAACTCAGTTTGGCTTAAAAATACGGAAAATCACGCTTTTACGCTAAACTAGGCTCTGTAGAGAAAAATACTCTAAACAAAAGTTGTAGATCTTTTAATTTTCTATAAATTTAATTATATACACTTTTGTCGTAAAATGCATACTAAGACCGAAATGTTAAAAAAATCGATTTTTCTCACGTTTTCGTGAGAAAAAAAACAGAAAATCGCAAATTACCGCTAAACTAAGCGTTATACAAAAAAATGTTTGAAATAAAAGTTGTAGAATTTTACATTCTCTATAACTTTTATTATATAACGTTTTGCGCTAAAATGCATATTAAAGCCGCAATCTTAAAAAGAAAAAGTTTTTGCGTAAAAACAGCCTCACGCAGAATTTCAGCAAACATGGCGCCTCCCCTATATTGTAGAACATAAAAAATGTAGTAAACCAGGCGATTTTAAAAAAAATCGTAGGACTAGTTTTTGAGAAAATCGCAAAAAAGTGAAAAATTACACGAATAAACTACTACTTCCGGTTGACCGATTTTGATGAAAATGTTCGTGTCGTGTCCGGTAGTGGTATGTAACTTAAGTTTCAAGTTTCAAGTTCGTACGATGTTCCGTTCTTGAGATATTCTGTTCACATACACACACACAGACACACACACAGACCAATCGCTAAAAA
Organism: Catonia carolina; assembly: GCA_035578175.1. Lineage (NCBI taxonomy): Eukaryota > Metazoa > Arthropoda > Insecta > Hemiptera > Achilidae > Catonia > Catonia carolina. The sequence continues at coordinate 2,421,722 of JAQMRL010000014.1, read as the reverse complement.
AAAGTTTTTTGGGTTCAGGGGGTCTGAAAACGTATAGATCCGGTGAAAACTCGATTTCGAAAAATCGACATGAAAACAATACTTTCCTTCCTATATATTCATATAGGCAAGAGAAAGTAAAAAATAATTTTATTACTATAGGTATTGCGTAAATTGTGTAATCAACTTATGTATAATCTTGGAATACAAACATAAGGTATGTTGGATTACATGTAAGTACTGTACATGCATGCATACTTTTTATATTACATATTCTTATTAGATAATACGTTTCTTTTTTTGGTAATTTTATATACTTGTACACAAACTTATGTATTATGTTTATATGTTTATTATGTTTGATATACATAAACTTATGTATTAAATAATGTTTTTTCATTGCATAAACGTATACAGTGTGTATTTTTTATATTCTTGTTGAATACGTTGCGTTACTTTTATCGTAAAATGCATACTATGGCCAAAATCTTATAAAATCCATTTTTACAGATTTTCATGTAACAACCAGAAAATCACCAAATACCGCTAAACTAAGCGTTATACAAAGAAATGTTTAGAATAACAGTTGTAGGTTTTTAAATTTTCTACAACTTTAATCACATACCCTTTTGCCCTAACATGCATATTAAGGCCGCTATCTTGAAAAAAGAAGTTTTTTTCTACGAAAGCACGCCTCCCCAAGAATTTCAGCAGACATGCCGCCTACTTTATCTTGTTGAGCATAAAAATGTAGTAAATGAGGCAATTTTCAAAAAAATCATAGAAGCCATTTCTGAAAAAATCGCAAAAAAGTGAAAAATGACACGAATAAACTACTACTTCCGGTTGACAGATTTTTATGAAAATGTAAATATCGAATTCTCTAGCATGTACCTAACTTAAGTTTCAAGTTTCAACTTCGAACAATGTTATATTCTTTAAATATTTTGTTCACACACACACACACACACACACACACACACACACACACACACACACACACACACACACACACACACACACACACACACACACACACACACACACACACACACACACACACACACCCACCTACACCCCCCCCACACACACACACACACACACGCACACACACACACACACACACACACACACACACACACCAATCGGTAAATGGATCATTAAATATGCAATAAGTGTCACAATATGTTAGAAATATTATAAAATTTCAATTTTCATAAATTTATTTACTGTACACCAATTGGATAGAAACTTTAAAACAATTATATTACCTGTTGTTGAAGCCCTTCGTCCAGATGACTTATTGGCTTGGATAGTAAAATCTCTGTGAATTCCATACTCTGAAAAAATAAATATATTAAATTAATTTTTTCTCCTCTTTACTGGTTAGGCATTTCTACTTGTTCCAGCACCCATCTTTTCTTCGTCCTACCCATATCGCTACTTCCAACTGGTTTGTATTCTAGCTACATAAGGTAAACGGCTTTCAGCCATTCTATTTAAATGATTGACCCATTGGGCACGATACAATTTTATTTTTATTTTAGAGGAAAAACTCCCAATCCTACAAGGCGTTAGTAACGCGTTTACTGGTAATTTAATTTTTTTTTTGAATCCCTATTGTGTGTACGTTGCAATCTGTCCTGACAGAGTATGGTTAATTGGGCCCCAACCATCAAACTGTACCGGTAACCACTGTCTAGCATTCAAATCCGTATAAAAGTAACTACTAGGATTTGAACCACGAACCTTCGTCTCCGAAAATCAGCTGTTAATCAGCTGATTTTGGCGACGACTTTACCTCTAGACCAACCCGGTGGGTCATTCTAAATATTAAATTAATTTTTACAAAAAAGAAATCTGATGTGGAACACTCTCACAAAATTCTCTTGCCAATGTAATTAATAAAATATAACTTCTCTGTAAATTTATCTATAGGCGCACATAAAGACTGCAAAAAATTCCCAAATGTTACCAATTTCAATGAGAGAAATACAAATAATATCTGATTGACGATAAAGTAAGCGCTGTAGAAGAAATCTGGTGTGAAACACTTACACGACTTTCTCCTGCAGATGTAAAATTAAGTCGCATCATTTCAGCTTCGTCATTAGCGATTACGGTGCTTTAAGACGTAACGGTAGATTTTGGCACGTAATATTTTCCAGACCCTAGCCGGGAATCGAAGCCTGGATCTTCGCTTAGTTGGCTAGCGCACTAATTACTACGCCACGAAGGCGGCCATAACCTATTTTTAATTATTAGAAAACAACGTAAAACCAAAAATATAACCTAATTATTTTGCCCATAACAGGTAGGTGAGTGTTAAATTATTATTTGTACTCGATGTGTTAGTTCATGGGCTATAAAAATAGTTCTATTTTTTATCCCATGGTAAGCCAATTACATATATGACTGAACCATTCAGAATAGAAGAGGTACAGGTGTAAAAGACACTAGTAGGAGTTATCTCCTGTGAGAGTAATGAATTTCATTATACAGCCAGACCCTGTGGTGAATGAATGAAGTGTCATTTGCAGAATGGAAGTAGATGATTTTCGAAAGGCCTGGCATGCTGATAAGCTAAGCTTACTTTTCTACTCAGTAAGGAAGATATTGGTAAACCACCTCACTTCTTGTTTTACTTAGTAAACCCTCTAGAAGTTCAAACTAGCCTTTTAGTTGAAGAACTAACCAACATACATTTTACATTGTTTACTAATGAGTGTTCAATATTTACATTGACAAAAGATAGTCGTGTGAGTATTTTACACAAGATTTTTAGTTCTAAACCCCGTTATAAAAAATCTGGTGTGAAACACTCACACAACTTTCTCTTGCCAATGTAAATAATTAACAATATAACCTAACATTAGTAATAAAACTTTAGAAACAAACAAAAAACTAACCCCAATAAACATATGATGGGAGTCAACCACCTTACCTCATGCAGATCACTATTTAAAGAGCTGCAATTGCTCACAGTTCCTTCTTTGTACATTTTTGAAGTGATAATGTACGTAAAGAAAAATACCTTTTTACAGAATTTAGATGTTCACAACCACTACACAAGAAACAGAATCGATTATTATGTTGCTAATCACAACACTAAATTGTTTGAACAACAACCAACTTATGCAGGTAGAAAATACATCAATAAATTGCCACAAGGTTTAAAAAGTTGTGACAATTTAAGTCATTTAAAAAAAAAAGCTAAAACGGTATTTGATTGATGAAACATTTTACAGTGTGCACGAATTCCTTTCTAAATAGTTTTGGTTGAAAAGTATTTAACTTGTAATTAAACAAAATATTGTGTACTATTTGATACAAAGGGGTTCATGACAAGCAACTGAGTTAAGCAGTAGCAGGAAAAATTATTGGTAAGTGATGAATTTATCATTGTGTTTGATTTTTTTATTTTTATTTTGTGTGTTATTTGATTCAATGGGGTTCATGACAAGCCTACTGAAGTAAGCAGTAGCAAAAACAATTTTCCGGTGGTAAGTGATGAATTTATCATTGGTGATAAACTTGCAGTTTATCAGTTTTATTTGACATGTCCTATACTCCCTTTGGAGTCTCCTGGATACAAGTTTAAAAAAAAATAATCTAATTTTAATCATTAGTGAAAGACGCAAAATGAAAATCAACCTCAGTTTGGCTTCTGAGTATGATACATAAAATCACTCTTTCACGCTAAACTAGACTCTGTAGAGAAAAATGCTGTAACTTAACTAAAAGTTGTAGATCTTATAATTTCCTATAAATTTAACTATATACACTTTTGTCGTAAAATGCATACTATGGCTGAAATCTTAAAAAATAGATTTTTTTACAGATTTTCATGAAAAAAAAACAGAAAATAACTGATTACCGCTAAACTAAGCTTTATACAAAAAAAATGTTTAAAATAAAAGTTGTAGGATTTTAAATTGCCTAAAACTTTTATTATACATTTTTGCCCTTAAATGCATATTAAAGCTGCAATCTTAAAAAACCATTTTTTTACGTGAAAACAGCCTCTCTAAGAATTTCAGCAGACATATCTATATATCCTATCGTGTAAAGCTTAAAAAATTTATAAAATGAGCCAATTTAACAAAAAATTATGACCCGTTTATGAGAAAATCGCAAAAAAAATGAAAAAATACACGAATAAACTACTACTTCCGGTTGATGGATTTTGATGAAAATGTTCGTGTCGGGTCCTCTAGTAATACCTATCTAACTTAAGTGTCAAGTTTCAAGTTCGTACGATGTACCGTTCTTTAGATATTCTGTTCACAGACACACAGACCAATCGCTAAAAACATGTTTTTTGGATTCAGGGGGTCTGAAAACGTGTAGCTCCGGTGAAAACTCAATTTCGTAAAATCGACATGTAAACAATATAGGCAAGAGAAAGTAAAAATTATAATTTTAAAAATACTACTTACAATATTGCAGACTTTCGTTGTTGTTTGATCTACTAAAAGAAGAAACAAAATTTGGGGAGACAGAAAAAAAATTTTTAACAATTTTTGAATAATATTTCCATATACCACAGAGTAAACATTCCAAAATATACAATATACGTCCATGACAACCAAAATTAATATATGATGTTTGTGCATATTATTTAATAATTTTATTATTTTTGCAATTTTATGATGTAATGTTCTATATTTATCCAAATGTAATTTTATTAAAACCGGATCCGATTTTGATGAAACTATTTCATTTTGTACAATTTTAAAGGAATTTATTAATAATATTTTTCTATAATTCACGTGTTCATATACACATAATACAAGACATATTCTTGTGTAACATACAATCATGGAAAAAAAATCATACGCGAAAATATCCCACAACCAAGTCTTGAAATTTTGATTCATTTGAATAAAATACCTTTGTATCGCATCTATTATTAAACATAAAAAATTCACAAATATTGCAATAAACGGCCAAAAAAATTTATAAAATTTAATTTTTTTCAAAATAATTTTCGTCTGTAATGTTTTTAAATGTAAATCAAAATTATGTAATAAATTTAAAAATTTAATAAATTTTTCAAGACCGAATTGATGTAATAATACAAAAACTCCTTGAATTAAACTCCAAAGAACTGCATCAACTTTTAAAAAATTTGAATCTCCTGCAAGCGTCCAACTTCTAATTAATCCTAATTGGATTATTACAAAATATAATAATAATTGCCAAATTCTTTTAACCATAAATTTTTCATAATGAATTTTATTTATATTTGAATTTTTTAAATTTATTGGAGGAAATGAACCAATCATATTGTTTAAATATACCATTGGGTATATATCATCTAAAATCATTTCTAATCTGTCAAAATATTGAATATTTTTTAAAAAGGACATAATTTTATATTTTGTTAAAACATTTACAAATTTTTTTTAGGTTGTAGAAAAATGTTTACCGATCGAATAAAAAAGAAATTTAATAAATAGTATATTATTGTTATGTATCGATATTTAAATTATATTTATAGTAAATTTTTAATAAATTAATATTTTATTACTTTCTTAATGGATTGAATTTATTACATTTATTGCGTTTTATTATTTACAATGGTTAATAAAATAAGTAGGTAATAGTATTAAAAAATCAAATTTGAAATACTCAAAACTTTATCTTGCCAATGTAAATAATTTTAAAATAAATACATAACCTAATTTTAATCATGAGTGAAAGCTGCTAAAGGAAATATGAATATATAGGAAAGAAAGTATTGTTTTCATGTAGATTTTTCAAAATCGAGTGTTCACCGGATCTACACGTTTTCAAACCCCCTGAACCCAAAAAACATGTTTTTAGCGATCGGTGGTCTGTGTGAGTGTGCGCGCGCGCGCGTGTGGGTGTGTGCGCGTGCGCGCGCGCGCGCGTGTGTGTGTGTGTGAACAGAATATCTCAAGACCGGAACATCGTACGAACTTGAAACTTGAAACTTAAGTAAGATACTACTACCGAATCCGACACGGACATTTTCATCAAAATCGATCAACCTGAAGTAGTAGTTTATTCGTGTAATTTTTAATTTTTCCGATTTTCTCAAAAATAGATCCTACGATTTTTTTAAAAATCGCCTCGTCTTATGATCGCCTTGTCTTATGATTGTGAACATTGAAATTTTTTCTAACATACATAATCACCTCAAAAATGTTAAGAGAGGGAACTGTAAGCAATTGAAGCTCCTTAAATAGTGGCCTGCATGAGGTTAGCTGGTTAGCTCCCACCATACACCTAATAGCTTTCTTTTGAATTTTAAAAACCCTATTCATATTACCCATGCTAGAATTACCCCATACTAAGACACCATAATGGATAAGAGACAGAATAAGGTCATGATAAGCTGCCATTAGTAATTTTTTATCATTTAATAAGGCAATTTTTTTCAGTGCAAATACCCCAGACGATATTTTACTACAAACTTGATTGATATAGAAGTCCCAAGATCAAATTCTATCTAGAGATACTCCTAGGAACTTCATTGTTTCTACATGCTCTAAACTATTATTATGAATAAATACATCCACTTCTCTACTTTCTTTAACGTTATGTTTGTTTTTGAACTGCAAGTACTGACACTTTTTCCCATTAACTGTTAATAACATTTGATTCAAAAACTGTGCTACGGACCTAATGTTAACATGTGTATTTACTTCCAGAGCATCTACCAGTAAACTGTTACTGATTACTGAAGTATCAGTAAATGCCTTAAAGAGAAAGGAAAAATAAAATAAAAAAGTATTTTTTTATACTTACAAAGTTATAAACTTTTGTTGCATTATGATCCAGAATTAGAAGCATTATGATTTGGGGCGTTATAAACAATAATCTAAACGATTTTCCTACAAAATTTTCACATATTACTTTATAAAGACTCCATAGAGAACAATATACATGCATGACAACCAAAATTAACATATGATTTTTATGTGCATCATTGAATAATTTAATTATGGTTACAAGTTTTTTATGTAAATTTCTATATTTATCCAGATGTAATTTCATTAAAACTGGATCACATTTTGATATTATTAATTCATCATATATTATTTTAAACGAATTAATTAAAATTATATTCCGAACTATTATATTTTCATATATACATAAAATAAAACATATTCGGGAATTACTTAAAAATACCGGGAATAAATCATATGCAATAATACTTCTTAGCCACATTTCTAAATTTTTATTAAATTTAATCCGGTACATTTGTATCATATCATTAATCAAATTAACCGAACTTAAACAAATTGCAATAACTGGCCATACGTATTTATAATATTTACATCTTTTTAATATAATTTTAGTTTGTAATGTTTTTAAATGTAAATCGAAATTATGAATTGTTTTTAAAAATTCAAAAAATTTTTCATGACCCATTTGATGTACTATTACATATATTAATTGTATAAAAAACCAAATTATTGCATCTTTTCTTAGAAATATTGATTCCTCTGAATGAATCCATCCATGATATAAATCTAAAAATACAAAATATATATATAATATAAATTTAAATATTCTTTTTATATAATTTTTTTTGGTATTTATATTATTTTTATAATAATCTTGTAATGTTATTGATGGAAATAAGCCAATAAAATCACTGAGAAATATAATTGGATATAAATCATCAATAATCATTCCTAATCTATCTGAATTGTAAGATTTTCTAATCGAAACCGCCTCCATTTCCATTGTGGTTTTATACTGTTGTTACTTTACATAAACTAGGTAAAATACAAATTAAATTTATTTATATAAAATATTAAAATAATCAATATTAAAATTACTTATATTTTCATAATAAAATTATATTTATTCAAATAATTAATTAAATTATTTATTTTGTTATTTTAGTGTATTTAATAAATTTGTTTACTCTAATGATGTATCAATATCATTATTTTTCAATTTTCGAAATTATTAATACATTTAATGATATACGAGGGGGTACCCAAAAAACCGGAATTAATTTTTTAAAACTATTAATTTTTAATTTTTTTACAAAACAGTCTCATCCCCTTCAAAATACTTTTCATTACAACTAATAGACTACATTTGTCGCACCGGTGCTTCCTCTGTCCGAAACATTTTTTGTACTCCTCTTCAGTGATGGCTGCCAGTTCTTCCTTCTTTTTTTCTTGACATCATCAACGTTGTCAAATCGGAGACCTTTCATGCCCATTTTCATGCGTGGGAACAAGAAAAAATCACACGGAGCCAGATCGGGCGAGTACGATGGATGTACGGTGCAAAACCATGCCATTTTTGGCCAAAAACTGGGTAACAGAGATTGTCGTGTGTGTAGGCGCGTTGTCGTGGTGGAAAAACTAGTCCATTGTCTGCCACAAATTTTAGTAGCCCTGGATTGAATTTGGAGTTCCGGTTTTGACCGGAAGTGGTTCATAACCGAAAGTCAAGAATTTGTTTTTTAATTCCCCGTATGTGTACGTTGCAATCTGTTCAATTCGGAACAATAAGCAACCCCATGACCCAAAAATGAGGAGGAAGTGTATGACATGTGAATGAGGTGTAGTCTTGTACAGACCCAGGTCGACAATTCCTGAGAGAGTATCGTTAATTGAACCATCAAAGTACACCGGCAACCACTGTCTAGTATTCAAATCCGTATAAAAGCCTACCTTTACTTGGATTTGAACCAGGAAACTTCGTCTCCAAAATCAGATGTTAAACAGCTGACACGGTGACGACTTTACCTCTAGATCAACCGGGTGGGTTTAGTCAGGAAATTAAAATCGGAGATTGAAAACAAAATTAGTGTCGGCCGCCTCCGTACCGTAGTGGTTAGCGTATTCGCCTGCCACGGGGAGGTCCCAGGTTCGATTCCCGGCAAGGGTCTGGAAATTTTCACGTGCCAAATTTTACAGTTATTGTTACATAATCCACCGTAGTCACTAATGACCAAGCAGCTGATGCGACTTTAAATAAATAAATTTAAAAAAATAGTGTCATTCGATTCCTCTTAAAGAGTAGATACAGAAATAAAAGTTTTAAAATATAATTTAAACCAAAAAACTTTTATTTGAAACATATTTTTATTCAACGTTTATTTTAGCAAAAATTAGTTGGTAGTTTTTTTATTCATGAAAATCGGTAAAAAATGTGATTTCTTAATATTGCGGCCTTAACATTTATTTTTTGACAAAAGTGTATATAATAAAAGTTATAGAAAATTAAAAAATCTACAATTTTTATTTCAAGAATTTTCTTTTACAGAACTTAGTGAGTTAGAAATTAGTGATTTCCTCACTTCACTAGACGGTAGGGATCATCAACAACATACGCAGACAAGCCCCGGTCTGTGACGTCACTGGTCACCACTGACAGCCGACGCACGATACGTACCGTGCCGGTCTGTGATGTTTACTAGTCTTAATACGGTCTGTAATACTTTAATAGTCTTTAATAATGGTGCATTGTGCGATTGCCGGGTGTTCTAATCACGATAGACACCAAAAGGAGTTGGACAGTATAAGTTTTACTGTTTTCCAAAGGCCATTGAACTAGGTTGAAGAGGATAAATGCTTGCAAGCGGGCCGATTCATTTTCTGCTGATAGTGGTCGCGTGTGTTTAGTACATATCGACGAATTTAAAGTCCGAGTTGCTACAGCTTCTCTTAAAACATGTCTGAAAGACGATTCAGTCTCACATTTAAATTTACCGATTTGTAGTGCCGTTCTATGTCCGGTAAACCCGACTTATAGTGAACGTAAAAATCGAGCAGAGAAACGTTACACTTGTAAGGAAGTTTATGATATTTTAAACTCATTATCCAATTACAATACAGGCAGTTCACAAAATGAAGGGATAGCCGTAGAGAAAGGTAGGCCTCATTTTAATGAAGAACCGCCGTATTTTATTGTTGTGCAGTCAGAGGAAACTGATCTCTTAAAAAGTGAAAATGCTGAATTAAAAGAAGAAAACAGAAAAAGTTACTTAGAGAAAAACTTCAGGCCGCAAACGAAGAATTATTAAAATAAAAATCGATTTCCAGTATAAACATACCTTTTTTTTTTTTTTTTTTTTTTTTGAATAACTGTAAATCTACGATCTGCTCTCATAGAACAATGAGTAGATGTGTTGTAAGTATAAATCTTGAGTAAGTAATACCCCTTGGTATTACTCTATAAAATTTCCCATTTTGTTGAAGTGATCTTGCGATCGTAAAATAAATTACACAATCACATATTAAAATAAATCTGTAGGGTGTAGTCTGCATAGTCTTCTGTGTGTTCCACTGTTGTCTAGGAGATTGATGGCTTCTGGATTCTGGTGATTTTCAAGTCTTGTTTGGTAACTGGTGCAAAATTTCTGTATAGCTTCGTGTACCGTGGGAGTGTTCGTGTCTCTGTGCAATATAGTGTTGGATATGTACCAAGGTGAGTCCATGATGTTTCGAAGTATTTTTGACTGAAACCGTTGAATTATTTCAATGTTACTGTGACTTGCTGTGCCCCAGAGTTGTATCCCATATGTCCACACAGGTTTAAGTACAGTTTTATAAATTAACAATTTGTTTTGTGCCGATAATTTGGATTTTCCATTAAGCATCCAATACAGCTGTTGGTATTTAAGATTTAACTGTTTTCGTTTGTTCCATATGTGAGTCCTCCATGTTAGACGCCTGTCCAGGTGGAGGCCAAGATATTTTGCCGTATCGGATTGTGGAATTTGTACGTTGTTCAAAAACACTGGTGAACATGTTTCCCGTTTTAGTGTAAATGTGACGTGCAGACTCTTGTGTTCATTTGTTTTTATACGCCACTTTTTTTGCCAATTTTGTACGCTGTCTAAGTGTTGCTGCAAGTTATGAGATGCAATTTATAAACATACCTAAACCACTATGTTTGTAAAACCAATGCAAAAATCCTACCGTCACTACGCAGCGGCCGAGATGTTGGGGACCAGGTGAGGTCATCTTATATCTCACAGCAGCTGCGCGTGACCGCTACCGTCTAGTAAGTTATAGTCACGGTGGATTTCCCATATTTTTAAGTTGAACAGAAGTGGATTTTCATTTTGCGTCATTTACTCATGATTAAAATTAGGTAATGTTTTTCATTTTACATTGTTTACTTATGATTAAACATTGATTCATTACCTACGTTGGCAAAAAAAGTTGTGTGAGTATTTCACCAGAATTTTGTTTATGTTAGATTTGAATCCGTGGCGTGCCGGACTGAGGAGAGGTTACTGCAATTGTTTCTGTTGTAGTAGTTCACTTTTATTTTCTCTCTTTTCAATAGTGCTCTCCTCTTATACACCGTCTGTCTCTGCTTTGTGCATACAATACAGATGGACAACCACTTTCTCTTTTAGATCCATTGACACAGAAAACCAACTCCATGAATCATACTGTTAAACGTTTACTCTACTGTAGACAGCTGAGCGAGATTTAGCTAACACTTTCATTCCGATGAATTGAATTTACATATAAAATAAGTAAAAAGATATTTTACGGTTTTCTCGGGAATTTTACCTCAATAGATTATGTCCCTTAATACTTTCTCTTGCCCTATGTGTAATATTAGCCCATAACAGGCAGGTGGAACGTCACATTATTTGCACTCGATCTGCTACTTCCAGTGCTAAAAAAATAGTTCTGTTTCTTACCACACGGTTAACCAATTATATGATTGAAGTATTTAAGAATAGAAGAGGTAGAGGTGTAAAAGTCACTACTATCGGTTTCATTATCATAGACACCCGAGTTTGAACCCTTGCATCTCCAAAACTATGAGTCGGATTTCAACATATTTTACATCAAAATTTAGCTAATTTTATTCTGTGTTGACCTATAATAGTCCTATATTTTGAATGTTGTTTAAAAAGTGCCATATCGAGATTGGAAGACAAAAAGACCCGGTTTTTTTGCTACCACAACAAATTTCATGCGTTTAGAGGCGTGCAACTCGATAATTATTTGACCGAAAAAGTTGAAATTTTAACACAACATAATCGATTATATTCTTATAGCTTGAACGAAATTTCAAATTCGTACGTTATTTAAATTTTGATTTATTAACAATATTCTGAATCCTTGGTATCTCGGTAACCGCTCGATTGTTTGACACGGTCAAGCTATCGTATTATTCAGCGTAAAAAACTTAGTAAAAATATGTTAATAACATTAAATATTGATTTGCCAATGTTATGGTAGAATTTTTAAAATTTTGTTAAAAATATAGGCTAGGTAAAGCGAGAGGGCTACTATCTATGTTGCCTGAATCTGACTGTCTACCTGAATTGACAGACTGCGTTGTCAATTCAGGTAGACAGTCCGCCAGGATGTCACGTACACAAACTGGAAACATGGATAGTAGTGCCCACCCCTTGCATTACCCAGTCTAATTTTCAAAATTTAAAAAATTCTACCACACATTAGCCAATCGATGTTTCATATTATTAACATATCTGTACTAAGTTTTTTTACGCTGAATAAAACGATAGTTTGCCCGTGCCGAACGATCGAGCGGTCACCGAGATAGCAAGGTTTCAGAATATTGTTAATAAATCAAAATTTAAATAACTTACCAATTTGAAATTTCGTACACGCTGTAAGAACATAACTGTCTATGTTGTGTTAAAATGTCAACTTTTTCGGTCTGATAATTGTCGAGTTACACGCCTCTAAACGCATGAAATTTGTTGTGGTAGCAATAAAACCAGGTCTTTTTGTCTTTCAACCTCGATATGGCAATTTTTAAACAACATTAAAAATATAGGACTATTACGGGTCAACGCAGAATAAAATGAGCTAAATTTTGATGTAAAATATGTTGAAATTTGACTCATAGTTTTGAAGATGCAAGTGTTCAAACTCGGTTGTCTATGATTATGAAACCGATAGTAGTATTAAAGAAGTTTAACCCACCGGGTTGGTCTAGAGGTAAAGTCGTCGCCAAAATTAGTTGTTTAACAGCTGATTTTGGGAGACGAAGGTTCCTGGTTCAAATCCTAGTAAAGGTAGTTACTTTTTTACGGATTTGAATACTAGACAGTGATTGCCGGTGTACTTTGATGGTTGGGGTTCAATTAACCATACTCTCTCAGGAGTGGTCGACCTGGGTCTGCACAAGACTACACCTCATTTACACGTCATACACATCATCCTCATCTCATTGGGTCATGGGGTTGCTTATTGTTCTGAATTGAACAGATTGCAACGTACACATGTTTAGGAATTAAAAAAAAAGAAGTTCGTTTAGCAATGCTAGTTTAAATTATTTTAGTTAGTTATTTAATTGAACTTGGTAGGTTTTCTGATAATGGCAAAATTTCATAAGTTTTATAATAATGTGTTTTTACATTTCGAGATATGTTGGATACCCTGGAACACCCCTTTATCTACGCCACTCCTCCAGTGAGTCTTCGATCTTTATATAAGCCCAGATATGTAACTTCTTCTTTTTGCAGGATTATTGTACAAGGTGACCAACTTGACAAATTTAGATAACTGATTATTAACTCAAGAGCCTTCACAATGAACAAAATCAGAAAAATCTGGTGTGAAACACTCACACATCTTTCTCTTGCCAAAATAAGTAATTAACAATATAACCTAACATTAGTAATAAAACATTAGAAATAAACAAAAAACTAACCTTAATATACATAACCTAATTTTAATCATGAGTGAAAGACGCAAAATGAAAATCAACCTGTTTGGCTTCAAAATACGGAAAATCTCTCTTTCACGCTAAACTAGGCTCTGTACAGAAAAATGCTATAAATAAAAGTTGTAGATCTTATAATTTTCTATAAATTTAATTATAAACACTTTTGTCGTAAAATGCATACTAAGGCTGAAATATTTAAAAAATCTATTTTTTTGCAGATTTTCATGGAAAAAAACAAAAAATCACAAATTACCGCTAAACTAAGCGTTCTACAAAAGAAAATGTTTAAAATATAAGTTGTAGGATTTTAAATTGTCTACAACTTTTATTATATAAGTACATTTTTGCGCTTAAATGCATATTAAAGCCGCAATCTTAAAAAGACAATTTTTTTATGTGAAAACAAAACAGCCTTCCTAAGAATTTCGGCAGACATGACGCCTACCCTATCTTGTAAAGCATAAAAATTCAGTAAACGAGGCGACTTTTAAAAAAATCGTAGTACCCGTTTTTAAAAAAAATCGAGAAAAACGAGACCGATTTTGATGAAAATGTTCGTGTCGGGCCCGGTAGCGGTATGTACTTAAGTTTCAAGTTTCAAGTTCGTACAATGTTCCGTTCTTGAGATATTCTGTTCACACAGACACACACACACACACACAGACCAATCGCTAAAAACATGTTTTTTGGGTTCAGGGGTCTGAAAACGTGTAGATCCGGTGAAAACTCGATTTCGAAAAATCGGCATGGAAACAATGCTTTCCTTTCTATTTATTCATACAGGCAAGAGAAAGTAAAAAGAATGGAAGGAAAAACCTACAATGAAAGAATGCCAACTACGACTTCTAGAAATATCTGAAGTTACTTAACGTGAATTAAAATTGTCTTATACTGGGAAAAAATAGACAAATTGATTGCGTCACATCAGTTAAAAGAACTGTATTAAAATTTTGAGAATTAATTCTTTTAGATAAATAATTCTGGGAAAACCCGTTATTAAATTTTCTAACATTGAAAAAATTCTTGAAAGGTTTAAAAAATTGTATCAACCAAACTGGACACGTTCATTCTACTTGATGTAGTTTTTACTTTCTCTTGCCTATATGAATATGTGTAGAAAAGAAAGTAGGTATTGTTTCATGTCGATTTTTCGAAATAGAGTTTTCACCGGCTCTACACGTTTTCAGACCCCTTGAACCCAAAAAAAAACACGTTTTTAGCGATTGGTCTGTGTGCGCGTGCGTGCGTGCGCACACGCGTGTGTGGGTGGGCGGGTGTGGGTGTGTGTGTGCGTGTGTGTATGTGTGTGTGAAAAAAATATCTCAACGGAATATCGCTCGAAGTTTAAACTTGAAACTTAAATACCGCGAGGACCCGACACGAACATTTTCATCAAAATCGGTATTTATTCGTGTAATTTTTCACTTTTTTGCGATTTTCTCTAAAATGGCTCCTACAATTTTTTTTAAATTGCCTCATTTACTGTATTTTTATGCTCTACAAGATAAGGTAGGCGCCACGTCTGCCGAAATTCCTGAAAAAGCTGTTTTCTCATAAAAAAAATTGTTTTGTTAAGATTGTTGCGTTAATATGAATTTTAGCGCAAAAATGTATATAATAGAAGTTGTAGGTAATTTAAAATCCTACAACTTTTATTTAAAACAATTTTTGTACAACGCTTAGTTTAGCGGTAATTAGCAATTTTCTGTTTTTTTTTCTAACGAAAACGTGTGAAATATCGATTTTTTAAGATTTCAGCCTTAGTATGCATTTCACGAGAAAAGTGTATGCAATCAAATTTATAGGAAATTAAAAGATCTACCTACTACTTTTATTTAGAGCATTTTTCTCTACAGAACCTAGTTAAGCATAAAAGAGTGATTTTCCGTACTTTTAAGCCAAACGAAGGTTGGTTTTCATTTTGCATCATTCACTCATGATTAAAATAAGGTCTCTCTTGTGAGGTATGCTTTGTGAGGGTAGGTTTTTTTGTTTAAATTTAATATTTTATTAGTAGGCCTAATGTTAGGTTATATTATTAAGTTTTCGCATTGGCAAGAGAAAGTTGTGTTAGTGTTTTACACCCGATATTTTTGTTTTTTAATAATTGCATTCATTATCGATGACTGTGCCGTTGTTATAAATGTAGTTTTATTAAAATGGAATTGATTTATGAAACAAAACAGATTACCGCTATGAATAAATGAAAAAAATTTAGTAAAATATTTTTTTAAAAAGTAAATAGTTGAATAAGATTGTTGTAAAGTTTATTATTACTATTATTATTATTATTATTATTATTATTATTATTGTTGTTGTTTGGACATCGGAAACCCCCACTTGTAAGACGAAAACACGATTAATCGTGGAGGGAGAAAGTCAGAATTCCCCAGAGGACACATCAGTTCTGTGTTATAATGAATGTTTACTGTACAAGAGAATTTTGTAGGCAAAAGTTTTTATATAGATATTGGAGCGGTGAATAACAGCAGGCCAGTCTCTGTTAGCATTCTCATTGAGTGTGTGTGTGTGTGTGTGCGTTAGCAAGTGTAGTTGTCGCTACTAAAAGCAACCGGTCTTCATTACAGTCGGTGATTCGTTTCGAAGTGCTTTCAGTCCTTCGGCAACCGTCGAACGAACACATTAAAATATCATATTCTATTGTTTATAAATTTCTCGTGTGCTACGTGTGGTTATGTTGTGAAGTTACTTTTTGTTTGTTCGTATTGTGGTAGTTTTTTTTTATTATAAGCTTACATATATTTTTATTTACTATTCCAAGAAGTAACGTATTAAAACCTCTTCTTACTGGATATCCTTGGAATTAGTTGTTCTATTACCTGTTTTTAATTATTTTATTGTGATTATCTATTTTAGATAAAAACTATTATATACAATTTTTTTTAGTTATCTACAATATTTATTAATATTTTAACAAGGTACGTACATATTTGTAAGTTTATTAATGTATTTATTTATTTGTTTTCCCTGTACGTTAGAAAAATCATTACAATTCATTGCTAATTTCCTTATAACTTTAAAAAATCTTGTGTAAAACACTCACATTACTTTATCTTGCCACATAATGAGTAATACATAATGAATAGTACATAATGAATAATATAACCTGAAAGACGCAAAATTAAATTAACCTGTCTAGGAATTACAAACAAGGAAAATCATTAATTGACAGTGTAAAATAATGCTTAAATTAAAATTGTAGTTTTCCTAATTTTCTATCACTTCTATTATAGGCTATACACTTTTGTCGTAAAATTCACATTAACGATTCACAAAAACGACGCAGGCTTAAAAATTCCAAAATTTGTTACAGATTTTGATGCGCAAAATAAATGTTGTTTTGGTCATCAACCGAAAAGCTGGTTTGAACCAGCGAGAACAGAATAAAGATTTTATTCTGTTCTCTATTCTCTTCTGTTCTCTGTTCTTTATTCTGTTCTCGCTGGTTTGAACCTCTAGAGGTTTTACTAAGTAAAACGAAGAGTGAGGTGGTTTCTTATTGTCTTCCTCATTAAATGGAAAAGTTTGCTTATCAGCATGCCGGGCCCTCTGAAAAGCACATATTTTCCACTCTGCAAATGACACCTTCACTTCATTCACCACAGGGTCTGGCTGTATAATGAAATTCATTACTTTCAGGGAGATAACTCTGATTAGTGTCTTTTACACCTCTAACTCTTCTGTTCTTAAATGATTCAGTCATTTCATTGGCTGACCATGTGATAAGAAACAGAACTATTCATTTTAGCCCTGCAACTAACAGATTGAGTGTAAATAATTTGACACCCCACCTGCTGTTATGGGCAGGCAAAATAAATAAAAAATCATTAATTGACGCTAAACTAAGCGTTGTAGCTAACAATATTTGGAATAAAATTGTAAGTTTTTAATGTTCTTCAACTTTGATTATACGAGAAGGACCCTAAAAAACCGGATTTTTGTTATAAAAAATTTATTTATTACATTTTTTACAAAATTCCATCAGACACCTTCAAAGTATTCTCGATTAGATGCGATGCATTTGTTAAGTCTTTTTTCTCAAAGTTTTGAAGCATCTTTAGAACTCTTCAACTTTGATATCGTTTAGAGCCCTTTGCAAAGCTGTTTTTACCGCCTTCACATCATTAAAACGCTTTTTTTTAGATTTTTCTTCATTCTTGGGAATATAAAAAAGTCGTATCGGGTCTAGGTCTGGCAAATATGGAGGGTAGGAACGACAAACCACCCCTGAGAAGTTAAATAGTGGTTCACTCGTAAGGCCATGTGTGCGGGGGTGTTGCATGATAAAGGAACCAGTCACGTGATCACCAAAGTTCCGGGCGTTTCCTCCGCACAGCCTCTCGCAAACATCTTAAGACTTCAAAAAAAGTACTGGTTAACAGTCTGGCCAGAGGGGACAAATTTCCGAAGCACAATTCCACGTACATACACCAAGAACTGCCCATAACAGACAGGTGGAGTGTCAAATTGTTTACTCTAAATCTGTTCATTGCAGGGCTAAAATAAATAGTTCTGCTTCTTATTATGTGGTCAGCCAATTAAATGACTGAATCATTAAAGAACAGAAGAGGTAGAGGTGTAAAAGACACTAATCAGAGTTATCTCCTCTGAAAGTAATGAATTTCATTATACAGCCAGACCCTGTGGTGAATGAAGTGAAGGTGTCATTTGCAGAGTGGAAAATATCTGCTTTTCAGAGGGTCCGGCATGCTGATAACCGTACTTTTCCATTCAGTGAGGAAGGCAAAGGTAAACCACCTCACTTCTCATTTTACTTGGTAAAACCTCTGCAGGTTCAAACCAGCCTTTCAGCTGATGACCTAAACACAACCCACACCAAGAAAGACAATTATCACTGTCTTCACGTTCGACCTCCATTGTCTGGTTTTTTTGGTCTGGCGAAGTTGGGAGTTTAAAGCGCCGAAACCTCTCAAAAATTTGTGTACGGCCCATAAAATCCTCGTTGAAAGCCTGTTAAAGCATTTGGTAAGCTTCCATTGCCAATTTTTTAAGCAGGAAACGAAATTTCAAACACGCCTTTGTCTTTTATATCTGTCATAACGACTTCGCAGGCGGAACAACAGAAAAGAAACTCAACACTACGATCAAACGTTAAACTACAAACTGACGCCATTGAGGCAGTTGTTTGTTTAAGGTCTCTACTAATGCTTAGGCGTTTTTGGAGTCCCGCTGTATGCAGTGCGAGGACTCAACTACGTCTACGATTGGTAGCACGCTCTCAGTCCGGGTTTTTTTGGATCCCCCCCAAGTAATACAGTTTTGCCCTAAAATGCACATAATAAGACCATAATCTTAAAAATCTGGTGTGAAACACTCACACAACTTTCTCTTGCCAATGCAAATAATTAACAATAAACCTAACATTAGTATTAAAACATTAGAAATGAACAAAAACTAACCTCAAAAACATAACCTTATTTTAATCATGAGTGAAAGACGCAAAATGACAATCGAACTCAGTTTGGCTTAAAAATACGGAAAATCACGCTTTCACGCTAAACTAGGCTCTGTAGAGAAAAATGCTCTAAACAAAAGTTGTAGATCTTTTAATTTTCTATAAATTTAATTATATACACTTTTGTCGTAAAATGCATACTAAGACCGAAATGTTAAAAAAATCGATTTTTCTCACGTTTTCGTGAGAAAAAAACAGAAAATCGCAAATTACCGCTAAACTAAGCGTTATACAAAAAAATGTTCGAAACAGAAGTTGTAGGTTTTTAAATTCTCTACAACTTTTATTATATAAGTTTTTGCGCTAAAATTTATATTAAAGCCGTAATCTTAAAAAAACAACGTTTTTACGTGAAAACAGCCTCACCGAGAATTTCAGCAAACATGGCGCCTACCCTATCTTGTAGAGAATAAAAAATTAAGTAAAATAGGCGATTTTAAAAAAAATCGTAGGACCAGTTTTTGAGAAAATCGCAAAAAACTGAAAAATTATACGAATAAACTACTACTTCCGGTTGACCGATTTTGATGAAAATGTTCGTGTCGCGTCCGGTAGTGGTATGTAACTTAAGTTTCAAGTTTCAAGTTCGTACGATGTTCCGTTCTTGAGATATTCTGTTCACACACAGACACACACACACAGACCAATCGCTAAAAACATGTTTTTTGGGTTCAGGGGGTCTGAAAACGTATAGATCCGGTGAAAACTCGATTTCGAAAAATCGACATGAAAACAATACTTTCCTTCCTATATATTCATATAGGCAAGAAAAAGTAAAAAATAAACACAAATTTCAGAATGCTGAAATTCTGGGTGGCTTTGTAAATCTGGTGTGTAACACTCACACGAATTTCTCTTGCCAATGCGAATAATTAACAATATAACCTAATATTAATAATAAAACATTAAAACTAAACAAAAAACTAACCTCAAATAACATACATAATTTTTATCATGAGTGAATAATGCAAAATGAAAATCAACCTCAGTTTGGCTTAATAATACGGAAAATTACTCTTTCACGCTAAATTAGGCTTTATAGAGAAAATGCTTTAAATAAAAGTTGTAGATCTTTTAATTTCCTATAAATTTGATTATGCACTTAGTCGTAAAAAGCATACTACGGCTGAAATCTTATAAAAATCAATTTTTTACACATTTTCGTGAAGAAAAACAGAAAATCGCTAAATACCGCTAAACGAAGCGTTAAAAAAAATGTTTGAATTAAAAGTTGTAGGTTTTTAAACTTTCTACAACTTTTATTATATACATTTTTGCGCTAAAATGCATATTAAAGATGTAATCTTAAAAATCACCACTTTTTACGAGAAAACAGCCTCCCCAAGAATTTCAGCAGACATGGCGCCTACCCTATCTTGTAGCGCACAAAAAATTTATTAGTGAAGAGACGATTTTTTTTTTTTAAATCGTAGGAGCTGTTTTTGTGAAAACCGCAAAAAAGTGAAAAATGATAAGCTACGAATAAACTACTACTTCCGGTTGACCGATTTTGATAAAAATGATCATATCGGGTCCTCTAATGGTACCTAACTTAGATTTCAAGTCTCTACTTCGTACAATGTTCCGTTCTTGAGATATTTTGCTCACACACACACAAACCAATCGCTAAAAATATGTTTTGGGGGTTCAGAGGGTCTGAAAACGTGTAGATCCGGTGAAAAATCGACATGAAACAATACTTTCCTTCCTATATATTCATATAAGCAAGAGGAAGTAAAAAAAATCACTATGAATTGTTAAATGCTGAAATTTTTGGTGGCTTTGTAAACTAGGAAAAAACCATTAAAATGGGTCTTGACTGCTTTAATAGAAAGTACATTTTTATACAGCGACCTCTTAAAACAATTTTTTAACCTAAGTAAATATTGTAATATTTGTTTGAAACAACCTTCAGATAAAAATTTTCTCTTCACTACCTTTATTTATAGGTATTATGTATTATATATTTTAGATATATAAAAGTGGAAAGCGTTTATAATTTAATTATAACGATACTGGTTATTATTTTTAATAATTTCAATGGAACCCTCCATAAAACGGTAATACGAATCGATATTAACACAGTATAAATAATAATTATGGATTCGTTGAACAATTACATTAAATTTTATAGATAGAGTTCCTTAGTCTGTTGTTTATCCACATCTTAATTACCTTACTTCGCTTGAAATCACAATCAGAAAATGAGGATGACACCCCGTGACAGCCCAATATTACATGAAAACAGACATGTATCCGGAAATTGTTTCGAGGGGGAAAAACAAAATGTATACAAAAACCAACACATACATACGAGGCATGGCTATAAAATAACGAGACTGACGTAAAAAATTTTATTTTAATTCTAAACATAATCGCTTATTGTCACCTTCAATATACCCTCCTTCTCTATCCCTACAACACTCCATGCGAATTTTCCACTGTTGGAAACAGTGCTGGAAGTCATCTTTTGTCAGCTCCTTCAAGACACTTTCTCTCTTACAGCTTCCACAGACTCAAATCTTTTTTTTAAATGCAGATTTCACCTTACGGAACAGGTAGAAGTCACATAGTGCAAAATCTGGCGAATAAGGTGGATGTTCTAGCACTGAGATACTGTACTTGGCTAGGAACCTCTTGACAGATAACGCCGAATGAGCTGGCGCATTGTCTTCGTGGAGAACCCATGATTTGTCCTTCCACATTTCGGGGTGTTTTTTCCTTACTCTTTGACATAATTTAGAAATTCCTCAAGGTATAATATTGAGGTTTACTATAGGTTAATATTGAGGTAGAATATTGATATTTACTCAATAAGTAATATTGATTAATTGTTTGACCTTCAGGAACCCAGTGAAGGTACACAATCCCATGGGTATAAAAAAAAACAATCATCATTGCTTTAAATTTTGACTTGCCAAACGAGCTTTCTTGGCTCTCGGTGAAGTTCGGCTCTTCCAGTGCATGGATTGGCGCTTCGTTTCCGGATCATAAGTAAAAAACCACGTTTCATCACATGTTATTATCGTTTCCAAAAAATCTGGGTCATTTTCAATCGCGTACAAAGTGTCAGTACAAACATTTTTGAGCGGCACGTGTCCTTAATGAGCTGACAGAAGATGACTTTCAGCACTGTTTCTAACAATGAAAAATTTGCATGGACCGTTGTAGGGATAGAGAAGGAGTGTATATTGAAAGGACAATAAGTGATTATGTATAAAATAAAAATAACATTTTTACAACGTCAATCTCGTTATTTAATAGCCACGCCTCGTATATCTCTTAGGTGTTGCTTAGGTTATCAGCCGAAAGGCTAGTTTGAACCTGTAGAGATTTTACTAAGTTAAACGAGGAGTGAGGTGGTTTCTTATTGTCCTCCTCATTGAATGGAAAAGTATGCTTATCAGCATGCCGGGTCCTCTGAAAAGCACATATTTTCCGCTCTGCCACCTTCACTTCATGCACCACAGGGTCTGGCTGTATAATAAAATTCATAACTTTCAGAGGAAATAACTCTGATTAGTGTCTTCTACACCTATACCTCTTCTATTCTTAAATGATTCAGTCATTTAATTGGCTGACTATGTGATAGGAAACAGAACTATTTATTTTAGCCCTGCAACGAACAAATTAAGTGTAAATAATTTGACACTCCCAACTGTCTGGTGAATAAAATGTATTCAAAAGCTAATACGTACATATATTTTACTTTTGAGTGATGCAAAATGAAAACCAATCTTAATTTGACGTCATAATACGGAAAATCACTCTTTGACGCTAAACAAGGCTCTGTAGAGAAAAATGCGTAAAACAAAAGTTTTAGATCTTTTAATTTCCTTTTAATTTGATTATATACACTTTTGTCGTAAAATGCATGTTATGAGCGAAATCTTTAAAAAAATCCATTTTTTACAGATTTTCATGGAAAAAAATCAAAAGTTCCTAATTACCGCATTATGCAAAGAAATGTTTGGAATAAAAGTTGTACGTTTTTACATTTTCTAAAACTTTCATTGTATATACTTTTTCCGTAAAATGCATATTAAGGCTGCAATCTTAAAAAAATATTCTACGAAGGCACAGCCTGTCCAAGTGAATATCTGCAGACATGGTGCCTACCCCATTATATAGAGCCAAAAAAATGCAGTAAATAAGCCGATTTTTAAAACAAAATCGTAAAAGCCGTTTTTGAGAAAATCGCAAAAAAGTTAAAAATTTCACGGAGAAACGACAACTGCTTCCGGTAAACCGATTTTTATGAAAATGTTCTTGTTGGGTCTTCTTTACATTCATATAGGTAAGAGAAAGTTAAAAATCTGGTGTGAAACACTCACACAACTTTCTCTTGCCAATATAAATAATTAACAATAAACCTATTATTAGTAATAAAACATTAGAAATAAACCAAAAACTAACCTCAATAAACATAACCTTATTTTAATCATGAGTGAATGACGCAAAATGAAAATCGAACTCAATTTGGCTTAAAAAAAAACGGAAAATCACACTTTCACGCTAAACTAGGCTCTGTACAGAAAAAAAGCTCTAAATAAAAGTTGTAGATCTCGTAATTTTCTATAAATTTTTTTATATACACTTTTGTCGTAAAATGCATACTAAGGCCGAAATGTTTAAAAAATCGATTTTTCTCACGTTTTCGTGAGAAAAAAAACAGAAAATCGCTAATTACCGCTAAACTAAGCGTTATACAAAAAAATGTTTGAAATAAAAGTTGTAGAATTTTACATTCTCTACAACTTTTATTATATACATTTTTGCTCTAAATTGCATATTAAAGCCGTAATCTTAAAAAAAACTATGTTTTTACGTGAAAACAGCCTCACCCAGAATTTCAGCAAACATGGCGCCTACCCTATCTTGTAGAGAATAAAAAACTGAGTAAATGAGGGGATTTTTAAAAAAATCGTAGGACCAGTTTTTGAGAAAATCGCAAAAAAGTGAAAAATTATACGAATAAACTACTACTTTCGGTTGACCGATTTTGTTGAAAATGTTCGTGTCTGGTCCGGTAGTGGTTTGTAACTTAAGTTTCAAGTTTCAAGTTCGTACAATGTTCCGTTCTTGAGATATTTTGTATACACACACACACACACAGACCAATCACTAAAAACATGTTTTTTGGGTTCAGGGGGTCTGAAAACGTATAGATCCGGTGAAAACTCGATTTCGAAAAATCGACATGAAAACAATACTTTCCTTCCTATATATTCATATAGGCAAGAGAAAGTAATAATGACCGCAAATTTTTTTTTTAAATAATGATGTATGTGAGAACTGATAAGGAATAACAAACAGCTTTAATGCGCTATCATCACACACCATACATTTCCTTTCTTGTCACTGTATAACTGATAAGATATTTTATCATGGTTCGATATAATTTAGGTGTTACAAGACAATACTTCCTGTTGTTGTAACATTTCGGTGTTTAATTTCTATTTTCGTGATGATATTGTTTTCCCTACTCAAGTAAAATATGTTTTCTATCTGTTTCAAGGTAGGTATCAAATTTCACCTTAGAAAAATCTGGTGTAAAACACTCACACGACTTTCTCTTGCCAATGTAAATAATAACCAGTATAACCTAATTAGTAATAAAACATTAGAAATAAACAAAAAAACTAATCTCAGTAAACATACCCTTATTTTAATCATGAGTGAAAGACGCAAAATGAAAATCAACCTCAATTTGGCTTAAAAATTACGGAAAATCACTCTTTCACGCTAAACTAGGATCTGTAGAGAAAAATGCTCTAAATAAAAGTTGTAGGTCTTTTAATTTCCTATAAATTTGGTTATATACACTTTTCTCGTAAAATTCATACTAAAGCTGAAATCTAAAAAAAACAATTATTACAAATTTTCATGAAAAAAACAGAAAATTACTAATTACTGCTAAAGTAAGCATTACACAAAAAATGTTAGAAATAAAAGTTAAAGGACTTTAAATTCTCTACAACTTTTGTTAATACATCTTTGCGCTAAAATGCATATTAAAGCTGCAATCTTAAAAAACAATTTTTTTTACGAGGAAACATCCTCTCCAAGAATTTCAGCACACATGGCGCCTAGCCTATCTTGTAGAGCATAAAAATGCAGTAAATGAGGCGATTTAAAAAACATAGAAGCCGTTTTTGAGAAAATTGCAAAAAAAGTGAAAAATGGTACGGTGAAAAATACGGAAAATCACTCTTTCACGCTAAACTGGGCTTTGTAAGGAAAAATTCTCAATGTAAAAGTTATAGATCTTTTAATTCCCTATAAATTTGATTACATGCAAGTCATTTCACCAGTTATACTTTTGTCGTAAAATGCATACTAACGCTGAAATCTATAAAAAAAAATTTTTTTTACAATTTTTAATTAAAAGAAAACCAGAAAATTACTAATTACCGCTAAACTAGGCGTTATACAAAAAAAAATATTTAAAATAAAAGTTGCTGGTTTTAAAATTTTCTACAACTTTTGTTCTAGATATTTTTGCGCTAAAATGCATATTACGGGCGTAATCTTAAACTTAAAATAGCTAAACTATTTTTTCTACGAGAGCACAACCTTCCCAAGAATTTTAGCAGACATTACGCTACCCTGCCATGTACGACATAAAAAATGTAGTAGATGAGACGATTTTTGAAAAATCATAGAAGCCGTTTTTGAGAAAATTGCAAAAAAAAGAAAAATGACACGATTAAACTACTAGTCCGGTTGACCGATTTTGATTAATATGTTTGTGTCGGGTTCGGTAGTAATACCTAACTTAAGTTTCAAGTTCATATGATGTTCCGTTTTAGAGATATTCTGTTCACACTTACACACACACACCTATCGCTAAAAACTTGTTTTCTGGGTTCAGGGAGTCTAAAAACGTGTAGATTCGGTGAAAACTCGATTTCGAAAAATCGACATGAAAACAATACGTTCCTTCCCTTTATATTCATATCTTACCCATAACAGTCAGGTAGAGTGTTATATTTTTTGCACTCGATCTGTTGGTTCCAGGGCTACAAAAATTAGTTCTGTTTATTAACACATGGTCAGCCAATTAAATGACTGAAGCTTGTAAGAACAGAAGAGATAGAGGTGTAAAAGACACTAGTCAGAGATATCTCCTCCGAGAGTAATGAATTTCATTATACAGCCAGACCCTTTAATGAATAAAGTGAAAGTGTCATTTACAGGGTGGAAATTAGATTCTTCGCGAAGGGCCTGGGGCATGCTGATAAGCATACTTTTTCACTCAGTGAGGAAGGCAATTGTAAACCACTTTCTCGTTCTACTTAGCAAAGCCTCTATTTTCAATTTATTTACATATACATGTAAACAGACTGCACGTTTACATTAACGTGTAAATGTCTCAAAGTTAGAAAGAAACGGAGTCTGTAGATTATTCATGTAAACGTGCAGTCTGTTTAAAGCTGGCTAGAGGTTCTAGCCAGCTTTTCGGCTGATGAGCTAAACAACATATTAATAAAGGACAGGGAAGAGTAATAAATCGGTTCGGTTTTGGTTAAGCGGGGTTCGGATAAGCGAAGTTTCACTATAAATCATCGGTTGATAATAATCTGACATGGCATACCTACACAATGGTGATTTTCAAATATTGTCTACTTTATTACAAGGATTTATTTACACTGTGTAAGATTTTCATTGGGAATATTTTCTGCATTAAATCACGTTGCTTATTTATTTAAAGCATATTTTTCCCCAATGTGTGTAATTATGTTTCTACGTTCAAGGTTTCTTGTCATTTCAATTAAAAATAATGTTAGTTATTTACCTTATCATGTTTTATTAATAAACATTTTTGTCATAATGTGATTCTATTGTTTACTTTAATGGTACATTAATGTTATTGTTTTATTGCTGGAAAAACCCGGCTGTATATTTATCATGCCTGTAGCGTATATACCTATAAATATTTTTTTTTATTACTCGTAACTTTCTTATTATTTTTTTAAAATATATTTCATCGTGTTTTCACCGAAAATTCACGTTTCAGGCCCTCTAAAATAAAAAATGATTTTAATGATTGTTGTACAAGTTAACAAAGTATCTAAAGAACGGAATATCGTACGAAGTTGAAAATTTCAAATTAAGTTAAGTAGCTGTTGGTTATTTTTGCGATTGATCACTTGAGTCAATTTCTAGGCATTCTCTTCTGGTAATTTTCTTTGATTTTCCTCCAGTATTCTTTCATTCTGGCAGATCTTCTTTAACTTTCTGCTTTCGAAAAGATCACTTTCCCGTTTTATGTACCTTTCCTTGGAATCTAATATTTTTATCTTTTACTAATAGTTTCAGCTGTTCAGTTTTATTTTTTAGATCTTCGAAGATGATTATGCCTAATTCTTCCATATCTTTCTTTATTTCTCTTAACCATATTACTTCTGTCTTTTTCTGGTAGAGTTTTCTGACTATTTGATTTGTGATTCTATCTTTGGGTGTTCTGATTAGGTATATGTCCAGAGAAGGATATTCTCTTTTTCCTCATCGTATCTATTACCGATTCGGTCTCCTGGTAGACCTGTTCATTTGGTAGTAATCTCCATTCTCCATCTACTTGGTGTTTCTTTCAGATGCAGGTCCTAAGCATCCTCCTTTCAAGTTTGTGGATTTTATCTATTCTGTTTTTCTGGTTTAATTTGAATAGAGTTTCGCACCCATATGTTATCTTTAGATGTACGACCGTTTTGTAGTGTTTTATCTCTGTTTTGATTGATAGACATTTTTTATTGTAGGTGTTTTTGGTGATTGGTTGTGATTTTTGAGATTTTATTGAAACTATTTGTTAAAAAATTGCCTCATTTAATACGTTTTATGCTCTATTATTACCCATATTATGGAGGTGCAGTGTTAAATTATTTGCACTCGATCTGCTAGTTCCAGGGTTACATAAATTAGTTTTGTTTCTTAATTAGTCTCGTTATTTAATAGCCACACCTCTTATGACTGAAGCATAAGTGTGCCAGTTAGCCTAACTGGCTTCTATACCGGGGTCCCCGGTTCTATTCACGGTTAGGTCTGGCATTTTTCATCACTCATTTTTACTTTCTCTTGCTAATATATTCATATAGGCAAGATATATGTGGCGAAACATATAGGTGGCGAAAAATATACTTTCCTTCCTACATATTCATGTAGGAAGGAAAGTATTTTTTTCATGTCGAAATCGAGTTTTCACCGGATCTACACGTTTTCAGTCCCCCTGAACCCAAAATACATTTTTTAGTGATTGGTCTGTGTGTGTGTGTGTGTGTGTGGACAGAATATCTCAAGAACGGAACGTTGTACGAACTTGAAACTTAAGTTAGATACTACTTTCGCACCCGACACGAACATTTTCATCAAAATCGGTCAACTGGAAGTAGTAGTTTATTCGTGTCAGTTTTCACTTTTTTGCGATTTTCTCAAAAATGGCTTCTACAATTTTTTTAAAAATCGCCTCATTTACTAAATTTTTTATGCTCTACACGATAGAATATTCGCCATGTCTGCTGAAATTCGGGAGGCTGTTTTCTCGTAAAAATTAGTTTTTTTAAGATTGCGGCTTTAATGTGCATTTTAGCGCAAAAATGTAGTATATAATAAAAGTTGTGGGGAATTTAAAGTCCTACAACTTTTATTTCAAACATTGTTTTTTATAACGCCTAGTTTAGCGGTAATTAACAATTTTCTGTTTTTTCACGACATTGTGTAAAAAAATTATATTTTTAAAATTTCAGCCGTAGTATGCATTTTACGACAAAAGTGTATATGATCAAATTTATAGTAAATTAAAAGATCTACAACTTTTATTTAAAGCATTTTTCTCTTCAGAGCCTAGTTTAGCGTGAGAGAGTGATTTTCCGTATTTTAAAGCCAAACTGAGGTTGATTTTCACTCATGATTAAAATAAGGTTATGATTTTTGAGGTAGTTTTTTTGTGTATTTTTAATGTTTTATTACTAATGTTAGGTTATATTGTTCATTATTTGCATTGGCAAGAGAAAGTTGTGTGAGTGTTTCACACCAGATTTATTTTTTATAATCTTTCTCACCGTCTATATTATCAGTAATTGCAAAACAGTTGGACGTGAAACAAAGAAAAGCTTTATTTCGATCTTTGTATATTTAGATTAATAAAA
This sequence comes from Catonia carolina, assembly GCA_035578175.1. Classification (NCBI taxonomy): domain Eukaryota; kingdom Metazoa; phylum Arthropoda; class Insecta; order Hemiptera; family Achilidae; genus Catonia; species Catonia carolina. The sequence continues at coordinate 2,392,433 of JAQMRL010000014.1, read as the reverse complement.
ATAATGTTAACAAAAGGGAAATTCATTAATTTAGTAATTTTGTAAGGTTATGTTACTTTGTTGTCAATAGTGAAAGTTGACGTACTAGAACGGTAGGTTTGTTTTAATAGCTGATTTCAAATTAACTTGTTTCAAAGAAACTAAATTTCTTGTATCGATTACTTTTCGTCGGTATTATACGTTAATTGTTTTATTGCTTTTCTATAATGTTCCAGTAGTTAAATACGTATAAGGTGGCGAAAAATGTTTTTACTTAAATTTGGTTTGAACCTCTAGAGGTTTTACTAAGTAAAAACGAGGAGTGAGGTTGTTTGCTATTGCCTTCCTTACTGAGTTGAAAGGGTATGCTTATCAGCATGCCAGGCCCTCAGAAAAGCACCCACTTTCCACCCTGAAAATGACACCTTTACTTCATTCACCACAGGGTGTGGCTAAATATTGGAATTCATTACTCTCAGAGGAGATAATTGTGACTAGTGTCTTTAAGACCTCTTGGGTGGAACAATAAAAATTTTTCGGAATAATTCGGAAAAAACGTAGAAAAATAAATTCTACTAATTAGTTTTTTAATTTTTTTTTATGGTAAGGGACAACTTCACAAACGTGATTTGAACTTCCAGAGTTTAGCTAACTAAAACAAGCAGTGTGATGGTTTACCATTGCCTTCCTCACTGAGTTGAAAAATATACTTAGTCAGCATGCTGGGTCCTCTGAAAAGTACCTACTTTCCACCCTGCAAATGACACACTTCACTTCATTCACCACAGGGTCTAGCTGTATAGTAAAATTCATTACTCTCAGAGGAGATAACTCTGATTAGTGTATTTTTAATCTTTATCTCTTCTGTTCTTAAATAATTGTCATACAATTGGATGACTATGTGAAGAAAGCAGAAATATTTTTGTAGCACTGAAACCAACAGATCGAGTGCAATTAATATAAGACTTTACTTGCCCGTTAAGGGCAAAAATTTTGTTTACTGGGGTCAAATAACGGGTGTTTAAAAAAAATAAAACATTTATTTTTAAATTTTACGATTTTAGTAAAAATCTGGTCTGGAACTCTTTACATAATTTTATCTTGCCAATATATATGTGTTGTTTAGGTCATCAGCCGAAAGATTTGAACCTCTAGAGGATTTACTAAGTAAAAGCAGGAGTGAGGTGGATTACAATTGCTTTCCTCACTGACTGTGCTGTATATTGAAATTTTACTCCAACTCTGACTTATGTCTTTTACACTTCTACCTCTGTTCTTAAATATTTCAGTCATATAATTACTTAACCATGTGATAAGAAACAGAACAATTTAACGTATCTTTTAGAGCATATAATATTTAGTAAATGAGGCAATTTTTAAAAAAAATTGTAGGAACCGTTTTTGAGAAATCGCAAAAAATTAAAATATTTTACGACAAACTTTTTTTCCGGTTTACCGATTTCAATTAAAATGTTCGTGTCGGGTCTCCGAGTGATACGTCAGTTAAGTTCTAAGTTTCAACTTCATACGATATTCTGTATCTCAATATTGAGATATTTGTTTACAAACAAACACACACAGACTAATCGGTAAAAAAATTTGAGTTCACGGGCTTTAAAACAAGTATTTCCATTGAAAAATTGACATGAAAACAATACTTTCTTATAACTTATATTCTTATTGTTGTTTAGGATATCAGCCTAAAACTGGTTTGAACCTCTAGAGGCTTTACTAAGTAAAACGAGGGTGAGGAAGTTTATATTTGCCTTCCTCACTGTGTAGAAAAGTGTACTTATCAGCATGCTGGGTCCTCTTAAAAGCACTTACTTTCCACCCTGCAAATGACACACTTCACTTCATTCACCACAGGGTCTAGCTGTATAGTAAAATTCATTACTCTCAGAGGAGACTTCTCTGATTAGTGTCTTTTACGCCTTTACCTTTTCTATTTTTAAATGCTTCAGTCATATGACTATATAATTGGCCATGTGATAAGAAACAAAATATTTTTTGTAAGCCTAGAACTAGCAGATCGAGTGCAAATAATTTAACGCTTCGCCTGACTGTTATGGGGGCAAACCCTTACTCTATCATGTAGGAAAAGTACTAAATGAAGCGCGATTTTTGAAGTCATTGTAAATGCCGTTAATAAATGAAAACTTACACCAATAAACTATGCCTTCTACTTAACGTTGACCAAGTTTAATGAAAATGTTCGGTCTCCTTGTGCTACCTAACTTAAGTTTTAAGTTCGATATTGCGTTCTTGAAATATTTTTTTAACACACATACAGATCGATTGGTCTGTGCGATTTAGTTCACAGGTTTGAAAATATGTATTTCCGTTTAAAAATCGACATGAAAACAATACTTGCTTTCCTTATATATTCATATTTTTGTTTAGGTTATCAGCCAAAAAGCTGGTTTGAACCTCTACTGTTGATTTCTTTATTATAGATATTCGAGTTTGGACCCTTCTTTCGTCAAAACCACCCGTTCAATTTTAACGTACTATATACCAAAATTTCGTTAATTTCAATCTGCGTTGTTACATGTCAAATTAATATTTTTAGCGTTTATTAATATTCCGATATCAGGATGAGAAGGAAAAAAGAGCCGGTTTTTTGTTGCTGCAAACACATCGGATGCATTAAGAGGCTTATAACTCAAACACCGCTCGACCGATTTATTTGAGATATCGCCCGAATATAAACCTGTATGTTGTTATTGTACGTACGAAATTTCAGAATTGTAGCAGGGGTGGTTTCAGGGAAGGGGCCATGCCCCCCCCCCGAAATACTAGGAAAACTTAGTTTAATATTTTCTATAAGCTATTATTTTCTGCCCAGAGCAGACAGATGGAGTGTCAAATTATTTACACCCAATCTGTTCGTTGCAGGGCTAAAATAAATAGTTCTGTTTCTTATCACATGGTCAGCCAGTTAAATGACTGAATCATTTAAGGACAGAAGAGGTAGAGGTGCAAAAGACACTAATCAGAGTTATCTCCTCTGAAAGTAATGAATTTCATTATACAGCCAGACCCTGTGGTGAATGAAGTGAATGTGTCATTTGCAGAGTGGAAAATATGTGCTTTTCAGAGGGCCCGGCATGCTGATAAGCGTACTTTTCCACTCAGTGAGGAAGGCAATGGTAAACCACCTCACTTCTCGTTTTACTTAGTAAAACCTCTGCAGGTTCAAACCAGCCTTTCGGCTGATGACCTAAACAACAACAACAACAAGCTATTATTTCTAACAAAACTGAATCCCAATACTCGTACCTATCAATTAACAATAATTATTTTAGTATAAAAATGAGTCAAACAGAAAGTATCTAATTTTAAATAGTATTAAGATAACAATCAGTGTCAGTAGTCAAAAGCCACTCGCATCCAGTCAGCACCTTGAAAATTTCTCTATGAATTAAAATTGTGGTTACAGCAATACAGCGTAAAAGAGGACTTTTCAATGACTCAATTACAACTATGAATTACAAATTATGTACTAAGAGCTACATAAAAACAAGATAGCCCCCCCCCGAAAATCAGCCCTGGAACCGCCCCTGAATTGTAGCGTATTTAAATTTTGAGTTATTAGTAAAATTGTGAACCCTGTTATCTCCGTAACCGCTCATTAATTCGGCCACCAAAAATTTAAGGTTTGAACCCGTCACTTAAAGTCGCCCCATCCGGTGACATCACTATGCGGTTCTTTTTGTTAAAATTTCACACAACTGATATTGCGCGTGTGTAGTTGATATGTAAAAATCTGGTGTGAAACACTCACACAACTTTCTCTTGCCAATGCAAATAATTAATAATAAACCTAACATTATTAATAAAATATTAGAAATAAACAAAAACTAACCTCAAAAACATAACCTTATTTTAATCACGAGTGAATGACGCAAAATGACAATCGAACTCAGTTTGGCTTAAAAATACGGAAAATCACGCTTTCACGCTAAACTAGGCTCTGTAGAGAAAAATGCTCTAAACAAAAGTTGTAGATCTTTTAATTTTCTATAACTTTTATTATATACACTTTTGTCGTAAAATGCATACTAAGACCGAAATGTTAAAAAAATCGATTTTTCTCACGTTTTCGTGAGAAAAAAAACAGAAAATCGCAAATTACCGCTAAACTAAGCGTTATACAAAAAAATGTTTGAAACAGAAGTTGTAGGTTTTTAAATTCTCTACAACTTTTATTATATAAGTTTTTGCGCTAAAATTTATATTAAAGCCGTAATCTTAAAAAAAACAAAGTTTTTACGTGAAAACAGCCTCACCGAGAATTTCAGCAAACATGGCGCCTACCCTATCTTGTAGAGAATAAAAAAATTGAGTAAAATAGGCGATTTTAAAAAAAATCGTAGGACCAGTTTTTGAGAAAATCGCAAAAAAGTGAAAAATTATACGAATAAACTACTACTTCCGGTTGACCGATTTTGATGAAAATGTTCGTGTCGCGTCCGGTAGTGGTATGTAACTTAAGTTTCAAGTTTCAAGTTCGTACGATGTTCCGTTCTTGAGATATTCTGTTCACACACACACACAGACACACACACACACACACAGACCAATCGCTAAAAACATGTTTTTTGGGTTCAGGGGGTCTGAAAACGTATAGATCCGGTGAAAACTCGATTTCGAAAAATCGACATGAAAACAATAAGTACTTTCCTTCCTATATATTCATATAGGCAAGAGAAAGTAAAAAATGATCCAGCCTCTTGGAATACTAACAGGAAGGAGACACAAGACACGAAATCTATCTTTGACTTCCCTTCAAAAATTGATTTCTTCAAGCTCGATTATTATTTCTGTTTCTGCCCAACATATATTAAATTACAGATAAAATTTTATATTTTATAGCAAAATAATAAAACTGATATTATGCCGTCCTGGAAAATATTTTATATTAGCCTACGTGATACGCAAAATATGCGATGAGATTTAAACGCCTAACTTTGTACGAGCGTATCTTATCTAAATATCAGAGTGTAATAATAACATTTATAGTGTAATAAAATAAGATTCATTAGGAAGCGAAAGTAATTTTTTCAGAATTTTTTGATGAAAAATGAGCTTGTTAGAGTGTAGCGAACGAAACTGGCCGGCAGAGGGCCCTACCGTATCGCGTATTGTCACTATTGCGCTTGAACACCGTGCACTGATTGAAATGAGTTGAGGAGAACGGCGGGCGCAACACATTCTCTCCATGTCTCTCTACCCTCCCTACATGCCAGCGTAATTGGTGAACAGTATACCTGTTATGGGCATATTGTCATACAGGGCGGGGGCACGCCCCAGACCACACAGAGCGTGCCCATAGAATTGCAGTTTAGCTACCCAATCCTCACCGCTTTGAGGTAACGGGCGCTGGCTGTAGCACCTCCGTGTGCTATTCGTAGTACACGGTTGTGCGCAGAACACCCATGTGTGGTAGAGCCACGTGCAAAGCATTAGCTGCGTAACGAGTCGACGGTGACTCGTCCAACGTTTACACGAGTACTGAGGGGAGTGGGGCACCCTGCAGACATGACCGCACCCACTCATTTGGGTTGGCCTCTCAGCGGTTGTGGGTTCCTAGGTAGCGCTTCGGAGCCACTAGGCTGCTTAAATTCCTTCGGAATGGGCGTAGCTGGCCGAGGGATGTCCGGAAACAGATAGATAAATACGCATGTCATACAGGGCAAGAGAAAGTCAAAATTATGAACAGGATATAAGTAAACATAAATAGATTTTAAAATACCAGAAAAACCGAAGGTGGATTTGAATAAAAAATAAAAAGTTTACAATATTTACATTTCAATTTGTTCCAATTACAATAAACAATAGAATAATGTATGTAGGCTTACTGAACTAAGAAAAGAAACTGAAAGAAGGCCATCAATGTATTTTGATGGCGTCATACATTGGGGTATTCCAAACGACATACTGAGGAGGACAATACAAACTAATATTGTTGTAATTGTGGGACACGAGGATCAAGAACAATGGTTGTTGTATGACATCACCTTCTACAGTGAATAGATTCGAGTGAAACGTGCCACGATGTCTTCATACTGCGATCATATCAGCTTGTGTCCGATTTTTCATTAGTTATATAAGAAAAGAATGAAAACAATAGTCATGGCACAGTTGGGGTGCATTCGCCTAAAAAAAAAAACAAATTAAAATAGTTATTTCATTTTACAAGGACATATAAATATGACAGTCTTATTACAATCAACAAACCATAAAATTTGCTAATATTAAAAAAAAATTGTTTTATTAGTATAAAAAAAATGTGGTGTAAAATACCGTACGATTTTTTCTTGCCAATGCAAATAATGATCAATGTAACCTAATAAAAAATTAGAAATAAACAAAAAACCGAACCTCAAATAATATAACCTAATTTTAATCATGAGTGAATGATTCAAAATGAAAATCAACCTAAGTTTGGTTTAAAACTACGGAAAATCACTATTTCACGCTAAACTAGGCTCTGTAGAGAAAAATTCTTACATTAAAATTGGGCCTCCGGGCTAGCCCAGTCATCTGGTAGAAAGTCTCTATTATTTGTAACTCCGATTATTATTAGTAACACCGGTTGGGCAAGCGACTTTGTATGGTGACCAGCTGACAGCCATCCTTGAACAAACTCTACCGGGGGTCCCTGTTCAAACTCACGCCTAATCCACGTCAAATAACACAGCCAAAAGCAGTGATCAAATTAAGTACTTGTCAATAATGTACAGTTCTCTTAACAAACAAAAGCTAAAAAATCTGGTGTGAAACACTCACACAACTTTCTCTTGCCAATGCAAATAATTAATAATAAACCTAACATTATTAATAAAATATTAGAAATAAACAAAAACTAACCTCAAAAACATAACCTAATTTTAATCATGAGTGAAAGACGCAAAATGAAAATCAACCTCAGTTTGGCTTAGAAATACGGAAAATCACTCTTTCTCTCTAAACTAGGCTCTGTAGAGAAAAATGCTCTAAATAAAAGCTGTAGATCTTTCAATTTTCTATAAATTTAATTATATACACTTTTGTCGTAAAATGCATTCTAAGGCCAAAATCTTAAAAAAATCGATTTTTCACACGTTTTCGTGAGAAAAAAAACAGAAAATCGCAAATTACCGCTAAACTAAGCGTTATACAAAAAAATGTTTGAAATAAAAGTTGTAGGTTTTTAAATTCTCTACAACTTTTATTATATAAGTTTTTGCGCTTAAATTTATATTAAAGCCGTAATCTTAAAAAAAACAACGTTTTTACGTGAAAACAGCCTCACCGAGAATTTCAGCAAACATGGCGCCTACCCTATCTTGTAGAGAATAAAAAATTGAGTAAAATAGGCGATTTTAAAAAAAATCGTAGGACGAGTTTTTGAGAAAATCGCAAAAAACTGAAAAATTATACGAATAAACTACTACTTCCGGTTGACCGATTTTGATGAAAATGTTCGTGTCGCGTCCGGTAGTGGTATGTAACTTAAGTTTCAAGTTTCAAGTTCGTACGATGTTCCGTTCTTGAGATATTCTGTTCACACACAGACACACACACACACACACAGACCAATCGCTAAAAACATGTTTTTTGGGTTCAGGGGGTCTGAAAACGTATAGATCCGGTGAAAACTCGATTTCGAAAAATCGACATGAAAACAATAAGTACTTTCCTTCCTATATATTCATATAGGCAAGAGAAAGTAAAAAAAAACATTAAAATTGTAGATCTTTTAAATTTTCTTTAAATTTGATTATATACACTTTTACCGTAAAATAAGTAAATGTAATCATGAGTGAATGATGCAAAATGAAAATCAATCTTAGTTTGGCTTAATAATTTAGAAACACACTCTTTCACGCTAAACTAAGCTGTGAAGAGAAAAAAGCTTGTAGATCTTTTAATTTGCAATAAATTTGATTATATACACTTTTATCGTAAAATGCTTAGGGCTACTAAGGCTGAAATTTTAACAAATCGATTTTCTTACACAATTTCGTGAAAAAAAAACAGAAACTCGCTAATTACCGCTAAACTAAGCGTTATAAAAAAATTGTTTGAAATAAAAATTGTAGATTTTTCAATTCTCTACAACTTTTATTATACACACATGAGCGCTAAAATGCATATTAAGGCCGAAATCTTAAAGAAAACATTTTTTTCTACGAGAGCACAGCCTCCCAAATAATTTCAGCAGACATGGCACCTACCCTATCTTATAGAGCATAAAAAAATGTAGTAAATGAGGGGATTTTTAAAAAAATCGTAGAAGCCATTTTTGACTAAGTTTTTGGAAGGCTGTGTGTGCTCGCGTAGAAAAAATTGTTTTTTTAAGATTGAGGCTTTAAAATGAATTTCAGCGCAAAAATATAAAAATAAAAGTTGTAGAGAATTTAAAATCCTACAGCTTTTATTCCTAACATTTTTTTTTTTGTATAACTCTTGGTTTAGCGGTAATTAGCGACTTTCTGTTTCTTTTTTCACGAAAAGTGTAAATAAAATCGATTTTTTAAGATTTCATCCTTAGGATGCATTTTACGACAAAAATGTATATAATAAAATTTATAGGAAATTAAAAGATCTACAGCTTTTATTTAGAGCACTTTTCTTTACAGAGCCTAGTTTAGCGTGAAAGAATGATTTACCATATTTTTAAGTCAAACTGTAGTTGATTTTCATTTTGCCTCTTTCACTCATGATTAAAATTAAGTTATATTGTTAATATTATTTGCATTAGCAAGAAAAAGTTGTGTGTTTCACACCAAATTTTTTCTCTACAGAGCTTAGTTTAGAGTGAAAGAGTGATTTACCAAATTATTAAGCCAAACTAATGTTGATTTTCATTTTGCATCATTCACTCATGATTTAAGGTTATGTTTTTTGTTTATTTCTAATGTTTTATTACTAATATTATGTTATATTGTTCATTTTTTGCATTGGCAAGAGAATATTGAGTGAGTGTTTCACACTAAATTTTTTTCAATACAGATTATGTGCATTTAAACATAGTAGACATGTTTTTTTTTTAAATTAAACGGATGTTGTGTATGTCTGTGAATTCCGTTTAAGAAAAAGAAAGTGAAAAGAAAGTAAGAATTCTCCTACCTTCCTACATGAACTGCGTGTGTGTCTTGCTTCATTATTATAAGTTATTTCATAAGCCTACATATTTTCACTTATGTATTTTGTAACATTCTTATAACGGTTTTTATTGCAATGTATTTCCAAGTCATCAAATTTCAACTAAAGTTCTATTTATAAAATCTGACACTGCAATTTTATGTTATCATTGTATTACATAATGTAGCAATTAGAATAATTTTATAAATATACCGGTAAATTTACGTAGCGTATTACCAAAAATGTGACCTCTATGCATTCCAATATTTTTCTTTAATACAATCCAACTTCTATAATTCGAAATACTTCTTTAACTCGAATATTTTTACATTATCCAATTGAAAAATTCTCCTCCGTAATTCGAATTAAATTACAGTAAGATCCCGGTCATCCAACGTTCGCTCATCCGACATTCGGATTATCCGATGTAATTTACTGACTAATAGTGCCGGATTTAGGAGATTTGTTAGAGGGTGGGTCGAAGGTTAATTTGCCACCCCTCCTTATCAATATTATAAAATACCTAAGTTATTTTTTTAGACGCGGTGTTGAAATGACACCATTCACTTTTAGTACAATTCAATTAAGAACTTTTGTTTATTTAGTAAACTACTTATTGGAAAACCAATAAACTTACTTTTTAACTTTCTCTTGCCTATAGGAAGGAAAGTATTGTTTTCATGTCGATTTTTCGATATTGAGTTTTCATCGGATTTACACGTTTTCAGACCCCCTGAACTGAAAAAAACATGTTTTAGCGATTAGTGTGTGTACGTGTGTGTGTGTGTGTGTGTGTGTGTGAAACTTGAAAATTAAGTTAGGTACTATTAAAGGACCCGATACAACATTTTAATCAAAATCGGTCAACCGGAAGTAGTAGTTTATTCATGTAATTTTTTACTTTTTTGCGATTTTTCTAAAACGGCTCCTAGATTTTTATTAAAATCGCCTCATTTACTTCCTTTTTTATGCTTGACATGACAGGATTGGCGCCAATATTGCTAAAATTCGTGGGAAGGTTTTCAGACCCCCTGGACTCAAAAACACATGATTTAGCAAATGATGTGTGTGTGTGTGTGAACAAAATATCTCAAGAACGGAATATTGTACGAAGTTGAAACTTGAAACTTAAGTTAGGCACTACCAGTGGACACGACAGGAACATTTTCATGAAAATTAGTCAACCGGAAGTAGTAGTTTATAAATGTAATTTTTCACTTTATTGCGATTTTCTCAAAAACGGCTCCTACGACTTTTTTTCAAAATTGCCTCATTTACTACATTTGTTTGCGCTACACGTTAGTGTAGATGCAATATCTACTGAATTTTAGGGGAGGCTGTGCTCTTGAAAATAAAAAGTATTTTTTTTAGGATTGCGGCTTAAAAAGCATTTTAGCGGAAACGTGTAGTATATAATAAAAGTTGTAGACGATTTAAAAATCTACAACTTTTATATCAAACATTTTTGTATAAAGCTTAGTTTAGCGGTAATTAGTGGTTTCCTTTTTTTATGAAATTCTGTAAAAAATGGATTGTTAAAGATTTCGACCTTAGTATACATTTTACGACAAAAGTTTATATAATCAAATTTATAGGAAATTAAAAGATATACGACTTTAACTTTAAGTATTTTTTTCTACAGAGCCTAGTTTAGCGTGATAGAGTGATTTTCCGTATTATTAAGCCAAACTAATGTTGGATTTCACGTTTCATCATTTACTAGTGATTAAAATTAGGTTATGTTTTTTGAGGTTAGTTTTTTTGTTTACTTCTAATGTTTTATTATTAACCCTTTATAGGTCTTTGGTAAGAATACTTACCACTGGCAATAAGGTCGATTTTTTTAAAGAATAAGCTATGCAGTTGAACCCTATTGGCACTTTATGGTTTTATAGCTGTTTCTGGTAAGTAGGCTACCCACATTTTGAAATGACTGCGCAGCGACCATTTGCTTCATGAGTTGAACGAATGTGGTATGTATTCATACCAGCGCACGCAACCGTGTTGTTTTGTTGTTACTTTCGTACAGTGCTTAGAAAATTCGAGTCTTTTATGGGAAAGCAAGCATACATGCTATTATAAAGTTGAGATAAGTTATTCTACGCATTTTTCTGTTATATAGGACTACAAGTTGTTTTAATAAGCATTCTTACAACTAAAAATTATGTGATTCCCATTTCAAAGAACGTTCCTTGGTAAGTATACTTACCAGGGCTTAACATAAAAAAAATACATCTTATAATAGAGCTGTTCTGTTCTTATAATAGTGCTGAAATAGTGCTGTTCTGGCACTAGACGTACACCATTTAAGTCTCTATAAATCAAAATTTAACATTTTACAACATGTATATTTTTCCCCGTAGAACTGCCCTATGAAGGGTTAATGTTACGTTATATTTTTCATTATTTACATTGGCAAGTGAAAACTCGTGTGAGTGTTTCACACATGTTTTTTTTTCAAAGTGTATTGGTTGAATTTTTGCTACAAGATTCATGATTTTCAATGGATAGTTTATTAATTATATTTGTAAAACCTTTGTGACAAAACTGTAACAATGTTTTTTACATGATAGGCGAGTAGAATTGGTGGTGGTAGGAAGTGAATTAACATTATCAATACACAAAGTAATTGCTGGAGCTTGAATTTTGCATGTAACTATTTTACGTACCTACAATTATTATAATAAATCATTATAAGTATCAATGTAATTATTGTAAGGTCAAAATAATTTTCTTTTACATGAAAATACTCATCTATTTTTATAGATAAAATTAAAACCTTCATATTTATTCGATAATATTTTTATTTACCTTCATATTATTTACCCATAACATTAACATGGTGGACTGTTAAATTATTTGCGTTCGATCTGCTAGTTCTAGGGCTGCAAAAAATAGTTGTGTTTCTTATCACATGATCAGCCACTTATATAACTGAAATATTTAAGAACAGAAGAAATAGAGGTGTAAAAGACACTTAGAGTTATCTCCTCTGAGAATAATGAATTTCATTATACAGCCAGACCCTGTGGCGAATGAAATGAAGGTGTCATTTGAAGGGTGAAAAGTAGATGGTGTAATATGACAAATTTACCGGACACCTGGAGTTGTTTATTTTTGAGTCTATTGAAATAAAAATAGATATCTCCAGCTGATTAAAATAAATACTTTAAAAATTATTCAATTTACATTAACAAAAAATATTTTAAAAGAAATTATTTATTTGGTTACTAGGCAACTAAGAAGAAGAAAAGATTTTGTAAAAATATTTTAATGGGGGACAAGAGGGGCCGAACCGAACGGGCGGGTCCCTCATTCGTTCATTAAAAAATGGTTTTTCTAAAATGATATACTCAACTAAATTGTTTTATTCTTATTTTATGTGTATATTTTGAGAAAGTTATTTCAGATTTATTTATTGATTGATAATACGTTGAATAGATTCATAACTTGATTGAGATTTAGTTGATTGCTGTTTGTGTTAACAAAAGTATTTTTTTACAATTTGGCATACCCTCGTGGAGGAACTGAGAGGAGTAATTTAGTTTCTTTATAATGGTTTTCAGAGAGCCTGGCATGCTGATAAGCATACTTTTCGAATCAGCGAGGAAGACATTGTAAACCACCTTTCTCCTCGTTTTACATAGTAAAGCTTAGTAAACCAGCCTTTCGGCCTCTTTTTCACCAGAAATACACATTTTCGGGCCCCTTTATCTCAAAAGATATGTTTTAATGATTTGTGTGTGTGTGTGTGTGTGTGTGTTTGTGTGTGTGTGTGTGTGTAAACAAAATATCTCAAGAACGGATTATCGTACGAAGATGAAAGATAAAACGTGAAGTTAGGTAGCAACAGTTCATTCGTGTGATAGTTTACTTTTTTGTGATTTTCTCAAAAAGATTTTTTAAAAAGTCTTATTTTATTTTTATGCTTTATAAAATAGGGTAAGTCTGCTTAAATTCTTGGAGCTGTGCCCTCGTGGTAAAAAATTGTTTTTTATTTTTACGATTTTGCGGTCTTAATTTACATTTTACGGTTTGATGTAATGAAAATAATAGCAGTTTTCTTCCCTATGTATTCATATGCCCTTACCAGGTAGGTGGAGTGTTAAATTATTTACACTCGATCTGCTAGTTCCAGGGCTACAAAAAATATTTCTGTGTTTTATCACATGGTTAGCTAATTATATGACTGAAGCATTTAAGAACAGAAGAAATAGAGGTGTAAAAGACAGTAGTCAGAGTTATCTTTTCTGAGAGTAATGAATTTCATTATACAGCCAGACTCTGTGGTAAATGAAGTGAAGGTGTAGTCTCAGTCTTGCGCAATTTTTAAAATTTTTGAAAAATAGACTTTGCCTAGCGTGAAGGGGCGCTACTATCTGGTAGACGGTCCGACAGCATGTCACGTACACAACCTGACAACATGGATAGTAGCGCCCCCCCCCCCCCATGGCCAAGTGTATTGTTCAAATTTTAAAGAATTCTACCACAACATTACCTAATCAATATTTTCATGTTGTTTAGGTCATCAGCCGAAAGGCTGGTTTGAACCTGTAGAGGTTTTACTAAGTAAAACAAGAGTGAGGTGGTTTACAATTGCCTTCCTCACTGAATGGAACAATATGCTTATCACCATGCCGGGCTCTCTGAGAAGCACATATTTTCCACTCTGCAAATGACACCTTCACTTCATTCATCACAGGGTCTGGGTGTATAATGAAATTCATTACTTTCAGAGGAGATAACTCTGTTTAATGTCTTTTACACCTCTTCCTCTTCTGTTCTTAAATGATTCAATCAATTATTTGGCTGACCATGTGATAAGAAACGGAACTATTTATTTTAAACCTACAACGAACAGATTGAGAGTAAATAATTTGACACTCCACCTGTTATGGGCAGAATATTTTCATATTATTAATATATTTTTACTAATTTTTTACGCTGAGTGAAATGATAGTTTGCTTGTGCCGAACGATTGAGCGGTTACCGACATAGCAAGGGTTCAGAATATTGTTAATAAATAAGAATTTCAGTAACGTACGAATTTGAAATTTCGTACACACTTTTAGAATATAATTCTCTATGTTGTCTTAAAATTTCAAACTTGTTGGTCAAATAATATTCGAGTTATACGCCTCTAAACGTATAAAATTCTTTGCGGTAGCAATAAACCGGGTGTTTTTGTCTTCCAACCTCAATATATAGCAATTTTGAAACAGCATTAAAAATATAGGACTATTATAGGTCAACGCAGAATATTTTTTTAATTTTTATTATCTAATGTGTCTACGTTGCAATCTGTTCAATTCAGAACAATAAGCAACCCTGTGACCCAATGAGATGTGGATGATGTGTATGACATGCAAATGAGGTGTAGTATTGTACAGACCCAGGCCTACAATTCCAGAGAGTATGGTTAATTGAACCCCAACCATCAAAGTACACCTGTAACCACTGTCTAGTACTCAAATCCGTACAAAAGTAACTACCTTTACTAGGATTCACGGTTACTTTACTTTAGTTATACTTTACTACAGTTCTTGAATAAACTGTTATTAACAGTTAATGACAAAAAGTGTCAGTATTTGCAGTTCAAAAACAAACATAATGTTAAAGAAAGGAGAAGTGGACGTATTTATTCATAATAATAGTTAAGAGCATGTAGATACAGTGAAGTTCCTAGGAGTATCTCTAGATAATTTTTTGTCTTGGGACTTCTATACCAATCAAGTTTGTAGTAAAATTTCATGTGGGGTATTTGCATTAAAACAAATTGCCAGATTAAATGATAAAAAATTACTAATGGCAGCTTATCATGGCCTCATTGTCTCATATTCGTTATGGTATCTAAGTATGGCGTAATTCTAGCATGGGTAATATGAATAGGGTTTTTAAAATTCAAAAGAAAGCTATTAGGTGTATGGCGGGAGCTAACCAGCTGACCTCATGCAGGCCACTATATAAGGAGCTTAAATTGCTTACAGTTTCCTCTCTTAACATTTTTGAGGTGATTATGTATGACAAAATTTCAATGTTCACAATCATAAGACAAGAAACAGAAATGATTATTATGTGGCTAATCACTCCACAAAATTGTTTGAACAAAAACCTACTTATGCAGGGAGAAAATTCATGAATAAATTACCCCAATTTTTAAAATGTTGTGATAATTTGAATTCCTTTAAAAAAATTTGAAAAATTACTTGATCGGTGAAACTTTTTGTATCGTACAAGAATTTCTTTCTTGAATAGTAGTGATGCATTGTGTGATTCTTAAATGTATTGCAGGTGTTATAACTGACATGTCCTATACTCCTCTTAGAGTCTCCTGGATGCAAAAAAAGTAATGTAACCTTTAAGTTTAATAAAGTAACCGTGCTAGGATTTGAACCAGAAACCTTGGTCTCCGAAAATCAGCTGTTAAACAGCTGACTCGTGGTGACGACTTTACCTCTAGACCAAAACGGTGGGTTGCAGAATAAAATGAGCTAAATATTGATGTAAGGTATGCTGAAATTCGACTCATAGTTTTGGAGATGCAAGGGTTCAAACTCGGGTGTATATAATTATGAAACCGAAAGTAGTCCAATTACTCGTAATTTTGTAGTAAAATTATAATCAATTTGACAAAATTTTGCGAAGAAATTTGAACGATTTCCTTTATTATTTGTTCAAATGTTACTGTTTTGAATTATTTTTAACTTAAAAAAATGGTTTTTTGTTTCAGATGAGATCATACGTGACAGTAGCCATCTTGTTTCTGTTACCAATTGTAACAATGCAACAGTGTTTAACGAAAGATGATTCAAAATCAACGACTGATCCTCAAGCAAGATTGGCTTTATACAAAGGTATCTTCATGCCATTTGACATTTTCTTTAATAATTTTTCTATTTACCATGCTAACTGTAATAATTCTGTCAAAAATATAATATATTGTACTTTTTCTTGCTCTAAATGAATACGAGGTGTAGCTATTAAATAACGAGACTGATGTTGTATAAAATTTTATTTTTATTTTATACATAATCAATTATTGTCACCTTCAATATACACTTCTTCTCTATCCCTAAAACGCTCCATGCGAATTTTGAAACAATTTTTTCATTGTTGGAAACGGTGCTGGAAATCATCTTCTGTCAGCTTCTTCAAGACACGTGCCGCTGTCTCTTTTAAAGTTTCCAGGCTCAAATCTTTTCCCTTTTAATGCACATTTCACCTTAGGGAACAGGTAGAAGTCACATGGTGCAAGAAGTGGTGAATAAGGTGGATGTTCTAACAGTGAGATGCTGTACTTAGCTAGGAACCTCTTGACAGAATAACGCGGAACGAGCTGGTGCATTGTCTTGGTGGAGAACCCATGATTTGTCCTTCCACATTTCGGGGCGGTTTTTCCTTACTCTTTAACGTAGTTTAGAAAGTACCTCAAGGTAGTTCAAGGTATATTGATTAATTGTTAACCTTGAGGAACCCAGTGAAGGTACACAATCCCATGGATATAAAAAAAACAATCATCATTGCTTTAAATTTTGACTTGCTCATTCGAGCTTTTTTGGCTCTCAGTGAAGTTCGGCTGTTCCAGTGCATGGATTGGCGCTTTGTTTCCGGATCATAACTAAAATACTACGTTTTATCACATGTTATTATTTTCTACCTGATCCCTGAGGTGAAATTTGCATTAAAAGAGACAAGATTTGAGTCTGTGGAAGCTTTAACAGAGAAAGCGGCACGTGTAGAGTAAGCGCCATGTCTGCTGAAACTCTTCGGGAGGCATTTTTTTGTTTTGTAGAGAAAAGTTCAGCGTCGATTAGTAATTTCCCTTCCGTATTCTTAAGTACCACAGTTTGATTTCTATTTTGCATCATTCACTCGTGATTAAAATTAGGTTATGTTGTTCATTATTTACATTGGCAAGAGAGAATTTCATGAATCGTATGTTTTACACTAGATTTTTACTTTGTTAGTGTGTAAAAAGGTCGCTAAAAAACTACATTTTTGCAATAATAAAAATAAATAATTGTAGCCGATAAATTTAAATTACATTCATTATCAACAACAAACAATTAATATTTTTTTATCAAATCGACAAAATTATATTCCGTTCTTTTATCGAGAAACAATAAGTAATAAAGTTGACAATGTACATAAAACACATAACATTATTGTTCATTAATAATAAATGTTACAGATAACTTTGTTTAGGCTTTTTAAAATAAATAAAATTTTAAATTATTGAAAATTAAAAATCCATTTCATGAGACAACGGCTGGTGATTATTTTTTAAAATGCTTACCTTTGACATAAATGACATAAACCGTTAGTGAATTATGTATCTACTTTTTAAGGGGAATCGAATGACACTATTTTTATTTTCTATTCCCTGTATGAATATATAGGAAGAAAAGTATTGTTTTCATGTCGATTTTTCTAAATCAAGTTTTCACCGATCTACACGTTTTCAGACCCACTGAACCAAAAAAAAACATGTTTTTAGCGATTTGTGTGTGTGAACAAAATATTTTCAAGAATGGAACATCGTCCGAACTTGAAACTTAAGTTAGATACTACTACCAGACCCGACACGAACATTTTCATCAAAATCGGTCAACCGGAAGTAGTAGTTTATTCGAGTCATTTTTCACTTTTTTGCGATTTTCTCAAAAACGGCTTTTGTTTAAAATCGCCTCATTAATTACATTTTTATGCTCTTCAAGATTGGGTAGGCGCCATGTTTGCTGAAATTCTTACCGTAAAAAATTGTTTTTTTTAAGATTGCGGCTTAATATGTATTTTAGCGTAAAAATATAATGGAATAAAAGTTTTAGAGAATTAAAAATTCTACAACTTTTATTTCAAATATCTTTTTTATAACGCTTAGTTAAGAGATATTAGTGATTTTCTGGTTTTTTTTTCATGGAAATCTGCAAAAAAAATTCATTTTTTTAAGATTTCAGCCTTAGTATGCATTTTACGACAAAATTGTATATAATAAAATGTATAGGAAATTCAAAGATCTACAACTTTTATGTAAAGCATTTTTCTCTACAGAGCCTAGTTTAGCGTCAAAGAGTAATTTTCCGTATTTTTAAGCCAAATTGAGGTTGATTTTTATTTATCATCATTCACTCATGGGTTAAAATATGGTTATGTTTTTTGTTTATTACTAATGTTAGGTTATATTGGTCATTTTTTTTCATTGACAAGAGAAAGTCGTGTGAGTGGTTCACATCAGATCTATTATATAAAAGGACATGTCATGGGTGATTCATTTATAGATCAACGCACAGCCGAAACTACTGACGCTAGAGACTTGAAATTTGGAAGTTAGCTTTGTTATGTTGTATAAGCACGCACTAAGAAAGGATTTTGAAAAATTTTGATTTTAAAGGGAAGAAATCGCAAAAATCCCCCCCCCCCCCCCACTGATGTGAGGATGCGGAATCAGGGCGAAGCGCTACGCTTATGTTCTGGTTGTTCTCCGACACACATTTACCCCCTCCATAGGCATATTCCGTAGCATCCAGTATATACGTACAATACTTGTACATTCTTATCGTACGTAAATAGCAGATCAATTACAAAACCTATAGCTATTTTCCCAGAATTTCAATTTACTTTAACAACGATTTTAATTTATGTTTTACTTTAATCACTCCGGATGTTGTACTGTACGTAGTGTTTAATCTTTTGACCTAACACTGGATTTACATTTTAACCAGAATTAATTCCAGAATTGTTGTAATTGTTGAATTGTTGTTCTTTATACTTAATTCCAAAAAGGCCAAAAAAATTATATTTGTGATTTAAGTGATTAGCGAGTTAAAATACAGAATCATAGCCTTAAAATTGCATGGGCGAAGCCACGACGGGGCGCTATCTATTATATAAAAATAGATGTCCTGATTTATAGATCATTTTAAGCTTTCTAAGCTAAAAATTGCTAAGAAAGGATTTTGCAAAATTTTTATTTTAAATGGTAGAATTCGCAAAAATACCCTCCCATAAGAAATACAGAGAGTATACTTAAACAGCTGATTCTTTGTTTACGTTTGCGTGGGCGAAGCCACGCGGGACCCGCTAGTTTATATAGTATATATATATATATATATTTTTTTTTTTTAATTTCACATCTTTGTCTCATGAAATGAATTTATCATTCAGTAATTAAAAATCATTTTGTTGAAGCTTTACAAAAGGAAATTAAAGCCAATTATTTTTTTATTACTGAAGCCATGTAATGAAAAGGTAATAAAAGAGTGTAAGATTTTATGAAGCGAATCGTTACAAAGTAACTGTTTAGATTTGTAACTAACAATGATTAACATGCTTATAACATTATTTTGGATCGTCGTATTTATTTTATTTTTTTGTAGTTTATTATTTCATCAACCTTGAAGGTCATTGTAAAATAATTGAGCTAATAGTGTTAAATGTTGTAATTAAATGTATACCGGGTGGATTCAAAACTATACGGCAACCTCTTGGGATCTCATTCTATAGCTAAAAATAAGAAAAAAAGTTCATATAAACATATGCCCAAAAACGCTTAGTTAGCGAGTTACGGCTAGCGAAAAATTTCACCAGAACTCTGTACCCTCGGTGAAGTAAGGCAGTATAAAAATGTTAAAGGTAGTTACAAAGATACAAATACGATTGTTTCTTATGTATTTTTAATCTGAAAAATTGGAATAAAATTGGTTCCAGAGCTGTAAATGCAATAATTTAAGAGATATCTTACATAAAACACAAGAATTGGTGCAAAGAAACAACACATTTTTGTGTTTAACGTAAGATTACTTCCATAAATGGTAAATAAAGGTGTATTTTTTCTTAAATAAATTTGTAGAAAATTTAATTCTGAAAAGATTCATGTGAATTACTTAGGAAAAAATGAATAATAGATATTGAAATTTTGCTTTATTTAAAATCAAAAAGACGCACATAAAACGCACATTCTTAACTGCATAAAATATTAACTAATATTTAGGTTCCTGGAAAAGCTGTTTTTGTTAGTATATTCTGATCATTTATCAGCTGTTACTCCTCAGAGTTCTAGGTGAAATTTTTCGCTAGCCGTAACTCGCTAACTAAGCGTTTTCAGGCATATGTTTATATGAACTTTTTTTCTTATTTTTAGCTATAGAATGAGATCCCAAGAGATTGCCGTATAGTTTTGAATCACCCGGTATATTAGGTTGAAATTCTCATAAGAAATTTTTTTCTAAGTACCTGTAAAACAAAAAAATCTGGTATGAAACACTTACGCAACTTTCTCTTGCCAATGCAGATAATTAACAATAAATCCTAACATTAGTAATAAAACTTTAGAAATAAACAAAATAACATAACCTTATTTTAATCATGAGTGAAAGACGCAAAATGAAATTCAACCTTAGTTTTGCTTAACAATACGAAAAATCACTCTTTCACGATAAACTAGACTCTGTAGAGAAAAATGCTCTAAATAAAAGTTGTAGATCTTTTAATTCCCATTAAATTTGATTTTATACTTTTTTGTCGTAAAATGCATGCTAAGGATGAAATCGTAAAAAATCGATTTTTTACACGTTTTCGTGAGAAAAAACAGAAAATTGCTAATTTTATCGCTTAACAATCAGTATACAAATAAAATTTATAGAATTTTAAATTCTCTACAACTTTTATTATATACATTTTTGCGCTAAAATGCATAGTAAAGCCGTAATCTTAAAAAAAACAATTTCTTTACGAAAAATTAGCTTCCCTAAGAATTTTAGCAGACATGGCGCCTACCCTATCTTGTAGAGCATAAAAAATGTAGTGAATAAGGCGATTTAAAAAAAATCGTAGGAGCCGTTTTTGAGAAAGTCGCAACAAAGTTTCAAGTTCAGACGATGTTCCGTTCTTGAGATATTCTGTTCACTCACACTTACCCACAAACACACACACACACACACCAATCGCTAAAAACATGTTTGTTCGGATTCAGGGGGTCTGAAAACGTGTAGATCCGGTGAAAACTCGATTTCGAAAATTCAACATGAAAACAATACTTTCCTTCCTACAGTATTGTGCGAATTAATGTGAACAGAGACAAAATTTCAGTTTTCATAAGTTGGTTAACCAAACAGTCAAACATCCCCCCAAAAAAATGTTCTGGGGCTGTTTTTCATACTCAGGTACTGGCACACTTATTCCAATTGAAGGTATGATGAATAGTGAAAAATACAAAGCATTGGTAGGGCAACGCTTAGCTATAGAACTTAATAAAGTACAGGCCGAAGGGACCGCAATTTTTCAACAAGACTCGGCTCCGTGCCAGATAATAATATTACCCTTCTTGATTGGCCTGGGAATTCACCTGATCTTAATCCTATAGAAAATTTGTGGGCAATATGTAAGGCTAGGCTACAAAAATTGGACTGTACGACAAAAACAAAACTGGTGGAAGCAGTGATTCAGGTTTGGTTTAGAGATGAAGCCATCACAAACAATTGCAAAAAACTTGTGGATTCCATGCCAAGAAGACTCCAGGAAGTCATAAAAGTAAAAGGGGGACACATTAAATACTAGTTAATGGAAATTATCTCATGTAAGTGTACCTAAATGTATCTTTGTCCTAAATAAATCATATTTACAAATTATTTCTGTTTGTTCACATTAATTCGCACAATACTGTATATATTCATATAGGTAAGAGAAAGTAAAAAAAGTACTTGTAGAAAAAGTAGGACTACAGGTTTTCTTTGAGAAAACTAAAAACAACGTACGTTTGCTCTATTTATTTCTATTTTCCTCTATCTCCCTCTTTCTATCTTCTTTTTCCTCTCCCCCTGTCACATCTCTCTCACACACGCACACACGCGCGCGCGCGCACACACACACACACACCAATCGCTAGAAAAATGTTTTTTGAGTTCAGGTGACTCGAAAACGCGTATTTCAGATGAGAATCGACACGAAAACAGTACTTTCTTTCCTTATATATTCATATTGGGCAAGAGAAAGTACAAATAAATATTGATATACAAAAGGTAAATAAAAGTCAAAGGTCAAACCTTGAGTCATTTGAAACACCTAAATAAAACACAACCTACATTGTTATACATAATTAGAACTGTTTATTAAATTGTCATTATAACTAGCACAAGGACTAATCTCCCGTGTTTCCTTTTTTTAATTAGTTGACAATGATTTTAAAAAATTATCTGGACCTGTTAAAATATCAAGTACTTTTAATGATAAATGCATTTGATTGTCACAATATACATGGTAATATTTTATGACAAGTCGAAATATATGGGTTAATTAAATACAAATTATTAACATAGAGTCCATTTTTAGTCCTGTTACCAAATTGTTAATGTCTGGTCATTTTTTCTAAGGAAAATTTTGTTTTGTGACACGAAATTGGTCAATTTCGTGTCTACTTAACTGCTATAGATACGGCAGTGAGAGTTGATTCTCCTTGAGCTGCGTAAAATTTTGTTTAGTTTCCGGTCATGTTACGAACAGAATGTATTTTATCCTAGAACAACTATTTTTCATTCTTGAACAATATTTTGTTACAAAATCGTACGCGATACGGATGCAATTTCAATTTTTTATCAGCTTTCAGAACGTTCGAATATGACAAACCTAGTTGCGAGGAAAGTTTTCGTAAACTATTCCGTGGAGAAATGATCACTCTTGTTTTCACATTCTCTAAAACGACATATGTCAAGAGAGTTAGTCGACCACTATGTTTTCTGTCGCAAACACTACCTGTCTCTCGAATAGCTATGTCCACACTCGTGCGATGTCGCATGCGCTTAGAGGCAAGCCATTTCACCTGTCCGCACTCGTTTGAAGAGCTCTATCTCAAAAAAACATAACGAATATTTTTGAACACTACACTAAATTAAAGCCTGTTCTTTCCTGTGTTGATTGGTTCGACTTAGATTATTTTATTTTGAAACTAGTTGGAGATGTAGAAATTTACGCGTAAAGAGTACTCAGATTTTAGCCGGTTTTCCGTTAATGTGGCTTTTAAACTTCCGTTACTCCGTCCAGGCTCTTCATAAAAGAACGACGTTAAAGTACGTTGAAGATCAGAGTTTTCCCTATATGAACATTTTAAAATAGAAGTCTGATGTTCCATTTTTAAAGCCTGGCCATTTTTTTTAAATGTATTTTGGTTTCACGTTAAGATAGGGAAATGATTTTTGGTCTGTACCATGCATTTTTACAGTAGTATTGTCCCATGTATTGTACCCTACTTTGCATTTGTAATTAGAAATGTGGTGATAATAGAAAATTCTATTAGCCTCTAAACTTCTTGATAGGAAACTGAGCTCTATAGCGGTATCCCTCCGAGTATAGTCGTTTAGAAATACTAACTTCTGTGTTTTTCCTGCTGCAGCAAGAAAAACACATAATACGGTTTATTTTCGCATAATACGGTTGTAAAAATGTATGGTTCAGTCCAAAATGCATTCCCCTACGTTTACGTGGAGCCAAAAAAAGCATAGTAAATGCCAAACATAGTAAAACGAGCCAAAAAAAACCGGCCGCGTTGGCGACGTTGGTAACGTGCTCGCCTCTCATCACGCGGTCTTGGGTTCGAATCCCACTCGGGCATGGCATTTTTTTTCATACGTTGCAAAAAATTTATTTCATCCTTCACCGTCTGCATTAGTAGCAATTTGCAAAACAGTCGGACGTTAAACCAAAAAAAAAAAAAAAAAAAAAAAAAAAAAAAATGGCCGGCATAGTAAAACGGAACATGAGATTTAACTTTTAAAATATTCATTTTATAGAAAAAACTCTGATCTTAAACGTACTTAAACGCCATTTTTTATCAAAAGCCTGGACGGAGTAACAGACGTTTAAAGAGCACATAAACGGAAAACCGGCTAAAAACGGAGTACTTTTTTGCGTGAATTGCTGGAGGTATCTCTGATTAATTTCTAAATAAAACAATCTGAATCAAACCAATCAATGCAGGAAAGAACAGGCTTTAATTTAGTGTATTGTTCAAAAATATTCGTTACGTTTTTTACTTTCTCTTGCCTGTATGAATATATAGGAAGGAAAGTATTGTTTTCATGTCGATTTTTCGAAATCGAGTTTTCACCGGATCTATACGTTTTCAGACCCCCTGAACCCAAAAAACATGTTTTTAGCGATTGGTCTGTGTGTGTGTGTGTGTGTGTGTGTGTGTGTGTGTGTCTGTGTGTGAACAGAATATCTCAAGAACGGAACATCGTACGAACTTGAAACTTGAAACTTAAGTTACATACCACTACCGGACGCGACACGAACATTTTCATCAAAATCGGTCAACCGGAAGTAGTAGTTTATTCGTATAATTTTTCAGTTTTTTGCGATTTTCTCAAAAACTGGTCTACGATTTTTTTTAAAATCGCCTATTTTACTCAATTTTTTATTCTCTACAAGATAGGGTAGGCGCCATGTTTGCTGAAATTCTCGGTGAGGCTGTTTTCACGTAAAAACGTTGTTTTTTTAAGATTACGGCTTTAATATAAATTTTAGCGCAAAAACTTATATAATAAAATTTGTAGAGAATTTAAAAACCTACAACTTCTGTTTCAAACATTTTTTTGTATAACGCTTAGTTTAGCGGTAATTTGCGATTTTCTGTTTTTTTTCTCACGAAAACGTGAGAAAAATCGATTTTTTTAACATTTTGGTCTTAGTATGCATTTTACGATAAAAGTGTATATAATTAAATTTATAGAAAATTAAAAGATCTACAACTTTTGTTTAGAGCATTTTTCTCTACAGAGCCTAGTTTAGCGTGAAAGCGTGATTTTCCGTATTTTTAAGCCAAACTGAGTTCGATTGTCATTTTGCGTCATTCACTCATGATTAAAATAAGGTTATGTTTTTGAGGTTAGTTTTTGTTCATTTCTAATGTTTTAATACTAATGTTAGGTTTATTGTTAATTATTTGCATTGGCAAGAGAAAGTTGTGTGAGTGTTTCACACCAGATTTTTTTGAGATAAATTTCTTCAAACGAGTGCGGTAAGGTGGTATGCCTCTAAGCGCATGCGATGCAGCATGCGACATCGCAAGTCGAATCGCAAGTTGAGAAAGAAAGCGCACGAATATGAAAATACCTTATTTATACCGTGTATTACAAGAATTTGTAGTTACCATTGTAAAATATTGTTTAAAACGTTCTGAAAACTTTTATTATTGAATAAATATTTAGTAATATACTACCTTATAATGACCGACAAATTAACAATACGACTTGAATGTTACATAATAATACAATTTAAACTTGTAATAACAATGAAAACAATTTTAGAGGGAAATTTTTTCAAACAGGGAAATTTTCTTTTTTTTAAATCTAAAATATCCCTCAGGGAAACAAGTTACTATCTGCATAAAATTTGAAACTACTGTACCTATATTAATTGAAAAGAAACATGCGGTTAACTAACGGTAGTCAAATAAATATAGTGTCTCACTGTTGAGGTTGGCAGCACTGTCAGTTTTCTCTTCCCTGAATTATTTGCACTCGATCTGCTAGTTCCAAGGCTACAAAAAATTGTTCTGTTTCTTATCACATAGTCACCCAATTATATGACTGAAGTATTTAAGAACAGAGTGGTAGATGTGTAAAAGACACTAGTCGCAAATATCTTATCTGAGAGTAATGAATTTCATCATACAGCAAGACCCTGTGGTGAACGAAGTGAAGGTGTCATTTGCAGAGTGGAAAGTAGATGCTTTTCAGAGGGTCTGACATGCTGATAAGCATAGTTTTCCACTTAGTGAAAAAAGGCAATGGTAAACCATCTCACTCTTCGTTTTACGTAGTAAAGCATCTAGAGGTTCAAACCAGCCTTTCAGCTGATGACCTAAACTTTGTTTACTTATAATTTTTGATTTATATTGTTCATTATATAGGGTGTTTCAAAACTATACGGCATTCTCTTGGGATCTCATTCTATAGCTAAAAATAAGAAAAAAAGTTCATATAAACATATGCCTGAAAACGCTTAGTTAGCGAGTTACGGCTAACCTTTATGGTAAATAAAGGTGTATTGGTTAATATTTTATGCAGTTAAGAATATACATTTTATGTCTGTTTTGATTTTAAATAAAGCGAAATTTCAATATCTATTATTAATTTTTTTCCTGATTAATTCACATGAATCTTTTCAAAATTAAATTTTCTACAAATTTAGTTAAGAAAAATACACCTTTATTTACCATTTATGAAAGTAATCTTACGTTAAACACAAAAATGTGTTATTTCTTTGCACCAATTCTTGTGTTTTATGTAAGATATCTCTTAAAGTATTGCATTTACAGCTCTGGAACCAATTGTATTCAATTTTTCATATTAAAAGACATAAAAACAATCGTATTTGTATCTTTGTAACTACCTTTAACATTTTTATACGGCCATACTTCACCGAGGGTACAGAGTTCTAGGTGAAATTTTTTGCTAGCCGTAACTCGTTAACTAAGCGTTTTCAGGCATATGTTTATATGAACTTTTTTTCTTATTTTTAGCTATAGAATGAGATCCCAATAGATTGCCATATAGTTTTGCATCACCCTGTACACATTGACAAGAGATAATCGTGGGAGTTTTTCACACTAGATTTTTTTTACCACTTAGTGTCATTGACCAATACACTAATCTGAATTTTAAATCATTGCTCATTGTTCTTTTTCTGTTACAGGTCAACAAGAATTTAGTTTAGCAATGTTACAAAAAGTAAATTCAATGAAGCCAAGAACAAATATATTCTTTTCACCATATAGTGTGTATCAAGCTTTATTATTAGCATATTTTATTTCGGCTAATCACACAGAGGATTCTATAAAGAAAGCAATATTCCTTCCTGAACAGCAGGTATGTATGAAAAAGATATTTCTTTGTTTTTATAGTCGATCAATTTTTATTTCCTCGTGCCTTTTATGAGTTGTGGCTACTAAGTAACAAGACTGATGTTGTATAAAATTTTATTTTTATTATATACATAATCAATTATTGTCACCTTCAATATACACTCCTTCTCTACTCCTACAACGCTCCATGCGAATTTTCCATTGTTGGAAACAGTGCTAAAAGTCATCTTCTGTCAGCTCCTTCAGGACACGTGCCGCTTTCTCTTTTACAACTTCCACAGACTCAAATCTTTTCCCTTTTAATGAAGACTTCACCTTAGGGAACAGGTAGAAGTCA
The DNA here is from genome assembly GCA_035578175.1 of Catonia carolina. Taxonomy (NCBI): domain Eukaryota; kingdom Metazoa; phylum Arthropoda; class Insecta; order Hemiptera; family Achilidae; genus Catonia; species Catonia carolina. Next base: position 2,365,125 of record JAQMRL010000014.1, on the reverse strand, counting down.
CATGGTGCAAGATCTGGTGAATAAGGTGGGTGTTCTAACACTGAAATGCTGTACTTGGCTAGGAACCTCTTGAAAGATAACGTGGAATGAGCTGGCGCATTGTCTTGGTGGAGAACGCATGATTTGTCCTTCCACATTTCGGGGGGGTTTTTTCCTTACTCTTTGACGTAGTTTTGAAAGTACCTCAAGGAATTAATATTGATTAATTGTTTGACCTTCAGGAACCCACTGAAGGTACACAATCCCACGGATATAAAAAAAAAACAATCATCATTGCTTTAAATTTTGACTTGCTCTTTCGAGCTTTTTTAGCTCTCGGTGAAGTTCAGCTCTTCCAGTGCATGGATTGGCGCTTCATTTCCGGATCATAAGTAAAAAACCACGTTTCATCACATGTTATTATCTTCTACCTGTTCCCTAAGGTGAAATCTGCATTAAAAGAGACAAGATTTGAGTCTGTGGAAGCTGTAAAAGAGAAAGCGGCACATGTCCTGAAGGAGCTGACAGAAGATGACTTCCAGCACTGTTTCCAACAATGAAAAATTTGCATGGAGCGTTATATTCATACATCTCGTATGAATATAAGAACGTAAAGTGTTGTTTTCTTGTCAATTTTTTACTAAAATTACACATTTTCAGGCCACACAAACCCAAAAACCATGTTTTTAGCGATTGGTCGGTGTGTGTGTGCATGTGTGCGCGCGCGTGTGTGTGTGTTTATTGTATCTACTAAGAAATAGTTCATTGAGTATTTATTTCTTAGTTTCATTAAGTTTCTCACAGTTTATAATGTTATAATACATAACTACATGGTTTTATTAAGTATATACTCATAATATTAATGACAGAATATTTGAAAATAAATTTTTTTTTATTCACTTGAGTCACGAGTTGGCCCTTGTTTGCAACGAGTGGTAAAAGGAAACAGCATCAGTGCATGACTGCTTTAATTTCAGTACACAAACATAACAACTTATACTATACCCAGAGTATACAGCCTGTACAGTATATCGTGGAACCTTTTTGTAGGTTAACGGTATAAATATAACTGTTACCGTGAACAGAAATGTTAGTTTCTCGAAAATGTGAGCAGACAATTCACAGTGCTGAACGAAATCTAATATGCAGTGTAATAAATGCTGTTAAGTTGAAACTAAACAAAAATGCCTTTCAATGCCTCATAACAAAAGCCATGAGCGAGTGGCTAACTACTGTGATGTTTCTCTTTCCACAATTTGAAAAATAAAGCAGGAAATTAAAGACATAGGCAGTATTGCAGGACAGATTTATTTCTTATAAGGTTTATGAAGAAAATTTTCTTGGATTAGGCCTAAACCATAGCTTACAAAATGTATGTAGAAACAGGAGGGTAGTAAAATGTACGAGTAGTGTCGCACAGTTGAGGTTGGCAGCACTGTCATATTTTCACTTCCATTCCTCACAGCATATCCATGCCCAAAAGGCAATCTCGTGACTTCAATATCTATAATAATTAAAAGTTGTAGGCTGCTTCTTTTCTTGGGCTCTTGGAATCCTCTCTGCGTTGAGAACTGTCGTAACCAAAAGAAACCTTGGGAATGCTAGAGTTAAAATAGGGTTGCATACTTAATAAAACACTCGTTATTTATAATAATAATAAAAAAATTTATGTTTCAGGATAAATTAAGTACAATGCAAGCATATAGATTAGAGAAGTTTTTCCAAAGTATGAGAGCTGTTAACAATGGAACTGCCAGTTATGAATTGAACAATGCAAATCGTCTTTTTATTTCGCCCACAGAGAAAGTAAAAGAATGTATGGAAGAATTATTCAAAGATGAAATCGAGAAAATAGATTTTCTTAAACCTAAAGAAGCTGCCCTACATATTAATAAATTTGTATCAACAGAAACGAAAGGTCAAATCAAAGATTTGATTCCGGAGGATGCCATTGATGCAAAAAGCAAACTTATTTTGGTACGTATTGTAAATTTTTGTTTTATAGTTTTTAAATTTTATTTTAAAATTTGTGTTGAAGATGTAAAGGGCATTTACATTACCACGATTGGTTTTTTTTATCCCTAATGATTTTTTTTCATCAGTCTCTCGACTGGTTTGATGAAGTTCTCCAAGCTGTTCTATCTTGTGCAAGTCGTTTCTTTATATCTACATACCTATAACACCCTATATCTTTTGTAATTTGCTTTATATATTCTAATCTTTGCCTCCCTCTACAATTTACTCCCTCAATATTACCCTCCATTATTGATAGCCCAATACCTGGATGTCTTAGGATATGCCCCACTAGCCTATCCCTTCTTTTGGTAAGATGCTTTCATATACTTCTTTTTTCATCCACTGGCCTAAGAACCTCTAAATTACTTATTTTGTCCTCCCACCTAATCTTTGAGATTTTCCTATAAAACCACATTTCAAAAGTTTCTATCCTCCTCCTTTCTACAGCCCCTATCACCCACTTTTCACTTCCGTATATTGCTATACTCCAAACATAATGTTTTAAGAAATTTTCCTAATCTGTAAATCAATGTTTGTAGCCAGTAAGCTGTTTTTCATTTCAAAGGCTTTTCTAGCTTGAGCAATTCTACTCTTGATATCACTTGTGCTTCTACCATCCTTTGTTATTTTATTCCCTAGATGGCAGAATTCCCCAACTTCCTGGATGTTTTCATTGCCTACTTTTAAATTTTCCATCTCTTCTAAACCACTCTTGCTGCTGCACAACACTTTCGTTTTGTTCTTATTAATTTTCATGAAGTAATCCTTTCTCAAGATCTCATCCATTCCATTTAAGGTATCCTCTAGTTCTTTCTTTGTCTCGGCTAATACTACTATATCATCGGCGAATTTCAGCATTTTGATTGTTTCTCCTTGAATTTTTATTCCTGCGTCAAATTTCTCCTTCACTTCATTTATAGCCTCTTCTATATACAAGTAAACCCTAATGATTGTACATTGAAATCAGTTAAATTAGGAAAAATACGTAACCCCATGACTCAATACAATGAGGATGATATGTAGTCTTGTACAGACTCAGCCCGATCATTCCTGAGAGACATAATCTCTCAGGAATTAACAATAGTTAATTAAACCCCAACCATCGAAGTACACTGGTAACCACTCTAGTATTCAAATCTGTATAAAAGTAAAGGCCAAGCTAATTGCTGTGAGCGCTTGAGTACGCATGCGCATACATAACTTTGACCCCGCATACCCTTCGACAAACAGTAAGATGTACAGTCAGTGAGTAGTTGAAAATTGACAACACCCATTGTATTGTATAGGGATGCTGTTCCATTGTTGATAATACAAGCTGCACTATTGCAGTACATACAAGACTATACTAATGCAGATGCATGTTTTCCCCAGCGGTCTCCTTACGAAAATCGGGCTATAACTACCTTTACTAGGATTTGAACCAGGAACCTTCGTCTCTGAAAATCAGCTGTTAAACAGCTGACTCACGGCAACAAGTTTACTTCTAGACCAACCCAGTTGGTTACAACTGGTTAAAGCATGTTTTTAAACTAGTATTTTTCATTCTTTAACCTCTTTTACGTGCTCTACCCCCCATCATAAATATTTTTGTTCCTATGAGATTATTCCTTCAGAAAGTCATCAATTTTGTCTTTGCAGTGGATGTATCAAAGTTAAAGTATTGAAATATTTTACTCAAATTATATTTATAATTATTTACTTTGGAAATAGAAAGTCGTGTAAGTGTTTCGCACCAAATTTATAACTGTTTAAAATGAAAATGTTCTTACCTGGGGCCCAGTATCTATTCAATGATCTCATTTTCAGAATCTACGATAAATATTTGCAGAATGGCCAATTAGTTAATTCACGAATATATTAGTTTATAAATTGTTTAACTGCCCATGACGGACAGGTGGAGTGTTAAATTATTTACACTCAATCTGTTCGTTGCAGGGCTAAAATAAATAGTTCTGTTTCTTATCACATGGTCAGCCAATTAAATGACTGAATCATTTAAGAACAGAAGAGGTAGAGGTGCAAAAGACACTAATCAGAGTTATCTCCTCTGAAAGTAATGAATTTCATTATACAGCCAGACCCTGTGGTGAATGAAGTGAAGGTGTCGTTTGCAGAGTGGAAAATATGTGTTTTTCAGAGGGCCCGACATGCTGATAAGCGTACTTTTCCACTCAGTGAGGAAGGCAGCAATAAACCACCTCACTCCTCGTTTTACTTAGTAAAACCTCTACAGGTTTAAACCAGCCTTTTGGCTGATGACCTAAACAACAACAACAAATTGTTTGATAATTTCATAAATTTTCCCATAACAGGCAGGTAGAGTATTAAATTATTTGCACTCAATCTGCTGGTTCCAGGGGTACAAATAATAGTTTTGTGTCTTATCACAAGGTCAGCCAATTATATGACAAGCATTTCAGAACAGAAGTGTTAGAGACACTAGTCACAGTTATCTCCTCTGAGAGTAATGAATTTCTTTATACAGCCAGAACCTGTCATGAATGAAGTGAAGGCATCATTTGTAGGGTGGAAAGTTGATGCTTTTCATATGACCTGATATGCTGATAAGCATATGTTTCCAGTCAGTGATGAAACCAATGGTAAACCACCTCACTTCTCATATTACTTGGTAAGCCTCTAGAGGTTTAAACCACCCTTTCGGCTGATGACCTAAATATCACACAATTCATAAATCTGTTTTTTTTTATTCAGGTAAACGCAGCATACTTCAAAGGTTTATGGAAATCAAAATTTTCAAAGGAAGATTCAAAACAAGAAATATTTTATGTGAGTAGTTCACAGAACGCTTTTGTTACAATGATGAAACAGAAAGGAACATTTAACCATGGTAAGTGAATATTGTTAAATTTACAAACGTATTTGTTTAAAAAACATATGTATGTATGCATACAAGGTTTGGCTATTAAATAACGAGACTGACATTGTAAAAAATTTTATTTTAATTTATACATAATCACTTATTGTCACCTTCAATATACACTCCTTCTCTACCCCTACAACACTCCATGCGAATTTTCCATCGTTGGAAACAATGCTGGAAGTCATTTTCTGTCAGCTCCTTCAGGACACGTGCCGCTCAAAAATGTATGAAATGAAGCTCACAAAAATGTTTGTATTGACACTTTGTGCGCGATTGAAAATGACCCAAATTTTTTGGAAACGATAATAACATGTGATGAAACGTGGATTTTTACTTATGATCCGGAGACAAAGCGCCAATCCATGCACTGGAAAAGTCAAACTTCACCGAAAGCCAAAAAAGCTCGAATGACCAAGTCAAAATTTAAACCAATGATGATTGTTTTTTTGATATCCATGGGATTGTGTACCTTCACTGGGTTTCTGAAGGTCAAACAATTAATCAATATTACTACCATGAGGTGCTTTCTAAACTATGTCAAAGAGTAAGGAAAAAATGCCCCGAAATGTGGAAGGACAAATCATGGGTTCTCCACCAAAACAATGCGCCAGCTCATTCTGCGTTATCTGTCAAGAGGTCCTAGCCAAGTACAGCATCTCAGTGTTAGAACATCCACCTTATTCACCAAATCTTGGACCATGTGACTTCTACCTGTTCCCTAAAATGAAATCTGCATTAAAAGAGACAAGATTTGAGTATGTGGAAGCTGTAAAAGAGAAAGCGGCACTTGTTCTGAAGGAGCTGACAGAAGATGACTTCCAGCACTGTTTCCAAGAATGAAAATTTGCATGGAGCGTTGTAGGGATAGAGAAGGAGTGTATATTGAAGGTGACAAAAAGAATTATGTATAAAATAAAAATAAAAATGTTTACAATGTCAGTCTCATTATAGCCACACCTTGTATGTGTTTATAAGTAAACCTATATTCTTTGGCAACGACTATACCACATGCACTATTCAATAAACTACAGGGTCATGAAAAATGAATGTGGGGTTTTGAACATGGATTAAAATGAAAACAGAAATAGCAGGTGTGTTAAAACTCTGAAACCGGATAATTTTTAGTCAAATAGCTTATTGTAGCGAAGAATAACAAATGAAAATCAGTAGTGATACAAGAAATGTACTTTTTAATTACCTGAAATCTACGTCCACCATCTTGGATTCAGCCATATTGAATCTATCCTTTTTTTAAATAAGAAGGTAGACTTTTGGCAATGATTTTGATGTAAAGTTTTAAGAGAAAAATAATGGCGTAACGATATCTTTTACCATTCCTTAGATATTAACCATTAAAATGTTGACATCAGGGGAAAACGTTATCCCCAACCTTTGTCTACATTAATTATTTGTGGTAGAAAAACATTAATGACACAATCATTTAACATAATTTTCTTACGCAAAAACGAGTACTGCAATCTATTTAATCTCTTCTTGTTAGTTAATTGAATGATAATTTTCATTGCAAATTTTTGAGCAATGTGTTATCAAAATTGCAATAAAAATTATTGCTTAATGAACTAACGAGAAGAGATATTATTAAATGGATTGCAGAATTTATTTTGTGCGTAAGAATACGATGTTAAATGATGTGTCATTTATGTTTATCTACTGTAAATAATTAATTAATCCCCAATCTGAACATTTCAATGGCTAATATCTAAAGAACAATGAAAGATATTGTTTAACGGGTTTTAAATTGTTTCTTCTTGAAATTTTACATCAAATTCATGTGAAGTCTACCTTTGTATTTACAAAAAAAAGGTAGATTTAATATGGTGGATGTAAATTTTGGGTACTTAAAAAGTACATTTTTCGTATCTCTACTCATTGCTTATTCTTTGATACAATAAGCTATTGACCCACCAGGTTGGTCTAGAGGTAAAGTCGTCACCAAAATCAGCTGTTTAACAGCTGATTTTTGGAGACGAAGGTTCCTGGTTCAAATCCTAGTAAAGGTAGTTACTTTTGTATGGAGTTGAATACTAGACGGTGGTTACCGGTGTACTTTGATGGTTGGGGTTCAATTAACCATACTTTCTCAGGAATGTTCGGCCTGGGTCTGTTCAAGACTACACCTCATTTACATGTCATACACATCGTCCTCATCTCATTGGGTCATGGGGTTGCTTATTTTTCTGAATTGAACTGATTGCAACGTACACACTTTAGGGATATTTAAAAAATAAAAAATAAGCTATTTGATTAAAAATAAACCGGGTCCAGACTTTTTATACATTGGTTACTTACAGTTGATGTTTATTTATGGAATTAGTATTCACAAACAGTTTTTTTTCATAACAAATTCCAATATGTACACCATTGGTCGCTTGGCAAATGTCCAAACAATACTCAGTTTCTGACCAAACATTAGTTTACATACCTTCTATTAGTATTGACATTGTTTCATTCTTTCTTTCTTTCTTTTAAGTGATTTACAGTAGGTCTCGAATATTTTTTGAATAAAAAATGTTTTTGATGCACCCTAACAAGAAAAAATCGCAACGTGTCAGGTCTGGACTCCTTGGAGGTTAGGGTATAGGCCCTTGCCAGCCTACCCAGCATTGGTGTTGAAATTTTTCATTCAAAGCCTGGGTGACAAATGCATTAAAGTGCAGGGTGCGCCATCTTGTTGTAAATTAATTAATTTTTTTGTTTTCGAGTTCATCTAGCTGAGGAAATCAATAATCGTTTAACATATCGAGTTACACAATTCCAATAATAGTCTTTTTAGCAAAGAATAAATGCCATACCTATTACAAAATTTTTCATTATACCTCACCAAATATTAACATTAGGCAAATTGTGTCGTTTCTCAAAAATCACAGGTGGGTTTTCACATAAGAATAAAAATTAAATTTATAAAACCCCGACAAAAAACCTTTAGAAAGTAAAAAATATTGTGACACTTATCGCTAAGGTCTGTTTCGGGATCTAGGTAATTAAATAATTAATACACTAAAGTTTTCAATTACAAATATTTATTACACTAAAAGATTTACAAAATAAATAATAAACTAATTATAATGAATTAATACAATAAATAAAATAATAATTTACTTAAAATAAATGATAAACTAATTATAATGGAGTAATACAATAAATAACTTAAATAATTTACTTAGCACTACTATCAATAATTATACAAAAGGTACATACACAAAAACTGAATATAATGCACACACACACACAAGATAATTTAACAAAAGTTAACCGCTACAACGCTCGGATACGTAACCTGTACTACGCACCGTTAGCCATTCAATAAACACTCGTCAGAGAACAAACGGATACTAACTCACTGACCGCACTCAGGCACTTTTTATATAGCTTGATCAAAAAGAATCCTCTCGAAAGACACCAAAATTTGATACAAATAATATATATATATATATATATATATATATATATATATATATATATATATATATAGTGGCGACTATTTACAACACTATGGGTCGTTTGTCGCAGTCAAAACGCCATTTTTGCCTGTCTTGCCATGACTCCTCCTCCATGTTTCTTCTCCCCATGGCTCTGTCAATACCTTCCATCCATCTCCCTCTCGGTCTTCCTCTTTTTCTATTTCGCTGCGGTCTCCAGTTCCACGCCTTCAGTGGGATTCGTACGTTGCTCATTCTTTGCATGTGACCATACCAGTGCAGTTGTTTTCTCTCAATACGGTCTATTATTGAGTCTTCAATGCCCATTATCTCTCTTACTCTTATATTCGTTACCCTATCTCGTAACGTCAATCTGCAACATCTTCTCCAATATCTGTTCTCCACTGTACTGATTCTATTTTTCATGTTTTGTGTAATGGTCCACACTTCTGCCCCATATGTCACCGTACCTTCCACTATTGCTGAAAATATTCGTTTCTTTATGTCTTTTCTTATGTTGAGACTCCACAGAATTGAGTTCAGTTGACCAGTTGATACAAATAATAAAGTACAAAAACCCTTTACTGGAAATGTCTTAACGATTGTAAACAAGTAAATAGATCTATTGTAAATAGAATAAAAGTTGTTTCAGGTAATCAGCCAACCTTTTCATAAAGAGTTGTACAACAAAGATCTTTTATAAATATGTATACTTTTATTGATACTATTGCCCTATTGTTACTTTTTCACTTTATTATCTACTCTTTACCATTTTATGAATGAAGAACTAGAAATTTCTTCAACCATATTCGTCTTCGATAGTGTCACAATATTATGTATTGGCCCTTTAAATTTGAAGTCATCTCATCGGGGTACCATTAAGTATAGCTTGCTACACATGATCATTTTAAATGTGCATTTGTAATGAGTGACGTCAGACATGAAGAAAAAAATGAAGTGAATTCATGTCACATGTGCATTTCACTCATACATATTGTCATGATTTGACATGAACTGGGTCTTTTCTGTTTTCTGTATGCCATTATCAAATCCCAATTCCCTGAATGGTTACACAATTCTCCCACCCCTGCGTCTAGCGCGCCAATCTGACTAGCAATATTCCTGCGTAGTGTCAACTCCACTCTCATTTCACAGTTAGTTACTACTACACAGTCTACTATGATTTTGTAGTTACTTAATAATATTCGGATGAAGGAAGATGCTGCAGAGTACTTTCAGGAAAGAGGGTTCTTGCATAATCCCAGAAGATGTGACAACTAAAAAATTATGTGTGAAACAGTCACACGACTTTCTTTTCTCAATGTAAATAATTTAAAAAATATAGCGTGATAGTAATGTAGTAATAGTAAAATAAAACAATCAAAAAAAAAACAACAGAACCTGTAATATAGTACTATATACTGGGACTGGGGAGGACGTGTGTACGTGTGCGTGATTGTGTCTGTCTCACTACTAGCACAGTCTAGTACTGGACTTAAATAACGAGACTGACATTCTAAAAAATTTAATTTTTATTTTATGCAAAATCACTTATTGTCACCTTCAATATACACTCCTTCTCTATCCCTACAATGCTCCATGTGAATTTTCCATTGTTGGAAGTCATCTTCTGTCAGCTCCTTCAGGACATGTACCGCTTTCTCTTTTACAGCGCTTCTATAGACTCAAATCTTCTCCCTTTTAATGCAGATTTTACCTTAGGGAACAGGTAGAAGATAATAACATGTGATGAAACGTGGTCTTTTACTTATGATCCGGAAACGAAGCGCCAATCCATGCACTGGAAGAGCCAAACTTCACTGATGGCCAAAGAAGCTTGAATGAGCAAGTCAAAATTTAAAGCAATGATGATCGTTTTTTTTACATTCATGGGATTGTGCACCTTCACTGGGTTCCTGAAAGTCAAACAATTAATCAATATTACTACCTTGAGGTACTTTTTAAACTACGTCAAAGAGTAAGGAAAAAACGCCCCGAAATGTGGAAGGACAAATCATGGGTTCTCCACCCAGACAATGCGCCAGCTCATTCCGCATTATCTGTCAAGAGGTTCCTAGCCAAGTACAGCATCTCAGTGTTAGAACATCCACCTTATTCACCAGATCTTGCACCATGTGACTTGTACCTGTTCCCAAAGGTGAAATCTGCATTGAAAGGGACAAGATTTGAGTCTGTGGAAGCTGTAAAAGAGAAAGCGGCATGTGTCCTGAAGGAGCTGACAGAAGTTGACTTCCAGTACTGTTTCCAACAATGGAAAATTCTCTTGGAGCGTTGTAGGAATAGAGGAGTATATATTGAAGGTGACAATAAGGGATAATGTATAAAATAAAAATAAATTTTTTTACATCAGTCTCGTTATTTAATAGCTCATATTTTTTAAATCTAATAATTTTTATTTTGTTCATATTAGTTCATATGCTGGTGAACCTGATGATTGTTGGTTGTTTCTTTTTAGTAAAAAGCATAGTGAAAGCATTTTTCTCTACATAGCCTAGTTTAGCATGAAAGAGTGATTTTCCGTATTTTTAACCCAAACTCAGGTTGATTTTCATTCTGTATCTTTCACTCATGATTAAAATAAGGTTATGGTTTTTGAGGTTAGTTTTTTGTTTATTTCTAATGTCTTATTACTAATGTTAGGTTATATTGTTATATTGTTGCATTGGCAACAGATAGTTATGTGAGTGTTCACACCATATTTGTTTTTACTTTTTAAAGGATTTTTCGTTGGGTTTTTTAAATTTTAAACTTAATTTTTATTCTTTTGTGAACAAACGTTTATGTTTTATAGATTATGCCAATATAATAGGTTCCGCTTGGCTTGTGAATTTAGTGGTAGTTCTCCAACTGTATTTATCTTTTGTTATTTGTACATGTTAAATCGAAGGTAACCATTTGAAATAATTTGATCAATTTTTTTGTCGCAGCCGTTTCAGATTCAATCGGAGCACATATTTTGGAGATGCCATACATTGGTGATGACGTCAGCATGTTCATTTTATTGCCTCCATTTGCAACACCAAATGGTATCACTCATGTTTTGAATCGATTGACACTTAAAAACTTTCAAGAGATCATCACTGAAGACATAATGATTCCAAGACCTGTTGAAGTGTCCTTTCCAAAATTTGAAGTCGAAGAAAGTTTACAAATGATTCCTGTAAGTACTATTACTATTTTTACTTTCTCTTACCTTTATGAATATTTAGGAAGGGAAGTATTGTTTTCATGTCGATTTTTCAAAATCAAGTTTTCACCGGATCTACATGTTTTCAGACCCCCTGAACCCCAAAAAACATGTTTTTAGCTCAAAAACCAAACATCGTACTAAGTTGAAACTTGAAACTTAGGATCACTAGAGGACCCAACACGAACATTTTCATTAAAATCGGTCAACTGGAAGTAATAGTTTATTCATGTAATTTTTCACTTTTTTGCGATTTTCTCAAAAACTGCTCCTGCTATTTTTTTTAAAATCGCCTCATTAACTAAATTTTTTATGCTCTACAAGATAGGGTAGGTGCAATGTCTGCTGAAATTCTAGGAGAGGTTGTTTTGACGTACAAAATTGTTTTTTTAAGATTGCGACTTTAATATGCATTTTAGCGCAAAAATGTGTAAATAAAAGTTGTAGATAATTTAAAATCCTAAAACTTTAATTTCCAACATTTGTCTTATAATGTTTTTTTTAACGGTAATTAGCGATTTTCTGTTTTTTCTCACAAAAACATGTAAAAAATTGATTTTTTTAAAGATCTCAGCTTTCATATGCATTTTACGACAAAAATGTATAATTAAATTGATAGAAAATTAAAAGATCTACAACTTTTATATTGAGAATTTTTCTCTACAGAGGCTAGTTTAGTGAGAAAGAGTGATTTTCCGTATTTTTAAGCCAAACTGAGGTATTCATTTTAAAATAATTTTAAAAATCAAATTGTTAGGCCTACATCATATCATGACTGATGTTTTAACGTAATTTAAATACTTATAATTTAAAACATAGTTAACTTAATAAGAATGTGACATCAATAAAGTCCCGGACTCTAGCGTGCACCCTGTAGTAGCTGGCTTTGGTTTGTTGACAGTAGGAGCAAACTAAGGACTGTTGAACTATAGAAGTTCTTCACTGGTTCTTTTTCTTGATTTTTTCATAGTATCTCTTCATTCTGATCATGCTCGTCTTTCTTTATCTGAAACAGTTGTGCTGTAATCACTCCTTTATTGTCTATCCTTGGGTTGAATCTAATGTATTTATTCTTTAGTACTTCTAAATTTTCTGTCTTATTCTGTAGATCTTCCTATGTTATCTCCAATTCTTTCGTATCCGCTTTAATCTCATTGATCCAAACTAATACCGCTTTTTTACCATACAGATTTCTTATATTCAGTTGGTTATTCAATCTTCCGGTATTGTAAGTATTTTATTACAGAAAAACAAAGTTTTTTCATAAAAATAATATAGTATGCCTACATCCTTGTTTATCTGGATAGCTGGGACCTGAAGCGATCCGGATAATTGAAAATCTGGATAAACCAGAGATAATAGGAAATACACTTTAAAAAGTGACGTATTTAGAAATTACAAAACATGTAATCGAGGGGGATCCAGAGAGGGGTTACTGAGGGCAATTGCCCCGCCCCCGAAATCTGTTTCTTTCATAAAAAATTACAATATTGTAGATTTTTAGAACTTTGGTACAGTTGGTAGACATTTTACAGTAAAATCAGAGGAATTGAAGGGCCATGAGGTTCCGCCGCTATAAAGAGAGTTCCGTTATAGAGAGAGCGAGTAATTAATGGTGGGAGGGAGTTGGAGTACTAATTTTTATGTACTAAAAATTCATGTACATATGTGAATGGTGCATGCAATAAGTTTACTTTGAAAAACTACTGATTAGATTACTTTATGACGAATGTTTAATTAAGCAGATTACTTCAATACAGTGAGATATTTAAATTACTTACCTAAAATGTAGGTTATTAAGTTAACTAGAAATTGGTTACAAACTTGGATACAAGATTTTATTAGATGTTGTCACTAATTTTGAACAATAGAATTTCACTTTTCATATTGAACTTTTTTTAATTGTCATTCATACAGTACATACCGTAATAGATAGCCTAAAATTAATTAGCTCTGAAACTCGTTTTTCACTGAACAGTAATAGACATACATGCAATTAAAATCTCATAAAACATAAACTACACAAACGCAAAAAACAAACAGTACAATATATATTTTTTTGTTATTAAGAAAACAATGACTGTAAAGTACATTTCATTTCGTTAAATTAGTTGTAATTTTTGTTTGTTTGGTTTTCAATTCGTAAAACATATCTTCAATCTTATTTTCAATGTTTAAAACTTGTAGTAAATTTTCATCTACGTTGTGGCAATGACAGTAGGTGGAAACAATATGAATAGCGTCTAGTGCCTGTTTACTTGAAGAGGGCGCTATTACTGTTTCCATTTCATCATCATCTTAACTGTCTTTCTCGTTGTTTCGGGCTGACATTTTCGATTATTGCATCATCGCCAACATCTGCTGAAGTGGCTAAGTCATTGTCTGCCCTTATATAGGCATCTAAATCCATATCTTGAAGATATTGTTTAGCCGCTATTGGGAGATTTTTATGCCGCTATAAAGAGAGTTAAATAAGTACATTACCATAATATACAAAAGGGTCTGAGTCGGCAAATAATGCCGCTAAAGAGAGGTTTCCACAATAGAGAGATCTGCATTAGAGAGATTTTACTGTAATTGATGTAAAAAACAGAAGCTACAACTAGAGTATTATTCGTAGATGGAATTAAGATGCCAATTTTTGCTTATATCTTTTATATTTTGGTATGGATGATTGGCAGCACTGCTCTTGCTAAGTTTTAATCACAGAGGAAGTGGTCTTAATGTCCTCTGTGACAAAAATAATAACAGTGTCATCTGCGTACAGCAATGAATTTAGAAATATGAAAGCTGAATGCATGAGTCAACTTATTGAGTTTTGTATGGATTAAAATATTTAAGGGGAAACTGTACTTTGTATCCCGCCAATGTTAAATTTACTATTTTTAGGTACATTTTTCATATGATTGGTAAAAGATGGGGAATTAAACTTTACACACCATAGGTGTCGGGTTTCTTTTCGAGCTACTGACATTTTTTCAATTTAATCTTTGGACCATACCATTTTTTTAAAAAATTACGAATAACATAAAATTTTTACAAATTTTTTTCTAAGTTTTTTGCGTATAACTAATTTTTGGAAAACCTGAGGAAGTCATAAAAATGTTGGTGTATGTGGATATATAAGATAATTAATTGGTAAAAATTTCAGCCTGGTAGGTTTATTGGTTTCTCAGAAAAATGTACCTAGTGTTAAAAATCTAAATTTACGGAAAAATGCAAGAAACAAGAAGGCACAAATCAAAAACAAAATGTACACAAACAAGTAAATTTCCCATCAACAGTTGGTTGTAAGAAAGCTGAACCAATAGCTGAGAATACAAAAAACAGTGATGCAGATTTTTTAAAAACTAAAATTCTCTTTGTACTAAAAACGAGCCGTATAAAATTGTGAAAAATATTCGTTCATGGTAACATAATTTTATTTTTCTGTGTAATTTTGATAAAAACTTAATTTTTTTATAAAAAATTATTTTTTGATGTAATTTATTGTTTTTTCTGGTAGATCTAGGTCTAAACTATTCAAAAATATCAAAAACCAAAAATTGAAATTTTGAGTTAAAACCATCGAGCCATCTCCCCTTAAAAAAATAAACATGTAACCATGTTACAAATTTTTACAACTTTAATGAAGTGTTAAACCTAACCTAACTTATTTTACATCATTGATTTTTTTTGTTTCAGTTATTAAATGCACTTGGAGTTGATATTTTTAATGAAACAGCTGATTTCACATCATTGACTGGTGAAAAAGGAATATCATTTAATGACGCTATACACAAAGCAAAAATAAAGGTCGATGAAGAAGGCACTGTAGCTGCTGCTGCTACAGCTATTTTATCTTTCCGATCGTCAAGACCTGCAACACCCGCTCAATTCATCTGTAACCACCCGTTCATTTATTTACTTTATGATAAAGTATCACAAACGATACTTTTCCTCGGTGTCTATAATACTCCCGCTTCAGTTAAAGATTCATCTTAATTTATTTTAAAATAATCGTTATTTATTAATTATATTACAATAATTTTAAACAATCGAATTATGTTAATCGTAAAACGATTATGTAATATCGAATTTATATTTTTATAACATCAAAAATTATTCAACAAATGCTAATTTATTTTGTTGCCGTTAATTATATTTACGTTTAAATAAATTGTAGGTAAGTACAGTCCATTCGAAATAGCATGATAGTAAGTCTCTAAATGGTGGTAACTTTTCAAAATAAAAAGTCCCTTTTCGAAAGTAAAATTTCCCTTTAATTTATTATTACAAAATATAACATAAATCGTTTTTTATTTATTTATTTATTTAAAGTCGCATCAACTGCTTGGTCATTAGCGTTATGATGGATTATGTGACTGTAATTCTGTGGGATTTGACTTGTGAAAATTTTCAGACTCTGGTCGGGAATCGAACCCAGGACCTCCGCATGGTAGAATAACTAACCACTACGCTACCGAGGCGGCCAATGTAAATTTTTTTTGAAATTTTGAAAATAATATGGCATTAATTATTTTACCGGCATTTGTTATTGTAACCCACCAGGTCTAGAGGTAAAGTTGTTGCCACGAATCAGCTGTTTAACAGCTACTTTTCGGAGACGAAGGTTCCTGGTCAAAATTCTAGTAACGGTAGGTACTTCTATACGGATTTGATTACTAGACAGTGGTTACCGGTTTACTTTGATGATTGGGGTTTAATTAACCATACTCTCTCAGGAGTGGTCAGCCTGGGTCTGCACAAGACTACACCTCATTTACTCATCATATACGAGGGGGTACCCAAAAGAAACCGGAATTATTTTTTAAAACTATTTATTTTTAATTTTTTTACAAAAGAACCTTATCCCCTTCAAAATACTCTCCATTACAACTAATACATTTGTCCCACCGGTGCTTCCACTGTTCAAAACATTTTTTGTACTCCTCTTCGGTGATGGCTGCCAGCTCATCCGTCGTTTTTTTCTTGACGTCATCAACGTTGTTAAATCGGAGACCTTTCATGCCCCTTTTCATGCGTGGGAACAAGAAAAAATCACACGGAGCCAGATCGGGTGAGTACGGTGCGTGTGGTAGCAAAACCATGCCGTTTTTCGCCAAAAACTGGGTAACCGAGATTGCCGTGTGTGCAGGCGCGTTGTCGCGGTGGAAAAAACCAGTCCCCGTCTGCCACAAATTAGGTCTTTTACGACGAATGCTGTTTCGTAGTCTTCTTAACACTTAAAGATAAAAAGTCAATGGTCTGTCGTCGGTCCTGTTCGTACAATGTCTTTCACTTTCCCAACATTTTCGTCTGTTCGGGAAGTCGACGGTCGTCCAGAACGAGGTTTGTTCTCAATCGACATGTCGCCATTTTTAAAGCGCAAAAACCACTCGTACACTTGGGTTTTTCCAATAGCGTCGTCTTTGTAAGCTGTGTTCAACATTACAACTGTTTTCCGCGGCGTTTTTACCGAGCAAGAAGCAAAATTTCACAGCCGCACGTTGTTCATTAAAACTTGCCATCATGAAAAACGACACGAGCACAAAACAGCACTAGCGAGAACAATCACTGCACGAGAACAGAACAAGCTAGATCAACGAACAAAATGGCATTGAACTGGCAATGAGTAGCGCTACAAGCAGCCTAGTGGCGGGAATTTGTACTGCACAAGCTCCGCCCACAGCAGAGCTATTCCGGATACTTTTGGGTACCCCCTCGTACATCATTCTCATCTCATTGGGTCATGGGGTTGCTTATTGTTCTGAATTGAACATACCCACATTAGGGATAAAAATTTAAAAAAATTGTTATTGTATTCAGTAACCCATGCATTCAATATGCAAGACATGATTAATTAATACTATAATATTTAATAATTAATTTTTAATTAATAATGATATAATAAAATAACGATTGAATAAAATAAAATAAAAAAGATAACATCAAACTCAACTGCCTAAGGTTTGCCGACGATCTAGCATTATTAGCAAACAACATCACAGAGGCTAGAAACCAACTTACAACGCTAGGACAAATAGCAGGAAAAATCGGCCTCAAAATTTCATTTGAAAAAACCAAAATAATGGCAACAGACTCACAAGTATAAACGAGGTCCAAATTAATGACCAATATATAGAACTGGTAGAATCCTTTAAATACTTGGATGAAATCATCACTTACAACAACGACGAAAAGGAAGCATGGGGAGGGAAGAACCAAGAAGCTAACATCATAACTAATCACCAAAAACTCCTACAATAAAAAATACCTATCAATTAAAACCGAAATAAAACACTACAAAACGGTCATACAACCAAAGATAACATATGGGTGCGAAACTCTATTCAAATTAAACCAGAAAAACAGAATAGATAAAATCCACAAACTTGAAAGGAAGATCCTTAGAATCTGCATTGGAAAGAGACACCAAGTAGATGGAGAATGGAGATTACTACCAAATGAACAGGTCTACCAGGAGACCAAATTGGTAATAGAAACGATAAGGAAAAAGAAAATATCCTTCTTTGGACATAGAATCAGAACACCCAAAGATAGAATCACAAACCAAATAATCAGAAAACTCTACTAGAAAAAACAGAAGTAATACGGTTAAGAGAAATTGAGAAAGATGTAGAAGAATTAGGCATCATCTGTGAAGATCTAGAAGATAAAACTGAACAGTTGAAACTATTAAAAGATAAAAATATTAGATTCCAAGGAAAAATAGATAAAAGAGGAAACAGGAAAGTGATCTTTTCTGAAGTAGAAAGGCCAAGAAGATCTGCCAGAATGAAAGAATACTGGTGGAAAATCAAAGAAAAGAACCAGAAGAGAGTGCCTAGAAATTGACTCAAGTGATCCATTGCGGTCTCAAAAGATAAAAAAATTGATTAATAAATAAATTTCATTTCCATTTTCCATGCGTTATTGGAAAAATCATTATTTTTTTCTTTTCCAGTATTAATTTATCTTTTAAAACGTTTTCGTTCACTAACTGGGAAAATTAACACGAAGAAAAATCCCTTAAGTGGTAGCACTGATGCATGAGCACATTACAAAATTCCCTCTGTTCTTTATTCCATTTAAGTAATATTATCATGCTATTTCGAATGTACTGTAGAATATGGGCAAGATAAATTGAGAGCTGGTTCTCGCATGTGCAGTTAACATATTCCCTGTGTCTCCTGTAAAGTACAATCAGTACAATACACAACTAATATAAAGGTTTGCATCATGCAGTCACCGTACATGTCTATTTTGTATTAAAGTTTAAAGTCCAGCCTCTCTTAGCTTGCTTCTAATGTAAACAAATAATGACGTCACTGAGCATGCGCATTATATCAAAATGTGTACACGCTGATTAAAAAGTAACAACAAAATACTTTTAAAAGTATTTTTAAAAATTAAATTGTTAGGCCTACATCATACCATGACTGATGTTTTTAGTACTTTAAGTGCTTATAATTAAAAAATAGTTAACTTAATAGGAATAAGACATCCGTAAAGTCGCAGACTCTAGCGTTCACCCTGTAGTAGGTGGCTTTTGTTTGTTGACAGTAGGAGCAAACTAAGATCGGCTCAACTGTATGTAGGAATTATTTAAAATAATAAATTAAAGGAAATGCATGATTGATTAAATAAATAAAGTTTAGAAACCATAAATTAGCAGCCTACAAAAAGAGATTTGTTTATAAAACGATGAGGTTACGTTGTGGTCAAGTATTGTGCGGTTCCAAGCTCCGTGTAGTTGCGGGGTGAAGGGTACGGGTGAGGTTTAATGAATGAGTGATGCATGCTGGGAGAACGATTGTTCTATTACTCTGATACAAAACTTTCAAAGTTTCATATGATTCAAACTTTCCGTATTTAACATATTTGTTTGTATTTATTACATTTATTTATTGACATATTTTGATATAAATTGGTAAGTTACCGGTAAATATTATGAAACTGACCAAGTTAATAACCCAGTAGGTATTTATTAAATTAATGCGCCGGATGATAAGAATATTTTTTTAGTCTAGTTAGTACACGCTACCACTGCGAATAATCCATCAGCTGTAAAACACTACTAACTTATTCATTCTCCCACTACTATAACAACGCACTGCATTCCTTCCAACTACACCCACATTAGGGTAATGAATGTCAGGGTAGTGAGGGTGCACACTTTAAACAAAAAGTGACTGTACACCTGCACTTGTATCCCCAATCTTAGCGCTTAATTTATCTTGCCAGTATTCTAAATGAGTCAATTCCAAATATCAATTTTCAATACTTGAAAAAATAATTGGTATCGAGAATCGATGATAAAAAGCTGATTCTTTGATTATCCAGAAGAGATTTCATTTTGAAGCCTGAACCACCGGGTTGGTCTAGAGGTAAAGTCATCGCCGTGAGTCAGCTGTTTAACAACTGATTTTTGGAGACTAAGGTTCCTGGTTCAAATCCTAGTAAAGTTCTTTTTATATGAATTTGAATACTAGACAGTAGTTACCGGTGTAATTTGATGATCTTTTCGGTTAAGTGTCATGTTAGAAAATTTTCTATTGAAACACAGACAATTATAAACTCCATACCTTTATTCTAAACCACGGTAAGTAGAAGAGACGGTAGGGGTCATGCGCATAACCGGCCGTTATGAGTACACACCGTCACTAGCAAATGACATCACTGGTGCAAAAAGCACCAGTGTTTTTAACTTCGTTCTTGTACATTAAAGACTAATATTTGGATATAATAATTATGTTTTGTCTGCTATAATAATAACAGTGAGAATAATAATGATAATAAAGAAATGTATTTAAATGTAAGTTAAGTAAAATATAAAATAATTACCCGCCATTTTTCGTTGGCGATTTAAGAAAACAGAATGTCTTTAGATAATCACATTATGAAATAAATATGTTTAAACAAATCTGTAATTGTAATATAAATAAATGCATGATATTCGGTAGTCTTGTTGGAAAATAAAATGGTTGTGAATATTTAACAGTTAGGCTTAATGTTATAAGTTATTTCCCGCAAAAGTTCAGTAATTTTTTCTCGCGAACACAAATTTTTGATTCTCAACGCTACAAAATCTTCAGATTCTTTTGCGTTGTAGGTTCGGTGTGAAATAGGATTATTTTTGTTAGCAATAGGAGGTTCGTAACAACCATAATTTTCTCCTTGCGAAACAAGAAATTCTACCATTTTTCACTTTTTTTTATGTCTCAAATTTCTTTTGGAGTCACTAAAATTTTAAACTGCTCCGCAAGTGGTATCTTATGATGTGGAACTACAGACAATTTTAATCTTCTTGTAGCTTTAAAATAAAAGATTTTGGTAATTTCCGACTGCAGAAACAAGGCAGAGGACATGGACGCAGGAACAAAGGGAGAAGGTTAGCGAGAGGATGAAGGCGTACCATGCGAACAAACAACAGCTTAAAAAATAATTTTACATAACCAGTGCGTTCTTTATATAGGACAATACAAAAAAAAACTATTAGTAGGCTTAAATTAATTACTAGTTTTTGTTATGTTCAATAATATATTCAAACTAAATGCACAAAGAATTCACATAAATACCGTTAGTCGCTAATTAGACGGACTGACAACATTCACAAATACCGAAATAATACAATCAGCTGAACGTGTTATTAAGCACCGGTGACGTCATCGACTACTGCACATCCTAACATGACCTCTACCGTTTCTTCTATTTACCGTGTTCTAAACTATACAGGGTTTCATAATACAGGTTTCATAATGTTCTTCGGGGTTACGAAAATTCAGTACTAAAAATTATTTCACTTACCTAAATGAAAGTTGTACGGGCTGATGCAGGGACTTACAGTATTCACAGTATTAAGTCGCATCGACGGCTTGGTCATTAGCAACTACTGTCAGATTTGGTCCTGTAATAGTGAGTTTAAATGTATTAAAATTTCCAGACCCTTGCCAGGAATTGAACCCAGGACCTTTTGCTTTGTAGGCTAGCGCACTAGTCACTACGCTTCAGAGGCGGTCTTTATTAATTTTATTATTATTAATCTGAACA
The DNA here is from genome assembly GCA_035578175.1 of Catonia carolina. NCBI lineage: Eukaryota > Metazoa > Arthropoda > Insecta > Hemiptera > Achilidae > Catonia > Catonia carolina. The sequence goes on along the minus strand of JAQMRL010000014.1, from coordinate 2,343,569 downwards.
AAATCATGAACAATTTTTTTAAACAAATTTTCATATGTAACAAAATAACTCAAAACTTATTAAAAATTTAAGTTTACTTTTTATTGTTGTACATTGATAATATAGAACAAATATAAATTTTAAGAAAATTTACTCTGCTCAAGTCTTATTAATACACATGTTTAAAATGGTGACATCATTTAGGTTCACCCTATACATGAAATATTGTTCATTAATTTTGATCTATTCAAATATTTTTGGTGGATGAATAATTTAAGTAAGATAAAGTTCATTTAAATGGACAATGGCATATGTTGTGCTAGTCGTTAGACAGTTAGGTACAGTTTGAAATTTGTTTATGAAAAAGTTTGTGTTTATAAATTTTACAGATAGCGCGCTTTTACAATCTTTTTATAATAAAGTACGAGGGTTACTCAGAAAGTAAGGTCCAAAGCTCCGTAGCTAATTGAATGTTGCACAAACATTGAAACGCTTGAAACAGGGCACACCTGTTAAGAAATATGTCCAGAACTTCATGACAAATGTTTAAACAAATATAGAAACTATGTAAAAAAAATAGAGAAACACATAAGGAATTAAATGAAAAAAATCTGAGATAGTTTATGTTTTATAAGAAATCGGACGTTGCTTTCCAATTAACCCTTGTAGTAAATCTTGCCTGTAATGAAAAAACAAACAAGCTTTTTTTATAGTACAATAGGATTATAAATTGCACAATATGTTAGTAAACAGATAGCTTGACAATAAGAATGTACTTACAACAATTTTTTTTAGTTTATTTTAAAATCACATCTACAGCTTGGTTATTAGTAACCATCATGGGTTATGTAACAGAAACGATGGGTTTTTTTGACTTGTAATAGTTTCTAGATACTATCTGGGAATTGAACCTGGGACTACCATGTTTTAGGCTAGCTTTCTACCACTACGCTACAGATGCGACCACAAATCAATAAACTTCACATGGCTAGAATCTACTAGCTAGAGACAAAGCAGTAGAGTGACTTTAATCTTTTTTTCAGTTCCATATGTTTTTGTTTTGTGTGCTGCATCCAAGTTACATGTTTATCTTATACAAGCCCAAGGTACTGTACTTAAATATTAAATTTAAAGATAAATTTTTCACATTTCAACTGCTTAAGTCTATGGGCTAATACTTATAGAGTAACAAAACTGAATTATTTACTGTATCAGTTATTTTATTCTTTTTTATCAGGCAGGAATTTCACTGTTTGTAGAGTTGCATCTGAAAAGCAGTAAAAAAAAAAACTGTGTGTAGATCTATAACCTTATTGTCATGCTATTTGTTGTATTGGAACACTGTAAAAAATTATAATATAAAACAAAGTGAGAACAAAAATAATTTAAGTAGATTATAAAATATTCTGTTATCTATGTATAATGTGTACATAATTTTTTTTTATTATAAAATAATTATTATAAACATTCATTAATAATGAAAAATAAATTATATTTATTAAAAATTAAAAAAACTTGTTATTTATGTCTTATTACATTTATATTTTTTCCATTTTCTTTTCCTTGTTACAAAAATCTTGTGTGAAATATTCACACAACTTTCTCTTGCCGATGTAAATAATGCACCATATAACCTATATAATATTTCTTTGGTTTTACAGTTTAAAAGAAATTAGAATCTGTAATAGCTCATGGTAGCTCTCAATAACTGCATGGCTGTCCCATGTAATAAAATTGTACTGTCTAAAGACGGCACGAATTATGCAGTGTAAACATATGGCACCAATGAGCCAGAAATATGAAATCCGGGTTGGCGCCATTGCACATTCCTCCATGGTGCCAGTAAAACTCCCAAATCTCAGAAAATTAGAACATTTTTGAATTTTTGATGGTATGATAATACGCATATTCGTTTTGCATAACTTTGTTTTACATGATAGAAATATGTTCAGTTGAACATTAAAAGTTCCTTGACAGAAAAAACACAAAACTTTTGTTTAAAAACATTTTATGTAAATTTTAGTCAATTTTAAGAATTATATTAGAATTTGCAGGGTAAAAATAAAAAAAATAATACTCAAAAATTTTAATTAGCCTTCATAGAAACTAAGCTGTTGGTTCAAAGCATTCATCATCAGAAATTCCAAAAAAATCATCGTCAGATAATAGAGATGTAAGGTGAAAATGCTACAAGTGATGGAATGGTGTGAAGTGGGTTAGATAGTTCAATGAAGGACAGACAAATGTCCATAACAAAGCACAGAGTAGGCAGTGTGGCTATTAAATAACGAGACTGACGTAAAAAATTTTATTTTTATTTTATAGTCTACATACATAATCACTTATTGTCACCTTTAATGTACACTCCTTCTCTATCCCTACAATGCTCCATGCGAGTTTTCCATTGTTGGAAACAGTGCTGGAAGTCATTTTCTGTCAGCTCCTTTAGGACATGTGCCGCTTTCTCTTTTACAGCTTCCACAGACTCAAATCTTGTCCCTTTTAAAGCAGATTTCACCTTAGGGAACAGGTAGAAAATAATAACATGTGATGAAACGTGGTTATTTACTTATGATCCGGAAACGAAGCGCCAATCCATGTAGGCCTACTGGAAGAACTGAACTTCACCGAAAGCCAAAAAAGCTTGAATGAGCAAGTCAAAATTTAAAGCAATGATGATTGTGTTGTTTTGATATCAATAGGACTGTGTACCTTCACTGGGTTCCTGAAGGTCAAACAATTAATCAATATTACTACCTTGAGGTACTTTCTAAACTACACTACTACTAAAGTTGCGAAACTACATCTTTCACCGTTACTAAGCAATATGAATTTGTGTTTTTGCATCTAACTGAAAAATTGGAATTTAGAAAGTGGTTAAAATGTGAAAGTTGAGTCAGGAAGGTGTTTTTTTTGCCGTACTGAAAAATTACCATTTTGCAGATTCGCAACTTTTTCACCAATGCAATGATCTGTTGGGAAATGCAACAGTGTCAGTTCCCGGAGGTTAATTAGGATTTAGGTAATGTGTAGGCCAAATTTTCTTATAATTGTGTAAAAAATTATCGGAGTTAATTTTTTCTAAACTACAATTAAAGTAAATTAGACAAATTTTGCCACTCCTTTGAATCAGAAAATGAACAAATACCAAATTTTGTGAACAGTAGGCCTAAATACTTAAAAAGTGAACAAATCCGATATGTTTGGCTTCTCTATTTTGGTTTGGGAAATTGGAGAGGGGTTTACGTTGCACCATTTTTCTCATCTTAAAAAGAGTTTTAAAATGATGTGTCACTCAATAGGGGTTGCTATTCAAAAAGTTTGACTTTCACCCTCCTACCCTTCACCAAAAAAAAAGGGAAAATGTGTTGAAACTTCCAAAAGTTATAGCAAATTGGTTAGAAAAAGTTCCTGAAAGTTTGGAATGTAGATTCTAATACCCATAATATGGGTAAAATTTTGACTTATTATGAGGGTTAAAATTACAATAAAGAGTAACAGAACTTTTGCATCATTCTGTATAGTCATACAGCTAGGGCAATAAAAAGAAAAAATTGCTTTGGGTACATTATTAGGGGGGATTATACTAATGAAAATCCCTACACTAAGTAATAAAAGTCAAAAAATTGTTTCTTGATTTCCGGTCGAAACCGGAACTTCAAACCCAAATTAGGCCCACTAACTTTATGCGTACAGTTCAGCCGTTCTTAGTTTGCTCATACTGTCAACAAACAAAAGCCACCAACTACAGGGTGCACGATAGAGTCTACGACTTTACAGATGTCGTATTCCTATTAAGTTAACTATGTTTTAAACTATAAGTACTTAGTACTTAAAACATCAGTCATGATATGATGTAGGCCTAACTATTTCATTTAGAAAAATACTTTTGAAAGTATTTGGTTGTTACTTTTTTATCAGCGTGTACACATTTTGATATAATGCGCATGCTCAATCACGTCATTATTTGTTTACATTAGGAGCAAACTAAGAGAGGCTGGACGATAGATGAACAATTCAAAAACTTTTTGTTGCTACTTCTTGTAGTTTCTAACATATGGGTGTGACGGTCGGAAGGACGGACAAAGGAAAATTATAATTTTAAAATTGTCACCAATGATTTATTATTTTTAAAAATCAACCATCGGACAATCAATTAAAATTGTTTATCCAAGTAATTTTTTCAATAAATTCTTTAATCGTTTTTAATAATATAACGATAATTTTCAAGCAGATTGCAATGCAACGTAATATTACGTAATCACAGACCACTCGCATCGCATCGTCGAAAAACTGAAGCTTATAAACCAGCTGTGATTCATCATTTTTGCCAGTGTGTTTATTTCAGCGGCAAGAAAAGTATAAATTAAAAATCGTTTTACGTTATTTATATTTTAAACGCATTCAAAAATAAAAAAAAATCGAAATTATACATTTTTTATATTTCTGTCCAATATCTCAACACAATTCAAAGTCAATAAATTTTTATATTATTCGTATAAAATATAAATATAAATTTTATATTATTTTTATATTATTCGTCATAACAGAATTTTGTACAGCCGATTCTAAACTTGATTGAAAAGTCAACCAAACAGCGGAGTTTTTATTGACTTCGACGACTGTAAGCAATCACAGAGAAATTTAGATATTACAATCTATATTGTGTCAAGATTTTTAAACTTAGAATTGTATTATTAACACGATATTTTTGTGGTAAATATAATCGGATAACACTGCGGCAAGCAGTTTCGTCATGTTGGTAACACTTACTTGGAACGTGAAATTGTGTCTTTTCGCGGCAATTTGTTGTACCCGGTTTGTTTATTGTTTTAGAAATTTTATTGTAATTACTGAAACATTGTATTTTTGAATACTTTAATACTGTCTTTTACGTATAATTTTCCATTGAAATTCAATTTTGAATTGTCGAGGGATTGAAGTACTTTATTAACTGGTAACGACGTTGCAGAACGTTTTGCAACTACCCAACATGTCTTCTGATTTACCGTACAGAGCTGAGTATGCAAAATCTTCTAGAGCAAACTGTCGGGGTTGCAAAGGAAACATCGAAAAAGGGACTTTACGTCTTGCAGCTTTGGTTCAGGTATTTTAAAATCTGTTGATAATATATTTGAAACAAAAGTTACTTCCCAGCTTTGTTTGACATTAGGTTAAGTCGTTGACACAAATTATGAAATTTTTTTATACTTTTTCATAAATATTTACGATTGACAGTTGTATTGTAGTATTCTAGGAATAATAATATCAAAAATATCTACACAATTCATATTTATTATTGTTTCGTAATTTAATGTTGTCAGTTAAACCGAACCTTCATTTTGCTTTGTTGTGACGTGTATTCAGCGTGGGTCAGGCGTAGTGGTCAACGATAAATGTAGATTGGTTTTGATAATCGCTTACCCTGTATCATTACACACATGCAATACATGTATATTGTGAGGTAATTATATAGAATCAGGGTCACTGATTGTAACGATTTTTTTTTGAAATTACTTTTTTGAGCGCTGAAAACTAATGCACATAAAAATGCTTGTAGAACACGAACGAAATGAACTTCACAAGCGCGCCTGGTGGCATTTGGAAGTATTATTTCTCCTCTATACGCTTGCACAGTTTAAAAATGTTGTGTTCATCAGTTTTGAGTAGTGTCAGTATGGTATCGTGTTCTGGTGCTATGTCAACGCATCGATTGGAATGCTGTGAACAACTTTTGAAGCGTTACCATAATAAAGGAGACTACTTTATTTTGAATATTGTGATGGGGGATGAGTCTTGGGTTCACCATTAAACCCCGAAGAGATAAGACAGAGCATTGAATATCGTCACCCACATTCTCCCAATGTGAAAAAGTTCAGAACACAACCATGCGCAAAAAAACTTCTTTTTACTGTGTTTTGGGATGCTTATTGAGTTTATGTGACTGATAATCTAGAACGAGGGTCTATGGTAAATTCGCCGGCTGCATTGGCGAAGTTGGTAACGTGCTCACCTCTCATCATGCGGTCTTGGGTTCGAATCCCATTCAGGCACGGCATTTTTTCATACGTTACAAAATATCATTTCATCATTCACCGTCTGCATTAGCAGTAATTGCAGAACAGTCGGACGTTAAACAAAAAAATAAAAAATATATGGTAAATTCTACTCGGTACATACAGACTCTAAAACACCTCCGATGTTGTGTAAGATTGCCTGGCGCCAATAATCTTGCAACATGACAAAGCTCTTTGTTGCTCACTTTGCGTGCAACTGAAGAGGCTCTGAGAAACCTGAAATTTGAACCAATTCCACATCCTCCTTATTCCCCTGACCTTGCACCTTGCGATTTTTATTTTTTTTCTCTACTCAAGAGAAATCTTAAAGGTAACCATTACAGCTCAAACAATGAGGCAGCTTTTACGTCCTGGGTTTGAGAAAAGTTGAAAGAGTTTTTTAGTGACGTAATGAAAAAACTTGTTTTACGTTGGGAGCAATGTGTAATGTTTAAAGGTGACTTGAAAAATAAATACAGTCAATTCCAGATAATTGCAGCACATCGGGATCAGAGCATTTTGGTCCAATTAAACAACTGGCCCTAATAAACAAATTCGTAAAATGTGGCGTATACGATACTGTATTTTATTAAAATTATCTCATATATAAATTTTGCTTGCAAGTTCTATCCATATACATACATACATACGAAAAAAATAAAAAGTACCTTGAATTTAAGCATTAGACCATTGACACTTAACACCTTGTGAATTTACAATGGCGAACCATTAACACAACGTTTCTCAACAAATGGTTCCTTCCTTCACATTTTCTGTTCTGAGATGTTCCATGACCTTTTAATGCCCACTCTTGGCGTATTTTATTTTCTTGGAGCACGATACAAGGTATCGTAATTTTTGATACACCAGTTAGTTCCCATAGTTTACGTTGGCTTATGTTAGGTAGATATGCTTTTATTTTGTCAAGAAGCTTTATTCGTTCACACAGTCATATTGTTACACGGCATTTAACTGACAAAGACGTTGATAGTATACTGTAAGCCTACACATAAAATATCAACAAAATGTGTGAAACGAATGATAATTAAAAAAAAATAAAAAAGTATGCCTTCAGATGACAAAACAACTAGACTTGAGAAACAGTGTGTGCAGTACACTCATGAAATCACAAAAACTGATGAAAAGCATGGAATTACAAACGTTCTATGTACATATGACAAGTGACAACTAACCATAAGTTGCAAGGAGGCTATACAGCTTGTAAGGTTGGGCATAACTAGTGGATATAACTCGCTGAAATTTGTGCAATGACGATTATGTAGCCTACACATTGTACTGTAAATAACATCTTTATAATGACTGATGTGTGATTACTATTGTTTATTTGTCTACCTCTTGTTTACCTTGTTTAACTACCTCTATCCTGCCCATTATCTTATTTTGCCGCTTAGAACCACGTGTTGTTTGTCGCTGGCCTGTAATGATTTTAATAAAACAAATATTGTACATACATCAGATTGGCCCCAATAAGTGGCATTATGGACCAAATAAACGAAGTACTTATCAATGTAAAATCCCATTCTGTTTTTGTTCATTAAAGAACTGTCCCAAAAAACCGGCTGCCCCAATTAACCAGTGGACCAATTATCCAGAATCGACTGTATATGATTTTTGAAGGTTAGGAATTTTACTTAAATTTGTTTTTTACCCGATCTTGCTATTTGTTTTTGTTCACATTCAACTAGCATGTGTGCATTAGTTATCAGCCCACCCTTGTATTATTGTACGTATATTATAATACGAGGATTGTTGTACGAAATGTCTCTTTGGGAGAAATAATTTCTCTGGAGTAAATTGTAATGAATAAATTCAATTTAAATAGTTTTTCTCCTATCTTATAGAGTTATTTTTACATTTTTTGTATCAAGTAAAATTTTCTAAGTATTCCAAACCAATCTCCGTCGCAAGCATATTCCACTTTTTACTTAAAATATATTGAATATGATGGTTTTTTTCATGTTTGTCTCATATTTCTGGATAAATTTGAATTGCAGAAATAAGTTTCCCTTTTATGTCATTCATTTCAAATAAAGCGTCATGAGTCAAAACTAAACGCAATGCAGTAGACCTTACACCAACCCATGTAAACTTGAAACATTTGTGTTGTTGTCCACCTGAGCAAGCTGAAAAAAAGAAGGAAAATAACGTGTTGAGCCAGCCAATCAGCACATCGCACAACTCCATTATGCGAGGTGAAAAACAAAATGGTTTGTTCTCCTGGATGATAAGCATGTATTCTATGTGCGATTTGCTTCTCTGTGCACACTCCAACCTGTTGCTATTGTTTTTTTTACTTTCTCTTGACTATATGAATATATAGGAAGGAAAGTATTGTTTTCATGTCGATTTTTCGAAATCGAGTTTTCTCCGGATCTATACGTTTTCAGACCCCCTGAACCCAAAAAACATGTTTTTAGCGATTGGTCTGTGTGTGTGTATACAAAATATCTCAAGAACGAAACATCGTACGAACTTCAAACTTGAAACTTAAGTTACATACCCTTACCGAACCCGACATGAACATTTTCATCAAAATCGGTCAACCGGAAGTAGTAGTTTATTCGTATAATTTTTCACTTTTTTGCGATTTTCTCAAAATCTGGTCCTACGATTTTTTTAAAAATCGCCTGGTTTACTCAATTTTTTATTCTCTACAAGATAGGGTAGGCGCCATGTTTGCTGAAATTCTTGGTGAGGGTGTTTTTACGTAAAAAAAGTGTTTTTCTAAGATTATGGCTTTAATATGTATTATAGCGCAAAAATGTATACAATAAAAATTGTTGAGAATTTAAAATTCTACAACTTTTGTTTCAAACATTTTTTTGTATAACGCTTAGTTTAGCGGTAATTAGCGATTTATGTTTTTTTCTCACGAAAACGTGTGAAAAATCGATTTTTCTAAGATTTAGGCCTTAGTATGCATTTTACGACAAAAGTGTACATAATCTAAATTTATAGGAAACTAAAAGATCTACAACTTTTATTTAGAGAATTTTTCTCTACAGAGCGTAGTTTAGGGTGAAAGAGTGATTTTTTAAGCCAAACTGAGGTTGATTTTCATTTTGCGTCTTCCAGTCATTATTAAAATAAGGTTATATTTTTAGAGATTAGTTTTTGTTTATTTCTAATATTTTATTACTAATGTTAGGATTATTGTTAATTATTAGCATTGGCAAGAGAAAGTTGTGAGAGAGTTTCACACCAGATTTTTTTTTTGCTATTATGCCGCGCGTCAAAATTAGTCTTGCAACTCTCATGACAAAAATGTATATAATCAAATTTATAGAAAAGTGAAAGATCTACAACTTATATTTCAAACATTTTTCTCTATGGAGCCTAGTTTAGGGTGAACGAGTGATTTTCCGTATTATTAAGCCAAACTAAGATTTTCATGTTGCATCATTCACGCATGATTATAATTGCCGGCCACATTGGTGTAGTTGGTAACGTGCTCACCTCTCATCATGCGGTCTCGGGTTCAAATCCCATTCAGGCACGGCATATTTTCATATGTTACAAAGTAAATTTCATCCTTCACCGTCTGCATTAGCAATAATTGCACAACAGTCGGACGGTAAACAAAAAAAAATTATAATTAGGTGATGTTTTTTTGAGGTTAGTTTTTGCTTTCTCTTGCCTATATGAAATTAAAAGATGTACAACTTTTATTTAGTGTTTTTCTCTACAGAGCCTAGTTTAGCATGAAAGTGATTTTTCCGTATTTTTAAGCCAAACTGAGGTTGAATTTTATTTTGCGTCTTTCACTCATGATGAAAATTACGTTATGTTTATTGAGGTTAGTTTTTTGTTTATTTCTAATGTTTTATTACTACTACTACTAATAATAATAATAAAATGCCTTTATTTAAAACATAATTGATTGACAGCATATCACAAAAAATAATCATACAAAATTCAAAATAAATATAAATAAACAACAAACTCAGCATAATCTTGACATGACCTATGGAATGGTCGTCTGCCAGAGTTTTATTACTAATGTTAAGTATATTGTTAATTATTTTCATTGGCAAGAGAAAGTTGTGTGAGTGTTTCACACCAGATTTTTTTATTTATTTCTAATAATTTATTACTAATATTAGGTTATATTGTTGTTTATTTGCGTTGACAGAGAAAGTCGTGCGAGTGTTTCACACCAGATTTTATTTTACATTATTTACATTGGCAAGAGAAATTCGAGTTAGTGTTTACACCAGTTTTTTATAAAGTACAGTAGATACATATTTTTGTAATCTATACTAATCTGTGCTCACCTCTCATCATGTGGTCTTGGGTTCGAATCCCATTCAGGCACGGCATATTTTCATACATTACAAAAATCATTTTATCCTTCACCGTCTGCATTAGCAGTAATTGCAAAACAGTCGGGTGTAAAAAAAAAAAAATGCTAATTTCTTTTTATATATTTTTAGTCATCTACGTTCGATGGAAAGATTACTATTTGGTACCACTACATGTGTTTCTTTGGCAAACAGCGTCCAAAGTCAGTGGGCGATATAGAACATTTTCAAAATTTAAAAATTGAAGATCAAGATAAAATACGAAAAAAAATTGGTAAGTAATTTTTGTTTTTAAATGTTGCTCTTCACTATTTCCATTTAGCATTAATTTGTAAAATAACGGGTGTTTCAAAAAGGACGCATTTCGAAGTTTGAGAACGCTAATTTATTACATTAAGTAATTACAAATTATGCAAATTATACGGTATGAAATTATTACCTTTATAACATTCAGATTACCTTTAAAACTTAGCAATAAATGTTCAAAATGACTTCCTCCGCTTGTAATGCAAGTTTGGACATGTTTCATAACATTTGCAGCCACTTTTCAGAGTGTTTGCTCATTAATGTTTGTAATCTCACTTTCAATATTAGCCTTCAATTGTATGAGGATTGTTTTTAAAAACCTTACTCTTTAAATTTCCCCAAAGAAAAAATCGACAGGAGTAAGATCTGGGGATCTTGGTGACCACAATCCTTTTGATATCACACGATGGCCAAAAAATTCTCGTAACATATTCAGCGTTTCAGTAGAAGTATGACACGTTGCGTTATCCTGCTGAAACCAACAATCTCGATCGTGTGATTCTAACAACGCTATAAATTGTTCAATTAAGTTGTGGTACACCACACCATGTACAGATGTGTCAAAAAATAAAGGCCCAACAATACGACGCCGGGAGATCGCACACCAAACACCAATTTTACATGCGTGTAGTGGACGTTCATGAAATGTGTGAGGATTATGAGCGCTCCATATTCGGCAGTTTTGGCTGTTGATCCAAGTGGAACCATGCTTCGTCACTGAAATAAACATGATTCAATATTTCAACACCGTTGTCATTAACAAGAGAACGTATCCAACGACATTACTGTATACGTTTCCCATGGTCAACTTCTTTCAGTTCATGAACGACACCGATGCGGTAAGGATGCAGATTTAATTTTTTTGTAGCCCTTAAAGCGGAAGATAGTGATAATCCAGCCTGTTAAGATAACTTTCTAAGTGATTTGCCGGGTGAGGTAGTCAAATGTTGTTTCACATCGTCCAAAACTTGTTCTGTTAACACTGATGGTCGACCTGTGCTTTTCTGATCCTGTACACTGCCAGTCTCACGAAATTTATTAATCAGACGCGATATTGTGGTGTTATTAGGTACTTCAGAATTGGGAAATTTTAACTGGAACTCGTCTTTCACTCGGTCGTAAGATTTATATGCGCAATAACTTTCGATAATAAAAACACGTTCATCCTTTGAAAAAACCATGTTTGAACTTATACAGACACTACAGACACAAATGAATACTGGGATAGCACTAGTTCATGTCAGTAATACACAATGGGTCAACAATGAGTACGGTAGTGCCAACTGTTATTTGGGGGAAAAGAATATTCCCTATGCAGAAAATATTAACCCTTAAACTTCAAAGTGCATCCTTTTTGAAACACCCGTTAATTGAACACTAATAAAAAAAAGACTTGCTTCAAAACTTAATGCTGGGCTGAATGCAATGTCGAGAGTTTTTGTGATGTGTTTTTTATAGTTTTCTTTTAACTATATTTATAACTTTCTCTTGCCCTATATCTCATATACAATAGCATGCAAATTAATCTGAACATAGGGATTTTTTTGTTTTTTTCTATGTTGTGGCTACACTGCTAACCACACACATTCTGTTGTAAGCTGTCTGTGCAGTGTGAAGTTGTTGTTCTTTGTCTCTATAGCAATTTCGTGACATAAGTAGTGGTTTATTCAAGTGTATTTCATTTTTTTATGACAAATTCATGTATTGTTTTTGTGTCTGTTTACGTAATATATTGTAACAATGGATGTAACTCCAAGAAAATGTTCAAAAATTGTTTCTTTCAGAGTATATTGGTATGACACAACGACAAATAGCTTCAGAGTGTGGCGCTGGACTAGAGACAGTGAATGCTACATTAAAACAATTTCGAGAAACTTATTCCTCTTCACCTCGAAGGAAAGGAAAATGTGGCCGTAAAAGAAAAACCACTGTGAATCAGGATCGGTTATTAGTGAGAACAAGTAAAGTGAATCCAAAATTAAGTGCTGTGGACTTAAATCGACAGCTTACAGCCAGTGGAACGAATTCGCATGTGACAACTGTTAGACGCCGACTTCTTGATGCTGGACGGAAAGCTTGTCGACCGGCTAATAAACAACTTTTGACCCAAGCAATGTGCAAAAAACGGTTATTGTGGACCAAAGCACAAGCTAAGTGGACTGTTGCAGACTGAAAAAATGTAATATTCTCCGATGAATCCCATTTTTACGTTCAGCGGCAAAAGGTTCCTTAAGTTCAGAAATCAGTAGATGAAAGAACATCACCGGCTTATAGTTAGCAATCAGTTAAACATCCCCAGAAAAAAATGTTTTGGGGTTGTTTCACATTTGAAGGTCCTTGTTCATTAGTCCAAGTAAATGGTTTGTTAAAAAGCGATGAATATATCAAAATTCTTAAGTCAAACGTTGTGCCACAACTGCAAACAAAATTTCCACATGGGAATGGAGTGTTTCAACAAGATTTAGCGCCATGCCATACTACCAAAAAAGTAAAATCATTTTTCGAGGAAGAAAACTTTAAAGTGTTGACATGGCCAGGTAATTACTCAGATATAAGCCTGATTGACAATCTTTGGGCAATAGTGAAAAAACGACTCTCATAAATAGATTGTACTACAAAAAATAACCTTGTTGCAGCAATAATATCGGTATGGTTTTGTGACGAAGAAATTAAAAAAATGTGCAGTACCCTAATTGAATCTATGCCAAATCGCATATGTGAACTAATAAACAATAAAGGTGGCCATATTAGTTATTAAACATTGTTGTTGTTGTTTAGGTCAACAGCCGAAAGGCTGGTTTGAACCTCTAGAGGTTTTACTAAGTAAAACGAGGAGTGAGGTGGTTTACCATTGCCTTCCTCACTGAATGGAAAAGTACGCTTATCAGCATGCCCGGCCCTCTGAAAAGCACATATTTTCCACTCTGTAAATGACACTTTCACTTCATTCACCACAGGGTCTGGCTGTACAATGAAATTCATTACTTTCAGAGGAGATAACTCTGATTAGTGTCTTTTACACCTCTACCTCTTCTGTTCTTAAATGATTCAGTCATTTAATTGGCTGACCATGTGATAAGAAACAGAACTATTTATTTTAGCCCCGCAACGAACAGATTGAGAGTAAATAATTTGACACTCCACCTGTCTGTTATGGGCAGTATTAAACATTAAAAAATAGATTGTATATATATATTTTTTCAAAAATAAAGTAACTTTTCATTACATAACATCTGTGTTCGGATTAATTTGCACGCTTTATTTACTGTTGGTAAAAAAGTTATCTCATATTTTATTTTTTTAAATAAAGTTTTTACTGATTGGTTTTTCTATGTGTGTAAATATCTCTAAAATTTGAAATCGTACAAAGTTGAAACTTAGAACTTAACACTTTCAATGCAACCCAGTAGATGTAAGGCCTAGCGGGCAAATGGTTAACTAACTGCCCAGAATGTGTGGAAAAAACTATTTAAAGTGCTCTTTTGTACAGTACTTGTTTTTTTCTAATAAGTGAAATACTTTTTTTGTATTGAATTTTCGTAACCCTGAAGTACATTATGAAACGCCCTGTATTTCTAGAAAATCACTGTAAAGTGTTATTACAGTAGATGACGTTTTTCACTATTTTCATTGACAAAAAAAGCTGTGTTAGTGTTTCACGCCAGATTTTTAAACGTACCAATTGTTTGTATTTTTTCCAGCGGATAGTGCATCATCATCCGAACCTGTTGCAAATGGTAAAGGAAAAGGGAAGAAAGCAACAAAAAGACCTTCAACTGCTAAGTCAAATGTTAAACTAGAGTTTAAAATTGAATATTCACCTAGTAGTCGAGCAACATGTAGAGGTTGCTATGAGAAGATTATTAAGGTAGGTTTAATTTTCACTTTCTCTTGCCTATGTGAATATGTAGGAAGGGAAGTATTGTTTTCATGTCGATTTTTTTAAATCAAGTTTTCACTAGATCTACACGTTTTCAGACCCCCTGAACCCAAAAACATGTTTTTAATGATTGGTCTGTGTGTGTGTGTGTGTCCATGCGTGCATGCGAACAGAATATCGTACTAACTTTAAAATTAAGTTAGATGACTACTGGACCCGACACGAACATTTTCATCAAAATTGGTCAACCGGAAGTAGTGCCCAGGTGTTCATGTGATATTGAATGTGTGCTGGTTCCACTAATGCCCAACGATGCCGTAATCTCACGATATGTTAACATGGCGATTTTGGACAACATTCATGAAATTCGTCACTGAGCGAATCATGGCCACAATTGAATTCCGTGTACCACTGATGTACAGTCGTTTTTGATGGTGCTTCATTGCCAAATGTCAAGTTAAGCTCATCGATGCACTGTTGTTGAGATAATCCACATTGAAAGTTGTAAAAAATAATTGCACGAATATTTTCATGACTTTATTCCATTTTTGACCCAGATGAATATTGCAAGTCACTCGGTAAACAACACGAATAGGAATTGTACAAGCGACAAAAAGTCGAACTTTACGATAGTGATATTGGCTAACGGTTGTTAGTACTAGTGTCATCCATTCCCGAAATATAAAAGGCATCCCTCGTAATTTGACAGGTATGTTAATAGACTGTTTATTTTTCTTTTCAGGGTGAGGTTAGAGCTTCAAAAAAAGATTTCGAAAGTGACGAAGGCAAACGCTACGGAGGTCTAGATCTTTGGCATCATCTCGAGTGTTTCGTCAAAGTTCGTTCAGATTTACAATTTTATCAGTCTGGTGATTTATTACCAGGTTTCAGTGCATTGCAAAAAGAGGATAAAGATAACGTTAAAAAACTTTTACCTGAAATAAAACCGTAAGTTTTTCATTTGTGTGCGAGAGCGTATTGAAAAGTAATGCCTCAATCGCTATAACTATTATAATGATGGGCCAGATAGTCTCAAAAGTGGTTAGTCGTGTACTGGAACTCTTTGTAAACAAGTCACCCTAGCGGTTATTGACAGCCGCAACTGAAAAAATTGAAAACAATGCCATTTGCCAGGAAAGTCATGAATACCGTTTTCTAAGACTGTAACGATGTTGTTCATATAGAGGTTTTGGAACGACGCTGTATTGTTAACTCTGAACAATATGTTGCTATCTTTTCAAATCAGAAGTGACGGCTGCGTAGGATTTGTCCAGACAAAGAGCCAGTTCTGCATCATGATTACACTCGTCCTCTCAAAACTCTTTAAATGCATACAGTTTCAAGACGTTTTTCATTTTTCATCTTGTAGCCCAGATCTTGCGCCTGGTGACTTTTCCTCTTTCTGAAGCTTAAGGAACATCTCAAGGGCATGCGTTTTTCTTTGAATGTGGTAGTGAGGAAATGGTGCCATATGAAAACTTCAGACTTCTTCCGTGACAGACTTTTCCAAAGCGTAGTGCGTTAGCGTAAATGTATCGCTGCTAATAGTGATTATGTGGAAAAGGAATTAAATTGGCGAGTAGGGTACGGTTTAATCTATCATTTCACTCTTAACATATAAACAATATAAATATCCATTATTAATAAAGTTGTAGCAATGGAGGCATTACTTTTTATCCCCTCATTATGTAGCTACTGTAGTCACAAGAATGTCTTTTGTATTTGGATGGGCTGTGAAGAAGGGAAGTGAAAATCTGACAGTGCTGCCAACATCAACAGTGAGTCACTCGGTAAACTACATTCACACTGCATTACTACATTTGGTACACTACGTTTCACTACTGTGCAGTTACAGTTTTTACTTTCACTTGCCTATATGAATGTGTAGGAAGGAAAGTATTGTTTTCATGTCAATTTTTCAAAACAGAGTTTTCACCAGATATACGAGGGGGTGCCCAAAAGAAACCAGAATTATTTTTCAAAAGCTATTTATATTCAATTTTTTTACAAAACAATCTTATCTTCAAAATACTCTATTACAACTAATACATTTATCCCGCTGGTGCTTCCAATGTTTGAAACATTTTTTTGTAGACATCTTTAAAAATGGCTGACAGCTCCTCCCTCTTTTTTTCTTAACCGCTTCAGTGTTGTCAAATTAGTGTCCTTTAATGTCCCTTTAATGAGTTGCGGTATATACGACTGTGCGGCAGAAATGCGTATTACACAAGCACTGCCCATGGCAATGCTGTTCCGGTTACTTTTCGGTACCCCTCGTACATGTTTTTAGACCCCTGAACCCAAAAACTATGGTTTTAGCAATTGGTGTGTGTGTGTATGTGAACAAAATTTCTCAAGAACGGAACATCGTACGAAGTTGAAACTTGAAACATAAGTTAGTACTACTAGAGGACCCAACACTAACATTTTCATCAAAAATTGGTCAACCAAAATAGTAGTAGTTCATGTCATTTTTCACTTTATTGAAATTTTCTCAAAAACGGCTTCTACAATTTTTTTAATATCGCCTTATTTACTGTATTTTTTATGCTCTACAAGATAGGGTAGGCCCCATGTTTGCTAAAATTCTTGAGGAGGCTGTACTCTCATAGAAAAATTGGTTTTTTAAGATTGTAGCTCTTACATGCAGTTTAGCTCAAAATAAAAGTTGTAGACAATTTAAAAATCTACATCTTTTATTTTAAACATTTCTTTGTATAACGTTTAGTTTAGCTGTAATTAGGTGATTTTCTGTTTTTTTTTCATGATAATCTGTAAAAAATGGATTTTTTAAGATATTTTTTAAAAATTGTCTCATTACTTTATTTTTTATGCTCTACATGACAGGGTAGGTAGGCTTCATGTCTGCTAAAATTCTTATTGATGCTGCATGCTCTTACAGAAAAAAATGTTTATTTTTTTTTAAGATATCTGCCTTAATATTAATTTAAGCGCAAAAATGTATGTCATCAAGTGTAGAAAATTTAAAAACATACAACTCTTATTTCAAACATTTCTTCGTATAATGGTTAGTTTAGCAGTAATAGTGATTTTTAATTTTTTTCATGAAAATCTGTAAAAAAATAATTATTTAAGAGTTTGGCTTTAGTGTGCATTTTACGACAAAAGTGTCATTTTTTTTGGTGTATGTGTGTATGTGAACAAAATTTTGAAAACACAGCAAAAGTCAATTTAAAGTTAAGATCGGTTTAAAAATTATCCTTGTAATATAATCAAATTAAAAGATTTACAACTTTTATTTTAAGCATTTTTCTCCACAGAGCTTAGTTTATTGTCAATGAGATTTCGTGTATTAGTGTATATTGAAACAAATGATCCTCAGAAACTTGAACAGGAAGATTCTCGTGTATTAGTAAGCCAAACTAAGGTTGGTTTTTATTCTGCATCATTCACTCATGATTAAAATAAAGTTATGTTTCTTTGTTTATTTCTAATGTGGTTAATTGTTTGAGTGGTTCGATAAATACACAAAATAAATGATTCAATGCATGAAATTTGAACACGTTTTATTGAACATACACGAACACAAGCGAACTGTATTACTGTTCAGCACACACTCACTCTCACCTGCGCACTGGTCGACGCACTCGAACTAGCTCCGCGCATGGCAGTAGCCAGCGCCCATTCACCCACACATTTTCGCAACTAAACACATTCACACACAAATAAAACATTAATTAAATATTAACCATGGCCCCGGCCTTGAAGGGCATTCAAGAGTTACAATAATTAAATTATGAATACTAAAGTTTTTTAAAAAAGATTTTTTTTTCACATGTAGAGTCTTTACACTAAAACACACAAATAGCGCAATATAATATTTAGCTGGAATGACACCCTTCTTCTTTGACATCTTCACAAAGAAAGGTCCTCAATAATCTACTCTGGTATAGTAGAATACTCGAGGTGGCACAAGAACTCTAGTTTTGGGCAATTCACCCATCACCTGTGTCCGAATCTTAGGTTTTGCTCTGAAGCAGGAAATACATTCGTGGAATACCTTCTTGACTAATGAACGACCGTTGATTGGCCAGTATTTCTGACGAACGATGTTTAATAACAGTTGGGGTCCTACATGAAGATTTTTTATGTGCATATGTTTCGCAATTAAATATGTGATGATGTGACCCTTAGGCAATATAATTGGGTGTTTCTGGTCAAGACTTAAATCTGATTGTTGTAAACGTCCACCAACACGTATCACTTGATTTTTGTCCATGAATGGATTCAATACCTTAAGTTTACTGTTTCTTGACACACATTGTCCTGATTGTAAATTACAATATTCATGAAGAAATGATTCTTTTTGCACAAGTCTAATAACAGCATTTTCTGCTAATTGAAGTTCTGTGACAGAAAGATTACTGTCAAGACGAAGATCACGTGTTGTCTGACAGTTACGCGTAAATCGAAGACAGTATGCAGTAACACGTACAAATTTAGTGAAACTAGAATAATTATTAAAATCAATAACATTATTTGTTGAGACTGCACATGAAATATTATTCTTCCGTCGTTCTGGAGTATCATTATGATCTGTATCTGGTTCTTCGGAAATTAAATCTACTGATGAGTAGAGAAACGATGGTCCTTTCCAATATAAGCTGGCGTTTAAAATTTCTGAAGGAAGTAACCCTCTTAATAAGAAATCAGCAGGATTGTCTTCGCTTCTGACATGTTTCCAAGAATTGGTCCTCAGTATTGTCTTGTATTTTGGACACTCGATTTGCGACGAATGTTGACCAATGTGATGAAGGTGCTCTTATCCATGCTAATGTAATAGTTGAATCAGAGTAGTAGGTGATTGAATCTATCTGAATCTGTAAAGCAGTCACAATTTTCTTGCACAATTCCGACAATAGCGAAGCTCCACACAATTCGAGTCTTGGCAAAGATGTCTTCTTCAGCGGTGCAACGCGTGATTTGGAACTAACTAAATTTACTGAGATATTACTGTCAGTATCAACTGACTTGATGTAAATACAGGCACCATATGCAGATTCTGATGCATCTGAAAATCCATGCATCTCGATTCTTGTAACGTGTGTTTCTTTGGGTAAGATATTTCGTTGAATATCTATTTGCGATATAGATTGTAAAGATTCTAGAAAGCTAATCCACTGTTTTAGCAGTTCTTCAGGAACCTCTTCATCCCAACCAATCTTACAACTCCACAGTTGTTGCATGATTATCTTAGCCCTCACTATGACTGGTCCAATAAGCCCCAATGGATCAAATATTTTTCCTATAGCTGATAAAATTGTGGGTTTTGAATGTTTCACACTCGTCTTGTTGTAATGGCCTAATAAAAATTGAAATGTGTCTTGCCTTGGGTTCCAAATAAGACCAAGAGTACTCACAGTTGCATCGTTATTGATCATGAAACAATCATCACTTACATCTTGATGTAGTAAATTTGATAAAATATCAGGATGGTTTGCACTCCACTTTCGTAAATTAAAACCTCCTCTATGTGCTATGGTCATCATATCCTTTTGAAGCTGTTTAGCGTCCTCTAAGGTTTTTGCGCCAGTCATAAGGTCATCAACGTAAAAATCCTCTATGAAAACCTTTGATACTTCTGGAAAATCATGTTTTTCATCTACCGCAAGTTGTTTCAATGCTCTCGTAGCTAAGTATGGAGCACTTGCTGTACCATATGTCACTGTTGTTAATTCAAATGTTTTGATTGGCTCATGTTGCTGTTCTCTCCACAAAATTCGCTGTAATTTCCACTGTGATGGATGCACTTTAACTTGCCGATACATTTTCTCAATATCTGCAGTCATGACGTAGGAATGCGTTCTAAATCTTGTCACTATACTAAACAGGTCTGACTGGATTGTAGGTCCAACAACTGAAATGTCGTTTAGCGAAAGACCTGAAGTGGTTTTTGAAGACGCATCAAATACTACTCGTAGCTTTGTTGTCTTAGATTGTTCCCTTACAACCGCATGATGTGGAATGTAATAACACTAGGTGGATTGCGATTCATCCAATGGAACCTCTCGCATGTGACCAAAGTCTATATACTCCTTCATAAACTGCACATACTGTGATTTCAATGCTGGGTTGATTGAAAAACGTCTCTCAAGTGTAAATAATCTTCGCGAAGCGTTCTTCTTAGATTCGCCAAGATCACTTACATCACCTTTTAAGGGTATTTTCACACAATATCTTCCATTTACATCTCTGGTTGTAGTGTTCACGAATAAATCTTCACAAAATTTGTCGTTTCCGGTATGAAGTTTTTCACCCTTGCACTCTTCTAATTCCCAAAATCTCTGTATATTTCTGTTAATTTCGTCTAGTGTAGATGAAAAACACATAGTTGCTAGATTTGATGTAGTGTTTACATTCATTTTGCCAGAAATTATCCATCCAAACACCGTATTTTGTAATGTATAAGATGAATTCGAAAACTTCAATTACCTTCATGTAATAAGTCAAAAAATAATTCTGCACCAATAAGCATGTCAATATCATTGGACTGATTAAATTGAGGATCTGCTAATTGAATGGTTTGTGGAATGTTTAAGTGAGCTGTTTCTATTGTGACCGTAGGTAATTGTTGAGTGATGTTTTTGAAAATAATACAATCAATAGTAGTCGAATATGAAGTTAATCTAGATTTAATGATACACTGAACCATATTTGAAGTTTGAGTGGATGATTGGCCTATGCCATGGACTTCAAACGCACTATTCTTGATAGAGAGCTTTAAATTACGCGCTAACCTTTCAGTTATGAAATTTGATTGAGAAGCACTATCAAGCAATACACGGCAAAGATGAGGACAACCTTTATGATCTAGCACTGAAATTTCTGCTGTTGAAAGCAAAACAATAGATTTTTGTTGATCAGATGTCACGTTTGAAGTAGAAATAATGGTTTGTTCTACAATTGGTTTAGAAGGTTTGTCACCTTGAGTAGAAATTTGCTTTTCTGAATCCCTTGAGTCAGATTTATTATGATGTAATAATGTCTTGTGTCTCTTGCCACAAAGTTTGCACGAGCTTGATTTACAATTGGTAGATTTGTGAGAGCTCTGAAGACAATTAAAACATAAATTGCGTTTCTTTACTTCTTTTTCACGGTCTGAGCTTGGAAGTCCTTTGAAGACCTTACACATATAAAGTGGATGTTCTTGTTCACTGCACAAAGAACAACCTTTTGTAGACACATGACAGTTCGTGGAAAATGTATGATTTTTAAATGTTGGCTTGAATTTCTGAGACTGGCTGTGGTTCACAAAATGTGGATTAACGGGTGTATGTTTTTGCAATTTGTTGTATTCAATTGATTCTAATACCTGACACTTGTGTTGTAAAAATACTTCCAAATCGGACATAGTAGGTAACGCATCCTTTGTTAATGTGTTTTCCCACTCACGTAATGTTACTGGATCTAATTTGGTAGTAGTTAAATAAATTAAAAGCGTGTCCCAGTGATTTGTGGGTTGCCCTAAACCAGAAAGGGCACGAATGTGTTTTAAGGCACCATCTAGAAGTTTGCGTAAAGAAATTGAATTTTCTTTAACATTTTTATCAAGACTGAACAAAGCATTTACATGTTTGTTTATTAAATAACGCTTGTTGCCAAATCTGTCATTTAACAATTGCCAAGCAATGTGATAATTTTGTGCGGAACTTTCTAAAGCTTGAATGACTTCAAAAGCTGCATCCTTTAAAGAAGCCTTCAAGTAATGAAACTTACGAATATCCGGTATTTCCCTTAAGTGAATGAGTGATGTAAATGTGTCACAAAATGAGAGCGATTCACCATAGCTACCATTGAACGTAGGAAGTTGGATATCTGGGAGTTTGACTGATATTGGTTGTATAATTACTGGCTTGTTTTCAATATTGTTGTGACAGTTTCTAAGCTCAAGATCAGAAATGAAATCTTGAGCCGCTGACATTAGTGCAAAATATTCTGCCTCAAAATTGTTTCTTTGATCTGACTGATCATCAGATTCGTCAAGTAATTCAATTTGTAATTGTACTTTATCGAATTCACACCAGCACTCCTCTAATTTTGATAATCGCAGTTTTAATTGACTAATATCTGCTGCACAAGAAATTCCACTAAAATATGTTTTAAATCTAGTTAATTTTGCTTTAACTAAGCCACGTTCCTTCACTAATAGTTTTAAATCACTCATGATTGTTGTTATACTAGGTGTAAAATATGTAGCATTAAATGAATGTTAATAACACATGAATTGGGTGAGTATAAGAAATGTAAATAATAGCAACAATGTAAAATAAATCAATTAAATACTTATCTATTAATTCCAGCAAATTATGAGCTAGGCCCAGACTGTTTTACGATTTGGTAATGCTGAATTTTTGAATTTATGAATAATTACCTAGCTATATTGTTTTTTAAATGTTATTGTGCATCAGTATATTAATTATGAAATGTGTTGATGTTGTAAAAATCAGCTGATTAACAATGCTCTAAAAGTTGTTGTTTTGCACAAAAATAACAAATTTAATACAAAAATATGTTATTTACCCCAGTTTGGATCCGGTCGGAGTAACCAAAAAATGGTTAATTGTTTGAGTGGTTCGATAAATACACAAAATAAATGATTCAATGCATGAAATTTGAACACGTTTTATTGAACATACACGAACACAAACTGACTGTATTACTGTTCAGCACACACTCACTCTCACCTGCGCACTGGTCGACGCACTGGAACTAGCTCCGCGCATGGCAGTAGCCAGCGCCCATTCACCCACACATTTTCGCAACTAAACACATTCACACACAAATAAAACATTACTTAAATATTAACCATAATGTTTTATAATTAATGTTAAGTTATATTCTTCATTATTTGCATTGGCTAGAGAAAGTTATGTAAGTGTTTCACACCAGATTTTTTTGTTTGTATATGGAGAGAACTTGCTTGTAAAATGTATGTGTGTGATATGTTTAATAAAATTCAGTATCATATACTCTACTGTTACGAATTTGGTTATAAGGGCCAGCCATTTAATTGGGCTAAAGTAATCTGGTCCCAATTATCCGGAATCGACTATATATTTTTACTTTCTCTTGCCTATATAAATATATAGGAAGGAAAGTATTGTTTTCATGTTGATTTTTTGAAATTGAGTTTTCACCAAATTACCCGTTTACAGACCACCTGAACCCCAAAAAAATGTTTTTAGTGATTGGTCTGTGTGTGTGTGCGTACATGCGTGTGTGAACAGAATATCTTAAGAACGGAACATCATACGAACTTGAAACTTGAAACTTAAGGTAAACACCACTACCGGACCCGACACAAACATTTTCATCAAAATCGGTCAACCGGAAGTAGTAGTTTATTCGTGTAATATTTCACTTTTTTGCGATTTTCTCAAAAACTGGTCCTATGATTTTTTTAAAAAATCGCCTGGCTTACTAAATTTTTTATGCTCTTCAAGATAGGGTAGGCGCCATGTTTGCTGAAATTCTTAGTGAGGCTGTTTTCATGTAAAAAATTTTTTTTTTTAAGATTGCAGCTTTAATAATTATGCATTTTAGCGCAAAAATGTTTGTAATAAAAGTTGTAGACAATTTAAAATCCTACAACTTTCATTTCACTTTTATTTAACATTTTATTTTTTTGTATAACGCTTAGTTCAGCAGTAATTAGTGATTTTCTCACAAAAACGTGTGAAAAATCAATTTTTTTAAGATTTTGGCATTTTACGACAAAAGTGTATATAATAAAATTTATAGGAAGTTAAAAGATCTAAAACTTTTATTTAATGCATTTTTCTCTACAGAGAAAAATAGTTAAGCGTGAAAGAGTGATTTTTCGTATTTTTAAGCTAAACTGATGTTGATTTTCACTTTATGTCTTTCACTCATGATTAGAATAATAGAGGTTAGTTTTTTGTTTATTTCTAATGTTTTATTACAAATGTTAGGTTATATTGTTAATTATTTGCATTGGCAAGAGAAAGTTATGTGAGTGTTTCATACCAGATTTTTTTTATTTTGAGGCCACATTGGACCATTATTAAGCCAATCAATTTCTACTGTTCTTTGGACAACGTATTTGTAGTCTAGCCTTTCGGTTTTGCCAGTATTTTTTGAGACGGTCCGATCTTTGTTTCCATATCATCTGTAACCTCCACTGTATGTCTTTCTACCTTTCCCCAATAAAATCTGTTTGTTTTGAGAGTATTGTTTATTTTTTTCTTGTCATATGCGTCCTCAATTGCCAGCCCAATTTCATTGAGATCCCTCTTAATCTCTTCGATGTATCTTCCCATAATTTTCCTGTTCAAGCTACTGAGGATCATTTGTTTCAATATTCTATCATTCGGCATTCTTAAAATGTGTAAAAAACCAGGAAATCCTCCTTTTCTTCATCATGCTAAAATTCGGATCAATTTCCCTATAAACAATTTCATTAGAAGGAATTCGCCATACCCCATTATTTGATAATTCTTGTTAAGGCAGGTTCTGATAATTTTGCGTTCTGTTTTAACACTTTCGAGACGACAACCGTACGTGATACAGTCTCAATGATATTCACCAAGTGACGGCAAACGTATGTCATACGGGCACGGCAATATACATCCCTAGACGGCAAACGTATCTCATACGTTTGCTACTTTCACATTGTTATAAATGTGGCTACCCATACGCTATCCGTTTCCCGTTTTCACTGTTATTAAGTTCACTTTGTTTTCCGTTTACGTACAGCGATAGTTGACCGAATCGATTAGTATTTTCTGATATATCGACGAAAATATCGACCGCTTCTTAATGCGCGAGTTCGTATCGTTGCGTCTACTACCGAGTACCGACATAGCCTGTTACAAGGCCTCGTTGTTTGCAGTGTATGTGTTTTACTGTTATTGTGCTATTATACATTTCATGAAACAATGTCTAGAGATGCATTAGATTGTTTTGCAGAAGATTCTGGGTCGGAATTAGGTGACACAGACATTGATGAATCATACGACCCTGCGGAGAATGAAAGCGATATTGATATAAATTTCATATAAAATTTTTCAGAAATATGTAAATTAAATTAATTGTAAATAGTATTATTTTATAAATAACTTAATAATTGACTTAAACTAAATATATGGTTAAAAAGAGCAAATTTCAAACTTTTTTTTTATATAATACTTTTGTTGATAAGAACTGAAGTGACTGCACGCTGATTTTTTTTGAAAAAGTTGAAAAAACATCAGTCTACAGTGCAAGATATGTTAAATTTACTTTAGTCTGTAGTGCATAGTCGTGAAAAAAATGGTAGGCAGGAAAGTGTTAAGATGTTGGTCAGTTTTATTTTCATTCTTAATTTGAAAAATAGTTTCACTGGCGTAAAGTGCCTGTGGGAAAACAACTGTTTTGTAGTGGCAGATTTTGGCATGCAGTGAAAGGTTTTTTTGTAAGTTAACCAGGTTATTCCTCGTGCTTTATTAATTTTGGAAGTTCTGCTTTGCCAAGTGGATTTTTATTTTAGATTGCAGTCAATGATTTCTCCTTGATATTTGAACTGTTAAGATAATCTAATTTCGTTACCATTAATTCTCACTTTATGCATAGTTGGTTGATAGCCAAGATTTCAGTCCTTACATAGGAAATTTTTTGGGCTATATTTTCGAGGCTAGCAATTTGTGCATGCTTTTCAGTCATATTCAGACCCAACGGGGCCAAATCATTCGCGATTCCTAAACAGTTTACTAATATACGTTTTCCTCCTCTTCAAATTTTGGTTTTTGTAGGATTCTTTGCCACATTTTGATGATATAGTCCAGGGCTACATTAAAAAGTAGTAAAGAAAACCCATCTCCATGTCTTAGCCCAGTTTTAATGGTGTAAGGGTCTGAAATCTCTCCCCTAAACTTATTCCTTGATTGGGTGTTAGTTTTAAGGCTTGACTGTATATTAATTTAAACAATTTATTTTTACAGGTCAGTGCAACCAGCAGCAGATAATGTAGATGGTGAAGTGCCTCCTAAGAAAATGAAAATTGACAAAGAAATTGAGAAAAACGATAAAAAGTTTCGCCAGCAAAATAAAAAAATGTTTGAATTGAAAAAAATTCTAACAGATCTAGAATTAAAAAAATTATGCTTCGCCGAACTTTTAGAGTACAATAATCAAGAAATTCCAGCAGGCTATGATGGGGTAATGTATTGTGCTATTATATTTTTACTAGCATGCTCCGCTTGGTTTTACAAGTGTAATAAATTTTTACTTTTCTTGCCTATATGAAAATGTAGGAAGGGAAGTATTGTTTTCATTTCGATTTTAAGAAATCGAGTTTTCTCCAGATATACCTGTTTTCATACCCCTGAACCCAAAAAAAACATGTTTTTATGTGTGTGAACAAAATATCTCAAGAACGGAATATCATACGAAATTGAAACGTGAAACTTAAGTTAGATACCACCAGAGGGCTCGACACAAACATTTTCATCAATATCGGTCAACCGGAAGTAGTAGTTTATTCGTGTAATTTTTCACTTTTTGGAATTTTCTCGTAACAGCTTCTATGATTTTTTTTTTAAAATCACCTCATTTACTACATTTTTATGCTCAAGAATAGGGGTCAACAACCTTTTCTGGATGGAGGACCATTTTGAAATAAAAAAAATTAAGCGGGCTGGAAAGTCTGATGTTTTGTAATGTAGTAGACTATGAATGATGTAGCTTTAATAAATTTTTTAAATCAAATATTATGAATAGGCTATTTATTATTTTAAAAATTAATAATTTTATTTACCTGCTATATATAACATCGGATAATAAAAAAGTGACAGTACTTAAAACAGAAAATAATTTATTTTATTCAAATAAAAGTTTAAAGCGATATTTGTCGATAAATATTGATTTATATCGGGTGTGTTTGAGAAACTGATATCCTCAAAATGTTTTGCAAATTTTCAGGGGTCAATCTGGTTCCATATCTCGATTTTAAGAAATTAATTTTTGAAAAAGGGTGTTCGCAAAAATATGTGCTCGAGAAAGTGCAAATCATTGATTTTGCAAAAAAATTTTAATATTAAATTTATTGTGTGGTAGTTCTGAATAGAAATAAATTTAAATTTTATCATCAAAATTATTTTTATATACATTGTTTGATCGAAAATCAATTAACTCTAGTTGTAAATTCTCTGCTGCTTTTAAAATAACAAATTTAATATGATTTTCAAATAGTAATTTATCAATTATTGCTTTTGCATAAAATCTTGAAAGTGATATTGAATATTTTTGTCCAATAGTTTAGTGAATCTTTATAATAAATACGAGTATTATTGAAGGACATTTTTTATCGCTATTTGTTAAAAACGTTTGCCAAGTAGAAATATGACAATAAAGTATAACAAATAATAGTAATAATATAATAAAAAGTAAAAAAGCCTTCTTAATTTTTACATCACTATATAAAAGTTACGCCGGCTGCATTGGCATAGTTGGTAATGTGCTCGCCTCTCATCATGCGGTCTTTGTTCAAATCCCACTCAGGCACGGCATATTTTCATATGTTACAAAAAATCATTTCATCCTTCACCATCTGCATTGCAAAACAGTCAGACGTTAAACCAAAAAAAAAAAAAATTGCAACGGGCCACGCGTTGCCGACTCCAGCTCTAGAAGATACGGTAGGCGCAATGTCTGCTGAAATTCTTGGGAACGCTGTTCTCTTGTAGAAAAAACTTTTCTTTTTTTTTAAGATTGCGGCCTTAAAATGCATTTTAGGTGAAGAGTGTATACAAAGTAATTTATAGGAAATTAAGAGATCTACAACTTTTATTTTAAAAATATTTCTCTACAGAGCCTAGTTTAGCATAAAAAAGTGATTTTCTGTATTATTAAGCCGAACTAAGGTCGGTTTTCATTTTGCATCATTCACGCATGATTGAAATTAGGTTATGCTTTTTGAGGTTAGTTTTTTTTTGTTAATTTCTAATGTTTTATTACTATTTCCTTTTTTTGCGCCCTGGAGACTCCAGGAGGAGTATAGGACATGTCAGATATAACACCTGAAATACATATAAGAATCACACAATGTATCACTACTACCAAGAAAGAAATTATTGTATGCTATAAAAAGTTTCACCAACCAAGTAATTTTTCAGATTCTTTTTAAAGGAATTCAAATCCTCACAACATTTTAAAAATTGGGGTAATTTATTCATGAATTTTCTCCCTGCATAAGTAGGTTTTTGTTCAAAAAATTTTATGGAGTGATTAGCCGCATAATAATCATTCCTGTTTCTCGTGTTATGATTGTAACATTGAAATTCTGCATAAAATTATTTTGCCTAACATACATAATCACCTTGTAACATTTTTATTAATGTTACGTAATTTTAATTATTTCATCTTTTCCTTATTAAGTCTTGTTGCATTTAAAATTTTGTTATCTTTTATTTCACCGCACTCCGTTATCTCGTTTCCGAATTGTTTTTCGTTCTTACTTTGTACTACCGACTGCTGTTATCGGCAATTCTGGCGTGAGATCCGTTTCAACCTGCTTACTTCTTTTGGATAATTTGTCTAGCGAGGTGGAAGGGATCGATGACGTCAGAGGCGAGGTTTCCTTTTGGGAAATTCGTTTCGTCTCGCTCTCTTTACAATTGGTCTCTACGATGAAAGGATCGTGATTCTTTAACAGTGCCGTAAAATTATGGTTATGTGCTTTTTCGGGGCGTTATGCTGCTGGTTGCTGGTTAGACCAATTGTTTTCCCGTTTTAAACGGTAAGTCGCTTTTTTTTCTTTCTCTAGTAGCTAAATCCCATTGAAGCCGAAAATGTTTTTTAAATTTTGTAAACTTGGTAAATTTTGTAAACCCCTTTTGGGTAATTTAAATTTTTTTAAATTTATACTAAATTTTTTTTAATCGCTCTTTAAATTTTTTTTTATTAATTTTTCTTTTCTATGCTGTTGGGGTTTACCTACTACCTTTTTCTTTTGTTTGTCTTTTTTGGTGGCCCTCATTTTTATAAGTCCTGGTTTCTGCTCTTTGCAAGGACCAACTTTGGGAATACAACTCTGAACCTGTTTTGGGGTGTTTTCTTCTAATTTTAATGTATCTGCCCTCGTCATGAGGCAAGAAACTAATATGCCCAAATTGGAGTTATCCAGCTTCGCCCGAAAACCTCAGGCACCTAATTTATAAATCTACTCATCTATATTTTCTTTTCTTCTGGGAGAAGATAAATTTCTTTTTGCAACTTATCACCATATGAATATTTTTTTACAAAAGGGGACACGTCGCCCTATGTTCGGTTTAAACTTGTCCGAAGCTGGTCTTCCTGCTTAACTCTGCCAGGATTGACCTTGTTTCTACTTTTTTTAAATCTTCTTTCTTAAAATAAAATTAATTCTGTTTAAATATTTTGTATAAAATAATAAATTAATTATTGTCTTAATTATTATATGAATCTTTAATATGCCACGTTTTATGTTGGCAAGAGCATGTACTTTGCATAATTCTGTACAAGCGTGTTATGAGCCTGCTGCTTTAGCAATTTGTTAAACTAAATTTTGGCTTTCATTTTTTTTTTTAAATTGTAAATGATACTATTCTTATTTTACATAATTTATTTCATAAACCTTTAATTATGAAAAATTTCTTTTCGGTAACACCAATTCCTTGTGTTACACAAAATTGTAAAATTTAATATTTTTTTAAAAAAAAAAAAAAACTTTTTTCTTTTAAAATAAAAAGAAAGAAAGAATAAATTTCTAACTATTCAATCCTAATTTAAAATAATATGCCAAGCATGTTTTTTATTTCAATTCTTCATTTTATCTGTTAAAATTTAAAAATCTGATTACAATCTATTTAATATTTATTCATAATACCGATTTGGTATTTATCTATATTTTTCTTAATTTTTTCTGGATCCAGTATAATAAAATTTTTTTTCTGAGCTCATTTAATATGATTTTATTCAATTATTTAAATTTTGGAAATTGTAATTAACGTATGATTAACTATGTAACTTTTATTTATCTAATTTAAAATATTTTGTCTTCTCCTTATTAATTTTGCTTAATCTTTTATTCATTTTAATTAAATCTTTTACTAATTTAATTCTATTTTGTAAATTTTTTTTTAATATACCACATCACCGCAGTCCCTTTTGGGTTTTCTCCTTTTTTTGTCCCCTTATGCCAATTTTGCTTCGGCAGCAATGCCTTGTCGTTTCGCCTGAGCAAAAGGGGGTTACAACCTCAAAAATGTAGAGAGAGGGAACTGTAAGCAATTTAAGCTCCTTAAATAGTGGCCTGCATGAGGTTAGCTGGTTAGCTCCCGCCATACACCTAATAGCTTTCTTTTGAATTTTAAAAACCCTATTCATATTACCCATGCTAGAATTACCCCATACTAAGATACCATAACGGATATGAGACAGAATGAGGCCATGATAAGCTGCCATTAGTAATTTTTTATCATTTAATCTGGCAATTTGTTTTAGTGCAAATACCCCAGATGATATTTTACTACAAACTTGATTGGTATAGAAGTCCCAAGACAAAGATCTATCTAGAGATACTCCCAGGAACTTCACTGTTCCTGTTTTTACATGCTCTAAACTATTATTATGAATAAATACATAAGGTTATATTGGTCATTTATGCATTGGCAGAGAAAGTTGTGTGAATGTTTCAAGTCAGATATTTTTAAATAAATTATTTTATCAAACGTCCTATGTAGGATTATAAACAGCTGTATTATTTAAAATTGAAATATATTTCTAACAGCTAGCATACGGTAACAGAAAACACTTGCCAATGTTTATAGCGCTTTCAGGTATCTTGTACATTGTACACATCTTCAGTTAATTAAAATTCTTTAAAATCTTTTTCACATCAAAATTTAAAACTTCCTATTCCTTAAAGCATTTTTCTCTACAGAGCCTAGTTTAGAGTGAAAGTGATTTTCCGTATTTTTAAGCCAAACTGAGGTTGATTTTCATTTTGCATCATTCAATCATATTAAAATAAGGTTATGTTTTTTGAGGTTAGTTTTTTTACTTTCTCTTGCCTATATGAATATATAGGAAGGAAAGTATTGTTTTCATGTCGATTTTTCGAAATCAAGTTTTCACCGGATCTACATGTTTACAGACCCCCTGAACCCAAAAAACATGTTTTTAGTAATTGGTGTGTGTGTGTGTGCGTGCGTGCGTGCGTGCGTGTGTGCGTGTGTGTACAAAATATCTCAAGAACCGAACAGCGTACGAACTTGAAACTTAGATTACATACCACTACCGGATCCGACACAAACATTTTCATCAAAATCGGTCAACCGGAAGTAGTAGTTTATTCGTGTAATTTTTCACTTTTTTGCAATTTTTTTAAAAACCGTTCCTACGATTTTTTTTAAAATCGCCTGGTTTACTAAATTTTTTATGCTTACAAGATAGGGTAGGCGCCACGTTTGCTGAAATTCTTGGTGAGGCTGTTTTCACGTAAAAACGGTGTTTTTTTAAGATTACGGCTTAAATATGCATTTTAGCACAAAACTTTATATAATAAAAAATGTAGAGAATTTAAAATCCTACAACTTTTATTTCAAACATTTTGTTTTATAACGCTTAGTTTAGCAGTAATTAGCGATTTTCTGTTTTTTTCTCACGAAAACGTGTGAAAAATCAATTTTTTTCCGATTTCGGCCTTAGTATGCATTTTACGACAAAAATGTATATAATCAATTTTATAGGACATTAAAAGATCTACAACTTTTATTTAAAGCATTTTTCTCTACAGAGCCTAGTTTAGTGTGAAAGAGTGATTTTCCTTATTTTTAAGCCTAACTGAGGTTGATTTTCATTTTGCGTCTTTCATTACATGATTAAAATAAGGTTATGTTTATTCAGGTTAGTTTTTTGTTTATTTCTAATGTTTTATTACTAATGTTAGGTTATATTGTTTAAATTATTTGCATTGGCAAGAGAAAGTTGTGTGAGTGTTTCACACGAGATTTTTTCAAATGTTTTATTATTAATGTTAGGTTATATTATTAATTATTTGCATTAGGAAGAGAAAATTGTGTTAGTGTTTTACACCAGATTTTTTTTTGTAACAGTGTTTAGATAGTCTGCTAGATGGAATGACGTTTGGAGCTCTATTACCGTGTAAAAAATGCCAAGGCCAATATGTTTTCACTTCAAAAGGTTATAAGTGTTCTGGTTCTCTAAGCGAGTGGGTGGCATGCGAAAATATAAACCTGAAACCTGCCAGGATACCATTTAAATTACCACCTGAGTTTGTTGAAGATTATCCTGAACAATTGTAAGTACAGAATTTCATTTTCTTATAGTTTTGTAGATAAATTTTTACTATGTTTTATCTGTTGTTGTTTAGGTCATCAGCCGAAAAGCTGGTTTGAACCTGTAGAGGCATACATGCCAACTACTACGGTTTGTCCGTAGTTTGTACGGACGGCACTGTTTAACTACGGTGGTACGGAAAGTGACAAAAAACTACGGAAAAACTATTGTATTTGACCTTCGCTGGATTTTGATGATGGGTGTGTCGGATCAAGACGCTATACGATTTACCTACCCTCTACTTTGGATCATTGACCTGACAGTGGTAACTTTTGGAAGGGAGGGAAATCCCCATTATAACATACTGACTGCGTACGTGACCACCCACACCGCGCTCGGACTGCTGTTAGTGCCTGTTGTTTGTGGGTTACGGTAGTGATCGTTTACGGGTTTTGAGTGAGTTTGTGTGAATAGTGGTTTTTAAGTATATGAAGTAATTTCTTTTATTCCTATTGGAATGGATCGTTTTCTTAAAAAACGTGAAAGTGTAGTGCAGGATAGCAATACAGTTAAAAAAAAGAAAAGTGTTCAAAAGTTTATTAACGATTATAACACCACGTGGCCGTGTTTAAGTGCGTCTCAACAAGAAGGTTATGCGTACTGCTCTGTTTGCAGATTAGATTTTTCGGTTATGCATGGTGGTCGTGATGACTGTAGGCGGCATGTTGCGTGCAACCGACACTTAAAATTAATTGAAAATAAATCGTCCAATCATAGTGTCGAATCATTTTTTTCAAGATCTTCCAATAATGATAATGAGGTCATTCGAGCTGAATGCTACTTTGCCCGATTTTTATTGGAACATAATTTACCGATTTCAGTTGCTGACCATTCCAGCCATTTATTTAAAAAAATGTTTCCAGATTCGGCAATAGCAAAAAAATTTGCCAGTGGACGTACCAAAACTACGTCAATTATTAGTTCAATGGCTGAAGGAAGTAGAGCATATATTATAAATAAACTTAAAGGCCAACATGTTTTTGCTTTAGCAACTGACGGGAGTAGTGATATTTCGACAAAAAAATTATACCCTTTAGTTGTAAGTTTTTATGATGAAGAAAAAGGACAGATTTCGACTGTTTTATTAAGTTTATTAGAATGCACAGATAATACAGGGGAAGGTATTTTTCATCTAATTGATGAAGAATTTAATAAATTATGTATAAAATGGAGTAATTGTGTTGCTTTTAGTTGTGACAATACTAGCACCATGACTGGTTGTTTCAAAGGTGTTGCAGCTTTTATTAAAAAGAAGCAACCTAATATTAAAGTGATAGGTTGTCCGTGTCATTTGATACATATTGCTGCCCAAAAGGCAACTAAAAAGTTACCAACTGATGTTGAGAGTATTGTAGTTCAAATTTTTTATTATTTAGAAAAGAGCTGTAAAAGAAAAAACAAATTACAAGAATTTCAAAATTTATGTGGTGAAAAGCCCCATAAAATATTGAAACATGTAACAACTAGGTGGCTCTCACTTGAAAACTCATTAAACAGAGTTATTGAACAGTGGCAATCTCTACAAAAGTTTTTTTCTTGTGGGTCAGATACTACATCTAAGGAAACTGAACAGTTTATTTTTATTAAGACAGCTTTAGAGAGTAATAAAACAAAAGCATATTTCTTATTTTTAAGTTCTGTTTTAAGTTTATTTAACAGTGTTAATACTAGTTTACAAATGGAACAACCATGTATTCATATTCTAAAAGAAAAGTTGGAATATTTATTTTCTGAACTCATCATCAGATTTGTGTCATCAAATAAAATATTAACATGTCAGTCCGTATTTGATGTAAAATTTTTGAAAAGAAAGTACCAGAAGGATAATAGTGACCTCATTATTGGTTCAGCAACTCGTTCTTATTTGAAGGAGTCTAAAATGTCAGATAGTGAGATGGAAGAATTTTATTTAAATATAAGAAGTTTTTTTTGTACAGCTTGTAGCTATATTTTAGAAAAGATGCCTGTGAAAGATGAATTCCTAAGAAATGCTGGAGTTGCTAACATTAAAAACCGGTGCAAAGTTTCATTAGACTCTGTGAGATATTTTGCAGATTTATTCAATTTTCCTGTAACTGATTGTTTGGAGTTGGAATTCAGTAGATACCAAAGTGATGTATTGACTCCAGAGATAATTGAGTGTAATCGAGTTGATGTAGCTTGGCACATGATCAGTCAGTTACAGAATGTTGATAACAGCAACAAATATTCAGTTTTACCAAAACTGATGCTTTCAGTTTTAGTGGTTCCTCACAGTAATGCTACTGTGGAAAGAATATTTAGTATGGTGCGGAAAAACCAAACTACGCATAGAGCAAATATGAGTGCAAAAACTTTAGAAGCCTTATTGATTGAGAAGTTAAGTAACCCCAATGAGTGTTGTTATTCAAAACAGTTTTGTGATGAAGAGCTAAAAAAAGCTAAACAAGCTTGTTACAAAGACCTTACTAGAAATAAGTAAATTAGGTTTCTTACAAACTCTTTTATTATAATTTAAGTGAATTAAAAACAAGTTACAAGTTAGTTATTAAGACCAGTTAAACTTTAAAAACAGTTTAAATTAGTGTATAGTGACTTCTGGTGCATATATCTGGTACTAAGACCTTAATAAAAATAAGTAATTTAAGTAACCTTTTTTATGAATTATTTTATAATAAGTTTAGTGAATTAAAAACAGTTAAAACAAATTTTTTAAGACCAGTCAAACTTTAAAAACTGTTTAAATTAATGTAAAGTGACTTACTTCTGGTGCATAATATTATTCATAAACGGCAGGAAATTATTTAACTAGTTCATTGAGGTAAGCATAAAAAACGTCTTTTATACTGTCTACTTTTTTACTGTTTTTGTTTTATTATTTCTTGCAATGTTTTAACTTGGCTTTTTCCCGAAATGCAATCGAATTTGTGTGGAGGGGTGGGGGGGGGGGGGTAGTTGACTGACTACTGACAAGCAAGCTTCCAAAGTTGGCATGTATGTAGAGGTTTTACTAAGTAAAACGAGGAGTGAGGTGGTTTACAATTTGCCTTCCTCACTGAGTGGAAAAATACGCTTATCAGTATGCCGGGCCCTCTGAAAAGCACATATTTTCCATTCTGCAAATGACACCTTCACTTCATTCACTACAGGGTCTGGCTGTATAATGAAAATTATTACTTTCAGAGGAGATAACTCTGATTAGTGTCTTTTACACCTCTACCTCTTCTGTTCTTAAATGATTCAGTCATTTAATTGGCTGACAATGTGATAAGAAACAGAACTATTTATTTTAGCCCTGCAACTAACAGATTGAGTGTAAATAATTTGACACTCCACCTGCCTGTTATGGGCAGATCTTTTGTCTATATGAATGTATAGAAAGGAAAGTATTGTTTCATGTTGATTTTTCGCGATAGAGTTTTCAGCGGATCTACACGTTTTCAGATCCCCCTGAACCCAAAAAACGTGTTTTTAGCGATAAGTGTGTGTGTATGTGAACAAAATAATGTCAAGAACGGAACATCGTACAAAGTTGAAACTTGAAAGTTATGTTAGGTATTACTAGAGTATTTGACACGAATATTTTCATCAAAATCAATTGAACGGAAGTAGTTTATTTGTGTCATTTACCACGTTTTTACGATTTCCTCAAAAACAGCTCATACGATTTTATTTAAAATCGCCTCATTTACTACATTTTTTATGCTTTACATGTAAGAGTAAACTATACTGTTAAAAAAAAAAAAAAAAGAAAAAAATGTAAGGGTAGGCGCCATGTCTGCTGAAATTCTTAGGGAGGCTGTGCTCTCGTAGAAAAAAGTGTTTTTTTTTTAAGATTGCGGTCTTAATATTAAGGGAAAAAGTGTGTAAATAATAAAAGTTGAGAAAATTTTAAAACCTACAACTTTTATTTTAAACATTTTTTTGTATAACGCTTAGTTTAGCGGTAATTAGTGATTTTCTGTTGTTTTTTTTTCATGAAAATCTGTAACAAAATGGATTATTTTAAGATATCGGCCGTAGTATATTTTTTACAACAAAAGTGTATATAATTAAATTTATAGGAACTTAAAAGGTCTACAACTTTTAATTTAAGTATTTTTCTTTACAAAACTTAGTTTAGCATGAAAGAGTGATTTTCTGTAATACTATTAAGCCAAACTGAGGTTGATTTTCATTTTGCATCATTCACTCATGATTAAAATTAGGTTATATTTTTTGAGGTTAGTTTTTTTTTAATTTCTAATGTTTTATTACTAATGTGTTGTTTAGATCATCAGCTGAAAGGCTGGTTTGAACCTGTAGAGGTTTTATTAAGTAAAGGAGTGAAATGGTTTATACTTGCCATCCTCACAGAGTGGAAAAGTACGCTTATCAGCATGCCGGGCCCTCTAAAAAGCACATATTTTCCACTCTACAAATGACACCTTCACTTCATTCGCCACAGGGGTCTGGCTATATATTAAAATTCATTACTTTCAGAGGAAATAACTCTGATTCATGTATTTTACACCTCTACCTCTTCTGTTTTTAAATGATTCAGTCATTTAATTGGCTGACCATGTGATAAGGAACAGAACTATTTATTTTAACCTTGCAACGAACAGATTGAGTGGAAATAATTTGACACTTATTGTTTATTATTTGCATTGGCAAGAGAAAGTCGTGTGAATATTTAACATCAGATGTTTAACTATAGAATGAGCTACCAAGAGATTGCTGTATAGTTCTGAATCACTTGGTATATATAGATTGAATAATATTGTGTACGTAAACCTTTGCTTGTGCATTGTGGGTAATATTGTTGTGGGAAAGTGCATAAAATATTATATTTTGAAATTCCAGTTATAATAATAATAATAGTTTGTTACTTATTCAATAATTTTTGTTTCAGTGGAAATTATAAGTGTAAAGTGACTGATAGAATTATTCAATTATATGATTCAAGTGTGGCCAAAGAAGAGCCACTGCCTTCTTCATCTTTCGATGATGAGTAAGTAACAAATACTGTTTCTCCATTTCCTGTCATAGGACACTTGTAATTTACAGAACGCTCATTGTTGTAAAAATGATAGATTTGTCAACTCCAAATAATCCTGATACATGAAAATGTATTCAGTATCGCAAATCGACGGTAAAAAATTGATTCTTCGATACCAGTCGTCAAGTGTTGATAAACTGCCATAATTTAAAAATTTGTTATTTTCTCTATGATAAAAGATAAATGATTGTAACTCGGGATTTTATCCTATCAGTCAAGGTGACACTTTTGATAGTCAAAACATGGATGAAAAGACTGATATCTTGGCTAACGAACCCACCATGCTTAAATAAAATAAAAATTAATGGTAAAGAAATTAGATTCTCTTAACAGTTCAAATATCTAGGAGAAATCATCGACTGCAATCTAAAAGAAAAATCCACTTGGCAAATTAGAGCTTCCAAAATTAATAAAGCACATGGAATTACCTGTCAAACGTACAAAAAAAATGCCTTTTAATGTATGCCAAAATCCGCCACTACAAAACAGTTGTTCTTCTAGAGGCACTTCACGCCAGTGAAACTATTTTCAAAATTAAGAATGAAGCTAAAACTAACCAACATCTTAAAACAGAACGCGGAATTATCAGAACCTGCCTTAACAAGAATTATCAAAAAAATGGGGTATGGCGAATTCCTTCTAATGAAACTTTTTATAAGGAAATTGATCCGATTATTAGCGTGATGAAGAGAAGGAGGATTTCCTACTTTTTCCACATTTTAAGAATGCCGATTGATAGAATATTGAAACAACTGATCCTCAGGAACTTAAACAGGAAGATACATCAAAGAGATTAAGAGGTATCTCAATGAAATTGGACTGGCAATTGAAGATGCGTTAAGACAAGAAAAAAATAAAAAGTACTCTCAAAGCACACTGATTTTATTGGGGGAAAGCAGAAAGATGCACGGTGGAGGTTTCAGATGAGATACGGAAACAAAGATCGGACTGTCGCAAAACCAAAAAGTTAGATCACCAATACATTATCCGAAGAACACTAGAAATTGATTGGCTTGGTGGTCCAATGTGGCCTCAAAATAAAAAAAAAATTGTAATTCGGGATTTTATCCCGTCAATCAAGGTGACACTTTTGATAGTCAAAAAATGGATGAAATGTTAATTAAATAATTTGTGTGCAATGTTTACGTGTCGATTGCACAATGCTCTTCCAATAATGTTGCATAATTTTCGAACTGCTGTAGTTCGCCCAATCTTTACCCGATATTGTAATAAAAAATATGGTTTTATTCACAAAACTATTTTCTACAAAACATGTCGTGTACAAATTTTTGATAATCTGAAATTTCAGCTTGTTACAGTAAAAAATATAAGTAAATACACAAATTTTTCGCTCCCTCAAACGCCAAGCAATTTTCATGTTTTTATATGCAAAAGAAGTGTACATATTATATAAAGCACCTGGAATTTTTTCATTATTTTTCATCAGTAATGAAATTAGATAAAGGAATTCATTCTAGAGCGTGTTATGATATTTGAAGTTTCATTATAAACACACTGATTTCATAGGGTTAAGTATGAACACACTTCCACCCCGTAATTATAAAGTTTTCATATAAACTTCATTTCCGTATTCACGGCAAGTTCGCCAAATGTAACCCCCTGCGAATAACGAGGGATTTCTGCAAATTAAAATTTTATTTTTATGAATGTATCATTTTATGAGCACTGAAAGGAGTATTTAGGAATATTTTAGGAGCACTCCATGGAAAAAGGATTTTGATGTGATTTGAAATGATATCTTTATTTTAAACTAACTTTTTAACTCAACCTTCTTGGCACCTTTCCTTGCCTCAGGCATTCTTTCACATCGTTAATATCTACAAAATTATTCCTTTTGGGTGGGTCCCTTCCTCATTCTGGGGAACAAAGGTAAATTACTAGGTGCCAAATCAGGTAAGTATAAAGGGTGGCTCATGGTTGTTGCACTATTTTCAGTTAAACACTGGGGCATTTTCACCCGAATGTCACAAATCAGGGAATTTTTCTGCAAACTGTTAAATAACTTTTCAGAAATTCCAGGTAAAATGTATACTAATCTGTTTTATTTTCACTTTTGCTGAGATGATTGGCCAAAAACCAGGATTGGTTTTTGCTGCGCATTGGCGCAGTTGGTAACGTGCTCGCCTCTCATCATGCGGTCTTGGGTTCGAATCCCACTCAGGCATGGCATTTTTTCATACGTTACAAAATATCATTTCAACCTTCACCGTCTGCATTAGCAGTAACTGCAGAACAGTCAGACGTTAAACCAAAAAAAAAAAAAAAAAAAAAAAAAAAAAAAAAAAAACCAGGATGCAGCCATTCCGAAATTATTTCAGACCAATGTTTAACAGCAGGAGTCTTTATTTACTGCAATCAGAGTAGTAACATCTCCAAATGAGATTGATTCACATGTTATCAATTTCCAACAAATATAAAATTGGGCCGAATACGGAGCCTTGTGGCACACCAGATGTGTGCCCCTCATTCAAGATATAATGTATAATAATAAAGTGTTAATTGAATTGCTTTTGTTTCATGATTTGTTACGGTTTTTAGGCCTAAGGTAAAACTGGATAGGAAGTTACCATTTAAAGGGATGGACATTTATATATATGGTTTGCCCAAAGACGAAATGAATGAGGTGAAACTTGGAGTACAAAAATTGGGAGGCTCTGTCGTATCCTCCTTGCATACAGAAGTTGCAGCTGTTATATCCACCGAAGGTAATTGAATTCATTTATAAAATAACTTGTTATTGTAAGTGATAGTTATAAAAATATAAATCTGGTGTGAAATTCACATGAGTTTCTCTTGCCAATGTAAATAATGAAAAATATAACCTATGTTGAATCATCAGTGAACAATATAATATAAAAAAAACGAAACCTAATTTGAATCATGGGTGAATGAAGCAAAATGAAAATCAACTTCTGTTCAATTTAAAAAATACGGAAAATCACTCTTTCACGCTAAACTAGGCTCTGTAGAGAAAAATGTTCTAAATAAAAGTTGCAGATCTTTTAATTTTCTATATATTTGATTATATACGTTTTTATTATAAAAGCATACTAAGGCCGAAATCTTAAAAAAATCGATTTTTCACACGTTTTCGTGAGAAAAAAACAGAAAATTGCTAATTACTGCTAAACTAAGCGTTATACAATAAAAATGTTTAAAATAAAAATTGTAGGTTTTTAACCCTAGAACTGGTTAAGTAAAAGCTGTGAACTGGCAAGTGCTTTTTGCATGCTTTGCAGTAACGTTTTCAAAAAATCATAAATAATCTAAAATATGATACAAGTATATATTATTATATATCATTTTTATCAGCATAAAATAATCTATTGAATAATGTATACATAAAAGTTACTCACCTAGTTTTTAGTTTTGTTCCAGTGAAAGAAATGTTGTAATTTAGTTTTTCAATATTAATTTTTTAATTTCAACACAATTTAATATATACAAATTTTAATTCAATTCAAAAACTATTATATACAAAATGTTCCAAATTTAATATAGAATTGATTCCACTAAAGTTTTTACACAGTATTATATATAAAAAATAAAAAACTGTAAGTATGAACCTAAGCACAACTAGTCGGATTCACTTGTGGAAGCTTTTCTTTTCCTTCCAGCATTTGTAGGTCTCCAAAAATGTTGTAACTTGTGGTAGCAAAGTGGATGAACTCCACAATTACAACCTGGGCACCAGTAGTAGCTTCTTTTTCTTTTTACTAAAGGACTTTTGGCACAAATTACACACAAGCGTTCCTTGCGACCAGGTAAATGAACAAGTGCATGATCATTTCCTTCAATTTCAGCCACTGGTTCAGGTAGATTATCATCCACTAAGTCCTCAACAATGCTTGAGTGAAAGTCTTGTCTTGAAACTGGTTTGTCGGTATTCAAGGTATATAAAATATGTGCATCAAATAACGCAATGTCCAACAAGTTGGCAACTATTTTCTTCCAATACTTCTTCGTAGGCCTACTTACTGACAAATGATACAATGACTTGTCACTATTGTCAATGCCACCCATATTCAAATTATACTTGTTTATCATTACAGGTTTTATTGCTTGTAGGCCATGCCTGCTTGTTATAAGCCTATCATCTGCATGGCAACCCGTACTAATTAGATGAACTGGTTTGCGCGTTGCTTTTTGCTTGTATTTCACCAGCAGAATTTTTCCTCTTCTATAATACACACTTTCTTCAACACCCAACTTATATTGCATTAAATTTTCACATAAACCTTTCGAATTTTTATTTACTGTTCCAGTTAAAAATGTTTTTCTTGTCAGTAGTTCCTCAGCCAATGGCAACTTGGTGTACCAGTTGTCCGTAAAGAGATGGTACCCTTTACCTAACAGATTACATACATTTAGTTCATTCATTATAACTTTCTGTGTAAAAGGACCATCAACATCAGCTAAGAAATCTTTTCCACTGTACAAAGATACATTGAGTATGTAGCTGGTTTTACTATCGCACAACTCAAATTTTTTGATGCCGAATTTGCAGTGTTTCTTGTTAGGCATGTATTGGATAAATATGCATCTGTTTTTCATACCTATAAGACTTTCATCTATGGAAATATTCTGACTCGGTGTAAAATGTTTTTTCATAGTCTTATTCATATGATCCAAGAAAGGTCTAATTCTATGCCAATGATCATATCCCGGTTGACCTAAAGCAGCCCCTTGTACAGAGTTGATTCTAAACATTGAGTTAATAAGTTGAAATTTTTTTAGAGGCATTACATTTGGGAAAAAAGGAATGTGAAGCGATCTTTTAGTTGTCCAATAATCAACAATATTGTTTCTATAATCTATTCCCATATTTATAACTAATGATATATATTTTTTCATGTCTTCAACAGAAATATCTACCCATTTTCTAAGCCTAGAAAATTTTTTCATTTCACCAGAATTTATTTTATTTTCAACTTCTTTGTTGGCATAAGCATTTGTCTCCTTCACTAATAATTTCCAAATATTAGCAGTATAAAACAAGTAAAAATATTGTATTGGAGGGGCATTTCTTGGTGGACAGTTTTTTATGCCAACGTTTCTTACTGTGAACTCATCTGCAATATTTAGTTCCGGTTCAGGGGCGAAAACTCTTGTCCACTTCGGTTGGGTATTTCGACATTTGAGTGGAATGTCAGAATCAGAAACACTATTTTCGAAATCATTACCTGGAATTTCAATAGGCACAGGCGAAGGTACAGTCTCTTCATTGTCACATTCACTAACAACATCGTCTAAAAAAATAGCATCAGGTACTTCTCCACCTTCAACAGAAATGTCACTTTCATTGTCACTATCAATGTTAATTTCATTATCACTTTCACCAAATAAAATTTCTCGAATATCACTTGAACCAAGTTCACGATCCATTTTCTAGGTTATAACAAAGAACGAAACAAACAACAACAAACTGAATCGCACAACGTCACACCAACCTACTAACATGTCGTGACCTTTGGTTTTTTTTCGAATAGCCAACTACGTAAAAATAAAAACGAACATCCAAAGAGCATAAAATTGAATGTAAAAATGTCGATGAATCGAATGGCGCAAACCTCGTTGCTGTATATTCGATGGTTGGGGAGAAATCGAACAGCTATTTAATGCGTCGCATATTGCGACTCTGCCAGTTCACGGAACACTATATTAGTCGTAATTTGCGACGGTGACCAGTTCTAGGGTTAAATTCTCTACAACTTTTATTATATAAATTCTTTCGCTAAATTGCATATTAAAGCCGTAATCTTAAAAAAAATTTTGTTTTTACATAAAAACACCCTCACCAAGAATTTCAGCAAACATGGCGCCTACCCTATCTGGTAGAGAATAAAAAATTGAGTAAATGAGGCGATTTTTAAAAAAATCGTAGGACCAGTTTTTGAGAAAATCGCAAAAACGTGAAAAATTATACGAATAAACTACTACTTCCGGTTGACCGATTTTGATGAAAATGTTCGTGTCGGGTCCGGTAGTGGTATGTAACTTAAGTTTCAAGTTTCAAGTTCGTACGATGTTCCGTTCTTGAGATATTCTGTTCACACACACAGACCAATCGCTAAAAAACATGTTTTTGGGTTCAGGGGGTCTGAAAACATATAGATCCGGTGAAAACTCGATTTCTTAAAATCGACATGAAAACAATACTTTCCTTCCTATATATTCATATAGGCAAGAGAAAGTAAAAAACGAAACCTAATTTGAATCATGGGTGAATGAAGCAAAATGAAAATCAACTTCTGTTCAATTTAAAAAAAGGGTTATCTCGAGAACTGAATATCGTACCAAGTTGAAACATGGACTTAACCCATGCTAACCTGAAAGCTAGGAATCTGGCATGCGTCATGACCGTTTTTTAAATTCAATTTTCTCCACAACTATTCATTATTTTCTAACTGCTTTAGTTGCATTGCATAGGGTGCAGAATTTTCTCCTCTTTGATTTGATGAATCTTGCATATTTGTACAATGAAAATTGATGACAAGGTGTTACGAAAGAAAGAGATTATTTTGATGAGCCAGTACTAAAATTTGAGCATTTTCGTCCATAACTTTTTAAACAAAAAACGGTATTTGTTTGAAATTGACATCAGTTATATCTTACTGTTGCGGTCAAAATCAATAAATTATAAGTGCCGGTGACAAATTTTATGACTAAAAGAGA
Source organism: Catonia carolina (assembly GCA_035578175.1). Taxonomy (NCBI): domain Eukaryota; kingdom Metazoa; phylum Arthropoda; class Insecta; order Hemiptera; family Achilidae; genus Catonia; species Catonia carolina. The sequence continues at coordinate 2,298,971 of JAQMRL010000014.1, read as the reverse complement.
ACAAAGAAGTTAACACTACCCGTCTCGCCTATTCCTTGGGTTAAACAATTAGCATTAAAATTAACGATAATATGTTTTGATTTATGCTATCATGTTTAGAAAAGGATAATACACAAAATAACGTGCAGAAAAGAGAAAAAACTTTCATAGAAGAGAAGTAAATAAAAATTAAAAAGCTAGACGACATTATTTTGAGGTGATTTTTTTCATCCAGCACGTTACTTTGTTGAACAAAAAGAGTGATATCTTTTGAACATGTCTGTGAATTTGCAATATCTAAATGTTATTATTTTTACTATGAATTGCTTAATTTATGCATATAGCTAAACATATATTTTTGTATTTTTTAATGATTTAGTGACACTTTTTCATACGTAAATTAATATTTCTTAAAGAAAATATGTTTTAATTTTCAGTTTTTATTCTGGTCGTAAATGAAAACGGAAAAATTTGGTTGAAACGTTGTTCTTATGACAAATTCTTTATAAAAAATGGTAATTTTTTGGAATGAAACTGAATGAAATAAAAGAGTTTTTATTAGGTGTAAAATGACAAGTCTGCGTGATTGTTAGAATCATAGTTCTCGTTGGGATAACTAAGTTACCCCTAGCGGACTCAACACAAACATTTTCAACCAGAAGTAGTTTGTTCGTGGACTTTTTTGCAATTTTCTCAAAAATAGCTTTGATTTTTTTTTTAAATTACCTCATTGCTCTACAACATAAGGCAAGTGCCCATGTATGCTTACATTTTTGGGGAGGCTGTGCTTTTGTGGTAAAAATTTTTTTTTTTAAGATTGTGGCCTTAATATGCATTTAAGAGCTAAAGTGTTAAAATTGTAGGAAATTGAAAAATTTACAACTTTAACTGAACATTTTCATCTGCAGAGCCTAGTTTAGCGTCAATTAGTGATTTTTCCATGTAAATTGACTAGAGGTTGATTGTCATTAGGTATCATTCACTTTTGGTTTAAATCGGGTTATATTTTTCATTATTTACATTGGCAAGAGGTAGTTATGAGTGTTTCAGATTTTTCTAATGTAGTTTCCAAAAACATATGGAAACATTAAGTAAAACAAAATAATTCTTGACTGGCAGTAAAGAATGTTCAAAAGTAGGTATTTGTATAAATCACAGTTGTTAAAATTGCACCAGCAGTTTACAGCATTATAAAAAGCTGTGAAACTTAAGTTTTCACTAGTGTAATAGTATAGCAAAATGTGTGGATGGTCTGTGAAGGGTTAAACATTTTTACTTTCTCTTGTGCCCTATATGAATATAAAGAAAAGAAAATTAATGTTTTCATGCCAATTTTTCCAAATCGAGTTTTCACCGGAAACAAATGTTTTCAGGCCCCATGAACAACTCAAAAAAAATTATTTGTTTTTAGCGCTTGGTTTGTGTGTGCCCCCCCCCTCGACAAACATTTTCATAAAAATCGGTCAACCTGACGTAGTAGTTCATTTGTGCGATTTTTTGACTTTTTTGCGTTTGCCTCATTTAGTACACTTTTTGATCCCCACCAGGTTGGTCTTGAGATAAAGTCGCCGTCGTGAGTCAGCTGTTTAACAGCTGATTTTCGGAGACGAAGGTTCCTGGTTCAAACCCTAGTAAAGGTATTGGTAACGCGCTATAAGTTGACGATTGCGCCTATCATGCGGAGGACAATGTACTATCTATCCTACTTACATCGGCCAACCCGAAAGCATAAGACATGTATCAAGCATGTAACTCAAATCTTACCACTGCAAACACTTAAGTAATAAAATTCAGTTCATGACCCGTCACACTAAATAAGTAAGGAGTAATGTAATTATTTAAAGAAAGTGAATTGTTTAAAATTCAATTGCAATTTAACATAACTTTATACTGAAAATAATGAAATATGAAAACCCTAAAAATACAATAACGTTTTGAAATTACCGTAAAACTAGTATTGCTCACGATAATAAGCTCACATCGACGGAACTCACGGACTAACTAGTCTACCACTACAAATGTCAGAGTGTAGTAATTCAGTTTACTGCTGATGACCAAAAAGGATACTAAATGTAGCTTAGGCCTAGTATTATGGCTTATTTAGAATTAATGTCTATTATTTAGGATAATTATTAAGAATCAATAAATAAATAATACAATGGGATGTTAATAAAACGAATAAGTAGTAAACATAATAAATCAATTAAGAGTAAAACTACAACATGATATCATGGTTAGAGCTGTCGTTATGATGTATTTAGAAAAGCACATATAGTAGCACTTCCACCCTCCGCATAGTTCAGTCTTACTCTTGCTGACGATCGTCAACTTAAATTGCGTTACCAGTAGTTACTTTGTATATGGATTTGTGTATTAGACAGTGGTTACCAGTGTATTTTAATGGTTGGGGTTCAATTAACGATACTCTCTCAGGAATGGTTGGCCTGGGTGTGTACAAGACTACAAATCTACACGTCGTGTATCATCATCCTTATCTCATTGGATCATGGGGTTGCTTATTGTTTTGAATCGAACAGATGGCAAAGTACACACAAAAAAATCTGGTGTGAACACTCACACAATTTTCTCTTGCCAATGCAGATAATTAACAATATAACCTAACATTAGTAATAAAACATTAGAAATAAATAAAAAAACTAAACTCAATAAACATAACCAAATTTTAATCATGAGTGAACGACACAAAATGAAAATCAACGTCACTTAAACTTAAAAATACGGAAAATCACTCTTTCACGCTAAACTAGGCTCTGTAGAGAAAAATGCTCTCAATAAAAGTTGTAAATATTTTAATTTTCTATAAATTTTATTATATACACTTTTGTCGTAAAATGCATACTAATACTAAAATCTTAAAAAAATTAATTTTTTACTTGTTTTTGTGAGAAAAAAATGGAAAATTGCTAATTACCGTCAAACTAAGCGTTATACAAAAAAATGTTTGCATAAAAGTTGTAGGATTTTTAATTTTCTACAACTTTTATTATATACATTTTTGCGCTAAAATGCATATTAAAGTCGCAATCTTAAAAAAAATTTTTTACAGGAAAACAGCCTCCTTAAGAATTTCAGCATACATGGCGCCTACCCTATCTTGTAGAGCATAAAAAAATTAGTAAATGACGCGATTTTTAAAAAAATCTTAGGAGCAGTTTTTGAAAAAAATTGCAAAAAAGTGAAAAATGACACAAATAAACTACCACTTCCGGTTGAACAATTTTGATGAAAATGTTCGTGTCGGGTCCAGTAGTGGTATCTAACTTAAGTTTCAAGTTGGTACGATGTTTCATTCTTGAGATATTCTGTTCACACACACTCACATACAGACCAATCGCTAAAAACATGTTTTTAAGAGTAAAACTACAACATGATATCATGGTTAGAGCTGTCGTTCAGGGGGTCTGAAAACGTGTAGATCTGGTGAAAACGATTTCAAAAAATTGACATAAAAACAATACCTTCCTTCCTATATATTCATATAGGCAAGATAAAGTAAAAATACACTTATTATGCTTTACTAGATAAGGGTAAACGTCATGTCTGCTGAAATTCGTGAGGGGGCTGTACTCTTGTAGTTCAAAATGGTTCTTTTAACACTTTCGAGACGACAACCGTTCGTGATACGGCCATGATGATATACACCGAGTGACGGCAAACGTATGTCATACGGACACGGCAATATACATCCCTAGACGGCAAACGTATCTCATACGTTTGCTACTTTCACATTGTTATAAATGTGGCTACCCGTACACTATCTGTTTCCCGTTTTCACTGTTATTTAGTTCACTTTGTTCTCCATTTACCTACAGCGATAGTTGACCGAATCGATTTGTATTTTCTGATATATCGACGAAACTATCGACCGCTACTTAATGCACGAGATCGAACCGTAGTGTCTACTACCAAGTACCGACATAGCGGGTTACAAGGAAATGTTGTTTGCAGTGTATCTGTTTTTCTGTTATTGTGCTATTATACATTTCATGAAACGATGTCTAGAGATGCATTAGATTGTTTTGCAGAAGATTCTGGTCGGAATTAGATGACACGGACATTGATGAATCATACGACCCTGCGGAGAATGAAAGCGATATTGATATAAGTTTCACATAAAATTTTTCGGAATTGTGTAAATTAGAGTAATAATAAATAGTATTATTTTATAAATAACTTAATAATTGACTTAAACTAAATATATGGTTAAAAAGAGCACATTTCAAACTTTATTTTTATATAATACCCTTGTTGATAAGAACTGAGGTGACTGCACACTGATTTTTTGAAAAAGTTGAAAAAATGGTAGACTGGAAAGTGTCAAGATTGCGGCCTTAATATGCATTTTAGAACGAAAGTGTATAAAGTTGTAGGAATTTAAAAAACAACAACTTTATTTTGAACATATTTTCTTCAAAGCTTATTTTAGCGTTAATTACCGATTTTCCATATTTTTAAGTCCTACAGAGGTTGATTTTCATTTTACATTTCCAAGAGAAAGTCATGTGAGTGTTTACCACCAGTAAAGAGCTTTATATTAAAATGTACTTTACAATAATTTTAACATATGTAATAAATTTGGTTTTTTTGATTACTTTTAGAGGCGATCAAATTAGGTAGTGCCAGAATGAAGGAAATTGAAGACTTACGCATTCAAGTCGTCACTAAAGATGTAATCGAAAAGTGTAAAAACATGGATGATGCTATCGATAAACTCGCAGAATTTTCTATTTCTAAATGGGGTTCGGATGTAAGTATCATTTTTATATCAATTGTGAAATGATTTACAGGATCAGTCCATTTCAAGTGATCCGGAACCTGGAACCGTCTGCATTAGCAGTAAGTGCAGAGCAGTCGGACGTTAAACAAAAAAAAAAAAAAATAGAACCTGGAATGTGACTTGGTTCACCCTTTCAATTCTAGAACTGCATTTTTCTGTGGTGGCAGGCTATTTTTGTTTGCGTTAGCGTTGTTTCAAAATTTGAAAAAAAATTGATTACCTTTTTCCAGCATGCTTATATTACATATCATTTGTTCAGAAAATTGTGGAAAATATTACTATTGTATCACTGAATACTTACACAGTGAAAACAAATCGAATCGGTATTCAATTCCTAATAAAAATTGTGCTTATATAAATACTATAACCTCTTGAAACTATTGATAAACGTTCACTTGATAAATGAATCAAACACAAAAAACATAAATCAAACTAAATAAAACTTACAAAGTCGGCAGCTTTGGCGTAGTTGGTAATGTGCTTGCCTCTCATCATGCGGTCTTGGGTTCGAATCCCACTCGGACACGGCAAATTTTCGTACGTTACAAAAAATCATTTCATCCTTCATAGTTACAACCCAGCATCTATGACCATGTAGTTGATGCGACGTTAAATAAACAAAGAAAAAACTTGCAAAACAACAAAATACAAAAACAACTTACTTAGTTGTAAGCAAAGTACTTTGTAACAACAAAAGGGCAGTGATATCATCCGACATGGCGTCGAGCTGTCAAAAATCAGATTATTGCAAATCAACTATATTTTTGTTTTTGTTGGAAATTACTATTTTTAAATTTCTTTTTTATCTTTTCAGTTGAGGAAACGTGTTGAAAAAACAAGAGAAGTTGCGAAGAAACAATTATCTGCATTCAAGTCGAAGTCAGGAAAAAGTAGGTTTGGTTTTTATTTAAAAAGAACTGAAATTACCATGAACCCTCGGTTTCCCTCCCTTCACGTAACTGACCCTCAGATAAACCTACTAGAATTTTTAAAAAACCTAAAAAATGTTTCTTTTTATTTATTTTATTTAGTTGAATATACCGTATTTTTCGGACGATAAGACGCACCCTTGTTTTTCAAGGCATAAATTATCTAAAAATTATTTTGACTGATTTTAATTAGTTTTTTAATACAGGTAAATGTGTGATTTCTTTATTTGAAAAACAGCAAGTACAGAAGATACAATATATATAATTATTTTATAGTCATAAAATTACAAAAAAACATGGATATAAAAAGTGTAAGTACGTAAATTACTACTATCGGTTTCATAATCATAGACACCCGAGTTTGAACCCAAAGCATTTCTATAACTTTGAGTCGGATTTCAACACACTGTACATCAAAATTTGGCTCATTTTTTTCTGCTTTGACTTATAATAGTCATATATTTTTAATGTTGTTTAAAAGTTGCCATATTGAGGTTGGAAGACAAAAAGACCCGGGTTTTTTGATACCGCAACAAATTTCATTCGTTTAGAGGCGTGTAACTCGATAAATACTTGACCAAAAAGTTTGAAATTTTAACACGACATAGACAATTATATTATTACAGCGTGTACGAAATTTCAAATTCATACGTTATTTAAATTTTTATTTATTAATAATATTCAGAACCCTTGCTATCTCGGTAACCACACGATCGTTCGGCTCGGGCAAACTATCGTTTTATTAAGCGTAAAAAACTTAGTACAGATATGTTAACATGAAATATCGATTGGCCAATGTTGTGGTAGAATTTTTAGAATTTTGAAAAAAATAGATGGGTACTGCGGGGTGGGTGGGTGTTACTATCCATGTTGCTAATTTGTGTACGTGACATCGTGTCGGACTGTCTACCTGAACTGACATACTGCATTGTCAAATCAGGTGGACAATCAGATTCATGCAACATAGTTAGTCAAATAGTATTTATTGATAATCCAATTTTTCAATTGTGCTTCAAGTTGTGGCCATTTGACAGCATGAGTTCGAAATTTACTGGTATGTTTCTTATTATCTGCCTTGAGTAATGAATCTTCTTGTTTCCGCCATTCCCGAATCATTTTTTCTGTTGGAGGAGGTAAAAAATGCCTTTCTACTGCCCGAATGCCATTATATTTTGCATATTGAACCACTTTTAATTTAAAAGCGAAAGAGTACAAAACTTGCTTCACATTTTAAAATGCATGATATTTACCGTAAGTAATATTGATACAGAAACTACTGTGTATGCTTAGAATCTTTAAGATTATACAGTTTAAAAACTACGGTACATCCTATATCATTGTATGTTTTGTTTTGAAATCCTTAGTTATTGAACGTGTTTAAGTAGAGTAGGGTAGTAATAAATATTATTATAGAAAGCGTCTACCCTGAAATATAGCTAGCGTTCGGACCATAAGACGCATGGTAATTTTTAGGTCATTTTCCTACGGAAAAAAGTGCGTCTTATCGTCCGGAAAATACGGTACATAAAATTTATTACTAAATTAAACTAAGTTGTACAAGTATACAAATTTTTCAACTAAATATACTTATAGGTATCAGACGAACTAATGTCCCATAGCCAAGCGAGTGAGAGGGAGATAAGTGGCATAACTACGCATGCGCTCAAAGGTCTTTACCCTTATAATCCAAATCTGAAAACATACTACAGTCACTTGAAATATATATTTTCTAACCACCAGAATACGGTAACATAAAACACTTACCAATGTTTATAGCGCTTTCGTGTATCTTGTACACATCTTCAGTAATACATTTATTAGAAGTCAAAATTTAAAACTTCCTGCTCCTACCATGGTAGATAAGGAATAGTCGATTCTTGTATTTAAAACAGTCTTGCCAACTTAATCAGTTGATTGTCGTATTCAATTTGTGTGTTCATTAATTTCTCCCTGCCATTGTATTTATAAATATAATATTTTTACAAAATTTCAATTTCATTTTGTTTGTTATTTATTTCTAATATTTCTAGATTATTTTTTATATTCGACATATTATGTTTATTTTTTATCATGTGTTCAGTTAAATTGGAGAATTTTCGATTTCCTTTTTTATAGTTAGAATAGTGTTCTGTAAACCGTTTTTTAAAAGATCTGGTGGTTTGATCTGCTGGTACAAGATACACGAAAGCGCTATAAACATTGGTAAGTGTTTTATGTTACCGTATTCTGGTGGTTAGAAAATATGTATTTCAATTTTAAATAATACGGCTGTTTAAAAATCCTACATAGGATGTTTAATAAAATAATACTACAGTCACTATCTTGCTTGTTAGTTTACTGTGTGCATAAATGCTTGCTCACAGCAATGAGTAAAATAAAAGGTGATGTTATTGGAATGGCTTGTGCAAGTGAGAGCGTTATGCATTCTCTCACTCCCACGGCTAGGAGGCATTAGTTCATCTGAATTCTGTACATGCAAAAACTCTTCTTCACAAAGGATTCTGTCCATGCAAAGGAGTACACAAGGAAAAAATTTAATTACTTAAATATTTATAACTACTATAAAAATTACTAAGTTATTATACAATTAAATAAGGTACAAGGATTACGTTAAACAGATTTCTGTAAAAAAAGCAGAAAATAAACAGATAAATTCAATTACATTTACATTAAGTACCAATAATAATAATAATTTTAATAAGTGTTACAAAATTTAAAAAAAAAATACTTTAAGATTATGAACATTTTTACTTTCTCTTGCCTATATGAATGTGTAGGAAGGAAAGTAACGTTTTCTTGTAAATTTTTCAAAATCAAGTTTTCACCGGATCTACACATTTTCAGACCCCTGAACCCAAAATACATGCTAGCGATTGGTCTATGTGTGTGCGCGCGCGTGCGTGTGTGTGTGTGTGTGCGTGCGTGTGTGTGTGTGTGAAACCAAAGTATCCCAAGAATGGAGCATCGTATGAATTTGAATCTTAATTTATGTACTACTAAAGGACCCAACACAAACATTTTCATCAAAATCAGTCAACCAGAGGTAGTAGTTTATTCATGTCATTTTTCACTTTTTTGCAATTTTCTCAAAAACGGCTCCTACGATTTTTTTTATAAATTGCCTCATTTACTGAATTTTTATGCTCCATAAGATAAGATATGGGTAGGTGCCATGTCTGCTGAAATTCTTTGGGAGGCTGTTTTCTCGTAAAAAAATGGTTTTTTTAAGATTGCGGCTTTAATATGCATTTTAGCACAAGAATGCATAATAAAAGTTGTAGCGAATTTAAAATCCTACAGCTTTTATTTTAAACATTTTTTTTGTATAACGCTTAGTTTAGCAGTAATTAGTGATTTTCTGTTGTTTTTTTCCTTGAAAATGTGTAAAAAAATATTGATTTTCTAAAATTTCAGCCGTAGTATGCATTTTATAATAAAAGTGTATATAATCAAATTTATAGAAAATTAAAAGATCTACAACTTTTATTTAGAGAATTTTTCTCTACAGATTTAGTAGTTTAGCGTGAAAGAGTGATTTTCCATATTTTTAAGCCAAACTGAGGTTGATTTTTATTTTGGGTCATTCACTCATGATTAAAATTAGGTTACGTTTATTGAGGTTAGTTTTTGTTTATTTCTAATGTTAAGTTATATTGTTAATTATTTGCATTGACAAGAGAAAGTCGTGTGAATGATTCACACCAGATTTTTGTAATATAGATAAAAATTGAAAAAAAAACATTTTTTTTTTTATAACTTAACTACTTTACAATATATTTGAACTAACACAATGTGGATGTTTTTACTTTATGGGAATTAGTTCAACAAATGAGCATAAAGAAACAGGTAAACTGTTGCAAAGAAAAAAGTAAAAACTAACCAGTGAACAGTTATTTTAAAACTTGGAAAAGTTTCTTAAGTTCTTGCTCGTAGATCGATAGGATATGAGATCAAAGTATGTTAATAATTTGCCCCTTCAAGATCGAGAAATGACTTCTGAAAAAATGTACAATTTGGTTTTCTAATCTTAATTTTTCCAGCATTCCTAGTACCATAATTGGTTTTATTGAGATTAATTATTACTTCACGGTTACCACAAGCCCAATAGAACTGTAAGGCCACTCTCACGCCGGTCGCATTGGCGTAGTTGGTAACGTGCTCGCCACTCATCATGCGGTCTTGGGTTCGAATCCCATTTAGGCACGGCATATTTTCATACGTTACAAAAATTCATTTCATCCTTCACTGTCTGCATTAGCAGTAATTGCAAAACAGTAAGACGTTAAACAAAAAAAATATCTCAGCGGTAAAACTCAACATCCGATACGAGTCGTCGTACTCTTACATTTACATGTTCGCTCTCCCACCAGTGCAACCTCGATTGAACCGATCGCATGCGACTCAGCTTGTCCAACATCTGCTCGACAAGTTGTGTATAATCATGGCAGATGAAGAAGCCAATGTAGCCTTTGTTCTTGATGCCGGCCGCATTGGCGAAGTTGGTAACGTGCTCCCCTCTCATCATGCGGTCTTGGGTTCGAATCCCATTCAGGCACGGCATTTTTTTCATACGTTACAAAAAATCATTTCATCATTCACCGTCTGCATTAGCAGTAATTGCAGAACAGTCGGACGTTAAACCAAAAAAAAAAAAAATAGCCTTTGTTCTTGAAGTAGAAAAATATCCATGTCTGTACAACTTTAATTTGACAGAATATTCTAGGCGAGACATTACCTTTCTTTTGGCATCCGATAAAAAGACTTAAATTTGTTTTCATCACAGGAGAGTTCCTGGGCACACACATACGCTCCTCTATTACGATTATTACTTACATATGGTGATATCCAAGAGCTGCGGGTTTTTTCTGTTTTCTTTTTAACCCTATCTGTGGCAATGGTAAAACCTAGAATTTGCAAGTACTTTTTACCCATGTTGCAGCTGGTATTTCAAAAATATGTCAAAAAATCAATTCTCATTAAATATACAACAAATAATATATCAAATTAAACAGAAAATTCCAAATTTTAATACAGTGTATGTAAAGGTAACTTACCTTGGTATATTTTAGTAGCTATTTTCACAAAAAAAAACATTTTACAAAGTTTTCACTTAATTTTTAAACATATCCTGAGACACTAACACTAATTTCATTATATACAAATTGTTCACTGTTTTATGTAGATGAGAGTAGAAGAAAAAAAAGTTCTTCTTGTTGCACCAGAAAAGAATAAAACGTAAACAAACAAAAACCACATGTAGAAAGAACGACTTACCAACCCATGTGGTGATTTAGTATCGTTTTCAGAAAGCCATTGAAGGGAATTATTTTAGCAAAACTATCATATTACGGTTCTAAAAATAAAATAAAAATGTACACTATCAATTAGTAACATCCACTAGCGGCAAATATGAAAAATACGAATCTAAACAACAGTTGAATGAAGACTTGCAACTAACGTCGCAGTTGAGACTTTACCGCTCCGGTTACAGTCAATAGTCACAGTTGCGATGTTTGCCATTAGTATGGTTAAATAGTAATAAGCAACGACTACGTCTTCTTCGCAATATGAAACGGTTCTTATAGTCATTTGACATTTTGCAAAATGCCGGTGGCTTTGAAGAAAAGATTGAACAGTTGCGTCGAGGTCGAGTCTCTTCAGTGTGCGAACATGCACGATGCGACTCGTTTTTCGGTCAAGTCATTTTAATCAAGTCGAGGTCGAATTTCTCTGGTGTGTGAGAGCAGCCAAACAGTACCTTGTAAACAAATGAATGCCTTAATGGAAGGACTGATGTTGCTAATAAAAGCCGCAAACTGTCTTTAGTAGGAAGGCTACACTGATACAAAATTATAGTTTTGATACAATAATATAATAATTATAATATAATTATAATAATTAATAATATATTAAAATATATTATAATATATTATATATATATTATTATATATATTATATATATATATATATATCAATTTTTTAAACATGTTGTACTGTGTGCTGAATTTACTTTAGATAATATTAAACCACCAATAAACACACAAAATTAGCAAGAATGATCTTACCATTAAGTTAATAAGGCCTTTTCAGATCTGGCAATGCATTGCCAGTGAAAGAATTTTATAGTGTTTGTGAGTTGACTGATTATGGATCCAGGGATCTGAAAAGGCCTTATTAACTTAACGGTAAGATCATTCTTGCTAATTTTGTGTGTTTACTGGTGGTTTAATATTATCTAAAATTATATATATAATATATATTATATATTATATTATAATATATTATAATTATTATAATATAATAATAATAATTTGAAATTTAAATAATACACGGTGCTCGATTTTTTTTTACAAGATTAAAATTAAGTTATATAGTTCATTATTTATATTGGCAAGAGAAAGTCATGTGTTTCACACAATTTTTCTTTCATTTGTTTTAGGTAGATTTCTTAAAAGTGGTCAAGAATCGAAGATTAAGTTGAAAGTTCAGTCTGGTACAGCTGTTGATCCTGATAGTGGTTTAGTTGATACTGCACATGTTTATCGCTCTAAAGACAAAGAAGCATATACTGTTACTTTAGGTCTGACAGATGTGCAGAAAGGATTAAATTCCTATTACAAACTACAAATACTGGAAAGTAATTCCGGTAAAACGTGAGTAACAGTTTTGTTTCAACTCTTCCTCATTGTTTTTCGTTTTTTCATTGGCAAGAGAAAGTTGTGCGAGTGTTTCACACCAGATTTTTCTTTTTCTTGCCTATATGAATATAAAGGAAGGAAAGTATTGTTTCAATATTGATTTTTCAAAATAGAGTTTTCACCAGATACACACGTTTTCTGACCCCCTAAACCTAAAAAACAGACATTTTAGCAATTGGTCTGTGTGAACAAAATATCTCAAGAACGGAACATCGTACGAAGTTGAAACGTGAAACTTAAGTTAGTGCCTACTAGAGGACTTTTACTTTACTTTACAATAAGGGCGTTCAGGCTTTTGCAGCCCCTCCTCACCGCGACCTAAAAGATCTTTTGTGATTGCCCCTATTCCTATTTCTGCAAGACCCACACTTTCGATGAAGCGCAGGATCTGCCTAGGATCTAGTGCACTTATCTGAGAAGGTGTTTACACACCCTTACCCATCAGCGCTCTTCTTTTGCAGCCAACCACTTTGCAACTGCATATAAATATAGGTGTGCGACCCCCTGAGCCGCACAGACCTTACTGGCCAATATTTCATCTTAGAAGACGGTTATGTTACACCCAAGGGCCAGGGAAATCTTTCCCCCGGCCCCCCAGGCCCCTACTCCCGCTCTTCCGCTCATCACTGAGCCGTCAGTGTACCAAAAGGTAACCCCTTCCGGTATCACTGGCTGTCCCTCCGCCCACTCCTGACGATCAAAAATTTTCACCCTCAGTGTGTCGGAGAAATCGTATGCTCTGTACATACGGTCCCGAGGACCACCTACCACACCCATCCCCTCAATCCCTTTGGAGATCTCGGTGTGGCCCATCTCCCCTGATGGGACCCCGAACCCGCCCTCCAGCCTCAAGGCAGTTCTTATCGCCTCCTTCTTCACTTGAACATGAATAGGAGGCAAATCAAACAACGCCTCCATAGTAGCCGTTGGACCAGTGCTCGTTGCACAACATGTCCTTAGGCGGGCCAATCTCTTCAGCTTCCTCAGCCGATCTGTTCTTGGGCACCATACAAAAGCTTCGTACGTGACCATTGGCAGAATGATGCTCACATAAGCCCATTCTGCCATACAAGGCCTAAGCCCCCAAGTCCTCCCAAACGGACTCTTAAACATCCATAAGGCCTTTGCAGCCCTCTCAACAGTCCTTGACATGTGGCCCCTCCAAGTCAGGCCCCTATCAAGGACAACCCCCAGATACTCCACCTCAGGGGAGTAGCTCAAATCCACTCCTTCCAGAGTCAAAGCATCTAGAGCCATCTTCCTTTTCCTAGTAAAAGGAACAACAACCACTTTTAGTTGTCGTTTCAGCTAGGGAAATAATCAGTCCGCCCCTGCATAGCCCCGCGTACAGGGGTAAGGCAAAATACTGTAGGATTTAGCCAAGTTTCCTACAGGCACCGTTAAGCCTACTAGAGGACACAACACAAACATTTTCATCAAAATCGATCAACCAGAAGTAGTAGTTTATTCATAGTCATTTTTCACGTTTTTGCAATTTTCTCTATAACGGCTCCTATGATTTTTTTAAAAATCCCTTCTTTTATTATATTTTTTGTACTCTACACAATAGGGTAGGTGCCATGTCTGCTGAAATTCTTGGGGAGGCTGTTCTCTCGTAGGAAAAAACAGTTTTATTAAGATTTCAGCCTTAATATACATTTTAGCACAAAAGGGTTTATAATCAAAGTTGTAGAAAATTTTAAAATGTACAATTTGTATTTTGAATATTTTTTTTGTGTATCGCTTAGTTTAACGGTAATTAGTGATTTTCTGTCTTATTTTTCATGAAAATCTGTAAAAAAATTGATTTTGTTTTTAGATTTCACTCTTAGTATGTATTTCATGACAAAAATGCAAAATCAAATTATTAGGAAATTAAAAGATCTACAACTTTTATTTTAAGCATTTTTCTCTACAGAGCCTAGTTTAGCATCAAAAAGTGATTTTCTGTATTATTAAGCCAAACTAAGGTTGGTTTTTTATTTTGCATCATTCACTCATGATTAAAAGTAGGTTATGTTTTTACTTTCTCTTGCCTATATGAATATATAGGAAGAAAAGTATTGTTTTCATGTCGATTTTTCGAAATCGAGTTTTCACTGGATCTACACGTTTTCAGACCCCCTGAACCTAAAAAACATGTTTTAGCTATTGGTCTGTGTGTGTGTGAACAGAATATCTCAAGTACGGAACATGGTACAAACTTGAAACTTGAAACTAGTTACATACTACTACCGGACCCGACACGAATATTTTCATCAAAATCGGTCAACCGGAAGTAGTAGTTAATTCGTGTAATTGTTCAATTTTTTGCGATTTTCTCAAAAACTGGTCCTACGATTTTTTTTTTAATTGCCTGATTTGTTAAATTTTTTATGCTCTACAAGACAGGGTAGGCGCCATGTTTGCTGAAATTCTCGTCCACTGTTTCTTTTCCAAGATTTACTTGGCACAGTCAATCTCTGTGGAAAAGAGCTTTAATCCATTTGTCACTGTTGCTGGAAGGGACATTTTTCGAGTAGGCGCTTAGTGTTGAATCCTTGTTATGTACTTTGTACACTATGCACCCTACAACGTAAGAGAGGGTTATCAGGTAGGCAGTCCGACAGGGTATCACTTATATAACCTGGGAACATGTATAGTAGCGCCCACCCCATGGCCAAGTCTATTTTGCAAAATTTTAAAAATTCTACAACATTGGCCAATCAATAGTTCATGTTATTAATATATTTGTTAATACATAATATTTGTTAATACATTTTTCACGCTAAATAAAACGATAGTTAGCTCGTGCCGAATGATTGAGCGGGTACCGAGATAGCAAGGGTTCAGAATATTGTTAATAAATCAAAATTTGAGTAACATAGACATTTAAAATTTTGTATTCGCGGTAAAAATATAATTCCTTATGTTGTATTAAAATTTCAAACTTGTCGGTCAAATACTTCTTGAGTTATACGCCTTTAAACACATAAAAGTCTGTGCGGTAGCAAAAAAAACCAGGTCTTTTTGTCTTCTAATCTTGGTATGGCAGTTTTTTAAACAATATTAATAATATTTGACTATTATAGGTCAACGCAGAATAAAATTAGCTAAATGTTGGTGTAAACTATGTTGAAATCCGATTCATCGTTTTGGAGATGCAAGGGTTCGAACTCGGGTGTTTATAATTGTGAAACCGATAGTAACAATTGAGTTGTCAGAATGGGGATGTCATGGCATTGGCTTCCCCCTACCGCCAGCGAGTACCGAAGCGGCAGTGTAAACATAATAGTAATGAGAAAGCCCTTCTCTTATTCAATGGCCCTGCATTATACCAGTGTTTGACAATGGCAAAGGATGGAGCTTTATCGCCAAAAGTAGAAGTAAGTTGATCGATGCAACCTTGTCTTGATAACCCACATTAAAAATCGTAATAAATCATCACACGAAAATTTTCACCAGTTATTTCCATTTTTCCGCTGAGACACAATTTTCAAGTCACTGTAAACAATGCAAATCACTCAAATGACAAAATGTTCCGAATAAGTTTATGGTCAAAAATGATAAACTTTCCAGTGGAGGAAACGTCAGATGGTGCTGTAAAGACTAAATTGTTGGCAAGACTCAAAATATAATAATGCCCCTAGTAAACTATATTCTTTGTGGATACAGTAATTATATAATAAATTTATTACTCATGTTTAATCTGTGTCCATTTACTAAAACGCATCCAAAATTCCCATGTTCTGGATAACACGACACCCTCAGGGTTTATCAAGAGTCAAGTTTGTGAGGTTTTACCGTAATCCTATAAAAACAAAAAAATTGCGATCGAATCCCTGCTGCGAGAGTTCTCTCACAGGTCAAAAAATCTGGTGTGAAACACTCACACAACTTTCTCTTGCCAGTGTAAATAATGAACAATATAACCTAATATTAGTAATAATTATTAGTAATATTACAAATTGACAAAGAACTAACCTCAAAAACATAACCTTATTTTAATCATGAGTGAATGATTCAAAATTAAAAATCAACCTCAGTTTGGCTTAAAAATATGGAAAAATCACTCTTTCACGCTAAACTAGGCTCTGTAAAGAAAAATGTGCTAAATAAAAATTTTAGATCTTTTATTATATATTTTCCTAAATTTTATTATAAACACTTTTGCCATAAAATGTATACTTAGGCTGAAATATTCAATATATTTTTTACACATTTTCATGAAAATGAAAAAACAGAAAATCACTAATTGCCGCTAAACTAACCGTTATACAAAAAAATGTTTGAAATAAGAGTTGTGTTTTTTTAAATTCTCTACAACTTTCATTTTATACATTTTTGCTCTAAAATGCTTATTAAAGTCGCAATCTTTAAAAAAACCATTTTTTTCTCCGAGAGCACAGCCTCCCCAAGAATTTCAGCAGACATGGTGCCTACCCTATCTCATAGAGCATAAAAAATGTAGTAAATGAGGCAATTTTAAATTAAACTGTAGGAGCCGTTTATTGAGAAAATTGCAAAGAAGTGAAGAATGACACGAATAAACTATTACTTCTGGTTGACCGATTTTGATGAAAATGTTTGTGTCGGGTTCGATAGCAGTACCTAACTTAAATTTCCAAGTTCGTATGATGTTGAGATTTTTTGTTCACACACACACACACACACACACACACACACACACACACACACACACACACACACACACACACACAAACTTATCAAAATAAAAATATGTTTTTTTGGGTTCAGGGGGTCTCTGAAATCGTGTAGATCCGGTGAAAACTCTATTTCAAAAAATCTACATGAAAACAATAGTTTACTTCCTAAATATTCATATAGGCAAGAGAAAGTAAAAATAACCGTCGTTTAATGTTAAATGTTACAGTTTGAAACTCATTTGTTTTTTGTTGTTTGTTTCAGTTATTGGTTGTTCAGAGGATGGGGACGGATTGGTACAACTATTGGTGGAACGAAAGTAGATTCATTTAATAGCTTAAAGAAAGCTATGAAAGAATTTAAATTTCATTACGAAGATAAAACAGGAAACGAGTGGGAAAACCATAAGTATTTTGAAAAAGTTGCTGGTAAAATGTATCCAATGAAAGTTGATTACGGTGATTCTGAAGCTGTAAGTGTTTAGATTTATTATATGAAATACGGATGGGTGGGTTCAAAATTTGAGGTATGGAAATTAAGTTCCGGGAATTTGTCAAAAAAACATAAGCAAAATTTTATTATCGACTTTCACAAAAGTCTCTCTCAAACTACACAGCGTTGCTCCTACAATTGGAAACACCCTTAGTAATCTTCTGAAGGTACTCTATTCTGCACCATGGTTACAGCTTCTTCGACCTCGTGTACGCCACTATGATGAGTTCCCTTGAGGTGTGATTTTACCTTAGGGAATAAGAAGTCACAGGGAGCGATATTGAGCTATAGGGTTGGTGCAGCAACGTTGGAATTCCTTTTTTTTGCCAAAAACTTGTGTACAATGAATGACGAATGGGTTGGTGCCTTGTGCTGCAAGATCCAGCCGTTCTTGGCGAGTTCGGGCCACATGTAAAAGCAGCCGCTCCAGGACACCAACATAGAACTGTCCAGTCACTGTCTTGGCGGCAGGAACATATTCATGTTGAATGATGCCGCGGATATCGGAAAAAAACTATCTATATTGCCTTCAGTTGCGACTTGAACATCCTTGCTTCCGTTAGGCTCTCCCCACCCTTTTCCACCCACTTCTCACTTTGTTTACTGGTCTCAGGGTCATACTCATCTATATAGGTCATAGGTCTCGTCTCCAGTGGCTACCTGACTCATCCAATCTCTGCCATCGCTCTGAATGTGGGATAACAAATCCTCGCTGATCAATTTTCACATGTGTTTCTGTTTATGGGTGAAAAGTTTTGGCACCATCTTTCACATGTTCAGAGTCTAGTGTAACATCTTGCCAATGGTTTCTTTGTTGATTTTTAACTCATCAGACAAGGCATGAATGCTTAGGTGCCAGTCAGACGTCACCAACACACGCAGATGGTTGACGCTCACATTGATACGAGAGGTGACGGGAGCTCCTCCACGTGAATCGTCATCTACCGATTGAAGCCTCTCCTTGAATTACTTCGTCCATTCAAACACTAACGTTTTCAACATACACTCGTCTCCGTACACCACCTGTAATTTTCAGAGAATCGTCGAGGGGTTTTCGCTAGATTTCACTAAAAATTGGATCACAACACGTTGCTTGTAATGTGAGTCACTCATTTTCATAACGCCATTAAAAAATTTATTTTTTAAAAATACAAAACAAATTAAACATGCTTTCGACTTCAAACTTCGACTGCAACAAAAGGAAGGTCCTCTATTTCCGTTCATGTGTTTATGAACGACGCAGTGTTGCCAATTCCCGAGTTATAACTAAATTTCTGGAACTTAATTGCCACACCTCGTACACTGATGTTAACATTTTCTGAGCTTCTTTGGCACATTATTGCAACTTACACTTAATGTTAATGCATTGTTTGAAATCCATGATATGTATGTAACAGCCACGGTAAACATAACTTCCCGACTCTGGAAACCATGTGACAAGTAATAACGTGTTCAAACTTGACACTGGCTTTCTTAACCCTTGTGTGACTGATAGGTTTGAGAATATTAACTCTTTGAATGCTAATTCCAAGATTGCGCCGATAGGCTTGGGATTTTTTATCCATCTTTTATCCAAAAAATTTGAAATTTTATGAGACGTTAAAAAAATTTTGAGAGATGTTTTAAAAATGAAACTTTTTTTTTATGCCAGTTACAGTGAATTTATGAAAATTTGTTGTAATTTATGTAAAGTCGCACATTTTTGTCAATTTGGTTATAAATAATTTTTTAAATATTTTTTTAGTGTGGCATTATAGAAAACTGTCTAGCAAAAAATTTGATGTATCAAATGCCCTCGCTTACCACTCTTAACAGCAATTCAAGCGTTTGTCATCCGGCCGCTTTGGCGTAGTTGGTAACGTGCTAGCCTCTCATCATGCGGTCTTGGGTTCGAATCCCATATGCATGGCATATTTTCATACTTTAAAAAATAATTTCATCCTTCACCGTGTACACTAAAAGTAATTGCAGAACAGTCGAACGTTAAACAAAAAAAAAAGAATGTCTGTGCTAAAAGGAAAGGGGAAAACTACTCTCTTTGAGCTGATGTCATTCCTATAGTTATTTGTATGATGTATGTTATTCTATGAAAGCACGGAATTTTGTGAACACAGCATGTAGAAAAAAATTATATAAGATAATATTAGAACATTTTAGTTCCATTGTGAAGAATGTCTGAAAATAGGCTACTCTACGAATTTTGGAGTGTTTATTCCCTTTATTGGTCATATTCAATTCTACCGGTTTTGCTATAATAGCAACATTGAACAATACCTTTACAATTCAAGCTTTCAATCGCTGTTATAACTCTATTTTTAAATGAGATATGGCCTTTACAAGGTTTTTTTTTAAAAAAAAAACCTTTACAATTCAACCTTTCAAACGCGGTTATAACTCAAAATGAGATGTGGCCTTTACACGATTTTTTTTAAAAAAACCTTTACACGGTTTTGTTTAAAAAAAAACCTTTACAATTCAACCTTTCAAACGCAGTTACAACTCAAAATGAGATGTGGCCTTTACACTGTTTTTTTTAAAAAACCTTTGCACGGTTTTGTTTAAAAAAAACCTTTATAATTCAATCTTTCAAATGTGGTTATAACTCAATTTTTAAATGAGATATGGCCTTTACACGATTTTGTTTAAAAAAAAAACCTTTACACGGTTTTATTCAAAAAAAAACCTTTACAATTCAACCTTTCAAACGCGGTTATAACTCGATTTTTAAATTAAATATGGCCTTTACACGGTTTTTTTTAAAGAAAACCTTTACACCGTTTTGTTTAAAAAAATCCTTTACAAGTCAACCTTTCAAACGCGGTTATAACTCGATTTTTAAATGAGATAATTATGGTCTTTACACGGTTTTTTTAAACCAGAATTGAGTGGTGTCCCAACATTCACAAATCAATATAAACTTTACTGCTAACCTGATTTTGTTTCTAAATAGCTTTCTTTCTTCCACATACATTTAGCTACAATTTAACTATAACGTTTACTGGTGTGCACGTACATTGACCTTCACTTTTACACAAACTGTTAAGTATTTACACACTTGTCATCTAACAATTGTGTATGGGCAATCCGGCTTATAAGGGTTCAAGAATCAGGCTGTTGGACTCTTTACTGTAAATAGCTGTAGTGTCAGCAGGTGTTGCTATAAAAATTTGATCACATGTCGTAAATGTAAATACAGTAGCGTACAAATTAATCCGAACACAGATGTTATGTAATGAAAAGTTACTTTATTTTTGAAAAAATATATATACATTCTATTTGTTAATGTTTAATAACTAATATGGCCACCTTTATTGTTTATCAGTTTACGTATGCGATTTGGCATAGATTTAATTAGTGTACTGCACATTTTTTTAATTTCTTCGTCACAAAACCATACCGATATTATTGCTGCAGTGAGGTTATTGTTTGTAGTACAATCCATTTTTGAGAGTCGTTTTTCCACTGTTGCCCAAAGATTTTCAATCGAACTTATATCTGGGGAATTACCTGGCCATATCAACACTTTACCGTTTTCTTGTTCAAAAAATGCTTTCACTTTTTTGGCAGTATGGCATGGCGCTAAATCTTGTTGAAACACTCCATTGCCATGTGGAAATTTTGTTTGCAGTTGTGGCACAACCTTTGACTTAAGAATTTGGATATATTCATAGCTTTTTAGCATACCATTTACTGGGACTAATGAACAAGGATCTTCAAATGTGAAACAACCCCAAAACATTTTTTTCTGGGAATGTTTAACTCATTGCTGGAGCTGAGTCGTGATGTTCTTTCATCTGCTGTTTCCTGAATGTAAGAAACCTTTTGCCCCTGAATGTAAAAATGGGATTCATCGGAGAACATTACATTTTTCCAGTCTGCAACAGTTCACTTAGCATGTGCTTTGGCCCACAATAACAGTTTTTTGCACATTGCTTGGGTCAAAAGTTGTTTTTTTAGCCGGTCGACGAGCTTTCCGTCCAGCATCAAGAAGTCAGCGTCTACCAGTTGTCACATGCAAATTCGTTCCACTGGTTGCAAGCTGTCAATTTAAATCCTCAGCACTTAATTTTGGACTCACTTTACTTGTTCTCACTAATAACCGCTCCTGAGTCGCAGTGGTTTTTCTTTTACGGCCACATTTTCCTTTCCTTCGAGGTGAAAAGGAATGAGTTTCTCGAAATTGTTTTAATATAGCATTCACTGTCCGTAGTCCAACACCACACTCTGAAGCTATTTGTCGTTGTGTCATACCGGTATACTCGGAGAGAGAAACAATTTTTGAACGTTTTCTTGGAGTTACATCCATTGTTACAATATATTATGTAAACAGACACAAAAACAATATATGAATTTGTCAAAAAAAAATGAAATACACTTGTATAAACCACTACTTATGTCACAAAATTGCTATAGAGACAAAGAACAACAACAACTTCACACTGCAAAGAGAGCTCACAGAATGTGTGTGTTTAGCAGTGTAGTCACAACGTAGAAAAAAACAAAAAATTCCCTGTGTTCGGATTAATTTGCACGCTACTGTACATGGAAATGTTTGTAGATGTAATAAACATATTGCGTTTTTATTACAGAAAGAAGTTCAGTTGCAAGCGTTAGATGCAACAGAATCTAAACTTAAAAAACCAGTTCAAGATTTGATTACCATGTTGTTTGATGTGAATCTAATGAAGAAGACCATGATTGAGTATGAGGTAAGCGATTTATTTCTTTTATTTTTACTTTCTCTTGTCTATATAAATATATAGGAAGGAAAGTATTGTCTTCATGTCGATTTTTTGAAATCGAGTTTTCACCTAAAAAAATGTTTTTTTAGTGATTGGTGTGTGTGTGTGTGTGTGAACCAAATATCTCAAGAATGGAACATCGTACGAAGTTGAAACTTGAAACTTAAGTTTGATACCACAAGAGGACCCAACATAAAC
This sequence comes from Catonia carolina, assembly GCA_035578175.1. NCBI lineage: Eukaryota > Metazoa > Arthropoda > Insecta > Hemiptera > Achilidae > Catonia > Catonia carolina. Next base: position 2,276,491 of record JAQMRL010000014.1, on the reverse strand, counting down.
ATTTTCATCAAAATCGAACAACCGGAAATAGTTTGTTCATGTCATTTTTCACTTTTTTGCGATTTTCTCAAAACTGGTCCTACGGTTTTTTTTTAAATTACATTTACTAAATTATTTTGGCTTTATATGAATATATAGGAAGGAAAGTATTGTCTTCATGTCGATTTTTCAAAATCGAGTTTTCACCTAAAAAAACATGTTTTTTAGCGATTGGTGTGTGTGTGTGTGCGTGAACCAAATATCTCAAGAATGGAACATCATACGAAGTTGAAACTTCAAAGTTAAGTTTGATACCACTAGAGGACCCAACTTAAACATTTTCATCAAAATCGAACAACCGGAAGTAGTTTATTCGTGTCATTTTTCACTTTTTTGCGATTTTCTCAAACCGTTCCTACGGGTTTTTTTTTTAATTACATTTACTAATTTTTTTTTTGCTTTACAAGATAGGGTAGGTGTCATGTCTACTGAAATTCTTGGAGGTTGTTTCACGTAAAAAAATTGTTTTTTTAAGATTGCTGCTTTAATATGCATTTTAGCGCAAAAATGTATATAATAAAAGTTTTAGAAAATTTTAAATCCTACAACTTTTAGTTAAAAACATTTTTTTACTTTCTCTTGCCTATATGAATATATAGGAGGGAAAGTATTGTTTTCATGTCGATTTTAAGAAATTGAGTTTTTACCGGATCTACATGTTTTCAGACCCCCTGAAGCCAAAAAACATATTTTTAGTGATTGGTGTGCGCGTGCGTGTGTGTGTGTGAACAGAATATCTCACGAACAGAACATCGTACGAACTTGGAACTTAAGTTACATACCATTACCGGACCCGACAAGAACATTTTTATCAAAATCGGTCAACCGGAAGTAGTAGTTTAATCGCGTAATTTTTCACTTTTGCGATTTTCTCAAAAACTGGTCCTATGATGTTTTTTAAAATCACCTGGTTTACTTAATTTTTTATGCTCTACAAGAAAGGGTAGGCACTAAGTTTGCTGAAATTCTTGGTGAGGCTGTTTTCACGGAAAAAAATTGTTTTTTTTAAGATTACAGCTTTAATATGCATTATAGCACAAAAATGTATATAAAAAAAGTTGTAGAAAATTTAAAATCCTACAACTTTATTTTAAACATTTTTTTTATAATGGTCAGTTTAGCGGTAATTAGCAATTTTCTGTTTTTTTCTCACGAAAACGTGTGAAAAATCGATTTTTTTAAGATTTCGGTCTTAGGATTAACATTTTATGACAAAGTGTTTATTATAAACTTTATAGGAAATTAATAGATCCACAACTTTTGTTTAAAGCATTTTTCTTTGCAGAGCTTAGTTAAGCGTGAAAGAGTGATTTTCGGTATTTTTAAGCCAAACTGAGGTTGATTTTCATTTTGCATCATTCTCATGTTAAAATTTGGTTATGTTTTTTGAGGTTAGTTTATTTCTAATCTAATGTTTTATTACAATTGTTAAGTTTATTGTTAATTATTTGCATTGGCAAGAGAAAGCTGTGTGTGTTTCACAACAGATTTTTGTATAATGCTTAGTTTAGCGATAATTAGCGATTTTCTGTTTTTTTCTCACGAAAAGGTGTAAAAAATCGATTTTTTTAAAGATTTTAAGCCTAAGTATGCATTTTACGACAAAAGTGTAAGTATAATCAAATTTATAGAAAATTAAATGATCTACAACTTTTATTTAGAGCGTTTTTCTCTACAGAGCCTAGTTTTAGCGTGAAAGAGTGATTTTCCGTATTTTTAAGCCAACCTGAGGTTGATTTTCATTTTGCGTTTTTCAATAAAGATTAAAATAAGGTTAGGTTTATTTGAGGTTAGTTTTTTGTTTATTTCTTATGTTTTATTACTTAGATTATATTGTTCATTATTTGCATTGGCAAGAGAAAGTCGTTTTGTTTGATTAATCTTGTTGTCTAGAACAATTTTATTGTACCACAAGTTATAAACCAGATTTCCGATCAATGCGATCATCATTTTTCATTTATATTGTTTGTTTTAATGTAGCGATTCTAGTTGTAATTTTTAATTTGGTTTTGTTTCAGATTGATTTGGATAAAATGCCTCTCGGTAAAATAAGTAAATCGCAGATGTTTCAAGCGTATTCTGTGTTGACTGAATTACAACAGTTCATCGAGGAATGTGATGGCGATATCAAACCTAATCAACGAGCGTTATTAATTGAGGCTACCAACAGATTTTACACGTTGGTCCCGCATGATTTCGGTCTAGAAAATCCACCGCTGTTACAAGAGATAGAACAAATTAAGGTTTGTATTCTTTTTTTACTTTCTCTTGCCTGTATGAATATATAGGAAAGAAAGTATTGTTTTCATGTCGATTTTTCGAAATCTAGTTTTCACCGGGTCTACACGTTTTCAGACCCCCTGAACCCAAAAAACATGTTTTTAGCGATTGGTGTGTGTGTGAACAGAATATCTTAAGAACGGAACATCGTATGAACTTGAAACTTAAAACTTAAGTTACATACCACTACCGGACTCGATACGAACATTTTTATCAAAATCGGTCAATCGAAGTGGTAGTTTATTTGTGAAATTTTTCCCTTTTTTGCGATTTTCTCTTTAACTGGTCCTACGATTTTTTTTTAAATCGCCTCATTTACTTAATTTTTTATGCTCTACAAGATAGGGTAGGCGCCATGTTTGCTGAAGTTCTTGGTGAGGCTGTTTTCACGTAAAAAAATTGCTTTTTTAAGATTGCGGCTTTATTATGCATTTTACTCCAAAAATGTATATAATAAAAGTTGTAGAGAATTCAAAATTCTACAACTCTTATTTCAAACATTTTTTTTGTATAACGCTTAGTTTAGCAGTAATTAGCAATTTTCTGTTTTTTTCTCACGAAAACATGTGAAAAATTGATTTTTTTAAGATTTCGGCCTTAGTATGCATTTTATGACAAAAGTGTTTATAATAACATTTATTTTCAATATTTATGTTCAATAAATTTGAACTTTCACAATAGGTAATGTTTGCTTTGTGTGAATTATTATATTCAATTGCTCATGTTATTTGTATTGTGAACTGTTGCGTTTGTTTATTGCGATGTTATTAGTGCTACACCACGTGCGTGTCTACAAGTCTTATGTCATTTCTGGATCCAAGGTAAGAGCGTCTTTTATTTGTTATGAATAGTTGATCAATTGTGTACATTCCTATGTTTATGTCCTGTCAATTCTGTCCTATCCGTTTCGTCATTTCGTTCAATTGTCTATTTAATCATTTCGTTTATTCTCTCAGTCGTTTTGGTTGTGGCAAGCAACTGCTTAAAAACTTGCCTGGTCCTCTGGTTAACTCAATTAATCGTTTACTAATTACGTTAGAATTATTCATATCGTATTTGCTTTATTGTACTTATTCAACGCCCGTACTAGCGTTAACATTTTGTTTCTCCGGGCTGCGGATCCTTAACAGGTAGCAAAACCATTCCGGAGTTTAACCCTTACAAACCGGGAGGCCCAATATCACCCATTCGTCGTCATCTTTCTTTAAACTCAATTATCTCCGCAACTATTCATTGTATTCCAACGGGTTTAGTTTTATTGGATAGAGAATTTTCTCTTCTTTCATTTCATGTATCTTGCATATTTGTACGATGAAAATTGACGACGTGGTGTTACGCGAAATAAAGAGATTTTTTTTGAAGAGCAAGTGCTAATAAAATCTGAGCTTTTTCATTCATAACTTTTTAACAAAAAAAGCAATAAATTTGAAAATATCAATTAGCTCATACGGTTGCGGTGGAAATCAATATATGTGAGGCGGCCCAGGAAACCATGCCACATGTCGCGCGGCATTATTTCACAATACGGCGCAAAACAGTTGTTTAGGTCAAAAATATCAATTTTTCGATTTTGACACTATCTGTTAGCTTAAAGTTTAAACTATTAACTAAACTAAAACAGCAATTAATATTTTTATAAATGACGTGATCAAGAGTTGGAAACCATTAGTACATTCAGGTATCTACATGAATGAAAGTTTGAAGTTAAACTGCCTTTTATTTGCTGACGACCTGATAATATTACAGGAGAAGGAGGATGACCTGCAGAGAGCAGTGTATGAGATGAGTAGAATATGCCAGGAATATAATTTGACAATTTCAACCAAAAAGACAAGGGTAATGGCATTCAGGGGGAAGGATCCTGTCAGAAGTAAAATTGTCATATATAATAAGATTATAGAACAGATATCCCATTTTAACTATCTAGGTTACGATGTAACTTATCAACAGGGTAAGGAGGTGTATGATAGGATCCACCGATTTCAACACATATGTGGTACTATCCACAGGAACTTGAAAAACATCACAAGTAAAGACACTAGAATGAGATTTTATAAAACGATAGCTGCTCCAACAGTACTTTACGGAAGTGAAACGTGGGTTCTGTCAAGACGGGAAGAGAGCCGATTACAAGCAGCAGAAATGAGATTTCTCCGGCAAACTTATGGCTGTAGTAGAGAGGACCGTTACAGAAACACGGAGATACGACAACATCTTAATATCTTCTCCATAAATGATAAAGTAATGGAGGGCAGGAAGAAGTGGATAGATCACTTAGGTAGAATGAAGGATGAAAGAGTACCCAAGCAGGCACTATGGTACAAGCCAAGGGGTAAAAGGGATCGAGGACGTCCAAGGAAGAGATGGGCAGATGGTGGAGGTTCGGAACAGGCAGCAACGCCTAACCCGTGAAAGGAAGAAGAAGAAGAAGACTAAACTAAAACTTCTGGTGGTAATAAAAAGAATTAATAGAGAAATATGCGATTTATAAAAGCCTTGCACAGCTGACAAATCATGCCTCATGTCGCCAATGTTAATTTTCCATAACGACATCAGGCATGGTTTATACTTTTAATGTTTACAGATTAGTTGACAGTTCTAAACACTTTTTTATATTTTTGTAAATCTTTCAATCATTTTTACTTTCTCTTGCCTATATGAATATATAGGAAGGAAAGTATTGTTTTCATGTCGATTTTTCGAAATCGAGTTTTCACCGGATCTATACGTTTTCAGACCCCCTGAACCCAAAAAACATGTTTTTAGCGATTGGTCTGTGTGTGTGTGTATCTGTGTGTGTGTGTGTGTGTCTGTGTGTGAACAGAATATCTCAAGAACGGAACATCGTACGAACTTGAAACTTGAAACTTAAGTTACATACCACTACCGGACGCGACACGAACATTTTCATCAAAATCGATCAACCGGAAGTAGTAGTTTATTCGTATAATTTTTCAGTTTTTTGCGATTTTCTCAAAAACTGGTCCTACGATTTTTTTTAAAATCGCCTATTTTACTCAATTTTTTATTCTCTACAAGATAGGGTAGGCGCCATGTTTGCTGAAATTCTCGGTGAGGCTGTTTTCACGTAAAAACTTTGTTTTTTTAAGATTACGGCTTTAATATAAATTTTAGCGCAAAAAGTTATATAATAAAAGTTGTAGAGAATTTAAAAACCTACAACTTCTGTTTCAAACATTTTTTTGTATAACGCTTAGTTTAGCGGTAATTTGCGATTTTCTGTTTTTTTTTCTCACGAAAACGTGAGAAAAATCGATTTTTTTAACATTTCGGTCTTAGTATGCATTTTACGACAAAAGTGTATATAATTAAATTTATAGAAAATTAAAAGATCTACAACTTTTGTTTAGAGCATTTTTCTCTACAGAGCCTAGTTTAGCGTGAAAGCGTGATTTTCCGTATTTTTAAGCCAAACTGAGTTCGATTGTCATTTTGCGTCATTCACTCATGATTAAAATAAGGTTATGTTTTTGAGGTTAGTTTTTGTTCATTTCTAATGTTTTAATACTAATGTTAGGTTTATTGTTAATTATTTGCATTGGCAAGAGAAAGTTGTGTGAGTGTTTCACACCAGATTTTTTGATTTAATAAGAGCTTATTTCATAATTTTTTACGAGAATTGTTAATAAATATGTAAAATTTCTTTGTAACAGTAGCAGTGGGCATGTTATTCGCCAGTTGACTTGTTTAGTGTTTGTTTATGGATGCTATTGGTTTACGCGTAAAATTATTATTTCTATTATGGCTAAGAATAAACATAAACATTGTATTTTTATTATTAATAATGTGATTTTATTATTCTTTTATTGTTCCCAGTTTATAATGTAGTTAGATTAGGGCTACTCTTATATTCCTTTCTAGGTACGCATCAACTTCAATTATCCAACGAAGGTGCAATGTTGTTGATTTTTTGTACGGTTTTTAAATTTATGCTAGTAATTGATAATATTTAAGTTAAGTGAAATATTTTTATTGTAGAAGTTGTAACGGCCCCTCTATCTACATCGATAGGTTGGTAGGGGCGTTAACAAAAAAAAAAAAACAGGAAAGGAAGCTAATAAAACAAATAAATATACTCAAGTTGCGGTTGCATAAAATTCGTTTCAACAAAATAATAAATTTAATATAAAAATAAGAATAATACAGTAATATCATATAATGGTAAAAATCAATAAAAATTAATAATGTTAATTACTTTTATAAAAACATGACTCAACTTAGTTAAAGAAGTAATACACAATTTAATAAAAATATCTAATTAATATTCAAAAGCTAAGTTATAAAATTACTTATTACCAAAATATTTACTTTCAACAATAACTGCCCTATTTTGTAAATTAAACTTGAAATCAAACATGGTTGTTAAATTAATAAAAGAACACAAGAAAATTTGGCCATTTTCCTTTTTTTAAAATATAACTGAGAAACATCCAGCAAATACTGGCAAGACAATAAAAAAAATTTGTAATAGTATTTAAGTTACAAAAAGGTTTATAAAATATAGAATACATAATGAAAATTTTATAAAAACTGCTTTAGTTATTTTAATGCAAAGGCTACTCTGCTGTTTTTTTAAAAAAAACATGAAACTGACAAAATAAAATAGTTAATAATTTACTCAAGAACATGCTTGACCAAAGTAGATCCATCTGTCCAAACCATCAATTGAACAGCCAGAACATGTTAGCAGCAGTAAATGAAAATCGACGCAATAAGGTTGATTCAGATGTAAAATTAAATAAATAGTCACATACCATTCTTTGCAGTTTTTTAAACAAATACCTCCTTCCAATTATTGAAAATAGATGGACTCAGTAGCGTTTGCATTTTTATTTGTTTTTGTTTTACTAGATGATGAACTATCTCATTTCTATTTTAATTCTTAAGGTATTCACGGGGAATCGAACCCTGATAATCGTAACAATGTTCAATTCAGAAAGACATAGTTCAAGTTTAATAAACACGCACAAACACTTTAAATCACCAGTAACCCGTAAGAGTTCTCAGTTCCAGAATGCTATCAGCCAATTAACTTTCTAAAATTTAAATTGGGCATAAAAGAATTACAAATTTCATTTTTAAACATATTGCAGAATCCGAAAAACTTTTGAAAATGAATATGGAAACTAATAAATTAAAACCGCAAAACAGACTGTTCATACATAATGAATAAAACACGATAAAATAACAACGAAACTTTTTTACCAAAAAGTATAAAACAAAAATAGGCCCGTAACATTACGCAGTCGTAATGCACGTCCTTACATTTCGACAGTTGAAACACAACTCTACTTGTAACAGGAAAGTATTTCAATAAATTCGCTAGCTCTCGGACACAACATAAAAGTAGATAGTAAATCAGCTGATAAGCAGATAATTAGAACAACCGCTGAAAAATAAAATTTAAAATCAAATAAGTAACGATCTGAAGATCAGACGTTACAAAGTATAGTTTATTTGGTAATTCAACAGCCTAGTTCTCTGCAGGAAAAATTTTATTGTAATGGTACTGTAAATAAAGTAGGCTATAATTTGACAGTCGTTTGGACCAAACCGTATTTTTTTAATGTTAAGTAATTAAGCTAGATTATCTTAGGAAACTATCATAATTATAACTTCTTAAACAAAATAAATGATAGTTATTTCATAATAGAAAAGCAAAGTATTTCATTCAATTATATTTCAAGTGATGCTTTTCTTTGACTTTTAAAGATCTTCTCAAACTTTACAGGCTGTTTTCTGAAAATTAGTATAAACTAAAACCATACATTCAAAAAATCGTAAAAAAATTTATTTTCAGCCTAGAAGGCTAATTTTTTTTTAAAATGTTCAGAATTAAATTTTCTTTTAGATGAGGCAATAAAACAAAAATGCATTTTTGAGACATGTGGCATGATTTCCTGGGCCGCCTCACATATTATAAGTATCAGTGACAAATTTTATAATTTTAAAACTGAACAAAGAAGTTAACACTACCCGTCTCTTCTACCCCTCGGGTAAACCTCTCAATTAGCGTCAAAATAAATGATAATATGTTTTGGTTTATGGTATCCTGTTTAGAAAAGAACAACGAACAAAGCAACGTCGAGAAAAGAGATAAAAAAATTCATAGAACAGAGTAAATACAAATTGAAAAGTGACAGCACATATTTCTTACTTACTCGCAACAAGAAATTTTCTGTGAAAAGGTTTACCTGTTACTTTGTTATTTTTATTCGAAATTGAATAATTCTTTTTCTGTTTTGAAGAACGAAGTTTACTTGTTTCTTGATATACCTAGACAGTCTTAAAAACATTCACGCACACGCACACGCGCGAGCGCCCGCCAACCAAGATGACTTCATTTTCTGCCGGCAGTTACATGACAATTCATTTCTGTTTACTACTCACTCATTTTTTACCCGAATCCAAAGATTTTTTTGTTACCACCATGAAATCCTAAGCTTTTTTAACAGCAGAGGGGGTAAATATAGATTAAAAAATGAGTAAGTGGCAGCTTATCGTATTTACACATTCGTATTACATTTCTCTCACTACGCAGTCTTATCTCATCGACTGCTGTGTACACCGGACGCGCCTTCTGAAGTAAAGAACGAAATCATCACATTCAGGCTACACACTGCTTACTTTTACATACTTACTTACTTACCTAGAATACGTTAGTACTAAATTTTTTGAGTTATAACAATACTTCTAAAATAATTTTTTTTTAAATTGAAATTTTTGTTTTCCCGGCTGTATTTTCTGGCAGTAAATGAAAACTGAAAAATTTGCTTGAAATGTCGTTTTATTAAAAATTTCTTTATAAGTAAATGGTAATTTTTTGGATTGAAAATGAATTTATAAAAAACTTTTTTTTGATTGTACTGCGCGGATTATTCCCGTTTGAATTTCTAGTAGTACTTGCCATTTGGTTCTTGTTAAAAACTGTCATCTTTTTACAGAGTCTATCGAATGGGAATATTTTTATGTTGGTAGTTGTTTTTACAATGAATTTATTTATGTATTTAGCTAAAAATATTTTTTTGTATTTTGAATGAAATATTTTTTTGAAATTTGAACTTATGTTGTGGTCGTTACTGAAAATGGAAAATTTTTGTTGAAACGTAGTTTTATTAACAATTTCTTTATAAATAAATGGTAATATTTTGAATTTTTTTGGATTGAAAATGAATTTACAAAAAAACTTTTTTGATTGTACTGCGCGGATTATTCCCGGGTGAATTTTTCGAAGAAGTGTACATTTGGTTGTTGTTAGAAACTGTCATATCTTTTTACAGAGTTTATCGAATTGAAATATCTTTACATTATTATTTTCACGATGAATTTCTTTATTTATGTATATAGCTAAACATATGTTTTTTTTTGTATTTTTTACGGAATTTGTGCCAGTTTTTCGTACGTAAATCAATTATTCTAGAATGAAATATTTTTTTGAAATTTGAACTTGATGTTGTGGTCGTAACTGAAAACAGAAAAATTTGGTTAAAACGTAGTTTTATTAACAATTTCTTTATAAATAAATGGTAATTTTTTGGAATAAAATTGAATGAAATAAATGAGGTTTTAGAATGACTTAACAGGTCAGGCCGGGTGATTGTTAAAATCTTCGTATGGAACGGGTTAAGGGTTAACTTTTCAGTCTTGTTATTTTTTCATGTTCCCTAGCTCTTCCATGTCACTTGTGATTTCTTTGATCCCATTTGGTGGGTGTTTAAGTGTTGACCCACTTGTGGGAGTAAGTTTATGTTTTTCTGTTATGTTTCAGTTTGTTCAGATGTTCCGATTCATCTGTAGGCTTATCTTTTAGGTGACTGCCCACCTTTACTGAGTGCAGTCTTTTCGGCTCTCTTTGTCCGAAGGTGGAGTTTTTCTTAAAAGATTTTCCATGTTTTGATTGTCGAGGTTATCACCCTTTTGGGACAAGTCCAATTTACAATTGTGGATGTTATTTCAGGACACACATTTTGAATGCACATTTATTGTCAAATCTTGTTCATGTGTCAGTGAACTTGTTGAATGTTAAAAATTTGTTGCATTTTTTGTGTTTTTAACTCGGATAGTTTATAACTCAAATTATGGTAAAGAAATACAATTCGCTTAACCAACACTAAAATGAGTGAAATGCTCATTCAAAATGTGTTGTTATTGTTTGACCACAACGTGCATTTTTCTAATCATTAAAATGTACATTTGTTTTGCATTATTCAGCGCACATTGAAATGAATGTGTGTAGTTGGATTAATGACCGAAGACGATCTGCACCCTGGACGATCCTCAACATCAAAAACGGACGATGAATTCCAAAGAACTGGTACATTGATCCGCGAAAATCATTGAGTGTCCAAGCTCTTGCTGAAATCTCACAAATTTAACAAAGAAAGTGTTGGTCAGATTTTATATGAATCAAACATGCAGAAAGTTCGAACGAAAATGGAAACAATCTGCCAGCCCTTTTAAGCAAAGACAAAGACCTGATTTGCAGAAGAGAAATTCCCGGATGTTTCACCAAGATTATGAGCCAGCATATTCTACCTTATGTATGAAGGTGTTCTTTCTTAAATACGGAATTACGGTGTTGTACCACTCATCATACTCGCTCAACTTGACTTCTTGTGACAGTGACTTTTCTTTATTGCCTAAGGTAAAATCAGAGCTTATAAGGACAAGATTTGACAGTGAGAAAGCATTGTGCTTTCTCACTGCAAAGCAAAAGCAACGGAGGTTAAGCTGACAGAAGCGGACTTCCACCACAGCTGTTAACAATGGAAAATTCATTCGGGGCGTTGTAGGAATTGACAAGGAGATAAACTTTGTAATGAATCGGTAATAATCAATGAAATGATATGTTGCTCCATTTTAGTTATTTAATTACAACTCGTAGGTATTTATAATTGTTTTGGTATTTCTGGTTTCAGAACAAAATCGAAATGTTGGACAGTTTATTGGAAATAGAATTTGCTTACGAAATCATGCAGACGAATCAAGAAGGCGGCGAACACTCTTTGGATTCACATTATGCTAAATTGAACGCAGAAATCGATGTTATCGAACGTGAAGCTAAAGAATTTGATATTATCCAACAGTATGTCAAGAACACCCATGCAAAAACACATTCCAATTATGAACTTGAAATCGTTGAGGTAATGTATAATGTTATTACGTGGTATTTTTTGTAGTTTTTTTGGCTGGTTGTATTACCTTCGTTCTGTAATTTTGATTTCCGTGTCCATTTGACAATTGACTTGAAAAAAGAAACGAGACTGGTATTGGTACAACAAACAAATGCAGTAAGTTTAAAACTCCTGTGTGGGTCATGTAACCCCCTCCACTATCTACTGTCACCGACTGGGGCCGACGACATGTGGCAAAACCTTGTTTGGAAAATTTGTGGCCCTGAAAAGGGCCATTGTTGGTGGTCAGAAGCAGCGAGCCGACTTGGTGGAAGTGGAGCTCGAAGAGTGATGGCTCGGCTACCGGGTTCAGGCCTAGCCTTCCATCAGCGGCAGTTGGGTTCCCATTGCAGCGTGGCAGTGGTGGCCCCCAGAGCCCCGCAATGTTGGGTCGGCGAAGGCTGACCAGTGTGGGAATGTAGTGGCCGCCACCGGTAGCGTAGACCAGGGATGGTGCATCCGGTCTCAGCTGGGCTTCTGTCTGGAGCTCTTCTTTCTTGGTCTTCTCCAGTTGAGAGTTGATTGAAGAGTGACTCTCGGGAGCCAAGGCTGTCACTTGAATTCCCTTCTGGCGAGTCCACTTTGAGGTGGAGGGGAGGCGCTGTAGGCTCTGTGGGTCTGTAGCGCTCCACACGGCAGGCAGGTAGTCGGACTGTCTGCAGGCGCTAATGTTGGTAGGGGAGTCGGCAACACTATAAATAAATAATGCATTTTTCATTTCTCATTTAACAGATTAGATAAACAAAAACAAGAGAAACGTATTATATCATTAGTTCCCAATAGGTGTCCGCGGACAATTATTTATTAAGGGATCCGTGAGATGTCATTGGGAAATTATTTTGTACTAATATAAAAATCAACTTTGTTCCTGACTTAATGTGATAAGTTGAAAGTGTTAAATGCTTCAGTCATATAATTGGCTGACCATGTAGTAAGAAACAGAACTATTTTTGTGGCCCTGAATAGCAGATCGAGTGCAAATAATTTAACACTTGGCCTGCCTGTTATGTGCATACGTTATTTACTGCAATTAAAAACAATTTTCAAATTAAGTATTTTTATACCCCTCAAGCCAAAATTACCCAACTGTATTAATTTTTAATATTGATTATCTTAGAAAATTACAGCATTTTTGCCACAGTTGGAAAATTAGAGAATTGGTATGAAGAATCATCATTTGGAACCAACATATCCCTAGTTTAAATTAATTACCTGCTGCAGTGGAAACTGCATCAAAATATGATTTAAAATAATTTGTAAATTTTTTTTATTTTCAGCTGTTTGAAGTTAATCGTAAAGAAGAGGAGAAACGTTTCAAACCATTTAAAAAGTTACCGAATAGAAAATTACTGTGGCATGGATCTCGGCTTACCAATTTTGCTGGTATCATTTCCCAGGTAATTTTTACTTTCTCTTATTTGTATGAATATTTATAGGAAGGAAAGTATTGTTTTCGTGTCAATTTTTCGAAATCGAGTTTTCACCGTATCTACATAATTTAAAAGCTTGTTTTTAACAATTGGTCTGTGTGTGTGCGCGCACACGTGTGTGTGTGAACAAAATATCTGAAGAATGGAAAATCGTATGGACGTGAAACTTAAGTTAGGTACTACTAGAGGACTCAACACAAGCATTTTCATCAAAATCGGTCAACCGGAAGTAGTAGTTTATTCGTGTCATTTTTCACTTTTTTGCTATTTTCTCAATAACTGTTCCTACGATTTTTTTAAAAATCGCCTCGTTTATGAAATTTTTTATGTTCTACGAGGTAGGGTCGGCGCCATATGTCTGCTAAAATTCTCTTGGGAGGCTGTGCTTTCATAGAAAAAAAAGGATTTTTTAAGATTGCAGCCTTAATATGCATTTTGGCGCAAAAATGTATGTAATAAAAGTTGTAGAAAATTAAAAATGTACAACTTTTATTTCAAATATTTTTTTTTGTTAAACTCTTAGTAAGCAGTAATTTGGGGTTTTTTTTTGATGAAAATCTTGATTTTACTGCAAAGTGTATACAATCAAATTTATAGGAAATTAAAAGATCTACAACTTTTATTTTGAGCATTTTTCTCTACAGAGCCTACTTTAGCGTCAAATAATGATTTTCCGTGCTATTAAGCCAAACTAAAGTTGATTTTCATTTTGCATCTTCACTCATGTTTAAAATTAGGTTATGTTTTTTGAGATTAGTTTTGTTTATCTAATGTTTTATTAATAAAATTAGGTTATGTTGTTCATTATATGCATTAGTAAGAGAAAGTCGTGTGAATGTTTCTCGCCAGATTTAATTTTAATTATCTTGAAATTTTTTTTTTTAGGGTCTAAGAATTGCACCACCTGAAGCACCGACAACTGGTTACATGTTTGGTAAAGGTATTTACTTTGCTGATATGGTATCGAAATCTGCAAATTACTGTATGACTTCGCCGACAAATAATACCGGATTACTTATGCTATGTGAAGTCGCTCTTGGTAACATGTATGAACGGACATCAGCAGAGTTTATAGAGAAACTTCCGAAAGGACATCACAGCTGTAAAGGTATTGGTGGTACACATCCCGATCCTAAAGCTTCTATCAAGTTGGAAGATGGAGTTGAAGTTCCTGTCGGTAAAGCAACCAAAGCTGACATCAGTCATACCGATCTACTGTATAATGAGTATCCTTTTTCGAATTTAATATTTTCATTTTTTTACTGTCTCCTGTCACATATGAATATATAGGAAAGTAAAGTATTGTTTTCATGTCATTTTTTTGAAATCGAGTTTTCACCAGAGATACGCATTTTCAGGCCCCCTGAACCCAAAAAAACATGTTTCATCTGTGTGTGTGTATGTGTGAACAGAATATCTAAGAAATGGAATATCATACAAAATCAAACCTTGTAACTTAAGATAGATTCTGTTAAGGGACCCGACAAAATTTTCGTTAAAAAGCGGTCGACCAGAAGTATTAGTTTATTCGTCAATTTTTTCACTTTTTTGCGATTTTTGATAAAAAATCGGCAGTAGCGTGACTGACCGACAAAAGTGACTACTTCTTTAAATTGAAACTACAGTTGCGGGTAACTGAATTTAACCCTTCTGCGCTGCTTCGCGTTTGGTGCTATTGTTAAACTGTAAATGTCAAAACACGCTCCCGAATAAATCCATTTAGCTAAGTTATACTGATTAAAAATTATGAAAGAATTACAGCTGCTTCTTATAATACGTACCATTTTTATGAGTATAAAAACTTTACGGTCACTAGGACTCGCAAAATATTCACGCTCATGAAAAATGGTAGGTTACTATTTTATATTTTTTGGCTGTAACCTGCTAAAATTTCAGTTTGCATAAAATTGTACATAACATGTTTTGGAAAAGAGACTTTTGTGAATAAAACCGTGTTTTTAATTTGTATTTTTAGTAATATTTGGCTGAGTAATTACAGTTTGAAATTTGTAATAATTTAAAAAGAAAATTAAAAAACTGAAAAATTTGTGAAGGTCAATTGAGGAATTAGTTAGGTTGGCAACTTCCCCGGCACCGTATCGCTCCGTTATTGAATAAAGGCATGACCTTGCTTCAGGAAATAATTGACTATACAAATATACCAGTAACAGGATGTGGTGAAAGGAGGGGAAGAAAAGATTCCATGTGTCACAGCAAAGACGGAAAAAATTTATGCTCATAAATATCTGCATATCTCAGCCCAGCAACTGCGTAAACATTCTATCTCTCTTAAGTCTATAATACACTATCTGAAAGATTAATGATGCAAAAACTTATATTTGGAAAACTTCACCCACCTCATAGAAAGTACTATCAATAGTTAATACATGGTATTTTATATAAAATTTGACTACGTTTCAGCGTGCGTATTTTTAGATATCATATGCCATGATAGCTTTATAAATACGACTGCTACGACTACTCGAAGCATGCAACTACCTGGACCTCAAAAATGCAGTTCCCGGTGCAGAAGGGTTAAACTTAGATAGCAGAGTGTGACGTGACGGCAAACTAAAGATTTTACCCGTTCAAAAAACAGTCCAGGCATGTCAAAAGAAGTAGTCACTTCAATAAATTTTTGTTTGGTTTTGTAGTGATACTTAACTTTACATGTAGCAACTTCGTACGATATTTTGTTCACATAGACCAACTGCTAAAAACGTGTGTTTTTTGTTCAGGAGGCCTGAAAGTGATTTTTTCCAGTGAAAATTGTCATGAAAAAAATACTTTTCTTTTCCATATATTGATATAAAACAAGAGTAAGTAAAAATTTAAGCTGTTTGGTATGGTGAGTGATTTAATAAAGTACTGTATTAACCCGACGAGAACAGAAATTTTTAACGATCACGTGGACTGTCATTTTACGCCTAATAAAAACTCTTTATTTCATTCAGTTTCATTCCTAAAAATTTCAAAACCTTACCATTTATTTATAAAGAATTTGTTATTAGAACAACGTTTAAACCAAGTTTTTGTGTTTTTATTTACGACCAGAATAAAAATTGAAAATTAAGAAAAAATATTTTCTTTCAGTAATATCAATTTACGTACGAAAAAGTGTCACTAAATCAGTAAAAAATACAAAAACATATGTTTAGCTATATACATAAATAAAGCAATTCATTGCAAATATAACAATGTTTAGATATTGCAAATTGGTAGCCGCATTCAAAAGATATCACACTTTTTGTTCAACAAAGTAAGTGCTGGATGAGAAAAATGGGGAAAAAATCGCCTCAAAATAATGTGTGGTCTTTTCAATTTTTATTTACTCTTCTATGAAAGTTCTTTCTCTTTTCCGCACGTTGTTTTGTGTATTATCCTTTTCTAAACAGGATAGCATAAATCAAAATATGTTATCGTTTATTTTAACTAATTGTAAGGTTTAAGGGGATAGGCAAGACGGGTAGTGTTAACCTTCTTAGTTCGATTTTAGGGTCATAAAATTTGTTGCTGGCACTTCTAATTTATTAATTTCGATTGATACATTTAAAGCTAACTGTTGATGTCATTCCCAAACAAATAACTTTTTTTTATTGAAAAGTTATGGATAAAACGTTCAAATTTTAGTAGTGGCTCTTCAAAAAAAATCTTTATTTTGCGTAACACCATGTCGTCAATTTTTATCGTACAGATATTCAAGATACATCAAATGAAAGAAGAAAAAAGTATCTATCTAATAAAACTAAACCCGTTAGAAATTAATGAATAGTTGAAGAAATAATTGAGTTTAAAGAAAGATGATGACTAATGAGTGATATTGGGCATTTCGATTTTTAAGGGTTAATAGGTCTGAAATTGACTTTGTTTTGCTGGAACAGGTTTATTTAATTGTAATTTATTTGGCATATTATTTTCCTTAATAAAATTTTTCAGATATATTGTTTATGATATCGCTCAAGTTAAAGCGAAATATTTGGTGAAAATGAACTTCAAGTACAAATACTAATATAACCATTGGAATGTACAAACCGTATTTTGTTTTTCGTCTGTTATTTGTTTATTTTTTTAGTTGTCTAGTTAGTTTGAAGAAGACTTGTCTTGAAAATATTGTTATCATTTTTCCTTTTATGTTATTAAGTAATAAGTGTTAATGTAATTTTTTACGTAGAGGAGAGGTACCACTTTGAGAATGTCAGAACTTTTATTTTTATGTGTGAGGGTTGTTTAAATATAAACCAGAATTCGCATTTTTTTCTACCAAAGTGTTCCTTCATTTACTGAACAGGTGATAGTCTTAAGGTGCGAGATTGTGGCTGTAATAGAGGTGGCTTAAAACATTACAACCAAATGAAGTCAACAATTCTTGTATTGTATGAACATTGTGCGGACATGCATTGTCATGAAGGAGACAGATTCCTTTTATCAGCATCCTATGATGTTTGTTTAGTATGGTGCTTCAAAGTTTCTTCATGGTCTCACAATCTTATAATATTGATTGTTTCACTTTTCCAATAAATCAACGAGCAGAACCTTTTTTTAACCCAAAACACTGACACCATTATTTCTCTTGCCGATTGCTAAGTTTTAAAATTTTTTTTGCTGAAGGAGAATAAGCATGGTGCTACTGCATTGATTGATCTTAGCACTCGGTAGTATGATGATAGATCCAAATTTTATTTCCTGTTTCTAAAGAGTTGAGAAAAAGCCTTGCTTTCAACCTCAAAATGGTCAAAAATTTTTGGGCAGCATCGATTTTGTGTGCTTCAGTAAGCAATGTTGGGCACACATAACTTGTGATATTTCAGTTACGATTGTCATACAGTGATCTGAGAGAAGATTTTCTTCAATTTTTTATATAACGGAGAGCCGTCCATTTCTGTCTTCATTGTAAATCTCCACCCTTCCAAAATTAAATTTTCCTACCCATTTTGTCACATACTATCTTGAAATTACATCCTCTTCATAAACTGTTACAGTTTTACCATGAACTGCTGAGGTTTTCATGCCCTTAGCATTTTGATAGCATATCAAAGTGCGCACTTTGTGAATAAAAAATTGAATCTTCACCACAACGCCTGTAAACCTAGCTACTGATGATTGGGAGTGCTTGGTCACTTTCTGCGATATGGCAGTGGTACCAATTTCCCCTACAAGAAATATGTACCTTGTAATCTTACTTTCCGAATAACCCTCTTACATATATATTTTGTAAAAATGTACTCAACACAACGTAACCAAACATCATGGGCCATGTAAGTTACACAATGCAGGTTATGTTCTTAAAGTATCATCTGATTGAACATAATAATTAGGAAACTCATTGAAATTTGACATTGATTTTTCATAAAACTACTGTTTATGCAGAATAACATGGTAGCATTAATAATGTGTACGAAATATGAAGTTGATGAATTATCTAAAGGAGGGAATTTTTTTGATATTTCATATTCACTCGATCAAGGTTACATTTTTTTGCAAAAATTATTAAAATTAGATTTTTAAAATAACAATCGTGTGTTTGTAATGTCAACAAGGATTATTTTATATTTTCCAATTTAATTATTTTCATTTATATTATATAAAACAAAACTAAAACCTTGCGTCCATCTAATTTGCTTTCAAATTGTTCCATTTTGTACAGATAAAAACTTTATTACAAAAACAATAATACTTTTGTAAAAAAAAAAAATCCGTTATGTACAATGAAGTGGCAGCTAAGGATTAGCTGATTTATTGCAAATGCAGTATTATGTAATTAAAAATGTTTATATGTAACATTATTAACCTCTTAAAAGTTTGTGACAAAGTATTACGTCGGAAGCATTGTAAATGAAAAGTGCCAGTAACGTAATATTACATTTCTGTCAGAACACAAACTTATTTTTGTTTTACAACATAATATCTCGTTGCAAACAGTCGGTAATGTGTACCAGTCTTTTGTAGTACTGTTTTCATACATTGGATCCTAGCAGTGCTTTTTTTTAATATTAATCTTTCCATATTAAGTGACGGTTCATAGGCAACTAGTTAATATTACAGTTGTAAAATATAACTAATGTTATCCGTTGCTTGCCACACGTTCGTATTAGGTCTCTCTCACACCGATGAAACTCGACGTCCGATACGAGTCGTACCCGTACATTTATATGTTCGCCCTGCCACCAGTACAACCTCGATCGAACCAATCGCATCCGACTCAGCTTGTTCAACATTGCTCGAACAGTCGTGTGTAATCATGGCAGATGAAGCAGCCAACGTAGCCTTTGTGCTTGAAGTTACAAAATATTCATGTCTATACAATTTTAATTTGACAGATTATTCTAGGCAAGACATTAACTTTCTTTTGGCATCCGATAAAAAGACTTAAATTTGTTTTCATCACAGGAGAGTTCCTGGGCACACACATACGCTCCTCTATTACGATTATTACTTATGTACGGTGATATCCAACAACTGCGGTTTTTTTCTGTTTTCTTCTTGAATAGTAACAAGCAACGACTACATCTTCTTCATCACTTGACGTTTTGCAAACTGCAGAAGGGTTCGAAGAAAAGGTTGAACAGTTGCGTTGAGGTCGAGTCTCCTCGATGTGCAAACATGCACAACGTGACTCATTTTTCAGCCAAGTCAATTTAATCGCGTCCAGGTCGAGTTTCACAAGTGTGAGAGCAGCCTTAGTTTTATTATTTAGTATTAGTTTCAATTTTGGTTTTATTAGGGTTAAAATAATTACATTAATAGGTTTTGAACTGTTTCTTAAATATTCTTATAAAAATGTCATATAATTTTTATAAAAAATAAATAATCAAAAATAATTTTTTAGTGGGAAAAAATTAAGCAAAATAACATTATTTTAGGTTTAAAAAAATCAACCTTTAAGGGGGTAAAAGGGAAATTTTTCATCGCAATTTCAGTTTTATTCTCCCTGCATTTGTTCCTCTCACGTCACTTACTGCCATGCTATTCTGCATAAACTGTTCATCTTTTAAGAATCAATATAACTAAAAATACATTTGAAATGATCAATTAAATGCAGGTTGTTTCAATGTTCGATATATTGGACACAGGTGCTCTAATGATTATATAAAATATATTAATTTTTATATTATATTTGATTTTGAACTGAATAAAAAAAAAAGACTGTGAAATGATTTGTAATATTTTTTTTTTATTGTATTAAAAGTGGGAACCTCTTTAAGAATATGATCATGTTTTTGTAAAGTATTGTTTGTTCTTTGTAATGTTTAAATGAAAGGTAGATTTTGTATTTGTCATACGGTATGAAAATTAATTATAATTTTGTATATGTTATTCAGAAGAACCTTGTTAATCCAGATCAATTTTGGCTGGGCCGATCCGAGTTAATGAAAATCCGGGTTATTCAGAAAATGATGAGGAAAAAACGATAAAAAAAAAACTTGTACTTATCAAAAATTATTATTGATAAACTTTTACCTAAAACACATAAGACTGTATGTAAATACATACAATATTGCACACAATATAGCTGATAGTAAAATGGCAGTGAGCTTTTCCTTCCTTAGTTTTGTTTACCGCCCTTGAGCAGCGTGATCTCACATCCGTTTTGGCATTAGAAGCTCGTTTGGTGATGTTTTACCTTAATTCGCGAAATGAACCATCAGTTTATCTATGTTTACTACTGATTATGTTTCTGTGTAGGTCATAACCACACCTTGTTCATCATCACTGCCAGAATCATTTTCATTTTCACTGCATCATGCAATAATTTCTTTCTCTGTGACCGCTTTATAATCTCCCGTCATTGTCAATTCGCAACCAATTGTTATACTCGAAACCATGAAATTGCGAGCCTAGCTGTAGTTAGACTGTAATTTATTTATTTACAACAATATAAATGCTACCAGAACTTATCCATATAAGCTTTATTGACATAACAAATTTACATGTTGACAAAACAATCTTTGCTTACAACTACTTTATTTACATAATATACATCCTAATTCACTTTTGTCTCTTTTACTCATAAAAATAAAATAATATTTCAATAAAATTACTTACTATAATAACAATTAATAAGAAAAGAAAACAAAAATTCCCACGAATAAATAGTTTAGCAAAACTTGATCAAAAATAATCAATAATCAAAAAGTAATGCAGTGTTGCTGTATTTGGCACAGTGTGAACAAAATTTTTATCTTTCGTAAATTAAAAATTTCAGTACAAATGTCCGGAAAACAGGACGTCAAAATATTTTACGTAGTGATAACATCCCGTTTACCGAACGTAAGTTATGCATAAAAGTGCCAATGTCTGGATAACCGAACATTTCCAAAAAAAACTTGTAACAAAAATTAATGAGATAGTGTATTTTGAAACCGCCTCCGTCATGTAGTGACCAGCTCGCTATCCTACAAAGCAAAAGATCCGGGGTTCGATTCCCAGCTAGGGTCTGGAAATTTTAACTCGTTAATACCACTGTTAGGTACGTACGAAAATCCACAGTAGTTGCTAATGACCAAACTGTCGATGCGACTTTAAATAAACCAATAAAAAATATTTTTAATATTTTGTACTGTTAGAACGATTTGTTTTTTTATGAACACAGTAAAAATTAATTTTTAACAGGAAATTTTATTTTTCTGTAACGTTGAAATTTTGGTCGGCAATGGCAGGCTTACGTCTGCAAGTTTTCAAAATATGGGCTGGTTTTTTTTGTATACCCTTATTCAAATTAAATGGTACTTTACATCAAACTTTTAAATATTGTTTCAGCACTGAAAGGGTTAAACAATTAAACGGTAGGCCTATAAAATAAACAAATTTTTAAAACAAAAACAGCTCACAAATGTTACGAAATGTTGTGTATGACACACTTGCATTGAACTGACTTGAGTGAAGCAATCCAATGCCACAAGCTGGGCAGGTGGAGTAGCAACACTGTAAGGCAGGGTGGGTGTACGGACACAACTGCTTGGTTAACTAGGAAGCTCGCAATGTCATGGTTAATAGTATATCTTTTTCAGTAACATCAGAAAAGCTATCGATATTTTTAAAAAGTCTAAAATCTTCTTCCATACTTGTCTTTTCTTCTTTAAATTTTTATTGTTTTCTGGTAAGTCTCACACATCAGGCCAAAATTTTTTCCAAAACTATCACAAAATTTCTTTTCGAAGGAAGGGGAAAGAGAGCATTAAGTCAACAGTTTCCTGCGTAGCAACAACAGTGGGCAGGGTGATTTCAATGTACTTGCTTACTGGCAAGTAAATTCAAGTAATGTACCTACTGAGAATCGCGACTTATCGCCAGTAAATAAGTCTTCATTTAATATGCTAACTAGTAAATTTTTTCCAGAACTGGTCCGGGTTAACGAGGTTCTCCTGTAAAAAAATATTGTTATAAGCCCACAAGAAAATCACTTGGGTAGGTATATCGGAGGTGATTTTTCGATACGGTGAAGTTTGTTATTTGTGATTTCATGATTCAGTTAAGAAACATTGGAATGCATATTTAACTTATTGTTAATTTTGGGGTACATATCTTATAAACTATAACACGATGAGGTACAAACAAAATTTATTTGAAAGAATGGCTCAATGTTTTGTTCAATTTTGTTAATTTTTTTTTTTACTGTTAGTATTAAAGATGTCTAAAAATCCTGGGTGCAGAACTAGTAAATTGATGCCAGGAAGTAGTTCTAAACATTTGGTAAGGATATTTTCCCCAAATGTTAAAAAACATAATTTACTGGAAATTAAGAAAATGTAAACAGTGTAGTTCCTCACTATTAGTTAAGTCCAGAATTGTATGAAGTGTTGATCGGATCGTCCTCAGTTTTAAATAAGTCTTCCAGATTCCTTCTAGTTAATGTCCTGTTCTGTCTGTTGTCTTTTTGAGTATTTTCACCTGTTTCTCAACTTTCCAAATGTGATACTGGTCCAGCGATTTCATTGCTTTAACCAGATATTGTCCCAAGAGTTTAAAAAGTATAAAAGTGATTTGTACACCAAAATCAAGTGTTATGTTAACAATTGTTTTTTTGGGAAGATTGAGACCTAATGGTGTTGTTGAGGGGCTCGTTCGGGTTTTGAGATTTTTCCTCTAACATTTTCAAAGGAACTTTGAATTAGGTGTTGAAAAATGGATGTAGCTTGTATCATAACTTTGAGGTGTGGTAATTACATTATAAAGTTTGTCCCCTTCAATGTACTTTTCTTACTGATCCCTACAATGTTCAATTTGAATTTTCCATTGTTAAAAGCAGTGCTGGAAGTCCACTTTTATCTGCTTGTTGAGAATCACCATTGTATATGCTTTTATTACTTCCACACTGTCAAATCTTGTCTCCTTAAGCTCTGATTTTACCTTGGAAAAATTAAAAACTGACACAGGGCTCAGGTCGGATGAGTTTGCTGGGTGGTTGAACACCGTTATGTTGTATTTTGCTAAAACATCTTCACAGGCTGGGGCACTGTCTTGGTGAAGCATCCAGGAATTAATCTTCCACAAATTGAATGATCTTCTCACTCGTTCACGTAGAGTAATCAGAATCTCTTATGTAATAATGTTAACTGTCTGAACTTCAGGGACCCAATGAATGTAGACAATTGCATCCATCGTCCATTTTTGATGTTTAGCATGCAGATCGTTTTCAGTAATTTCAAGTCCTTCCTTAAACCTTTTAAAACTCAAAAAAATTTGTGCGTGTCTATAAAATAAATATTCATATTTGTATGTTTATTTATTGGCATGATCTTTTGTTGTAGTTTTCCCAATTTCACAAGAAACTTGAGGTTAACTCGTTGTTTCATCTGAACACTGCATTTTTTCAACAAGACACTAGCGCAGGTGATTGCTACAGCAAAATTGAGTGACGTACAATTATACCCTTCAAGCGCAAGAACAGTGAAGAATCAACAGACACAAACATGTTCAAACCTGCTGCACCATGCCCACTATTTGTAGGTAGCATGACCAATCTGGTTATTTAATTGCCACACCTCGTATTTCGGGAAAATTTAAATGGTTCTTATGATCATAAAGCGTGTTAGTTTTACCTTGTGCATCATCTTGTGGACACAGCCAATAATTAGTCATGTCATTACTCGATTTAACTTGAAAATAAAAAGTCAAATTTAAAAAAACAATACTTCAAGTTGTAGAGTCAAGATATTTACGTCATTTTAAAAGTGAAAATTTCAAACTATAATATAGAGCAAAAAAACTAAAAATTTATTTTTTAAAATTTTGAGTCTTCTTAATTGTTGATAAATACTGTGAATTACAATATTTAAAAAGTTAAATAAATAATTGATCTATTGAACTCATTTTTGTTAAGCCTCTTTGTGAGGCGTTCCAAGTATAACAAAAATTAATCATTATTTTAGTTTGTATAGGTTACAAGTTGTAAAAGAATATGCCAAACCAAATTTTCTCGTGGTCTTATTACAGTATTAATCACTTTTGGTATGTTAATTAAAAATTTTAATTTATGTAAGTTTGTAATATACATGTATTTTATAAATTTGGCCTACTAAGAATCACATTAAATTACTTTTTTCTCATGTTGATGTTTTCTCTTTTTCATTGTTATTCTTCGCTGTTATCGTGTATCCTATGTTACGACTTCATCTCCTACATACATTTTTACTTTCTCTTGCCGTATACAGGGTGATTCACGAAGATATGCAGAAACTTTGGGAGCCCATTGTAGATGTAAAAATAATGAAAAAAGTTTACTATAAAAACATGGGTCCGGAAATGCTTCGTTTTCGAGTTACGGCTAGCAAAAGATTTCAGCTCACCAGGTGAAATGAGGTCTTTCTGAAATTCTGGTAAGGTAGATTAAGGGGCGAATTCAATCGTTTGTTATGGTTTTTGACCTGATAAATTGAATAAAACAGGTCCCAGAACTGTAAGTTAAATAGTTTTTGAGAAAACCAGCGTCAAATGCAAAAAATGGTGTGGAAAAAAAACAATTTTTCATCTTTGTTTTTCCAGTTAACTTTACTTTGTACTTTTATGAATAAAAATTAATTTATTCAAACATCTATTCGCTTTCTGTGTACTTTATTTACACCGGTTTGTTCAGAATAAAATTTTCAACATGTTTTATTCAAAAAATTTAACTGTTTCTTGGTGAAATAACAAAGTTATTCTTGCCCAAAGATGAAAAAATGTGTTTTTCACTCCATTTTTTGCATGTGACACTGGTTTTCTTAAAAAATATTTAACTTACAGTTCTGGGACCTGTTTTATTCAATTTATCAGATCAAAAACCATAAGAAATGATTGAATTCACCCCTTAATCTACATTACCAGAATTTTAGGAAGACCTCATTTTACCTGGTGAGCTGAAACCCAGGGGAAACTTTCGCTAGCCGTAACTCGGAAACTAAGCATTTCCAGACCCATGCTTATATAAACTTTTTTCATTATTTTTACATGTACAATGAGCTCCTAAAGTTTCTGCATATCTTCGTGAATCACCCTGTATCAATATATAAGGAAGAAAAGTATTGTTTTCATATCAATTTTTCACTGGATATAACTATTTTAAGCCGCTGTGCCCTAAAAAAACTTGTTTTTTGCAATTAGTCTGTGAAAAAATATTTTAAGAATGAAATATCTTACCAAGTTGAAACTGAAACTTTAAATCTGGCGCCACGGACCTGACATGAACATTTTCATCTAAATCAGTCAACGGGAAGTAATAGTTTATTCGTGCAATTTTTCACTTTTTGAGATTTTCTCGAAAACAGCTCCGACAAGATTTTTTTTTTAAATCTTTCAATCATGACATTTTTAGTGCTCTACAAGAGAGGTTAAGTGAAATGTCTGCTAAAATTCTTGTGAGGCCTATGCTCTTGTAAACAATTGTTTTTAACGCTGCGAATTTATTATGCTATTTTGGGAAAAGTGTATATACAGGATGTACAAGGCTGTCCAAAAAATTACCGGATTTTTCATTTTTCTGAACAAATATTTATTTATTCATCAGTATATATATTTTGTCCCCTTCAAAATAATCTTACGCCAGCACTTTTTCCAATCTTCTAAGTAGTTCTGGAAATTGTTTTTTGATATCACCTTCAGCTCCTTCAACAATTTTGACTTAATCTCCTCAATTGTATCATAATGTTTTCCTTTCATGGGCCTTTGCAGTTTTGGGAATAAAAAAAGTCGCAGGGGGCCCAAGTTCGGTGGATACGGAGGATGAGGCATCATAACAGCGTTGGGTTTTGCCAAAAATTCACGAACAAGTAGTAAAGCGTGTGCTGGCACATTATTGTGATGAAGGTTCCATGAGTGGTTTTTCCACAAATCCAGGCGTTTTTTCGTATTGCTTCATGCAATCTGCGCATAACTTACAGGTAGTATTCTTTGCTGATCATGCAACCTTGTGGCAAAAACTCATGGTGCACTACGCCATTGTAATTAAATAAACAGTGAGTAGAACCTTTATTGATAACCGCACTTGATGTGCTTTTTCTGGTCTTGGCTCTTCTTGCCGTTTCCATTGGGATGATTAGACTTTGGTTTCTATGTCATATCCATAGACCCATGTTTCTCACCAGGTATGCCTTTTTGAGCAGATCTGGATCATTACTGACCTCAATTAGCAATTCTGAGCGATGCTTATGCGTAGTTTTTTTTATTGAAATTTAGCAATTTTGGTACTAACTTCTTACCACATATTTCATGCCCAAAATATTTGAAATAATTACATGACATGAGCCTCTTGAAATGCCTGCATTATCAGCAACCTCTCTGATCATGATTTGTTGATTTTTCAAGACTATTTTTTCCACTACTTCAACATTTTCCTTGTTTGTTAAAGTGCTAGGATGTACAAAGCGATTATCATCATTAACAACTTCTCGGCCTTCTTTGAAACAACAACAGACTGGGCTGAAATGGTGACAATCTTGAAACCTACAGGTGAGTATTTTCCATCACTTATTGAAAAACTAGAAAATCAAAAAAGTCACTATTATGTTTCCAAAATTCAAAGTAACTTTTTAATAGAAAAGAAAGTCTTTTTGACACGGAATGTATAATCTTGACTCAAAGCAAATGACTTAGTGGCATGTGTGTATGATGGACAGTGGTGGTTAGCAGAGGTTGAACAACTTAATTTGGAAAACAGTGATTTGTATGAATACTTTTACCATCCCGCAGGGCCTAGAATGTCATTTAAGAAGACAGTGATAAATGTGGGTGCCTACTAAAAATATCACCTCTCTTAAAATTGCAACTGGAAGATCAAGTAACATTTCTGAAAATCTGTCTGAAGAAATAAGCATGCTTCTTAACAGTCATTGTGATTAAAAAAATATATATCAAACGGTTTCTTAATTTTGTTATGATCAAAAGGTAAATGGAAATTTAATAATAAACTTTTTTTGTTGACTTGTGAATTCCTTTTATTTAAAAAAATACCTTTGAAATGTCTGTAGAATTAGAAATTACAAAATTTGTGTTCTGAGCAATTAGAAGTCAATTTGATTTTAATGCGTTTGAAACACAATTTCAGTGGGTGTTTTACACTTTTTTTGAAAATTCATAACTTTTTTCATAGTAAAACATCAAAATTGAAATATTTATTGTAGTTTCCTCTTACACAGGTAGACACTGTAAAAATATTAAATTTTTACCCATGCCCACCCAAGATATTGTGCTTCAGCAAATTTTCAATTTTTAAAAACTAAAGGACACTTTCAGAGTTACGATTCTCACTATAGTGAGTATAAGTTTATATGTAATAGTGATTAAAAAATCAAGTGTGACATTCCACTCCACCATAAAACAAGGTTCCAAAAAGTGGCATTTGGTAAATTCCGTTGCCAAACTTTAAGGAACATTAAATGTTCCTTAAATAGTTGAACATTTTTCAACTATATGGATACAAATAAGGCATCTTATGCTGCGATACAAAATTAAAGAGGAAAAAATGAATGAAATGGTCTTTGTTACAGTATTCTAGCATTATCCAGTCCTAAGAAAAATAAGTTAACGTCTGCAAGCCCCCAAATTTGCGTGCGCTGCAAAAAAATTAATAAAATCATTTTTGTACTTCCAGTACATATAGAAATAATAATTAAAAATATTTAAAATGGTCAAGCAACCAAAAATATTTTATTTGGGGATCACTTCATATGGATTGACCTAAAACCCAAAGATGAGCAAGTCAAAATGTAGCTATTAAACTAAAAGCTAAAGATTATTGTGAAATGAAAACAAAGCAATGTAAGTTTAAATACTAAAATAAGCTGTTATTGAAACTCAAGTAAATCTTTTTAAATTGAAATATATTTAAAAAATCTCAGGATTAATTTTAATGTTAATTTAATAATTGTTAATCATTTTGTAATTATTAAAATTATTTTAAATAATATAAACTTATAATTTAATAGAGCGGATGCCAAATAGCTTGCCGGTGTAGCTGCGCGAACAGTTTGAAATCAGTCGGTAGATTTCATGTCTTACCACTGAACTGCCTAATAAATCACATGCGCTGGACTGCTTGAGTCCCAGCTCAGTGAAGTTGCGGGGTGAAGGGTACGGGTGAGGTACATTGAATGAGTGACACATGCTGAGAGAACGTTGTATTACTCTTTATACAAAACATCCGTTTTTTAACTTTCCGTATTTAACATATTTTTTATATTTATTACAATTATTTATTTACATGTTTTGATATAAAATGGTAAGTTAAATATTATGAATCTGACCCAGTTAATAACCCGGTAGGTATTTCTTAAATTAATGCGGCGGATGATAAGAATATTTGTTTAGTCTAGTTAGTATACGTTACCACTACAAATACAGCAGCTGTGAAACACTACTAATTCATTCATACACTCATTCATTCTCCCACTACTATAACAACGTGCTGCATTCCCCCCAACTACACGGAGCTGGGACTCAAGCAGTAACTCATCATCTATTCTTCTTCTTCTTATTGCGCCATCTCCCTTCGAAGGTTGGCGATCCAATTGGCTGTAATCACTCGAGATGTGACGGCTCTGAAGATCTCGGATGACGTTCTGCCGAGCCATCGACGTAAGTCCCTGAGCCAAGAATTCTGTCTCCTCCCCACTGATCTGCTCCCCTGAATCTTCCCCTCAATGATCAGCCGAAGCATCTCATACCTACCGCCTCTCATCAGGTGTCCGATGTACGCCAACATCTATTAGCGACGTTAAAAACATTCAAATGTAAACATTGTATACAACAATTAACACCTACCACATTACAATACATTACAGACTAATATTTTCAGGTTAGCTGATGTACGAGGTGTGGCTATTAAATAACGAGACTGACGTAAAAGATTTAATTTTAATTTTATACATAATCACTTATTGTCACCTTCAATATACACTCCTCTATCCCTACAACGCTCCATGCGAATTTTCCATTGTTGGAAACAGTGCTGGAAGTCATTTTCTGCTCCTTCAGGACACGTGCCGCTCAAAAATGTTTGAAATAAAGCTTGCAAAAATGTTAGTACTGATACTTCGTACGTGATTGATAATGACCCAAATTTTTTGGAAGCGATAATAACATGTGATGAAACGTGGTTTTTTACTTATGATCCCGAAACGAAGTGCCAATCCATACACTGGAAGAGCCGAACTTCACCAAGAGCCAAAAAAGCTCAAACAAGCAAGTCAAAAGTTAGCAATGATGATGGTTTTTTTGTATATCTATGGGATTGTGTACCTTCACTGGGTTCCTGAAGGTCAAACAATTAATCAGTATTACTACCTTGAGGCACTTTCTAAACTACATCAAAGAGTAAGGAACAAACACCCCGAAATGTGAAAGGACAAATCATGGGTTCTCCACCAAGACAATGCAACAGCTTATTCCGCATTATCAAGGGGTTCCTAGCCAAGTACAGCATCTCAGTCTTAGAACATCCACCTTATTCACCAGATCTTGCACCATGTGACTTCTACCAGTTCCCTAAGGTGAAATCTGTATTAAAAGGGACAAGATTTGAGTCTGCGGAAGCTGTTATGAATAATTAAAATGAATTTTATTATTTTAATAAATGGTTTGTAGCGTTTCTTCAATCCGTAGTACACATTACAATGTTCAGTCCATATTAATCTATTTTTTGTCGTCATAGTTGTATTAATAATGGTTTTCTATTTGATATTTTACACAATAGTCTGTGTATAGTTTAATACTATTATCAATATTTGGAATAATTCAATTATCCATTTAAGTGGATGCAAATTCATGTATTGACGGCGAAATAACCTTTTTTTTTTAATTTTTATTCCTAACTTGAGTACGTTGCAATCTGTTCAATTTAGAACAATAAGCAACCCCATGACCCAATGAAATGAGGATGATGTGTATGGCGTGTAAATGAGGTGTAGTCTTGTACAGACCCAGGCCGACCATTCCTGAGAGAGTATGGTTAATTAAACCCCAATCATCAAAGTACACCGGTAACCACTTTCTAGTATTCAAATCCGTATAAAAGAACTACCTTTACTAGGATTTGAACCAGGAACCTTCGTCTCCAAAAATCAGCTGTTAAACAGCTGATTTTGGCGACGACTTTACCTCTAGACCAACCCGGTGGGTCTAAACAACCTTATCCTTTGAATCTTAGCGCTCGAAAGGCCCATTGAATCCAATTTACTATCGCTTATATGAAAACGAGATTCAGCTTGACTATTTCAAACTTCTTAATAAAAATGTAATTTTGTGTTGTAAAACTGTAGTATGGAATATTATTTAATGTTTTCTTATCTTTATAACGCATACTTGGTTCACTTATTTTGAAAAGAGATTCGTATAATAATAAATAATTTTATTATTATTCGCTAACATTGGTTTCTTAATAACAACAGCTGATTAATAATTATTTGGTTAGAATTATTCTGTTCTTCATTTAATATTGGTTTATAAATAATATTTAATTAGAATAAGCTAATTTTATATTTACAAAGATAAGAATTTACTTAGAAACGTACACATAAAAATTGAATTTAGGTTATTAGAAGACGTTGGCCAAACTGTTCGTGGTAAATTAATTCCACGTTGTTTTCGTTTAAACATAAATACTGTTGGCCATTCGGTATTATTGTACTTTAACACTTTATTTTCATCCAGTTGTTTTTTAAAGCTACATTTTCACTACTCTGTGAAAATTTAATTTTTATTTGAAAAAAACATGTTTTAAATTATTTAGTACCGTAGTACTTTTTGATAACCAAGTCATGTACATATTTTAGTAAATTAATACATATTGTGACATCGAATAACTTCAAAATGAATCCGGGTTTGTTAACTTTTGAAAACATTTGAACTAAATTTTGCGTATTAAATTCATAATTTAAACATATTAATTAATAAACATTATACTTATGATCTAGTTTTAATAAATAACATATTAACTAATTATTACATTTATAAATTACTAATTACTAAAACAAAACATTCTGACTGCATAACCTTTGTTGAATTTACTTCAAACTAACTAAAAACAGTTTTCGGAGTTTTCTTATACAAAACTTGGCTAACATAGTAATACCTTGTTTAATACATTATATAAAATTAACGGTATTAACATATAATGTAAGGTTATGTTTTAATTTTTAGAATAAAAAATATTTACATCGTAATTTTGATCTATATTAAATTTTTTTTTTTGTTATCGGGAACTGTACATTGTTGACAACTACCCAATTTGATCGCTGCTTTTTGCTGTACTTTTTTTTTTGACGTGGATTACACATGAGTTTGAACAGGGACCCCCAGTAGAGTTTGTTCATGGAGGGCTGTCAACTGGTCACCATACAAAGTCGCTTGCCCGACCGGTGTTACTTAACAAATAATAGCAATTTTCTACCAGCTGACTGACTGGGCTGGCCCGAAGGCCCAAATAACGGGTGATTCAAAAAGAGCGCCGGTTTTTAAATGGCTGGTAAATTTTTGTTTATCGGTTGGCAACATTGTTAAACCTCATTTCTATTTCGGAGAACATTCCGATTGACGATTCAGTTGTAGTTTCTCTTGTTCGCAGTGTAGTACTCTCGCAGTCTGTGTCTAACCATGGAGAAGTTTACTATTGCACAACGAGTGTTAATCGTCAAAACATTTTACCAGAGTGGAGAGAGTTATGCGGCTACTGTCAGGCGACTTCGCGGTACTCTAGGACGTAATGAAGCACCGAATGAATCAACAGTTCGCAGGCTCATGAAAAAGTTTTTTGAGACGGGTTCAACAGTCGACCTTAAAAGTTCTGGACGTCGTCGTTCTGGCCGAACTGAGCAGAACGTTGCGTTGGTTCGTGACAGTGTGGCTGTTAGCCCAGCAGAATCAATACGTCGCCGTTCTCAACAATTGGGTTAACGATGTTCTTCTGTACGGAGAATTCTTCGGTACGATCTCCAATATCACCCGTATAAAATTCAGTTGCTGCACGAGAAACAATGTTGTTGCTCCGTGAACGGTTCCAGGATCGCATCATTTCTCGTAATTCCGACCATCAATGGCCACCAAGGTCGTGTGACTTGACGCCTTGTGACTTTCATCTTTGGGGTCATCTGAAGTCATTGGTGTATGCCAATAAACCCCGAAACATCAATGACTTGAAGGAGGAAATTCGACGGGTTATCGGGCAAATAGAAGTCGAAACTTGTCGTGCAGTAATATCCAATTTCATGGACAGAGTTGATGCGTGCCAGCGCAGTAGAGGAGGACACATGCATGACATCATTTTTCATACATGAAATCGGAAGGTAAGATGAACTTGTTGATGTATTTATTTTCAGTTTTTCAATAAAATAAATCTCTTAATTTGATATATCAAAACCGGCGCTCTTTTTGAATCACCCTATATTTCTAAAAGATATTCATCAACTAACTTTTTCATAATATTTTTCACAATCTGTGTTAATTTCAAAACAATATTCGTACTTTTATGTATGTAAGCACTATAATTTTGTACCGACATCGCAAAAATCGTATGTAATGTTAACCTAACATAAACTGTAATCTATTTTAAACACATTAACTGAACAAACATTAATTCTACTCATAAATTAACTTTATTTAATACAATTTATTCATTCACTATCCAATGGTTGTTAATTTACTAACGGGATAACGTCCAATAACCTTTCTTGTTTTGCTTCTAGTTCAAATGTACAATCTCCATTTATGTATGGCCTTAATTTTAATATTAATCCTGATAAATTATTAGTTTGTTAACTAACAAAATATATTATAATCTAATTTAATCTTGCACAAGAAACATTTTAATGAACTTACATGTACCTCTAACATTATGGCCTGCCCGTTGGTGTAGTGGATAGTGCAACTGGTTTCTAGTTGGAGTCCTGGGTTCGATCCCCAATCAGGTCTGGTTGTTTTCATCAATTATCTTCATGTATCATCCTTCTCTTTGTCTGCATTAGCAGAAATTGCACAACAGACGTGAAAAAAACATTCTTTATTGCAATTTGGTATTACTCCTTTGTGTGAGATATATTTACTTTCATTTTTTTTTTTTTATTTAACGTCGCATCAACTGCAATGGTCATTAGCGACGACATTGGGGTGGAACTTTATGCGATGTAGGATGAAATGATTTTTTTTGTAACGTATGAAAATATGCCATGCCCGAGTGGGATTCGAACCCAGGACCGCATGATGAAAGGCGAGCACGTTACCAACTGCGCCAATGCGGCTGGCTTTCATTTTATACCTGCTATTTTTATAAACACTATTTTAAAATACCTGTTAGATGCTGAAGTCATGAGAATGCTTGTGCATATGGATGGGCTGTGAGGAAGGGAAGTGAAAATTTAACAATACTGCCAACCTCAACAGTCAGATACTACTCGTACATTTCTCTACCGTGCAGTTTATACATACATTTTGTAAGCTGTGATTTATTCCGAGAAAATGTTTTCTTCATAAATCTTCTAAGAAATAAATGTTACTTGTAATATTGCCTGTAGCTTAATTACATGACTAGATATGTTTGATTTACTGTAATTACCAGCTACCTTATTCCATTGGAACAAGATTTTCTACGAATGAATCGCCTTCTTTATTATTGCTGTCACCAGCGTCTTCACTATCAGTCTCACTAGTATCTACCTACCCATTTCCTTTTTTTACCAGGTGTCAACAAAACTTTTGATGAATAGCTAGTTTCTTCATATCTTTAATTTCTTTCTTTATTTTTTGAATTGTGAAAACGAAGCATCACAGTAGTTAGCCCTAGACCTCCTTCTATACCTCCTTCTTGACCTCCTTGATCCATTTTGGTATATTTACTTTGGTTCAGAGAAACTCCATCAGTTTTCTTACTAATGTGTCGTCATTTCTGTTCAAGTGGAGGAACAATATTCTCTTTTTCCTGCTCATGGCTTTTGTTAAAAGGCAATGAAAGGCATTTTTGTTTAGCGTCAACTTCACAGCATTTTATTGCACTGCATAGTAGATTTTGTTCAGCACTGAATAGTCTGCCCATGTTTTCAAGAAACTAACATTTCTGTTCACGGAAACAAACGGTTATATTCATACAGTTAACCTAAAAATGGTTCCGCAATACACTGTATTTATGCTCTGGGTGTAGTATAAGTTGTTGTGTTTCTTGTACTGAAATTAAAGCAGTCACACATGCGCACTGATGCATTTCCCCCTTTACCCCTCGTTGCAAACAAAGTCAAACTCGTGACTATTATTATCAAGTATAATTATTATCTCTACAGAGCCTAGTTTAGCATGAAAGAGTGATTTTCCGTATTTTTAAGCCAAACTGAGATTGGTTTTTATTTTGCGTCTTTCTCTCATGATTAAAATAAGGTTATGTTTTTTGTTTATTTCTAATGTTTTATTACTAATGTTAGGTTATATGGGTCATTATTTGCATTGTCAAGAGGAAGTCGTGCGAGTGTTTCACACCAGATTTCTTTTTCTACAAGATAGGGTAAGGGTGTTCTAGAGCAAAAGTGTACACAATTAAAGTTGTAGAAGATTTTAAAATAAACCAAAAACATTTCATTCAAACATTTTTTCTACAAAGCTTAGTTACTGTCAATTACCTAGTGATTTTCTATATTTTTCTCATCAAAATCGGTATAAACCAGGATTTTTTTATGATTGCGAGCTTAGTATGCATTTAATGACGGAAAATACATATAACTAAAGTTTTAAAAATTTGAAAAAATCTAGGTGAAACACTGACATGACTTTTTCTTGTTAATCTAATTAATGAAAAAACATACTCTAATTTTAACCATGAGTGAAAGCTGCTAAATGAGAATCAAATACTGTGGTACTTTTTTTTAAAAAAACTTTTAAGACTTCATTGGACCACTTTAGTTCATAGCTTATTTTCTGCTTTTAATCTTCTTGTTACACTCTTGTAGTCTTTCACCTCTCCATTGTTCCACTAATATTTCTTTAAGGCTTCTGATCTGAGCCTTTCTGCTTCGGAAAACGCTGTTTTTCTTGCCACCTTTGCTTTCTGTTGATATCTGGTTATTGGGTTTTTGATATTGTGATACTTTCCTGATTTAAAGTCATTATTTATTCTGATATTGAGTTCTGTCATGTCCTTCTTGACCTCCTTGATCCATTTTGGTATATTTACTTTGGTCCAGAGAAACTCCATCAGTTTTCTTACTAATGTGTCGTCATTTCTGTTCAAGTGGAGGAACAATATTCTCTTTTTCCTGATCGTACATGTTAGTGGTTTGATCATCTTGTACATATCACGGTTTGGGATGGTTTTCCACCTGCCTTCCTTTATGTTTTTGTGAATACACTTTCTCATTATTCTTCTCTCGACTTTCTCTATTTTGTCTTTATCACCAGTTATAATTGGGCTGAATAATGTCTCACTTCCGTAAAGAATTTCTGGTAATACCACTGTCTGATAGCGTCTCAATTTGGTGTTTAATCAACAATTTTTCATCGCCAACTGCTACTACAGTACTTGTATTATAATAAGTTATTGTCAAGTGATTAAATTCATTGGAAAAAATTTAATTTATATGTAAAATATATTTTTACAACGGTTTTGTTAGCAACTTAAAAATTTTGTTAACAAACCGGAGATCGGTGTGTTTAATACCAACAAACACCCCGGATCTAGCGTTTACAGTCGCGAAAAAAACTGTTAGTGCCTAAGTTCAACTATAATTTTTTTTATAGAACCGAATTGTTAATATCATGCCAAAAAAGAAAATCACAGTTGTCTTGAAGTACTGGTGCATCAAGAGCAAAATTAATTACATAGAATTTGAGAGTCAAGCTCAGAATGTTTGAATCGTCTTTCTGAGTAAACAGAATGAACATCTCAGGTTCATGCTAGGGAATCCAGCATTGAATCGTTCCAACGTCTTCCGTATCAAAATGAGCACATAACTCAGGCTGTGTAGGAAATCTAGCGTTAAATGCTTACAGCGACTTGCTAACCAAACTGTTCGTACAACTCAGGTCTGTGCAAGAGAGTCCAGTGCTGATAATTCTCAATGTATCAATGTGGATCAACAATGTTCACACAGATCTACAATACTTAGACGAACTTCAATATTAGTACTAATCGGTCTGCCTTTTCATTTGTTCCAAATGTTGACTATTTTTAAGAAAACTGTTTGAAACGGCCACGTTTAAAATTTTCAGTAATATGGAGCTCTTTTCAAAAACTTCATTTGCAAATTAATTATTGAATTTTGGTGACAGTAAACTTCATAACATTGCACCAAACAGTTATCCAGCAGTTGTTGAATTAGATGACAAGTTAGGACACATCACACACAGCATTAATGAATTAATATGGATTGTGAGTCATGAGAAAGTCTTTTGCGTATGGATGGGCAGTGAAAAAGGGAAGAAATCTGACAATGCTGCCAATCTTAATAGTGCGACACTATATTTTACTACCGTGCAATTGCACAGTTTGTTCTTTCAATTAATGTACTTCGTTGTGACACACTTTTTCCACTTAAACTCCATTTCCTTTAAAATTTTTCTTTATGTACAAAGTTTCCAAGTAAAATTTAGACTTATTTTTGGTAATAACTTTTCATGTGTCAGCATGACATACCTACTAATTTTTAAGGTAAAATCCTTCGTAATTTCAACAACCACGTGTCTGTCAAAGCCGTCCACTGAAGCATTGCTATATTCTGGGTGTTTCCTTTTTTTTATCAGGTGTCAACAGAACTGTTGATAAAGAATTATCTTCTTCACTGTCTTTAACTTCATCATCATCTGTCTAGGATAAGGTTCACTGGCCTGATCTGGTATCCCATCTCTTATTGGGTCTTCCCAAGCCTCGCTTCCATCTAGGTTTATATTTCCATGCTCGCAGAGGGAGTCTGTGGGCTGGCATGTGAAGTAAATGGTTGGACCAGTTTCTCTTATATATTCTTAACGTTTCCAACAGTGACCGACTCTCACAGGGACTTAACTCGGTGCAGATAGCTTCGTTACGTACTCTTTTCATAATAGACTGTGCTCGGTCAGCTCATGCGAGGGTTTGGCTTTGAATCGAGTAGGGGCTAAACTTAACCTTGTATGAGACTCTGAGATGGGGGAGCCTCAACCCCAACACGGCACATCCCAATGGCTGATAGGGAACGTCCTGTAGACATGCAGGCAGGTACGAATGAGGTATAGCCAAATAAGTACGCACGGATCAACTGAGGTGAAAACTGGTCAAGGATCTACATGGTGAAGATGGAGGATTCCTAATGGCATGGAGGGCGGAAGAGCCTAGGGAGTCAACCCAAATAAAATCCAGGGCAATTGAGCTTGGAAAAATGGTCAACGGTCTCGAAGGCGGAGGAGGATTTTTCCCAACGGTGGAGAGGGTGGATCAACCTAGGAGGTGGGTATCCATACGAAACCCAGGGCCCATCTAGAGGCTTTAAGGTGGCAGTCCCACCACTGGACTACCCAGTGTAGGTCTTGTTACAGCCTGGGGTAACTAACGGGTGATTCAAAAAGAGCGCCGGTTTTTAAACGGCTGGTAAATTTTTTTTATCGGTTGGCAACATTGCTAGTCTTCATTTCTATTTCGGAGAACATTCCGATTGACGATTCAGTTGTAGTTTCTCTTGTTCGCAGTGTAGTACTCTCGCAGTCTGTGTCTAACCATGGAGAAGTTTACTATTGCACAACGAGTGTTAATCGTCAAAACATTTTACTGGAGTGGAGAGAGTTATGCGGCTACTGTCAGGCGACTTCACGGTACTCTAGGATGTAATGAAGCATCGAATGAATCAACAGTTCGCAGGCTCATGAAAAATTTTTTTGAGACGGGTTCAACAGTCGACCTTAAAAGTTCTGGACGTCATCGTTCTGGCCGAACTGAGCAGAACGTTGCGTTGGTTCGTGACAGTGTGGCTGTTAGCCCAGCAAAATCAATACGTCGCCGTTCTCAACAATTGGGTTTACGATGTTCTTCTGTACGGAGAATTCTTTGGTACGATCTCCAATATCACCCGTATAAAATTCAGTTGACGCAACATTTGAAAGTGGCAGACCACCAGAAGAGACGACAGTTTGTTGACTGGGTATTGAGAAAACGGCAGAATGATGACACCTTCGCAAACAAAATTGACGCCTTGTGACTTTCATCTTTGGGGTCATCTGAAGTCATTGGTGTATGCCAATAAACCCCGAAACATCAATGACTTGAAGGAGGAAATTCGACGGGTTATCGGGCAAATGGAAGTCAAAACTTGTCGTGCAGTAATATCCAATTTCATGGACAGAGTTGATGCGTGCCAGCGCAGTAGAGGAGGACACATGCATGAC
Source organism: Catonia carolina (assembly GCA_035578175.1). NCBI lineage: Eukaryota > Metazoa > Arthropoda > Insecta > Hemiptera > Achilidae > Catonia > Catonia carolina. Next base: position 2,237,754 of record JAQMRL010000014.1, on the reverse strand, counting down.
ATCTATTTTCATACATGAAATCGGAAGGTAAGATGAACTTGTTGATGTATTTATTTTCAGTTTTTCAATAAAATAAATCTCTTAATTTGATATATCAAAACCGGCGCTCTTTTTGAATCACCCTATATTACGGCTAGTATCAAAAGTTAGCCTTGGATCAGGACCAGAATATAAGGAAAATTTTATTGGATAGATGAAGTCATTAACTTCCTTCTTTATAATATTTAAAATTGTGGAAAGAGAAACATCATAGTAGTTAACCGCTTGCTCATGGCTTTTGTTAAGAGGCACGGAACAGAATTTTTGTTCAGCTTCAACTTCACAACATTTTAGTACATTGCATACTATTAGATTTCGTTCAGCACTGTGAATAGTTCGACCACGTTTTCAAGAAACCAACATTTCTGTTTATGATAAAAAATGGTTGTATTCAAACAGTTAACCTACAAAAGGGTCTATGATTATTGTATGTCCTCTGGGAATAGTTTGTGTTGTGTTGGCCAACTGATACCAAAGCAGTCACGCGTGCGCACTGATGCTTTCCCTCATTTACCCTTTGTTAAAACCAAAGGCAAACTTGTGACTCAAGTTCTATTGCAGAAATTTATCCTGATATTAACTCAAATCTACAAAAAGACTTCAACTGGTTATCCTCAAGAGTAATTATTTAACCAAGAAATAGTGCTGTAAACAAAATAAACATCTTATTGCAAAAAGTACCTGGGGAGCTAAGGCAGTTTATAGCTGTTGACTCTGTTGTTCAAATAGAAGACACGGTTAATTACCTGAAGGAATTCTTAAATACCTTGAGCCCATCTGGACTGCCGTCACATGACCTTCACTCGAAAATAAGTATCTCGATTATTACATAATTTGAGCCCACCTAATTTATGTAATGTCACAAGACTTCAAATTAAAAATATGAGCAATAATTGAGGTGACAATCATCACTGGTACAGCAGGCGGCGCGCATTCCACAGATCTTCAATTTTCCTTTAAACGTCTTCAGTTTCCATTGTTGCCCACAACAGGCAGGTGGAGTGTTAAATTTTTTGCACTCAATCTGTTAATTCCAGGACTATAAAAATAGTTCTGTTTCTAATCACATAGTTAGCCAATTATATGACTGAAGCATTTAAGAACGGAAGAGGTAGAGGTGTAAAAGAAACTAGTCAAGAGTTATCTCCTCTGAAAGTAATGAATTTCATTATACAGCCAGACCCTGTGGTGAATGAAGTGAAGGTGTTATTTGCAGGGTAGAAAGTAGGTGCTTTTTAGAGGCCATGGCAAGCTGATGAGCATACTTTTCTAGGTTACTTTTTTAGGTCATCAGCTGAAAGACTGGTTTGAACCAACCTTTCGGCTGATGACCTAAAAACAACAGTTTCCGGTGAACTTATCCTTCACACTAACTGTATATCATGGATAACTTTGTGTCAGCATTTCTAAAGCTGGTGTAAAAAAACCTATTTATTTTGCTGCTACAGGGCAAAAAACCACAAATATTGTGTACACAGAGGTTTTAAAATAATTTAATTAAATGCTGTGAAGCGAAGCAAACATGGGATTGCTAGTTACTAATAAACAAAGTGTTGTAGAAAAAAATGCTTAAATTAAAAGTTTTCTTTATTTCCTTCAACTGCGATTGTTAATAAATTTTTGCCCTTGAATTCATATTAAATCGCAATCTTAAAAAAACATTACCGTGAGAGCACAGCCTCTGTTATTAGAATTTAAGCAGTAATGGTGCTTACCATACTTTGTAGAGCATAAAAAAATGTCATAAGGCAATTTTTAAAAAAATTGTATGATCCAATTTTTAGATAATTGCAAAAATGAGAAAATCACATGTTTCAACTACTTCTGGTTGACCGATTTTGATGAAAATGTTTATGTTGGGTCTCCTAGAGGCACCTAACTTAGTTCCGAGTTTTACATCGTATGGTAATCCCTTCTTGAGATATTTTGTTCACACATACACAGATTAATTGATGAAAACATGTTTTTTGGGTTTAGGGTCCCTTGTAAACATGGTCCCTTGTAAACATTCAGCTGATAATGGAAGGAAAGATAGCAGGAAAGCGCCGGCCGGGCAGAAGGAAAGCGTCCTGGCTGAAGAATTTGAGAGATTGGTTTGGTCTCAACTCCACGTCACTGTTCCGAGCAGCTGTTTCGAAAGTTAGAATAGCAATGATGATCGCCAACCTCCGACGCGGAGACGGCACTTGAAGAAGAAGAAGTAAACATGGTGAAAAAAGATATGAAAACTATACATTCCTTCCCTATATATTCACATAGAGCAAGAGAAAGTCAAAATCGACAACTTCTATTTCAAACACTTTGTTTCTATAGCATTATTTTATTTTATTATTACAATTTTTATTTTTTTATAAGTAAAATTCCACACTTGAGCCCTTTACACCCTTGTGTGGAATGACAGGCTATGATAACCGGTTTAGTTTTTCGCCTTAAAAAAAATATAGCAATTAGGCCGGTTTGAATCTCTAGAGGCCTTGCTAAGTAAAATGAGAAATGAGGTGGTTTATGATTGCCTTCCTCACTCAGTAGAAAAATAAGCTTATCAGCATGCCAGGTCCTTCAAAAAGTATCTACTTTCCAACCGGCAAATGACACCTTCACTTCATTCACCACAGGGTCTGATTGTATAATAAAATTCATTAATTTCAGAAGAGATAACTCTGACTAGTGTCTTTTATGCCCATAACGGCCTGGTGGAGTGTTAAATCAATTGCACTCGATCTGTTGGTTCTAGAGCTACAAAAAATAGTTTTATTTCTTATCACATAGTCAGCCAATTATGTGACTGAACTATTTAAGAACAGAAGAGGTAAAAGACACTTTTCATAGCTATCTCCTCTGAAAGTAATGAATTTCATTATATAGCCTTTTAGATTTTTTTTTTGTTTAACGTCCGACTGTTTTGCAATTACTACTAATGCAGATGGTGAAGGATGAAATGATTTTTGTAACGTATGAAAATATGCTGTGCCTGAGTGGGATTCGAACCCAAGACCGCATGATAGGCGAGCAGTTACCAACTACACCAATGCGGCCAGCATACAGCATACCTTGTGGTGAATAAAGTGAAGGTGTCATTTGCAGGGTGGAAAGTGAGTGCTTTTTGGAGGGTCTGGCATGCTGATAAGCATACTCTTTCAACTCTGTGAGGAAGGAAATAGTTAACCACCTCAATCCTCGTTTTTACTTAGTAAAACCTCTAGAGGTTCAAATCAGCCTTTCGGCTGTTGACCTAAACAACAGTGTCCTTTACACCTCTACATCTTATGTTCTTAAATGCTTCAGTCTAATCGGTTGACTATGTGATAAGAAACAGAACTATTTTCGTAACCCTGGAACTTGTAGATCGATTCCAAATAATTAAACATTTCACCTGGCTGTCTTGGGCATAAAAATATAAGTTATATTTTTCTATATTTACATTGGTAAGTGAAAGTCATGTGAGTGTTTCACACTGTATGTTTTTATCATGTACATTTTTTTTTTGATAATCCAAGAAATTGTGTGATATGATTGAGTGTGACTCTAACCACAGTGGTATTTGTAACCGCACTAAGTCTAGAAATAAATCTGCACGTGTGCAATATTGTCTGACAAGTATAAAAAAAATTGCAGCTACTAATAAAATAATCAATAAAGCCTGCATAATAAAAAATTAAAGAACTGAAATATAAATTGTATGATTGCTTGATTCAATTATGAACTATTTCAATAAACAGATAAATATAAATATATAAAAATGTATTTCCTGATTATTTATAATCTGAATATATGATTGTATTTCTTTCAATATTTTTTATATTAAATATCCAATGTACTATCAACTAGAAGGTTAGAGCTGTTGCAATAAATTATATAGGAAACAACAAAATGCTTCAGATATTTTATATGAAATATTTTAATTTTATCTTAGATTTTTCTATAAATTTTCCTTAAATATTATTGTTATTAAAAAATGGGATGTACTTTAAAGGTTAGTTACGTTGTTTGGTATTATTTTGCAAAAAATTGATTTTCCTTATTTATTCTTGAGTAAATTTTTGTTTTATTTTAAAATGTCTCTTTCTCAATATGAAATATTGTGTTAATTAATAAATATAGCCGGCCGCGTTGGCGATGTTGGTAACGTGCTCGCCTCTCATCACGCGGTCTTGGGTTCGAATCCCACTCGGGCATGGCATTTTTTCATGTTAAAAAAATTCATTTCATCCTTCACCGTCTGCATTATCAGCAATTTGCAAAACAGTCGGACGTTAAACCAAAAAAAAAATAAATAAAACAAAAAAAATATAAATATTTATTAATATTGGAAAAAAAAAATCTGGTGTGAAACAATCACATGACTTTATCTTGCCAATGTAAATAATGAAATTATTACCTATTATGTTTAATCATGAGTGATCAACTTTTGTTCGACTTAAAAATATGGAAAATCACAAATTGATGCTAAGCTAAGCTCTGTACGAACAAATCCTTTAAATAAAAGTTGTAGATTTTTTAATTTTCTATAACTAATTAAAAACTTTTGTTGTAAAACTAATATTAGTGCCACAAACGTTAAAAATAACATTTTTTTTACAGATTTTGATGAGTAAAATACAGAAAATCACTAAGTTGACAGTAAACTAAGTGGTGTAGAAAAAACACGTGAAATAAAATTTGTAGTTTTTTTAATTTTCTATAACTATGGTATGCACAGTTGCTCTAAAATGCATATTAACTCTAAATTTGACAAAAACTTTTAAAATGTTTTTTTTTCATATACAAGGTGTGGCTATTAAATAACGAGACTGACGTAAAAAATTTAATTTTAATTTTATACATAATCACTTATTGTCATCTTCAATATACACTCCTTCTCTATCCCTACAATGCTCCATGCAAATTTTCCATTGTTGGAAACAGAGCTGGAAGTCATCTTCTGTCAGCTTATTCAGGACATGTGTCGCTTTCTCTTTTACAGCTTCCACAGACTCAAATCTTGTCCCTTTTCATGCAGATTTCACCGTAGAGAACAGGTAGAAGATGATAACATGTGATGGAACGTGGTTTTTTTACTTATGATTCGGAAGCAAAGCGCTATTCCATGCACTGGAAGAGCCGAACTTCACCGAGGGCCAAAAAAGCTCAAATGAGCAAGTCAAAATTTAAAGCAATGATGATTGTTTTTTTTATATCCATGGGATTGTGTACCTTCACTAGGTTCCTGAAGGTCAAACAATTAATCAATATTACTACCTTAAGGTACTTTCTAAACTATGTCAGAAAAAAACGTCCCGAAATGTGGAACCACAAATCATGGGTTCTCCACCAAGACAATGCCCCAGCTCATTCCGCGTTATCTGTCAAGAGGTTCCTAGCCAAGTACAGCATCTCAGTGTTAGAACATCTACCTTATTCACCAGATCTTGTACCATGTGACTTCTACCTGTTCCCAACGGTCAAATCTGTATTAAAAGGGACAATATTTGAGTCTGTGGAAGCTGTAAAAGAGAAAGCAGCACGTGTCCTGAAGGAGCTAACAGAATATGACTTCCAGCACTGTTTTCAACAATGGAAAATTCGCATGGAGCATTGTAGGGATAGAAAAGGAGTGTATATCGAGGGGTTAATGTCAAACAACACTATCTACAAAAACCTAATTTTTCAGGAGAGCCATCACCATTTATTTACCATTTTGGTTGTTGTTTAGGTCAACAGCCGGAAGGCTGGTTTGAACCTCTAGAGATTTTAATAAGTGAAAACGAGGAGTGAGGTGGTTTACTTTTGCCTTTCTCACCAAGTTGAAAGAGTATGCTTATCAGCATTCCAGGCCCTCCGAAAAGCACCCACTTTCCACCCTGCAAATGACACGTTCTTCACTTCATTCATCACAGGGTCTGACTGCATAGTTAAATTCATTACTCTCAGATGAGATAACTCTGAGTAGTGTGTTTTACACCTCTACCTCTTTTGTTCTTAAATAGTTCAGTCATAATTGGCGAAACAGATCTATTTTTTGTAGCACTGGAACCAACAGATCGATTGCAATTAATTTAACACTCCATCTGCCTGTTATGGGCACATTTACCATTAAGAAATAAATTAAATTACACTGAATTTATAGCTGACTACATGAATAAATAACAGATAATAGGAAAACTATCAGATTAAAAGTAGTTTTTTCGCTCTCCTGAATAATATTAATAAAATAGTTTTTTGTAGATAGTGTTGTTTGACATTAACCCCTCGATATTGAAGGTGACAATAAGTGATTATGTATAAAATAAAAAAAAATTTTTGTATGTCAGTCTCGTTATTTAATAGCCACACCTCGTATAATGAAATTCATTACTCTCAGAGGAGATAACTCAGACTAGTGTTTTTCACACCTATACCTCTTCTGTCTTTAAATACTTGAGTCATATTGGCTGACCATGTGATAAGAAACACCTATTTTTTATAGCCCTCGAACCAGCAGAGTGCAAATAATTTACACTCCACCTGCGTGTTACAGGAAATCCCTTGCGGTACCCCCATTAATTCTAACCAACTTTCTCCTACAATTATCATCACATTACGCATATATTTTAATAATTTTTTATTTAAATTTTTCAGGAATGAAACCATCTTAAATGATTAAAAACCGTAATCTCATCTAGTTCATTGACATGAAACGAATAAAAACTTCAAATATTAAAATAAATTAATTATTTTATAATTCCATTGTATATAATGGAGATTGCAAACCATATTGAACAAATTATTGTATTAATAGGTTACAATTTAAATTCGGGAAAACCTGGAATACATGTAAAAATTTATTTTATAATATTAATAATATCAGTTACAAATTCAATTTATTTTACATATTTAAATTGGGATGATATTAATAAAAGGATAATCGGTATAAAAATTTTAATTTATTATAATTTTTTTGTATTATTATTATTAGCTCTGACAATTGGTTGGAAAAAATTTATACAATCTATTTCATTGATAAAAGAAGGTTATTGTAAATTTTTGAACGATATGAATGAATTTGATTGTATTAGTAATATTAAAGATGTATTGAAAGTAAATATAAACGATATGATTAAACAAACAAATGTTATGTTATATTTTATCAGTATATATTTTTTAACGGTAAATTTATTTCCATTAATAAGTAGCGGATATATAATATATAATAAAATTATAAATAATGAAGAATTTAATAATGATGATTTAACTTTATCGTATCCATTTTATTACCCGGAAAATTATAAAAATTCTATTTGGATTTATATATTGGCTTATTTATTACAATTTATGTTCAATACATACGGAGCGTTTTATGGTTATGTTTGCTACATAGCAGTTTTTAATTGTCTGCATACGGTAAAGTATAATGTACAAATGTTAGGGGATGCGATTAAAATTATTGATGAAATAATTATGAAAATGAATTGTAAATATGAAGGTGTATTCAATTTTCATAGTTCTGAAGATCGGGTTTGTCAACTGAAAGTATATTTTAAACATGTTGTTGATCAACATGTGTATGTATACAGGTTAGTACAATTATTTACATGTCACAGCATGATGTTTTAGTCCTGTTACCCAATTGTTAATGTCTGGTAATTACTTGCTCTTGCTCTCTATACTTACTCTCTCTTACTTACTCTCACTTACTTACTCTCTCTTACTTACTCTCGATTTCTTTATCTATACTGTATGAATCTGAGCTTTGTGCAGCTGCGGTATGAAGGGGACAGACGAAGTACCAGACTGCTGTTACGTCATAACACTCTACTAATCATTTCATTGCTATTCGGTAGGCAGTACGCTGTTTATTGCGGTGACATACGTGGGTGTTGTTTGACTATTCGCTGTAGACGGCGACACCGAATATATGTAGTTTGGATAGTACCCGTGACTACCACAAACATAGTATAACCCATCAATGTTAAGTTAGCGCAGTCATCGCGCAGTGTGGTTAGGAAATTGCCGTAGTGGGGAGGCAGAGTGATGTTCACACATTCATGTACACTCGCATTCACGTACGCACGCTTGCATTCACCAACACACTACGCTCGTGAACGCATCTGCAGCGACTAGTCTTGTTTCGTTTAACGGATAGTAAACAATTTGTTATTTTTATCGTAGTTTTACATTTTTTTGTATTTATTTATTTTTTTCATTTTATTTACCTAATAACAAAGTAAAAGTAACGAGGAAGTAGGTATATGAATTTTTATGTTACAATATAATTTATAATTATATTATATTATTATATTATAAAAATAGAATTTATATAATTTATGTTTTATGTGGAAATTGTACACAATATTTCTCAACGCGCATCTTTGAAAGTTATCAATATTAACTTTCTTCTTCAATCTTTTGCGAGATTTTCCCGGTGTACTGAAATTTTCATTTTCACCCAATTTATTTGCTTCTGTTACAGTTTTTCGTACCGTATGAACGGAAATACCGCAAAGGTCAGCCACACGAGCTTGAATTTCTAACCGTAACATTTCTAGATTTTCTTCAGTAATCTTTTTGTACACATTCATAATTACACATTTAATTTGACTTTTTAAAGCCACTCCCTGTCCTAACCTGCAGTTCGATCTTGGCTGAGGCATTGCGAATAATATTTAAGAAACGGCGAAGAGTATTGAAAAATACTGGTTAATAATTGGCGAAGAGTATTAAAAATACTGTTTATGAAAACTGTGGAAATGTAGACCACAACACAAGTAAACAGTGTGAAGTCCACAGAGCAACTGGTATCTAGGTTCCTGTGTGGTAACTGGTATGCTAGGTGGGAGGGCGCGCGCCAGAGACCCAACATTCCCCCTCCATTGTACCATAAGCTAGGCCAACAGCACCTAAAATGAACTACTGCGCATCACGTGATCACGCTTACTTAACTTTGATAAGTTATACTATATAGTTTGTTCGCGCTAAGAGCTTGCCTCAAGTAAACAAACCGCTCTGATACCGTACAGGTTGCCCCGAAAAGTTTTCCATTCAATCATTAATAACAAGTAAAATGTTATGCAATTTACTTATTTTAATTATATCATTACGACAAATAGTCCTCTTTTCAAATACTCAAATCCGATTGATTTCAGTAAATGATAGAGCAACGTTCTTTTAAAATGTGGCATATCCAAATCCTTGTTTAAGACAGATAAAAGTTTATTAAGCGTTAAAGCTTCCTTATTTTGGAAAAAACTGTGAACTTTTAGTCGAACTGCAGTTTTTAATAACTTCGTCGCACAGTTCAAAAACTGGTTTGCTTCGTTTCCTTTTCTTGCTAGGTGTCTGCAACTTGCCACTTTCTTTCATCTCTTTTCTTATACCGTGTACACTAAATGTAGACACGCCCGTCAATTCTGATCCCATTTTTCTACGTCTTTTAAGGCCATAGTACGATACTTTACGCATGAAGAATTAAAACATTGTAAATTATAATTTTTTGCCCACTTTTTAGAAGTTGTCCTCGTTTATGTTTTATAACTGAAGTTGAAGCGCCGTCATTCATCAATACTTACTAGTGTAACAAAACAAAAAGATATACTCACACACAATAACAACGAAGTTGAGGAAAAAGTCACACGGATTTAAACAATATTAATAAAAGAAGGAAGAAAATATTTTAAACTGATAAATTACAAATAGAACTAAGTACAAACTGCAAACACATGAAGCAGGATGTTTATGTAACAACAACCAAGTTGAGACTGATGGGATGAGTAATACAATATACGATCATGGTGGAATTGTTACATTATTTTAACTGAAAACAATAATTTTTAAATAAACTGTTTTCAATTTTATTTAGGCTACGCGGAGTTATATTAATATCCATAAAATGTCATTATTATGTATTAGTCATCCTATACCAACTGTGTACTAACACAAACGACCCCAACAGCAATACAAGGACACATGTACACTGTTACTCACTACTACAAAGGAAGAGGTTTGTTTACTTCAGGCAAGCTCTAAGAGCGAACGGACTATAGTACAAAGTTACTACTACTAACGCAATCTTTTACAGTAGTAGTGACGTAATGCATTCCTCTCAGGTGCACAAAGCTTAGGAACGGGCAGTACTAATCTATACTAATATAATAAAGTAGAAACGTTTGTTTGTTTGTATCAGGTAATCTCAGAAACTACTGAACTGATATAAAAAAATATTTTCTAAGTCCTCTGGATGGTGTATTTTTTGAGCTAGAAGCACGATTCAACTTTTATAATTCATAGAAAAACGTGAAGAATAACATTCAATTCCAAAAACATTAAAAATTCGGAAATATTCAAAATTTTTGTTTTTGTACTGTATTTCATATGTTTGTTTTCATTCGACAGGTAGCGAATGAGTCATATATTTCCAATTACTCTGCGTACCGCACCCACGTATTAATTTTTCAACTGTCTTTCTTTTCCATCGGTATTCTTCTATGCATTCTATTCAATTCTGTTAAATCGCAGGGACAAACATTTAAAACGGTGGGCATCGATTTGAGACAAGAGTGGTTCCTTCACTCATGGATAACTTTATGTCGGACTTTCGAGAGCTGGAAGTACAGAAAAACAATTAATTTTGCTGCCACAGGGCAACAAAACCACAAATATTGTAAATAGAGAGGTTTTAACATAATTTAATGAGGCCTACATTAGCTGCTATGAAGTGAAGCGAGCGGGGGTTGCTAGTTATAGATACCCGAGTTTGGAGCATTTTTTCCTCAAAACCGCTTGTTCAATTTTAACGTAATTATACACCGAAATTTAGCTAATTTCATTCTGCGTTGTTACATGTAAGTTTCATATTTTTAGCGTTTTTTGATATTCCGATATCAGGATGAGAAGAAAAAAGACGGTTTTTTTTGTTGCTGCAACACATTGGATGCATTTAAAGGCTTATATAACTCAAAAACCGCTCGACTGATTTATTTGAGATTTCGTCGGAATACAAACTTGTATGTTGTTATTTTACGTACGAAATTTCAGATTTTTAGCTTATTTATATTTTGAGTTATTAGTGAAATTCTGAACCCCTGTTAACTCCGTAACCGCTCATTAATTCGGCAATTTCTAAACATCATTGTATTCAATATTAAAAAAATAATACTAATTTATTAATAATATGAAACAGCGATTGACCAGTTATTCGGCAGAATTTTTTAAATATTTAAATAATGGTTGATGCTGCGGGGGTGGAAGAACCTTAACCGTGTTGCCGCGTTGTAAATCGGTAGGCCTACTACCTATTTTTATTAGTATACCTGGGACCTGTCCCTCCAGTATACGCATAACAAACATGACAATGCAATGTTAATACCCATTCATTATTTACTTACAATTGTCAACTAAACTACTTGTTGTATGTTACGTCGGAAGGCGACTTTAGCCGGAAGAGAAAAGAACACAACTGATTTAAAGACGTGGCAACATGGTTAAGCTTCATCCACTCCCGCAGCATCTACCATTATTTAAATATCTAAAACATTCTACTGATTAACTGGTCAATCGCTGTTCCATAACATTAATGAAATAATTGTATTAATATTTTTGTACTGAATACAATGATTTTTTGAAATTTCCGAATTGATGAGCGGTTACAGAGTTAACAGGGGTTCAGAATTTTACTAATACTCAAAATATAAATATGTTACAAATCTGAAATTTCTGTAACAACGCAGATTGAAATGAGCTAAATTTTGGTGTATAATACGTTAAAATTGAACAAGCGGTTTTGAAGAAACAAGGCTCCAAACTCGGGTATCTATAAGAAACAAACCGACATTATATAAATATACTAGCTAAAAATCCCGTTCTTCGAACGGTTTTCTTGGTGCTATGTACAATCTGTTGGTGTACCGAGTTCGATCCCTGTCATGTCTGATATTCTTTAATCATTCATTGTTATCTATTCGTACCTCCTTTCAACGTCAGCATCATTATTAATGACAAGACAAAGTGTTATGTGATAGGTTAAAAATGAAAATATTGCTGTGTTTATTTTTATAAAATTGGTAATATCTCCGTTATTATGCATAAAATGAAAAACTTAACATAATTAAACTTATTTGTCTTTAAACGTTTCGTAATTTCGATTATTATAGCATTTTTTGATAGATTGACTTTTAACGGAGATATTCGCAGTTTTTTGTTTACTCCACTCTTTGAACTCCCCCATCCCTTTTCCCTTTGTGATATTAAACAAATTTATAGCATATTTTCATTTCGATAATGTCCAGAACCTAAACACCAAAATTAATTGAATTTGGTTCAGCGGTTCTTGCGTGATGCCGTAACATAAAAACAGACACAAATTTAGCTGAACTTATTTTCGGCGATTACTTAGTAGATTTGGCGTAGAAACAAAATTTGGGAAATTTTGAAAAATTGTACAGACAAAATCACAATTTTATTTATATAGATGGAAAGAAAATGGACCTATTCCGTTATTTCACATCACATCATCTGTAACCTTAACGTCGTCTCGTGTAACCGCATCTTTACTATTATTCCTGATGACTCCCACTCACTATAATTAATTGCAGATATTGTTTGCACGTTTATTAATACACATTAGTTGGTTGTTTGCTTAGCACGTGTTTTGTTCATTGCATAATGAATCTTTTAGAATTGGCGCCTATTATTTCTACTAGCTGCCCATAACAGACAGGTGGAGTGTCAAATTATTTATACTCAATTTGTTCGTTGCAGGGCTAAAATAAATAGTTCTGTTTCTTATCACATGGTCAGCCAATTAAATGACTGAATCATTTAAGAACAGAAGAGGTAGAGGTGTAAAAGACACTAGTCAGAGTTATCTTCTCTGAAAGTAATGAATTTCACTATACAGCCAGACCCTGTGGTGAATGAAGTGAAGGTGTCATTTGCAGAGTGGAAAATATGTGCTTTTCAGAGGGCCCGGCATGCTGTTAAGCGTACTTTTCCACTCAGTGAGGAAGGCAATGGTAAACCACCTCACTCCTCGTTTTACTTAGTAAAACCTCTACAGGTTCAAACCAGCCTTTCGGCTGTTGACCGAAACAACAACAACATTTCTACTAGATTACACGTTAATACGTTTCATTCAAGAGAAAGGAATATTGCATAATCCTCGTATTTGTTTAAATGGACCGATATGATACTGAACACCAATGGCCCAGGCAATGACATCGTTGGGTGTGCAATTAAGCAATCAGCAGAATTAGTAAACCTCTAAGAAGCGACACATTTCTCGCTAATACAAAGTTGGATTATCGAACCATCATCATTCTCTTCATTTACAGTTACATATTTTAAATAATAACATACAGTTACAGTTAAATGAAAATGAAAACAACCGAAATAAAAGAAACAGCCGATTGCTGGGTTGAACAGTAAAGGTGCATTAAAACAATATTTTGATGTGAAATAACGGAATAGGTCCACGAAAATATTGTTTTCATGTCAATTTTTCAAAATCGAGTTTTCACCGGATCTACTCGTTTTTAGGCCCCCTGAACCCAAAAAACTTGTTTTTAGCGATTGGTCTATGTGTGTGTGTGTGTGTGTGAACAGAATATCTTAAGAACGGAACATCGTACGAACTTGAAACTTGAAATTTAAGTTAGATACTACTACGGGATCCGACACGAACATTTTCATCAAAATCGGTCAACCGGAAGTAGTAGTTTATTCGTGTCATTTTTCACTTTTTAGCGATTTTCTCAAAAACGGTTCCAAGTCTTAAAAATCGCCTGGTTTACTAAATTTTTTATGCTCTATAGGATAAGGTAGGCGTCATGTCTGCTGAAATTCTTGGCTGTTTTCTCGTAAAAAAATTGTTTTTTTAAGATTACGGCTTTAATATGCATTTTAGCGCAAAACTTTATAATATAAAAAAAGTTGCAGACAATTTAAAATCCTACAACTTTTATTTAAACACTTTCTTGTATAATGTTTAGTTTAGTGGTAATTAGCGATTTGCTGTTTTTTCTCACGAAAACGTGTAAAAATCGAATTTATTTTTAGATTTCAGCCTTTATGCATTTTACAGCAAAAATGTATATAATAAAATGTATAGGAAATTAAAAGATCTACAAATTTTATTTAGAGCATTTTCTCTACAGAGCCTAGTTTAGCGTGAAAGAGTGATTTTCCGTCTACCCTTTTACTCTACCCTTTTACTCTACCCTTTCCGTCTCCCCTGAAATCATAAACTAAGCCCTACCTTAAATTATACCTTTAGTCCACGTTCAGTAAAATGCATGCCTTCCCCTCACCAAGATAATAGGCCTCCCACAAAACTGAAAAAAGGCCACTGAAAAATAAAATAAAATAAAAGAGCCGCTCTTAAACCCACTTGTCCCTTAATTTAAATTTTCCACAAATAACTTCTAAAAATAAATTACCTCCTTTCAAGTCCCAGTTCCAATGTCCCACGAACCAGAATCCTATTTCCTATTTAAACTATAAAATTCCCCCTAAATTTCTTGAGGTTGCAATTATTCTGTTATATTGTTCCCCGAGCGACCAGGTGTTCCTTAACACGATGTCGCCATCATAGGGCTTCTTAGCCCTCTCAACCAGGATTCAGGATTCAGGATTCAGTGATTTTCCGTTTTTTAAGTCTGACGTTGATTTTCATTTTGCGTCTTTCACTCATGGTTAAAATAAGGTTATGTATTTTGAGGTTAGTTTTTTGTTTATTTCTAATGATTTACTACTTATGTTAGGCTATATTGTTCATTATTTGCATTGGCAAGAGAAAATCGTGTGTGTGTTTCACACCAGATTTTTTTTTTTTTTTTTAAATTTATTTAACGTCGCATCAACATCAAGGTCATTAGCGACGACGTTGGGGTGTAACTGTGTGTGATGAGAATGAAATGATTTTTTTGTAACGTATGAAAATATGCCGTGCCTGAGTGGGATTCGAACCCAGGACCGCATGATGAGAGGCGAGCACGTTACCAACTGCGCCAATGCGGCCGGCACCAGATTTTTTACTTTCTCTTGCCTATATGAATATATAGGAAGGAAAGTATTGTTTTCATGTCGATTTTTCGAAATCGAGTTTTCACCGGATCTATACGTTTTCAGACCCCCTGAACCCAAAAAACATGTTTTTAGCGATTGGTCTGTGTGTGTGTCTGTGTGTCTGTGTGTGTGTGTGTGTCTGTGTGTGTGTGTGTGAACAGAATATCTCAAGAACGGAAAATTGTACAAACTTGAAACTTGAAACTTAAGTTACATACCACTACCGGACGCGACACGAACATTTTCATCAAAATTGGTCAACCGGAAGTAGTAGTTTATTCGTATAATTTTTCAGTTTTTTGCGATTTTCTCAAAAACTGGTCCTACGATTTTTTTAAAAATCGCCTATTTTACTCAATTTTTTATTCTCTACAAGATAGGGTAGGCGCCATGTTTGCTGAAATTCTCGGTGAGGCTGTTTTCACGTAAAAACGTTGTTTTTTTAAGATTACGGCTTTAATATAAATTTTAGCACAAAAACTTATATAATAAAAGTTGTAGAGAATTTAAAAACCTACAACTTTTATTTCAAACATGTTTTTGTATAACGCTTAGTTTAGCGGTAATTTGCGATTTTCTGTTTTTTTTTCTCACGAAAACGTGAGAAAAATCGATTTTTTTAACATTTCGGTCTTAGGATGCATTTTACGACAAAAGTGTATATAATTAAATTTATAGAAAATTAAAAGATCTACAACTTTTATTTAAAGCATTTTTCTCTACAGAGCCTAGTTTAGAGAGAAAGAGTGATTTTCCGTATTTCTAAGCCAAACTGAGGTTGATTTTCATTTTGCGTCTTTCACTCATGGTTAAAATAAGGTTATGTTTTTTGAGGTTAGTTTTTTGTTTATTTCTTATGGTTTATTACTAATGATAGGTTTATTGTTAATTATTTTCACTGGCAAGAGAAAGTTGTGTGAGTGTTTCACACCAGATTTTTTTATGTACAGATACCAAGACGGTTGATCCTATAACATCATTGTAGTGGGCTTTGTTGGGAATACTTAGTTACTTGGAAATAAAGTAACTCTGCTAACATTCAAGAGAAAGCTATGCGCATTGTTACTCGTGAATGCAGTGGTGGATTACCCAATAGGCACTACTAGGCACGTGCCTAGGGGCCCCCAATGGCCAGGGGCCCCCGACAAAATAAAAAAAATCTGGTGTGAAACACTCACACAACTTTCTCTTGCCTATGCAAATGATTAATAATAAACCTAACATTATTAATAAAATATTAGAAATGAACAAAAACTAACCTCAAAAACATAACCTTATTTTAATCATGAGTGAATGACGCAAAATGACAATCGAACTCAGTTTGGCTTAAAAATACGGAAAATCACGCTTTCACGCTAAACTAGGCTCTGTAGAGAAAAATGCTCTAAACAAAAGTTGTAGATCTTTTAATTTTCTATAACTTTTATTATATACACTTTTGTCGTAAAATGCATACTAAGACCGAAATGTTAAAAAAATCGATTTTTCTCACGTTTTCGTGAGAAAAAAAACAGAAAATCGCAAATTACCGCTAAACTAAGCGTTATACAAAAAAATGTTTGAAATAAAAGTTGTAGGTTTTTAAATTCTCTACAACTTTTATTATATAAGTTTTTGCGCTAAAATTTATATTAAAGCCGTAATCTTAAAAAAACAACGTTTTTACGTGAAAACAGCCTCACCGAGAATTTCAGCAAACATGGCGCCTACCCTATCTTGTAGAGAATAAAAAATTGAGTAAAATAGGCGATTTTTAAAAAAATCGTAGGACCAGTTTTTGAGAAAATCGCAAAAAAGTGAAAAATTATACGAATAAACTACTACTTCCGGTTGACCGATTTTGATGAAAATGTTCGTGTCGCGTCCGGTAGTGGTATGTAACTTAAGTTTCAAGTTTCAAGTTCGTACGATGTTCCGTTCTTGAGATATTCTGTTCACACACAGACACACACACACACACACAGACACAGAGACACACACACACACACAGACACACACACAGACCAATCGCTAAAAACATGTTTTTTGGGTTCAGGGGGTCTGAAAACGTATAGATCCGGTGAAAACTCGATTTCGAAAAATCGACATGAAAACAATACTTTCCTTCCTATATATTCATATAGGCAAGAGAAAGTAAAAATAAAAAATTTGGAAAAGAAATTGAAAACTTAAAAAAAAAATTGGAAAAAAATTGAAAATTTAAAAAAAAATTTGGAAAAAAAAATTTGATTGAACAAATGACAAAATTGTAAAATATTAATACATTTTCAATCGTAAAAATATTCAATTGTTGAACTTAATGACATGATTGTGTATGATTACATTAAATTTATAGTACATTTATAGTACATTTTCTGGGGCCCCTAAAATATAAATAAATAAATTCGTAAACACGTTTTTACGAATGCATAAATTCGCGCGTTTTTTATTTCGGTGGCGCTACTACATGGGGGTGTTATGAGTTTGACAAAGGACAAAATATAAATTAATATTATTGTTATGATTTTTTTCTTTGTTTTATTCTGAATCTGAAATTATATAAAAAAACGTTATTACATTTTAAAATTTTACGAAAACCTGCTTGGATGACAAATAAATTCAATTGATTCGCGCGGAAACAAGTCGATGCTTGTATAGGAGTTATCGGTCTAAACTGTAAACAAAAATTAGTCAGACGTTGTTTGCTGTTCGAGAGCGCAGTTCATCAGTTTTAAGAACTGCTTTCATTGACAAAATGCCACGTACATACTTGAGTGGTTGTCAAAAAAGAAAAATATCTGATGAAAAACAGTTAAAACTAAGTGAAGTGTTGAAAAAGGTTCCAAAATTAAACCATTTTTAAAACGAATCAAGACGGGTCTAAGAGCAACTATGCTGCAAGAACGTTTAGATATGTTAAGTCTTCTTTGCATCGAATCTGATATTTTACGAAAAATTGATTTTGATGACATCATCGATGAGTTCAGTGAATTGAAATGTAGGAGAAAATTTTTCTAAATCGTCTTTATTATAGTTATTATTATTATTATTATAATTATCAGATATCAGAACAAGTGTTATTTTGATAGAAAATAAACTTGATTGAAATATTAACTATCATGTTTTTATTACGTCAAAGCAAAGTGGGGGGGGGGGCCCTCATTTGCAATTGCCTAGGGCCCCAACAAGTATTAATCCGCCTCTGCGTGAATGGAACGAAATTTAGTATCCACGTATTTCAATCACATGTCATAACTAAAATTATTGTATAACCAGTTTTCCTTTTGATGTTCATATACTTTAAGTGTCATGTATTATTTAAATATACTAAAAATTTGTTATGCTTTTTTTGTTGCAGATTAGTTGACAATGTTACTGAAGTTGTCGAGTTTATTTCGTTGACAATGTACACTCCAATTAGCATATATCTGTGTACATCGATTTACTACATTGTTGTGGTAAGAACAGTGAAATTAAATTTGAAATATTACATTCTCAGGGTACGATTCGTGTGTTCAAGTAAAATTCTGTAGAAATAGTAAACATTATTGTACGTCTTGTAGGCCTACTTCTGTCGTAATTTTTAAGAATTCACACCTTGTTTAACACTAAAAAATGTGGTGTGAAACAACGTAAAACAAAAAAAAAAACAGCTATTTTTACTTTCTCTTGCCTGTATGAATATATAGCGAGGAAAGTATTGTTTTCATGTCGTTTTTTTCGAAATTGAGTTTTCAGACCCCCTTAACCCCAAAAAAACATGTTTTTAGTGATTGGTCTGTGTGTATGCTAACAGAATGTCTCAAGAACAGAACATCGTACGAACTTGAAACTTGAAAATTAAGTTAGATACCACTAGAGAATCCGGCACGAACATTTTCATTAAAATCGGTCAACCGGAAGTAGTAGTTTATTTGTGTAATTTTTCACTTTCTTGCGAATTTCTCAAAAACGGGTCCTACAATTTTCTTTAAAATCGCCTCATTTACTACATATTTTATGCTCTACAAATAGGGTAGGCGCTATGTCTGCCGAAATTCTTGGAGAGGCTGTATTCGTGTAAAAATTGGTTTATTTAGGATTGCAGCTTTTATATGCATTTTAGCGATAAAATGTATTTATAAAAGTTGTAGAGAATATAAAATCCTACAACTTTAATTTCAAACATTTTTTGTATTACGCTTAGTTTAGCAGTAATTAGCGATTTTCTGTTTTTTTCTCACGAAAAAGAGTAAAAATATCGATTGTTTAAGATTTCAGCCTTAGCATGCATTTTACGACAAAAGTGTATACAATAAAATATATAGGAAATTTAAAAAATCTACAACTTTTAATTAGTGCATTTTTCTCTACAGAGCCTAGTTTAGTGTGAAAGAATGATTTTCCGTATTTTTAAGCTTAACTGAGGTTGTTTGTCTTTTTGCGTCTTTCACTCATGATTAAAATAAGGTTATGTTTTTTGAGGTTAGTTTTTGTTTATTTCCAATGTTTTATTACTAATTTTTTTTTTTTTATTATTCCTAATTTGTGTACGTTGCAATCTGTTCAATTTAGAACAATAAGCAACCCCATGACCCAATGAGATGAGGATGATGTGTATGACGTGGAAATGAGGTGTAGTCTTGTTCAGACCCAGACCGACCATTCCTGAGAGAGTATGGTTAATTGAACCCCAACCATCAAAGTACACCGGTAACCACTGTCTAGTATTCAATTACTAATTAAACGATTATATTGTTAGTTATACGGTTGTTGATAATACGGTTAGATTATATTGTTAATTATTTGCATAGGCAAGAGAAAGTTGTGTGAGTGTTTCACACCAGATTTTTAATCATGGGTGAATGATGTAAAATGAAAATTAACTTCTTTAGAATTTAATAAATGGAAAATCACTAATTGACGCTAAACAAAGAATTATAGAAAAAAATGTTTGAAATAAAGGTGGTAAGTTTTTTAATGTTTTTTAACTTGGATTATAATATAGCCTACTTGTAGGCTACATTTTAATTACGCTTTATTTTATTTTATTCCGAAAAGAAGTCAGCTGAAACAAATATTTTTCGGATCAGTTTTGTAACATTCAAGCAATTCCTAGCACTTCAACAGGTTCTGTTCCTTAATGTCAAACCTTCCTCATGTCAAAATTCTTGATTAAAATGCAATAAGCAACTGATTTTCGTGTACTATGTTCTTCAACTAACATCCAAACACTCATTCGTTGATTGCTTTCCAAAATTTTTCACACTTTTTGGATCAGAGTTTTTGTTGTTGACAAGCGTTTATCATCGTCAATGGTCCCACCCTCCCAAAACCTGTTTTGCCTCTCAAAAGTTTGGTTCTGTGACATTACATCCTCTCTGAATACTTGTCAAAGATTAGTGTCTTCTTCTCAGGGTGCCTCTCTGTTCTGAAAGTTGACCATAATGATGATGCTTACTTTATCGGTAGCTATCCGAAACAGTTCTTCTGAGCTTTTGTTAAACCATACTTTCAGGTTGGCCAGCCATGAAAGTCTTCTGCGTCCTGGTCTGGTCACCTCCTACTGTCATTTTTGTCTTGCAGAATACATTGGAGGAATTCATACCTGTTCTTATCCAGCATGATATGACCGAGATATTGCAGCTTTCGCTCCTTTACTATGTTGACTAATTCTGTTGCCTTGTTTATTCCATGTAACACTTCCGCATTAGTAGTTTTCTGCGTCTAGGATATTCGCAGCATTCTCTTATACAGCCAAAGCTTGAACCCTCTAAATTTTTATACTAATTTATTAGTTTATTAGTGCATCTGCACCAATTTTACCCAGTATAATACAAAATTTAATTCTGTAACCTGCTTCAAATTTTTCACATTCGTTTTTTTGATGAGGGTATAGTGACAAACTTTGTGCTAAACTTCGTCTTCACTCAACAACTACCTGCAGGCAATAATTGTGAATAGTGGCATTCTTTACCTGAGGAACCCTACCTCTTTTTCCACCAAGAGCCGCACTGTGCAAGTAAAAGTTTCCGGCTGTGGAAATTCATTAGGACAGATCCTGTACCTAGACTTCTAGGTACACTCCTAAACTTTCAGAAATATTCTTAAACAATGTATCAAAAATTTTTTTGTAAAGAACCTTCTTTCTTCGTGCCAAATGTATTTAAAATACAAATTATATTAAATTCTAAATAATTGTAAACAAAATTATTCACGCTGATGTATGAATTAATTATATTCGTAACTCATTGTTAGTTTTGTTTACTGATTCACATCGTATTTTTTAAATTGCGTATTACGCATCACTTAACATTTTGAAAAAATCTGCTGTGAAACACTTACATGACTTTCTCTTGTCAATGTAAATAATGAACAAAACAGTATTACTCCTCACTTAACATTTTGGAAAAAATTTGCTGTGAAACACTCACATGACTTTCTCTTATCAATGTAAATAATGAACTATAGAACCTATTGTTAATCATGATACTAAAAAACATCAACTTCTGTTTCATTAAAAAATTCTTAAAACCATTGATGCTAAACTAGGCTTCATAGAAAAATTCCTAGAAACAAAAGTTGTAGATTTTTACTTTCTCTTGCCTTTATATAAATATTTAGGAAGGAAAGTATTGTTTTCATGTCGATTTTTCGAAATTGAGTTTTCACTGGGTACACACATTTTCAGACCCCCCTGAACCTAAAAAACATGTTTTAGCGATTGGTTTGTGTGTGCGTGTGCACGTGCGTGCGTGCGTGCGTGCGTGCGTGTGTGTGTGTGTGTGTGTGTGTGTGTGTGTGTGTGTGTGTGTGTGTGTACAAAAATCTCAAGAATGGAACATCGCACCAAGTTGAAACTTGAAACTTACATTAGGTACTACTAGAGGACCCGCATGAACATTTTCATCAAAATCGATCAAACGGAAGTCGTAATTATTCGTGTAATTTTTCACTTTTTTGCGATTTTCTCAAAAACAGCCAGACCCTATGGTGAATGAAGTGAAGGTGTCATTTGCAGGGTAGAAGGTAGATGCTTTTCAGAGGGCCTGGCATACTGATAAGCATACTTTTACACTTAGTGAGGAAGGCAATGATGAACCATCTCACTCCTCTTATTACGTAGTAAAACCTCTTGAGGTTCATGACTGACTTACAAAAATAATAAGTTTGGTAGATAAAATTATGAACATTATTAGTGGTGGATTTTCTGGGAAGTTAATAATTTTGGTTTTGTGTTTGCAGGCAGATGAACTCCATTCAAAAATAACAGAAGCAGTCGTATGTTGTTTAGCCATATACTTGGTGTATTTATTCGATTTCTATGGAGAAATCATAATCAAAGAGGTTAGTTTTTATAGTTTTATGCTCTGCAAGATAGCATAGGCGCCATATCTGCTAAAATTTGTAGCGGGGCTGCACTCACCTGGTCAAAATTAGTTTTTTTAAGATTGCAGCCTTTGTATGCCGTTTATGACAAAAATACCTACATGCAGGGTGATTCTTAATTATGGTAAAAAAATTTGTACATGATTGTAGAGCTAAAAATAATAAAAAAGTTTATATAAACATATGTCCGCATATGCTTCTTTAGTGAGTTACAGCTAGCGAAAAATTTTGCCTCTATTTCAGTACTCCTAGTGAAATACAGTGTTACTGAATTTTTTGGGAGCTACGTTTTGTGACAAATATGGTGAATTTATATGAAAAATCATCTAAAAAATTGAATAAAACAAGTCTGGAAGCTGTAGTGTTAGCAGTTTTTGAGAAAAAGATAGAAGTATGCAAACAATCTTAGTAGAAATACACAGTCTTCTATGTTAGATGACCAATAACTTTGATAAATAACCTATAAACAAATAATTGCCTATAACAGACAGGTGGAGTGTTACATTTTTTACACTCAATCTGTTAGTTGCAGGGCTAAAATAAATAGTTCTGTCTCTTATCACATGGTCAGCCAATTAAATGACTGAATCATTTAAGAACAGAAGAGATAGAGGTGTAAAAGACACTAATCAGATTAATATTCTCTGAAAGTAATGAATTTCATTATAGCCTACAACCTGACCCTGTGGTGAATGAAGTGAAGGTGCCATACGCAGAGTAAAAAATGTGTGCTTTTCAGAGGGCCCGGCATGCTGATAAGCGTAGAGGTGTGGCTATTAAATAACGAGACTTGACGTAAAAAAATTTATTTTTATTTTATACATAATCACTTATTGTCACCTTCAATATACGCTTCTTCTCTCTCTATCCCAACAACGCTCCATGTGAATTTTCCATTGTTGGAGACAGTGCTGGAAGTCATCTTCTGTCAGCTCCTTCAGGACACGTGCCGCTTTCTCTTTTACAGCTTCCACAGACTCAAATCTTGTCCATCTTAATGCAGATTTCACCTTAGGGAACAGGTAGAAGTCACATGGTGCAAGATCTGGTGAATAAGGTGGATGTTCTAACACTGAGATGCTGTACTTGGCTAGCAACCTCTTGACAGATAACGCGGAATGAGCTGGCGCATTGTCTTGGTGGAGATCCCATGATTTGTCCTTCCACATTTCGGGTTGTTTTTTTCTTACTCTTTGACGAAGTTTAGAAAGTACCTCAAGGTAGTAATATTGATTAATTGTTTGACCTTCAGAAACTCAGTGAAGGTACACAGTCCCATTGATATCATCATTGCTTTAAATTTTGACTTGTTCATTCGAGCTCTCGGTGAAGTTCGGCTCGTCCAGTCCATGGATTGGTACTTCATTTCTGGATCATTAATAAAAAACCACGTTTCATCATATGTTATTATCTTCTACCTGTTCCCTAAGGTGAAATCTGCATTAAGATGGACAAGATTTGTGTCTGTGGAAGCTGTAAAAGAGAAAGCGGAACGTGTCCTGAAGGAGCTGACAGAAGATGACTTCCAGCACTGTTTCTAACAATGGAAAATTCGTATGGAGCGTTGTAGGGATAGAGAAGGAGTGTATATTGAAGGTGACAAGAAGTGATTATGTATACATTTTTTTTACCTTAGTTTATTTATTAACAACTTTACAAAATACAACCAGTGAATGTGATGTTATTTACCAAAAAAAAAAATGGCGTTATGACATTAAGGAGACCGCCACTCAATAGTGCCACTCCAACGGTGGATTAATCTTGGATAATAAATTGATAGAATTTACATCTGCGCTATCATATCACGACTCCATCGTCGTTTCAGTCTGCGTTGCGGATTTCCGGGTAAGTTTGGGGATGCCAGCGTACTAATGCGATGATTTTTATGATACTCAAGTTTGCGTTTGAACCGAGAGTAGATGTGATAAAATGTGTCGTTAATGTACGGAACACGTATATCGTTGTGCAATGTGTGATTAGTAACGTATAGGAGTGCGTCAGTTATTTGTCTAAGTTATTTGGATTGAATTCGTTGTAGAGTCAAATGTTTTGCTGCGCCGTAAATTTGGTCACCATAAGTCCAAATCGGTTTCAGAAAAGATTTATATACTTGTAGTTTTAAATGTATAAAATAAAAATAATTTTTTTACGTCAGTCTCGTTATTTAATAGCCACACCTCGTGTTTCGTCATTTTTCTCAAAAACTGATAAGAAATGTTAGTTTAAGTGACGAGAGGCCATTACCATTATGTTTATGTATGAAGTATTTATATCTTGTTTCAGGACAACAATTTGAGAAACGCTTTATACGAATGTTGCTGGGAAAATAAACCGTTATGGTTTAAGAAAGTTCTTTCCATTATGATGACAAAAATTAATAAACCTATGAAAATTAAACCATATGGTTACTTCAATCTGGATTTAGAATCTTTCTCTATGGTAAGAATCGGGTACTTGTATACGTTCTCTTGCCTATATGAATACACAGGGTGTTTCAGGAGGAATCTGCCATATTGCACAAGCTTATTCCTTTCATCAAAATTCAAAAAAACGTTCTACACTTGGGCCCTTTACACCCACGTGTAGAATAACGGGCGATAATAACCGTCCTGGTTTTTCGCCCAAAAAAAAAAAAAAAAAAATTCATCAAAATAATGAAAAAAGTTCATATAAACATGGGTCCGGAAATGCTTCGTTGGCGAGTTATACAGGGTCAAAGATTTCACCTGAAATTCAGCTCAATTAGTAGAGAATAAAATTCTCTACAACTTGTATTGAACATTTTTCTTTCTTTATAGGCAATTTAACGGAGTTATTGTAGTCCAAACGCAAAAAAGTGTGTTTTCGACCCTAACCTTTTTTGCTTTACCCCGATTTTCTTCTAAACTATTGGAGATAGAGTTCTGGGACCAGTTTTATACGATTTGTCAGCTCATTTTACATAAAACTTATCTAATTAACAAACTCAATTAACACCATAAAAATTTCAGTGTGAGTTAATTTCACTGACGGAGCTGAATTTCAGGTGAAATCTTTGACCGTGTATAACTCGCAAAGGAAGCATTTCCGGACCCATGTTTACGTGGATTTTTTTCATTATTTTGATGAGAGGAATAAGCTTGTGCAGTATGGCAGATCATCCTGAAACACTCTGTATAAGGAAAGAACATAATTTTAATGTCGATTTTCACGGGAAATATAAGTTTTCAGGTCTCTTGAACCTAAAAACTGTATTACTTTCTCTTGCCAATATGAATATATAGGAAGGAAAGTAGGCTATTGTATTCATGTCTATTTTTTGAAATCGAGATTTCACCGGATATACACGTTTTCAGACTCCCAGAACCCAAAAAAAACATGTTATTAGCCATTGGTCTGTGTGTGTGTGTGTGTTTGTGTGTGAACAAAATATCTCAAGTACCAAACATCAACGGAAGTTTAAAGTTGAAACTTAAGCTAGATACTAACTTACTAGAGAACCCGACACAAACATTTTCATCAAAATCGGTCAACCGGAAGTAGTTGTTTATTTGTGTAATTTTTCATATTTTTGCAATTTTCTCAAAAACGGCTACTACGATTTTTTTAAAAATCTCTTCATTAACTAAATTTTTTATGCTCTACAAGATTGGGTAGGCACCATGTCTGCTGAGATTTTTGGGGAGGCTGTTCTCTCGTAGAAACAATTTTTGTTTTATTCAAGTAAAGATTGGTTATTTTTTCAGGTCTTTAGCATGTATTGCGATTCCATTTAGTATCTCTACTACGTACGAGGGTGTACCCAAAAGAAACCGGAATTATTTTTCAAAAGCTATTTAAATTCAATTTTTTTACAAAACAACCTTATCCACTTCAATATACTCTCTAATACAACTAATACATTTATTCCGCCGGTGCTTCCACTGTTCGAAACGTTTTTTTGAGTCATCTTTAGAAATGGCTGACAACTCCTCCCTCGTATTTTTCTTGACCGTTTCAATGTTGTCAAATCTGTGTCCATTAATGTCCCTTTTCATGCGTGAAAATAAGAAAAAGTCGCACGGAGCCAGGTCAGGCGAGTAAGGTGCGTGGGGCAGCGGAACCATGCCATTTTTAGTCAAAAAAATCTTTCACCGAGATGGCTATAATGCAGGTGCATTGTTGTGGTGGAAGAACCAGTCTCCTGTCTGCCACAAATCGGAAATTTGTTTGACGAACACTGTTGCACAATCTTCTTAAAACTTCCAAATGTCAGTCGACGGTCTGAGAGCACACGCTCTCGAATTTTTTAATATTTTCATCGATTCGGGCAATTGATGGACGTCCAGAACGTGGTTTGTCATCAATCGACATGTCGCCATTTTTAAACCGAGAAAACCACTCGTATACTTGAGATTTTTCCCATAGCGTCATCTTTTTAAGCTGTTTTCAACATTAAAACAGTTTCAGCAGCACTTTTACAGAGTAAAAAACAAAATTTGACAGCTACACGTTGTTCACTTAAACTTGCCATCATACAAAACGAACAAGAACAAAACAGAGCTAGCAAAAACTACCACTTCAGATGAATATTGAACTGGCAATGAGTTGCACTATACACGTCTGTGCGGCAGAAATGCGTACTACACAAGCACCGCCCACGGCAATGCTATTCCGGATACTTTTGAATGCCCCCTTGTATTTTCCCATGTTTAACGCTTGGTTACATTAGTTACGTTCGGTTATTAGGTTAATTTCAAATAACTTTTATTTTGTTGCAGACGATCAACGCTGTCTATTCTTACTACAATGTACTAAACAGTTTCAAGAATAAATATTGAATAAGTTATCGATAATAAATTAACCTGCCCATAACAGACAGGTGGAGTGTTTAATTATTTACACCCATTCTGTTCGTTGCAGGGCAAAAATAAATAGTTCTGTTTCTTATCACATTGTCAGCCAATTAAATGACTGAATCATTTAAGAACAGAAGAGGTAGAGGTGTAAAAGACACTAATCAGAGCTATCTCCTCTGAAAGTAATGAATTTCATTATACAGCCAGACCATGTGGTGAATGAAGTGAAAGTGTCATTTACAGAGTGGAACATATGGGCTTTTCAGAGGGCCCGGCATGCTGATAAGCGTACTTTTCTATTCAGTGAGGAAGGCACTGATAAAACACCTCAATCCTCGGTTTACTTAGTAAAACCTCTACGGGTTCAAATCAGCATACAGGCTGATGACGTAAACAACAATAAATTAACATGAACTTTTTCCCAGACTAAAATGTTTGTTAGTGATTTATTTAAAAATAGAATAAAGAATAATTATTATCACCTGATCATCAGATGGTAATTGCTAATTCGAGGAGGACGTATTGTTATGCTAAGGAAGTTCAAGGAGTATAAGGAAATGGGCATGAAAAAGAATATGAATAAGACGGCATATTTGAAGGTGGGTGATGAAGGAACTAATTCAAACGGGGATGGAGTTGTCCGCTAAACTAAGCGTTACACAAAAGAATCTGGTGTGAAACACTCACACAACTTTCTCTTGCCAATGCAAATAATTAACAATATAACCTAACATTAGTAATAAGACTAACATTAAGCCCATAACAGATAGGTGGAATATCAAATTATTTACACTCAATCTGTTAGTTGCAGGGCTAAAAAAAATAGTTCTTTTTCTTATCACATGATCAGCTAATTAAATGACTGAATCATTTAAGAACAGAAGAGGTAGAGGTGTAAAAGACACTAATCAGAGTTATCTCCTCTGAAAGTTATGAATTTCATTAAACAGCCAGACCCTGTGGTGAATAAAGTGAAGTTGTCATTTGTAGAGTGGAAAATATGTGCTTTTCAGAGGGCCCGGGATGCTGATAAGCATACTTTTCCATTCAGTGAGGAGAGCAGTGGTAAACCACCTCACTCCTCGTTGTACTTAGTAAAACCTCTACAGGTTCACACCAGCCTTTCGGCTGATTACCTAAACAACATTAGTAATAAAATATTAGAAATGAACAAAAAAATATAACTTTATTTTAACATGCGTGAATGATGCAAAATGAAAATCAACCTTACTTTGGCTTAATAACACGGAAAATCACGCTAAACTAGGCTCTGTAGAGAAAAATGCTTAGTTCAAAAGGTGTAGATCTTTTAATTACGTATAAATTTTATTAAACACACTTTTGTCGTAAAACGCATACTAAGGCCGAAATTTATAAAAAAATCATTTATTTACACATTTTCGTGAAAAAAAAAACAAAATCTCAAATCACCGCTAAACTAAGCGTTATAGCTACAAAGAAATGTTTTAATTAAAGTTGTAGATTTGTAGAATTGTCCACAACTTTTGTTGTTAATGTATCACATTTTTTTGTCGTAAAACGCATACTAAGGCCGTAATCTATAAAAAAAATCATTTTTTACACATTTTCGTGAAAAAAAAACAACAAAATCTCAAATCACCGCTAAACTAAGCGTTATACAAAGAAATGTTTTAATTAAAGTTGTAGATTTGTAGAATTGTCCACAACTTTTGTTTGTACACTTTGCGCTAAAAATGCATTTCAAGGCCGCAATTTAAAAAAAACACCATTTTTTTGTACGAAAGTACAGCCTTCCCAAGAATTTCATAAGACATGCGCCTATTCTACCTTGTAGAGCGTAAAAAATTTAGTAAATGAGGCGATTTTTAAAAAAATCGTGGGAGCCGTTTTTTGAGAAAATCGCAAAAAACTGAAAAATTACTCGAATAAACTACTACTTCCGGTTGACCGATTTTGATGAAAACGTCGTGTCGGGTCCGATAGTAGTATCTAACTTAAGTTCAAGTTTCAACTTCGTACGCTGTTCCGTTTTTGAGATATTTTCTTCACACACACACACACACACACACACACACACAGACACTCCCACACAGACCAATAGCTATAAACATGTTTTTTGGGTTCAGGGAGGTCTGAAAACGTGTAGATTCGGTGAAAACTCGATTTCGAAAAATTGACATGAAAGGAGAGATAGTAAAATATACATAGTTACAAAAGAACTTACTACATGTTTTTACTTTCTCTTGCCCATATGAATGTGTAGGAAGGAAAGTATTGTTTTCATGTCGACTTTTCGAAATCAAGTTTTCACCGGACCCGACACGAACATTTTCATCAAAATCGGTCAACCGGAAGTAGTAGTTAATTCGTGTCATTTTTCACTTTCTTGCGATTTTCTTAAAAGCGGTTTCTACGATTTTATTTTTAAATCAGAAGAGGTAGAGGTGTAAAAGACACTAATCAGCGTTATCTCCTCTGAAAGTAATGAATTTCATTAAACAGCCAGACCCTGTGGTGAATGTGAAGGTGTCATTTGCAGAGTGGAAAATATGTGCATTTCAGAGGGCCCGGTATGCTGATAAGCGCACTTTTCCACTCAGTTAGGAAGGCACCGTAAACCATCTCACTCCTCGTTTTACTTAGTAAAACCTCTACAGGTTCAAACCAGCATACAGGCTGATGACCTAAACAACAACACTTTTTTGTACTGAATTTTCGTTACCCCGAAGAACATTATGAAACACCCTGTATTTCGAAGGAAAATAACGTAAAAATGTTATACATATTTTCAATAAATTTTTATTAAGCAATTCCTGGAAATTTTTTGACCCTATCTTGTATAATCCAAGCTATAAATTTATGGTTTCAAAAGTAGTTAATGGTACTTCCCATTTAATAAAACAAAGGGCCAAATTTGCTAATGTCTTTGCAATTCTTAATTTACCTATTATAGCAAATACACTACAAGGTAAACATATAAATACTGCTATGCATAGAAAAGCACACAAACCGAAAGAAATATAGTAAAGATACGTTAAAATGGTAGAGAAAAAACACCAGTCGTTAAAAAAATTACTGTTTCTTATTTTCCGAAGAAATACGTTTCTTTCTTCAAACTTATCGTGAAAATATATTGGCACTTCCCTCCTGTCGCGACATTTCGTAATTGGTTTACCTTCTGTCGGTTGCTGAAAAATATTAAAAAAGAATATTTTTACTAGGTATCTAATATATTTATCTTTGTGAGTACAGTATGATAAGTAGAAGATCAGAGTTTTTTTCTATAATATGAATATTTTAAAACTTAAATCTCATGTTCCGTTTTAATATGCCAGCCATTTTTAAAAAAGCGCTTTTTTGGCTCCACGTAAAGGTAGGGAAATGATTTTTGGACTGAACCATGCATTTTCACAACAGTATTATGTCAAGCAAAGCGTTTTGTTTTTTTAATAAAAATATCGTAAAATAATTGAAAATGAGCTACGGAATGAGTTGCAGTAGGAAAACACAGGAATTTATTTTTCTAAACGACTATACTCGGAGCGGATGCCGCTATAAAGCTCAGTTTCCTCTCAAGAAGTTTAGAGGCCAATAGAATTTTCTATTAACACCACGTATCTATTTCTAATTACAAATGCAAAATACGATACATGGCACAATACTGCTGTAAAAATGCATGGTTCAGTCCAAAAATCATCTCCCTATCTTTACGTAAAGCCAAAATACAGTTTTCTTAAAAAAATGGCCGGCATTTTAAAATGGAACATCAGACATCTATTTGTAAATGTTCATATAGAGAAAATTCTGATCTTCAACGTACTTAAACGCCGTTCTTTTATGAAAAGCCTGGAGGGAGTAACGGACGTTTAAAAACCACATTAACGGAAAACCGGCTAAAATCTGAGTACTCTTTATGCGTAAATTGCTGCATCTCCGACTAGTTTCAAATTAAAATAGTCTAAGTCAAAAAAATCAACGCAGGAAAGAACAGGCTTTAATTTAGTGTAGTGTTCAAAAATATTCGTTATTTATTTTTTTTGAGATAAAGCCCTTCAAACGAATGCAGACAGGTGAAATGGCATGCCTTTAAGCGCATGCGATGTAGCAAGCGACATCGCACGAGTGTGGATATAGCTAATGGCTAGCTATGAAATGGATAGGAGGCAATGCGTACGTTCAGAGCTCATCAGCTTTGAAAAATGGTATAGAGGACCCAACACGAACATTTTCATCAAAATTGGTCATCGGGAAGTAATAGTTTAGTTGTGTTATTTTTCACTTTTTTGCGATTTTCTCATAAAAGGCTCCAACAATTTTTTAAAAATCGCCTCATGTACTATATTCTTCATGCTCTACAAGATACAGTAGGTGCCATGTCTGCTGAAATTCTTGGAGAGGCTGGTCTCTCATAGAAAAAATGGTTTTTTTAATATTACAGCCTTGATATGCATTTAAGGGCAAAAGTGTATAATATAAAGTTGTATAAAAGTTAAAAATATATTATATTTCAAACATTTTTTAGTTTAGCGGTAATTAATGATTTGGGAGTGATGAGAATTAGTGATAAGTAATAGTAATTCTGTTTATTTTCATGAAAATCTGTAAAAAAATGAATTTTTTAAGATTTCGGCCGATTTTGATGAAAATTTTCGGGTTAGATCTAGTTGTACCAAACTTAAGTTTAAAGTTTCAACTTCGTACGATGTTCCGTTCTTGAGATATTTTGTTCACACAGATAGACCAATCGCTAAAAATATGTTTTTTAGTTCAGAGGGTCTGAACACGTGTAATAATTATATCCGGTGAAAACTCGATTTCGAAAAATCGACGTAAAAATAATACTTTCCTTTCTGTAAATTTCATATAGGCAAGCGAAAGTAAAAATAAACAATAATTTTATTTCATATAGTAACTTTTCACTTCTATCGTGACGTCATAAGCACACACAATGTATTTTTCTGTACCTATAAAGTAATATTAGATACAAAATACAGTCGATTCCGGATAATTGGTCCACTGGTTAATTGGGGCAGCGGTTTTTTGGGACAGTTCTTTAATGAACAAAAACAGGACGGGATTTTACATTGATAAGTACTCCGTTTATTTGGTCCACAATGCCGCTATTGGGGCCAATCTGATGTATGTACACATATGTATTATTAAAATTATTACAGGCCAGAGACGAACAACATGTGGTTCTAAGCGGCAAGATAAGATAATGGGAATGATAGAGGTAGTAAACATTTCGACAGATAAACAACAGTAATCACACATCAGTCATAAGAAAGATGTTATTTACAGTACAATGCGTAGGCTACATAATCGTCACCGCACAAATTTCAGCGAGTCATATCCACTACTTATGACCAACTTTACAAGCTGTATAGCCTCCGTGCAACTTATGGTTAGTTGTCACTTGTCATACTTACATACAACGTTCGTAATTCCATGCTTCTCATCAGTTTTTGTGATTTCATTAGTGTTCTGTAACACACTATTTTTCGAATCTGGTTGTTTTATCTGCAGGCATACTTTATTTTTCTTAATTCCCATTCGTTTCACATATTTGTTGATATTTTTATGAGTAGGCTTACAGTACAGTACCTATATCAACGTATTCGTGAGTTAAATGCCACGTAACGATATGACTGCGTGAACGAATAAAGCTTCTCAACAAAATAAAAACGAATCCACCTAACTTAACGCATTCCGTGCGGATGTGGTATTTGAACTAAGAAAGGATTTACGTGAGTGACGGACGTGGTAGGGATATCACAGCAGTCCTTTTATAAACTCTCTTTTGCTTACTGCTCATCGCGCGACTTAGAATTGGGCCCACCAGATTAACGCATGGATATCTCATGATGTCTGGTGATGCTCCAATGTGTGGCAGATGCGATTGTCCTTTGACAGTCAAACGTGTTTTGGTTGATTGCGTCTGCTACGCAGCTCTGCGTCGGCGATTTATAATACCCTTAGAATTAAGGGATATAGGCTATTTGGCGACGAAAGCCCTATTTTGGATGTGGCTTTACGATTTCTACGATCCATCGGTGTATATAACGGTGTATGACAGTCTTGGGTGTCTGGAATGTTATATTTTTATTTTTATTTGTTACAAGTTTACATTCATGTGTGTATGTTATTTATTTATTTTACATTTTTTTGTGGCCCGTAAACAGACTTTTTGTGATCCTTTATGTCTGTGATATTACTTATTGTTATATGTAAATTTTATTACCAAATGTACTACTGTGATACTAGTTTTAAGATTTTTATTATATATGTTTCAATGTTGTGTTATTTATGCTAAATGTGATATTAGGCCCTTTACAGCCTTTTTTTGTGATATTAATTTTTATGTATATTTTTTGTTTTTTGCCTGTGATACTAGTCAGTAAGATTTTAAATGTTAAATAGAAAATGTGTTCTGCACTGGGGTTTTCTACACCCTTGTGCGGATTAACAGGCGATGATAACCGTCACGGTTCTTCGCCTTAAAAAAAATTGCTTACTACCCCAATTCGATGTATTACACCATGTTAGGAGGGCAATTTTTTAACAGCATTACACAAAGGTTTGACTGTTCACTAAACCAAAATAGATTACCAAAATAGATTTGGTGGGATTTAAAGAACGGCTTCCACACTCAACTAGATACATTTCTAACAACATTACTAAACTACGATTCTTAAAAATCAGATATACCCACCCTACTGACGAAAAACTCGTATGATTTTTTTTGATATATCTACGAGTTAGTCCTACCACATCCGTCAGTCACAAAAACCTCCACGTGGTAGTCCTATTACGTCCGTCATTCAGTGAAGCTGGATTTCATCTTAATTAATTCAGTCGTAATTAATAATTTGTCACATATATTGACTCCGTACTGAATGTGTTAAGCCTACGTAAACTATCGGAATTAACCGGTGTACCGAAAATTACAATAGCTTGTATCGTGCTCCGAGAAAATAAAATACGCCAAGAGTGGGCATTAAAAGATCATGGAACATCTCAGAAAAGAAAACGTGATGGAAGGATCCAATTTTGGAGCAGCGTTGAATGAATGGTTTGCCATTGTGACTTCGTTAGTCTCAATGGTTCAATGCTTAAAACCAAGGCAAAAGGTTTTGCTAAAAAGTTAATCATTATTCTGATACCCTTTTATTTGTTTTGAGTGTATGGATAGAACTTGCATGTAAAATTTATGTATGTGATAATTTTAATAAAATACAGTATCGTATACGCCACAGTTTACGAATTTGTTTATTAGAGCCAGCCGTTTAATTGGACCAAAATGCTCCGGTCCGATTTGTCCCAATTATCCGGAATTGACTGCATACTCGTATAAATATATTTGTGAATTAATTATATAGTGGAATTTTTCTCTGATTGGACTTAATTGCTATTATATTCTAAGAATAAAACAATAGATAGGTTTATGGTAACTGAAATAATATGTTATCATAATTTAGATTCGAATTTATTTAAATATCTAAAAAATCTACGTCGTGCTTTCCTTATTTACATATTACATTACGTTCTTTATATTCTAGAATGATTCGTCCTGTCTATAAATAGCATACGCGTGATAAATTGAATTAATCGTAAATAAAGTAATGCGTAGTTCGAAATGTAGGCTATACTAGTAAACTTTAAATAATACAATTCGTAGACTGAAACCAAGCGAATCGATCTGAGTAAAATTTTTTGTTGAACTACCAACTGATTTTTTAGTCCTGTTACCCAATTGTTAACGTCTGGTAATTTTTTTCAAAGAAAAAGAAATTTTGTTTCATGACACGAAGTTGTTAGCCCCTACTCAACCAGTATGGATACAGTAGTGTGAGTCGATTCTACTTGAGCTGTGTAAAATTTTGTTTCGTTACTGGTCGTGTTACGAACAAAATGTTTTACCTTAGAACAACGGGTTTTCATTCTTGAACAATATTTTGCTACGAAATCGTGTAAAAGAATCATTTAAATTTAAATTTGTAGGTGTTTCTCTACCAGAAAAAAGTCAATTTCTAGGCTAACAAACCAATTTCGAAAGATAGTGTTTGCGACAGAAAATTTAGTGGTCGACTAACTCTCTGGACAGATGACGTTTTAGAGAATGTGAAAACAAGATTGCTCAATTCTTCACGGAAAATTTACGAAAACTTTCCTTTCAAGTTGTTTTGTCACATTCAAGTGTTCAGAAAGCTGCTAAAAAATTGAAATTGTATTCGTATTGCGTACGATTAGTCCAAGAGCTTTAGCCTCCAAATTGAAACGTCATCTGTCAACATAGTTGGTCGACCACTACATTTTCTGTCGAAAACACTAACTGTTTCTCGTAGTCGGTTTATTAGCCTAGAAATTGCCATTTTTACTGGTGGTGGAACACCAACAAATTTAATTTGAAATGATTTTTTTTACACTCGGGTACGATTTCGTACAAAATATTGTTCAAGAATAAAAACCCGTTGTTCTAGGGTAAAAGTCATTCTGTTTGTAACACGACCAGAAACAGCACAAAATTTTACAGCTCAAAGAGAATCAAGAATTTCAAAGAGAGAGAGAGAGAGAGAGAGAGAATCAAAGAGAATCAGCTCAAAGATAATTTTTAACAGCTCTTCTTCTTCTGTTAGTGCCTATTCGTTCCGAATATTGGCGATCAGTCTGACTATGGCTATCTTATCTACAGCCATCCTGAAAAGTTCTGTTGTAGACTTGGAGAACCAGGTACGCAGGTTCTTCAGCCATGACATTCTTCTTCTTCCTGGTCCTCTTCTGCCATAGATCTTTCCTTGGAGAACGGATTTCAGCAGGCCGTATTTTTCTTCATTCCTCATGACATGGCCGAAATATGCAAGCTTCCTGCTCTTGATGGTGTTCATCACTTCCAAATCCTTATTCATTCGCTCCAATACAGCTTTATTGGTCACTTTGTCCATCCATGAAACTCTCAACACTCTCCTGTACAACCACATCTCAAAAGCCTCGAGTCTTTTCTCAGTTGATTTGGTCAATGTCCATGACTCCATCCCGTAGAAGAGTATTGAGAATATGTTGCAGTGGAGGAGTTTGATTTTGATGCACATGTTAAGGTTGTGACTCCTGAACAGTTTTGCCATCTGATTGAATGCAGCCCTCGCTTTTCCTATTCTGCATCTCACCTCCTGAGAATGATCCCATTTCTCATTGATTAAAGTTCCCAGATAAGTGAACTGTGGCACCCTCTCTATCGGTTTGGTGTTAAGCATTAAGTCACATCTTCCTACTGCTCCCCTACTAATCACCATGAACTTAGTTTTGCTCACATTGATTTCCAAGCCATATTTTTCACTAACGCTTCCTATCCTGTTCACAAGCTCCTGCAGACTGTTCTTGCTGTCAGCGAATATTACCGTATCATCCGCATATCGAATATTATTCAAGCGTTCTCCATTCAACAGGACTCCCATTTCAGTATTCTCAAGGGCCTCCCTGAAGATTTCCTCTGAATAAAGATTAAATATCAATGGCGAAAGGATGCAGCCCTGCCTAACGCCTCGAAGAATGTCAACTGCATTGGTTTGCTCTTCAGCACTGATCCTTATAGTAGAGGACTGATTCCAATACAGGTTTTGGATGATTTGAAGATCTTTCCCATCCATTCCTGTGTTCCTCAAAATCTCCATCATTCTCACATGCTGAATCCTATCAAATGCCTTCTTGTAGTCGATAAAACATGCAAAAACATCACAGTTCACGTCTCTACAGCGCTGGAACAACACTTGTAGACAAAACAAGGCATCTTTTGTACCCACTCCCTTCATGAAACCAAACTGTGTGTCTGCGACTCTTTCTTCACAGAGCTTGTAGATTCTCCGATGAATAATCTTAAGGAACAGCTTCAACATGTGACTCATGAGGCTGATGGTTCTATAGTCCCCACATGTTTTGGCTCCCTGTTTCTTTGGCAATATTATAAATTCTGAGATCAGCCATTCATCTGGGATGCTTCCAGAATTGTATATTTGATTAAATATATTAGTCAAGAATTTGATTGATCCATCGTCTAAAAGTTTAAAAAATTCTGAATGCACCCCATCTGGTCCCGGAGTCTTTCCTTCTCTCATGGCTCCAATAGCAGCCTTGACTTCATCCACCATGATACTAGGACCAGACACATCCTGTATTTGCATTGCAGGTGGTTCTCCTCTTTCATCAAAGAATAGCCGTTCCACATACTTCTTCCAAGCCTCTTTAATGTCCTCTCTATCCACTATCAGATCTCCCGCATCACCCACAAGTCTCCCAACCGTTTTCCTTTTCAGCCTTCCTGTCACTTCTCTCACTCTTCTATGTACGTTGACCTCATCAAATTTGTTCTGGAAGAACTCAATCTCTTGGCATTTCTCCTCCAACTCTTTCTCCTTTGCCTCTCTTATTTTTCTTTGAATGACCCTCTTTAAGCTCTTGTAAGTTGAAGGATTGTTCTTATGTTTTCTCCTTTCCTCCATGAGTGATAAAATCTCATCAGTCATCCATGATTTGTGCTTCTTCCCATCATCCTTGAGATATTCATCCTTGATCTTCCTTGTTGCCTCTGCAAATGCCCCAACCTGATCCCGTGTATTGACAACTTCCTCTTCAATCTGCCTGCACCTATCATTGATGACATTCTTCACTTGGTCCTTTAGTGTGCTATTCCTAAGCTTCCTGAAGTTATATCTTGGACATCTCTTCCTTTGTATAGCCTTGAGCTTCATCCTATATTCTCCTATAACTGGGGTGTGATCCGACTGTAAATCAGCACCAGGATACGTTTTCACACTTGTGAAGCTGTTTCTATGTCTCTGGTTTACCAAGATATAATCTATCTGATTACGAATAATATGATTTTCTCCATCATCTCTAGGAGACGTCCAGGTGTAGAGTCGTCTGTCTGGTAACTTGTAGAAAGTGTTCATTATTACCAGATTATGTTCAGATTCAAATAAGCTCAGAGTTTCACCTCTCGTGTTCCTATCACCAAGACCATGAGGACCAATATGTTTTCCTTCTCTACCTTTGCCTACCCTGGCATTGAAATCACCCATCAGGATAAGTAGTTCTTGTTTAGGAAGTTTCTTTATAAGATCCTCGATGTGAGAGTAGAACTCTTCGACCTCTTCTTCACTGTGATCACAGGTAGGTGCATACACCTGGATTATATTCGTGTTCACCGGTGATGTACTCAACTGCAGAAGCATGACTCTTTCACTCACAGGGACAAAGTTGGTGACATGATTAGCAACATTTTTATTGACGATTATTCCGACGCCATTCTGATATCTTCCATCTGTTGTTCCAGAATAGTAGACTCTGTAGTCTCCTATATTACAGTAACTGGAGTTGGGCCATCTCATTTCACTTACTCCCATGATCTCTATACCCAGTCTTTCCATTTCCAAAAAAGCATTATGAATTTTTCCTGCTTGGGCCATGGTTTTAACATTCCATGTACATATCCTCTTAATCTGTTTCATCTTTAGTTTATAATTACTCATGTTTCTGTTCCCATTTGCCCCCCCCCCCCCAGGAGAACCGATCGGGGAGCTTGAAACTCCGGACTGATTCAACAAGAACATAGCCATGCTGACGTACTAGGAAAGTCACCAGGTGACCTTTAATGACTAGGGTTTCCGTTGCCATGTCATCCTTATACCGTTGACTGTCTTATCACAGTTCTTCCGCTTTTAGGGCCAGTTTCCCAACCCTGGGGCAAAAGGGTGCCCAGGATCCTCCACCCGCTCATCCGCCCTGTAGGAGGCCGTTGGCACTTGATGGAGGGGGCCACTTATGCCGATGGCCACTCGGTCTATGGTCGCAGTTTATCCTCATGCCCGGGAGGCATGAGCAGCTTTAACAGCTCAAAGAGAATTAACTCACTTTGCCGTAACTATACCGGTTGAGTAGGACTACCAACTTCGTGTCATAAAACAAAATTTCCCTTAGAAAAAATACCAGACATTAACAATTGGGTAACATGTCTAAAAAGTCAAACTGTATTAATATGTACGATATTCTCATAACAATAGAGGATAAAATGTAGATAATGTTTTCTGGGAATTCTATTTTTATGTATTATGTAATTAAATAACGGAAGTTTGACAATACCTGTTGAACTTCTGTTTTAATCTTTATTGTTGTAATGGTTTTTAAAGTAATAAAATTCGGGTTTCTAATTATTAAGAAGCTGAATAAAAATAAACTTTTTTTATTTTCATAACGGGCAGGTGGAGGGCTAAATTAATTACACTGTTGGTTCCAGAGCTTTTGTTACGTCTTTCATTCATGATTAAAATTAGGTGATGTTTTTTTTTATTTTATACTGTTTAAAAATGATTAAACATTAGTTATATTTTTTCATTTATTACATTAGCAAGAGAAATTGTGTTAGTGTTTCACATGAGATTTTAAGTTAAAAATTAGAATATTGTTTTTTGTTTAATTTCTGGTTACAGGTCCCTTAATATTTCTATATATAAATAAATATTTTTTCTTTCTCTTGATAATTGTTGTATGCCAATAAATACATAGGAAAGAAAGTATTCTTTCATGTCGATTTTAACTTTCTCTTGCCTATACGAATACATAGGAAAGAAAGTAGGTATTGTTTTAATGTCGATTTTTCGAAATCGAGTTTTCACCGGATCTACACGTTTTCAGACCCCCTGAACCCAAAAAACATGTTTTTAGCGATTGGTCTGTGTGTGAGTGTGTGTGTGTGTGTGTGTGTGTGTGTGCGTGCAAAATATATCAAGAACGGAACATCATAAAAGTTTAAATTTGAAACTTAAGTTAGGTACCCACTAGAGAAACCGCCACGAACATTTTCATCAAAATCGGTCAACTGGAAGTAGTAATTTATTCGAGTATTTTTCACTTTTTGCGATTTTCTCATAAACGGCTCCTACGATTTTTTTTAAATCACCTCATTTACTGCATTTTTTATACTTTATAAGATAGGGTAGGTGCAACGTCCGCTGAAATTCTTGGGGAGGCTGTACTCTCGTAGAAAAAATGGTTTTTTTAAGATTGCGGATTTTTGTGTATTTTAGGGCAAAAGTGCATATAATAAAAGTTGTAGAAAATTTAAAATCCTACAACTTTTATTTCAAACATCTCTTTGTATAACGCTTAGTTTTGCGGTAATTATCAATTTTCTGGGTTTTTTCATGAAAATGTGTAAAAAGATGATTTTTTTAGGATTACGACCTTAGTATGCGTTTTACGACAAAAGTGTATAAGTTATATAATTAAATTTATAGGACATTAAAAGATGTACATTTTGTATTTCAATCATTTTTCTCTTCAGAGCCTAGTTTAGCGTGAAAGATTTTCACGCTAATTTTTGTTATGATGCCAAACTAAGATTGGTTTTAATTTTGCATCATTCACTCATAATTAAAATTAGGTTTAGGTTTTTGTATATTTCTAAAATTAGGTTATAATGTTTATTATTTGCATTGGCAAGAGAAAGTTGTGTGTGTTTCACAACAGATTTTTCATTTTATATTGTTTTATAATGATTAAACATAAGTTACATTTTTTAGTAATTATATTGGCAAGATAAAGTCAACTAAATGTTTCATACGAGATGTTTTTATTTTATTTTATTGAAAAATTGTGATATTGATTTTTATTTAAATTTTAGGTTCCTTAATTTATATAAATATAAATAAATATTTTTCATGTTTGAAATAATAAATATTAATTTGACATTTCTTACCTCATAATAGGTTGCAAATATGAGAAGAATAAAAAAGAGTTTTGATAAAATGAAAGATTTCATGTCACTTGGATGGTAGCTTGTGATCTGATGCTATGACAAATTTTAATAAATATG
This sequence comes from Catonia carolina, assembly GCA_035578175.1. Taxonomy (NCBI): domain Eukaryota; kingdom Metazoa; phylum Arthropoda; class Insecta; order Hemiptera; family Achilidae; genus Catonia; species Catonia carolina. The sequence continues at coordinate 2,196,690 of JAQMRL010000014.1, read as the reverse complement.
CAGTGCAAAATTTTGATAATTATGTGACCTTATTATTGTAATTTATGTTCAATAACAACAAAATTCATTCGTAAGCAAGACCTGTTTAATTCATACATTTTGAACAGTACGTGTTGCAGTTCAACTTTCATAACTCGAACTATCAAGTTATATTATACTAAATCAAGTTAAAAAAATTCGAAATGAAAAAATTCGAATGAAAATTCGAAATGCAGAACAAAAAATGGTGTTTAACATTCACACAACTTTTTCTCTTGCCAATGCAAAAATTAACAATATAAATAACATTAATAATAAAACAGTAGACTAGAAATGAACAAAAACTATCCTCAAAAAAACATAACCTTATTTTAATCATGAGTGAATGATGCAAAATGAAAATCAACCTCAGTTTGGCTTAGAAATACGGAAAATCACTCTTTCTCTCTAAACTAGGCTCTGTAGAGAAAAATGCTCTAAATAAAAGTTGTAGATCTTTTAATTTCCTATAAATTAAATTCTATACACTTTTGTCGTAAAATGCATACTAAGGCCGAAATCTTAAAAAAATCAATTTTTCACACATTTTCGTGAGAAAAAAAACAGAAAATCGCAAATTACCGCTAAACTAAGCGTTATACAAAAAATTGTTTGAAATAAAAGTTGTAGAATTTTTAATTCTCTACAACTTTTATTATATAAAGTGTTGCGCTAAAATGCATATTAAAGCTGTAATCTTAAAAAAACAACGTTTTTACGTAAAAACAGCCTCACCCAGAATTTCAGCAAACATGACGCCTACCTTATCTTGTAGAGAATAAAAAATTGAGTAAACCAGGCGATTTTTAAAAAATCGTAGGACCAGTTTTTGAGAAAATCGCAAAAAAGTGAAAAATTATACGAATAAACTACCACTTCCGGTTGACCGATTTTGATGAAAATGTTCGTGTCGAGTCCGGTAGTGGTACGTAACTTAAGTTTCAAGTTTCAAGTTCGTACGATGTTCCGTTCTTGAGATATTTTGTTCACACACAGACACACACACACACACACACACACACACACACACACACACACACACACACACACACGCACGCACACACACACACACACACACACACACACACACACACACACACACACAGACCAATCGCTAAAAACATGTTTTTTGGGTTCAGGGGGTCTGAAAACGTATAGATCCGGTGAAAACTCGATTTTGAAAAATCGACATGAAAACAATACTTTCCTTCCTATATATTCATATAGGCAAGAGAAAGTAAAAATTCGAAATGCAGAACAAAAAAATCTGGTGTTTAACATTCACACAACTTTTTCTCTTGCCAATGCAAAAATTAACAATATAAATAACATTAATAATAAAACAGTAGACTAGAAATGAACAAAAACTATCCTCAAAAAAACATAACCTTATTTTCATTATGAGTGAATGATGCAAAATGAAAACCAACCTTAGTTTAGCTTAATAATACTTAATAATTCACTCTTTCACGCTAAACTAGGCTCTGTAGAGAAAAATGCTCAAAATAAAAATTGTAGATCTTTTAATTTCCGATAAATTTGGTTGATACAATTTTGCCGTAAAATGCATACTAAGGCTGAAATCTTAAAAAAAAACTCTTTTACAAATTTTCATGAAAAAAATCAGGTGTTAAACACTCATACAACTTTCTCTTACCTCTGCAAAAATTAACATATAAATAACATTAATAATAATACATTAGAAATGAACAAAAACCTACCCTCAAAAAACATAACCTTTTTTTAATCATGAGTGAATGATGAAAAAACCTCAGATTGGCTTAATATTACAGAACATCACTTTTTCACGCTAAACTAAGCTCTATAGAGAAAAATGCTCAAAATAAAAATTGTAGATCTTTTAATTTCCTATAAATTTGGTTTATACACTTTTGCCGTAAAATGCATACAAAAAAAAACAATTTTTTTACAAATTTTCATGAATAAAAGAGAAAATTATTAATTAACGCTAAACAAAGCGTTACACAAAAAATGTTTGAAATAACAGTTGTAGGATTTTAAATTTCCTACATTTTTGATTGTATAGATTTTTGCGCTAAAATGCATATTAAAGTTGCAATCTTAAAAAAACAATTTTGTTACGACAAAACAGCCTTTCCAAAACTTTTACAGACATGGCACCTACCCTATCTTGTAGAGCATAAAAATTTAGTCAATGAGGCGATTTTTAAGAAAACGTAGGAGCCGTTTTTGAAAAAATCGCAAAAAAGTGAAAAATGACACGAATAAACTACTACTTCTGGTTGACCAATTTTGATGAAAATGTTTGTGTCGGGTTCTCTAGTGGTACCTGACTTAACCCTTAGAAGCCTGGTAGCCCATATATGGTTGTTAGATGACGAGTGTGTAAGTACTCAACATTTTGTGTAATAGTGGTCATTGTACGCGCACACCAAACATTATAGTTAAACAATAAGGTTGGTTTTCTCTACAGAGCCTAGTTTAGCGTGAAAGGGTGAATTTCTGTATTATTAAGCTAAACTAAGGTTGGTTTTCATTTTGCATCATTCACTCATGATTAAACATAATAGGTAAACATTATAGTTAAATGTATGAGGAAGAAAGTAAGCTATTTAGAAACACAATCAGGTTAGTGGGAAATTTTCTATCGATTTGTGAATGTTGGGATACCACTCAATTCCGGTTCTCTCTGAAGAAAATCGTGTAAAGGCCGCATCTCATTTAAAAATAGATTTATAACCGCGTTTGAAAGCTTGAATGGTAAAGGTAGGTAAATTGTTCAATGTTGCTATTATAAAAACACCGGTTGAATTGAATTTAACCTGAAAAAGACAATAAACGCTCCGAAATTCGTAGAATAGCCTATTTCCAGACATTCTTCACAATGGAACTAAAATGTTCTAATATTATCTTTTATAATATTGTTATAATATTGTTGTGCTGAGGTGTTACATCTTTCCGGTGCTGTACTATGGTGCAGAGGCCTGGACTACCAATAGGCAATGTGAACGAAGACTTGAGGCCTTTGAGATGTGGGTTTACAGAAGGATGCACAAAATATCTTGGATAGAGAGAGTCACAAACATGGAAGTCCTAAGGAGGATGCAGAAGGGAATAGAAGTGATGATCGAAATCAAGAAGAGAAAGCTGGTGTACCTCGGCCATGTCTTGAGGGGTCCGAAATATGAAATCCTTCATCTTGCCATCCAGGGAAAGATTGTGGGCAAACGATCGGTTGGAAGAAGAAGAACCTCCTGGCTACGGAACCTGCGAGAGTGGTTTAATTTGTCAGCCATCGACCTATTTAGAGCTGCAGTTTCCAAGGTCAGGATTGCCATGATGCTAGCACACCTTCGTAATGGAGATGCTACATGAAGAAGAAGATAATATTGTTATATAAGAACGTATTAAAAAAAATTCCAGGTTTTTATGTAATATCATATGCCATATAAATAACTGTAGAAAAGGGTTAATACCATCAGCTCAAAGAGAGAAATTGTTTCGGCCTGCATATTTGCACACAATTCATATACACTTGGTTCTTACGTACGCTTGAATAATCGTATAGTGTGGTAACCAAGGGTGTTTAAAATATCAAATTTTTTGCTAGATATTTTTCTATAATACCAATTAAAAAAATAAAAATAAAAATTTTTATTGCCAAATTTTGACCAAAACCCGAAACTGCAAAAATTACAACAAATTTTTCGTAAATTCGCTGTAACTGACGTAAAAAACTGATTTCATGTTTGTTTTCTTAAAACATCTCTCAAAGTTTTCTTAATGTTTCATAACAATTTAAGTTCCAAGTTTCAACTTCGTACGGTATTCCGTTCCTGAAAGGTTTTGTTACACACACACACACACACACACACACACACACACACACACACACACACACACACACACACACACACACACACACGCACACACACACACACACACGCACACCAATCACTAAAAACATGTTTTTATTGTGTTCAGAGGGCCTGAAAACACGTATTTCCGGGAAAATTTACACGAAAACAAAACTTTACTTTCCTCTACATTCATATAGGGCAAGAGAAAGTAATAAAGTTGTCATTCGTTTCTCTAATACGTCAAAAGTTAGAACAATATTTAAATAAAACAAATTAAGCTTACAAAGAAAATTAAAGCCGTTGTTTTGATGTGACACCATTACTTCTTTTTTATTTTCTCGTAATTATTTTTAAGAAATAGTTAATTTAATTGTTTGACTAATTCTACGCAATTATCAGTGGTTTCTGATTGGCCTATCAAAGCCTTTATGTTAAATCTAACCATTAGAAAACTTTACAAAATTAAATTCATTAAACTTTGGCCATTAACATAAGAGATTATTTGGATATTGATATTAAGTAGGAATGTCTTTAGTAATTTTCCGATTTAAATTAGGGAGCTACTTCTCTGTTTAATGAAGCATTAGTTCCTGGAAACGTTTCTTTTTTTTAGCATTTTTAAAAACCACGTTCACGAATAAAAAAAAAACAATTTCATCATATGTAGAAATTATTAAAACTTAAAATTTCAGGTGTTAACAGTAGTGGAAACAAAATCACAGGTGGGCTACATGAAATTTTATTATTACTTTGTCTTGCCTGTATGAATATATAGGAAGGAAAGTATTGTTTTCATGTCGATTTTTCGAAATCGAGTTTTTACCGGATCTACACGTTTTAATACCTCCTGAACCCAAAAACATGTTTTTAGCGATTGGGCTGTTTGTGTGTGAACAGAATATCTCATGAATGGAACATTGTACGAACTTGAAACTTTAAACTTAAGTTACATACCTTTACTGGACCCGACACGAACATTTTCATTAAAAATTAAAATCAGTCAACCGGAAGTAGTATAGAATATTAGTGTATTATTATTAGTGTATTATAGTGTATTAGTGTATTAGAATATTAGTGTAATTTTTCACTTTTTGCGATTTTCTCAAAAACGGGTCTTACGATTTTTTTAAAACGGCCTCATTTACTAAATTTTTTATTTTCTACAAGATTAGGTAGACGCCATTTCTGCTGAAATTCTTGGGAAGGTTATTTCTCGAAAAAAATTTTTTATTTTAAGATTGTGACTTTAATATGCATTTTAGCACAAAAATGTATAATTAAAGTTGTAGAGAATTTTAAATTCTACAACTTTTATTTGAAACATTTTTTTTGTATAACAGTTTAGCGGTAATCAGCGATTTCATGTTTTTTCTCACGAAAACGTGTAAAAAATCAATTTTTTAAGATTTCAACCTTAGTACTATACATTTTACGACAAAAGTGTATAATCAAATTTTTAGAAAATTAAAAGATCTACAACCGCAATCTTTAAAAAACCATTTTTTTAATAGAGCACAGCCTTCCCAAGAATTTCAGCAGACTTTGGGCTTACTCTATTTTGTAGAGCATAAAAAATTTAGTAAACTAGGTAATTTTTTAAAAAAATTGTAGGAGGCGTTTTTGAGAAAATCGCGAAAAAGTGAAAAATGATACGAATAAACTACTTCTTCCAGTTGACTGATTTTGATTAAAATATTCGTGTCGAAACTCTAGTGGTACCTAACTTAAGTTTCCAGTTCGTGCAATGTTCCGTTCTTGAGATATTTTGTTCATACACGCGCGCGCGCACACACAAACCGCTAAAAACAAGTTTTTTGGGTTTAGGTAGTCTGAAAAGTGTAGATCCGGTGAAAACACGATTTCGAAAAATCGACATGTAAACAATACTTTCCTCTGTATTCATATAGGCAATAGAAAGTAAAAATGTCTATAATCAAAGTTGTAGAACATTAAAAAACCTACAATGTTTATGGCAAACGGGGGTCTTTGTACACCGCTTAATTAAGCGGCAATTAGTGATTTTCTGTTGTTTTTTTTCATGAAAATCTGTACTAGTAATTTTTAAAATTTAAAAAGTATGAAATAAAAATGAGTAGTTGTTGGTAACGTGCTCGCCTCTCATCATGTGGTCCTGGGTTCGAATACCACTAAGCACATTTTCATACGTTACAAAAAAAAAATCATTTCATCCTCATTACGCACAGTTCCACCCCAACGTCGTCGCTAATGACCTTGCAGTAGATGCGACGTTAAATAAATTTAAAAAAATTAAATTTAAATTACTACTGACAAAAAACCTTTTATAAAGTAAAAACAGATGTGTTATTGGCCCTTTAAATTTGACGTTGTCACGTCGGTGTACCGCGAAGTACGTGAACTACGTTTTATTCTGTTACTTAACGGTCACCGACGTGACGACGTAAAACCTGAAAGACCACTTCGTATTATTTTTTAGTTTTTGAAGGTTTTTTTTGTTAGGGGTTTTTTACATCATCTTTTATAAATAAATACGGAGTTAAGAATTCTATTACATCAGTAACTCGTAAAATTAGAATTTTATTTTTAAGCGTAGTCGGACTCCTAAAGAATTTTTGTTCTATTTTATTTTTACTGTCACGATTGCTTCATGTAAATAAACAGATTTATTTTCTTGCGTTTTTTCTTTTTGTTTCTGATCTAATAATGTTTTAGATAAAAATAAAAGTAATCCCCTTTTAGTCTACCGTTGCATGAATTTTATTTTCAAGGATCTATTATAAGTGCTTTATTTATAAATTATTCATACAATTTTTATTTATTTTCTAAAAGGAATTATTCCATAACTAAATTTATTTTTATACTACAAAACCCGTATTTTAATGAATTTTTTTATCAAAAAAATTCATTGTTTTTCGTTTTTTCAACTCTTAACATCTTCCTTCTCAAAAGAAAAACCAAATCTGTTCTACGAGTAATTAAAACAATTTTTTTTATTATTATGATTAAAAAAATTTTAATATTTATTTCAGAAATATTATTTTGAAGTAAGTGAAAAAATTACAAATATATTTATCTTGCCCTGTTGTTGTATAAATCAAAAAGCTGTTTGATTTTTTAGAGACTTACTAAGTAAAACGAGATGTAAGGTGGTTTACCAATGCCTTCCTCACGGAATGGAAAATTATTAAGCCCTCTGACAAGCATCTACTTTCCACCCTGCAAATGATAACTTCACTACATTCACCACAGGGTCTGGCTGTATAATGAAATTCATTACTCTCAGGAGATACTCTGATTAGTGTCTTTTACACCTTTACATCTTCTGTTGTTAAATGCTTCAGTCGTATAATTAGCTGACCGTTTGTTTTTTTTTGTGACCCTGAAAGTAGCAGATCTAGTGAAATAATTTAACACTCCACCTGCCTGTTTTATGCAATATCATCCCCTATATACATATAAAGAGAATGAAAATTACTGTTTTTATATCGATTGTTCGAAATCGAATTTCCACCGAAAATACACGTTTTCAGGTCACATGAACCCAAAAATATGTGTTTTTATTTGTGTTTGTGTGTATATAAAATGTCCTGATACGAACATTTTCATCAAAATCGGTCAATCGGAAATAGTAGTTTGTTCATGTGATCTTCACTTATTTGCGATTTTATCTAAAATGGCTCCTACAATTTAAAAAAAAAAATCTAATTTTTTTATTTATTTTTATTATTACTATCATCCATGTAGGCAATTTTCACTGTATTTCCGAGTTTGTAACTTTAAAACGGAATTATGTATTTAAAAACAGTTTTTACCAGTGGATTTTTCGCAAAATTCTTCACCTTTTGTAATTTGCTTTAAGTATTCGAACCGTTACCTCCCCCTACAATTCACTCCCTCATTATTATCCTCCATTATTGATAGACCAATAATACGTCGATGTCTTAAAATATGTCCTACTAGCCTATCCCATTTTCTGGTAAGATGTTTCCGTATACTTCTTCTTTTATCCACTCGTCTAAGAACCTCTAAATTACTTATTTTGTTCACCCACCTAATCTTTAACATTTTCCTATAACACCACATTTCAAATGCTTGTATCCTCTTCATTTCTACAACCCCTATCACCCACGTTTCACTAGAGACCTTTGTTGTTTAGGTTAACAGCCGAAAGACTGGTTTGAACCTCTAGCGGTTTTACTAAGTAAAAACGAAGAGTGAGGTGGTGTACTATTGCCTTCCTCACTGAGTTGAAAGAGTGTGCTTATCAGCATGCCAGGCCCTCCAAAAAGCACCCACTTTCCACCCTGCAAATGATACCTTCACTTCATTCACCACAGGGTCTGGCTGTATAGTGAAATTCATTACTCTCACAAGAGATAATTCCGGACTAGTGTCTTTCACACCTCTACCTCTTCTGTTCTTAAATAGTTCAGTCATATAACTGGCTGACCGTATGATAAGAAACAGAACTATTTTTTGTAGCCCTGGAACCAACAGATCAAGTGCAATTAATTTAATACTCCACTTGCCCGTTATGGACAACACTAGAGACCATAATGTTTTTAAAAATAAAAAACAGAAAAATAGCACGAATAAACTGCTATTTCTGGTTAACCGATTTTGATGAAATTTAATGATATTTTGCGCACACACACACACACAGACCAATCGGTAAAACATATTTTCCTTGGTTCAGGAAAATTGAAAATTATTTTTTCATTGAAAAATTAATAAAAAGATTAATTTTTCTTTTGTTTTTTATTTATTTATTTTTTGTTTCAGGTGAAAAGAATCTACAGAACGTGATGAAAATTTTGGTAGAAAGAATTAAAAAAATTTTCTCAAATTTAGGATACAACCCAAAAAAATCAGGAAAACTTGGATTCAAAGCTATACTATTTATAACAATTTTATTGACACTAACAACAAATTTAATTTTTTATTTGTTTATAAAGTGGGATAATTTAGATGATAGAATTAACGCATTAAAATCGGTCATTTTCAATATAATATTTGTATTTTATTTTTTAGTTTATGTATTCACCTGGGAAAAATTAATGTTAACAGTACATGTTATTGAAGAAAGTCATTATAAATTTCCTTATAAAATATCAATGGAACGTTCAAAAATCATGGAAAATAATGGGAAAACCATGTTAAAAGAAAATAATATAATATATTACGCTATTTTAATTTACAATTTATTCGCTAATTCATATCCATTGATTACCAGCATTATAAATATTATAAAAACAGAAAATATTAATAATTTAACCGCTGAAAATCTATTTTTATTATATCCATTTTATTTTCCGGCCGGATTTCAATCGATTTTTTGTTATTTTATCGCATATTTATTACAAACAATATTCGATGTGTATGCAGCAACATACGCGTACGTCAGTTATATTGCTTCGTTTAATTCCATGCAGATGCTTGAATGTGAAATTAAACTTTTATGTTTAACTTTAAAGGAAATGGATGAATTGATATTTAATTTGAAAAATTCTAACAGTATTGATGGTTCTTCAAACTGTAATGTTGATGAATTTGTAATGAGCGATATAAAAAAGAAAGGGTTGGCTATGAAAAATTATATTAAATACATTGGTCAACATCATCAGAGTATTTACAGGTATTAAAATTAGATTTTATTTAAAAATCATAAATCTTTACGTTCTCTTGCCCTATATGAATATATAAATATAGGGAAGGTAAGTATTGTTTTCATGTTAATTTTCGAAATCGATTTTTTAGGCTAAGTCGTTTTAGATATACAGTAAATTGCGGATAATTGGGGCACATCGGGACCGGAGCGTTTTGGCCCAATTAAACGGTTGGCCCTAATAAACGGATTCGTAAACTGTGGCGTATACGATACTGTATTTTATTAAAATTATCAAATACATAAATTATAGATGAACATTTTCATCAAAATCGGTCAACCGGAAGTAGTAGTTTATTCGTGTAATATTTCACTTTTTTGCGATTTTTTCAAAAACGGGTCCTGCGATTATTTTAAAAATCGCCGCGTTTACTACATTTTTTATGCTCTACAAGATAGGGTAGGCGTCATGTTTGCTGAAATTCTTGGACACGCTGTTTTCACGTAAAAATACGGTTTTTTTAAAGATTGCGGGTTTAATATGCATTTTAGTGCAAAAATGTACTATATAATAAAAGTTGTAGACAATTTAAAATCCTACAACTTTTATTTCTAACTTTTTTTTGTATAACGCTTAGTATAGCGGTAATTAGCGATTTTCTGGCTTTTTTTTCTCCCACGAAAACGTGTAAAAAATCATTTTTTTTAAAGATTGCAGCCTTAGCATGCTTTTTACGACAAAAGTGTATAACCAAATTTAAAGGAAATTCAAAGATCTATAACTTTTATTAAGCATTTTTCTCTGCAGAGCCTAGGTTAGCGTGAAAGAGTGATTTCCCGTATTTTTAAGCCAAGCTGAGGTTGATTTTCATTTTGTGTCTTTCACTAATGATTAAAATAAGGTTACGTATTTTAAGGTTAGTTTTTTGTTTATTTCTAATGTTTTATTACTAATGTTAGGTTATATTGTTCATTATTTACATTGGCAAGAGAAAGTTGTGTGAGTATTTCACACCAGATTTTTATTATTTATATTAACAAGAGGAAGTCGAGTGACTGTTTCGCACCATATATATTTTACCTTGAACCATTGTACAGTCTCTTTTAATAAAAAATATTAAAAAACCATGTATTTTGTGCTATGAAGAAAATCTACACTCATTAATTCTTGCGTAACTTCTTTCAGGAAACTTCAAATGGTGAATGAAGGTTCTCAAGGAATTGCTTTTATTTTCAATTCAGGAATTTCAATTTATTTTTGTACAGCAATCTATTTTATTGCACAGGTTTGTACAATTTAATTTTTATTTATTTACTCTTTATGAGCAGGTGGAAAGCAAATGGATACATTTCTACCTAATCAGATCTTTCTGTATTAGTAAAAAAATATTTTACATAAACGAGCAGTTACGTCGACGCAAAGCGCCAACTTCTTGCTCGCGGGCAGAGGGGTAAGTGGATCAGAGCCCTAGAAGTGTGGGCTCCCACATTTCTAGATGGGTGCATGATTATGCCAATATAAATACTCAATTACGGATAATTGGTCCACTGGTTAATTAGGACAACCGGTTTTTTGGGACAGTTCTTTAATGAACAAAAACAGAACGAGATTTTACATTAATAAGTACTCCGTTTATTCGGTCCATAATGCCGCTTATTGGGGCCAATCTCATGTTTGTACAATATATGTTTTATTAAAACCATTACAGGCCAGCGACGAACAACAAGTGCTTTAAGCGACAAGATAAGATAATGGGAAGGATAGAGGTAGTAAACATTACGAGAGATAAACAACAGTAATCACACATCAGTCATAATAAAGATGTTATTTACAGCACAATGTGTAGACTACATAATCGTCATTGCACAAATTTCAGAGAGTCATATCCACTGATTATGCCAAACCTTGCAAGCTGTATAGCCTCCTTGCAACTTATGGTTAGTTGTCACTTGTAATACGTACATAGAACATTCGTAATTCCATGCTTCTCATCAGTTTTTCTGATTTCATGAGTGTACTATAACACACTGTTTTTCGAGTCTGGTTGTTTTATTATCTGCATGAATATTTTTCTATTATTTTTTTAATTCCCATTCGTTTCACGCATTTTGTTGATATTTTTATGCGTAGGCTTACAGTACGGTATCTACTGTCAACGTCTTTGTAAGTTAAATGCCGCGTAACGATATGACTGTGTGAACGAATAATGCTTCTCCACAAAATAAAAACGTATCCACCTAACTTAAGCCAACGTAAACTATCGGAACTAACCGGTGTACCGAAAATTACGATAGCTTGTATCGTGCTCCGAGAAAAGAGAATACGATAAGAGTGGGCATTAAAAGATCATGGAACATCTCAGAAAAGAAAACGTGAAGGAAGGATCCACTTGTTAAGAAGTGTTGAATGAATGGTTCGCCATTGTAACTACAAAAGGTGTTAGTGTCAATGGTCCAATGCTTAAAAACCAAGACAAAAGGTTTTGCTAAAAAATGTAGTCATTGTTCTGATAACCTTTTATTTATTTCGTGTGTGTAGATGGATAGAACTTGCATGTATAATTTATGTAGCCTACGTGATAATTTTAATAAAATACAGTAGGTATCGTATAAACCATAGTTTGCGAATTTCTTTATTAGGGCCAGCCTTTAATTGAGCCAAAATGCTCCGTTCCCGATGTGCCCCAATTATCCGGAATTGACTGTATCGTAATTTTAATCATGGTTGAATGACTCAAAATTAAAACCAATCTCTGTTTAACTTAAAAATAAGGATAATTTCAAAAGTGTATTGGTAAAAGTTATAGGAGATTAAAAATCTGGTGTGAAACACTCACACAACTTTCTCTTGCCAATTCAAATAATGAACAATAAACCCTAATATTAGTAATAAAACATTAGAAATAAACAAAAACCTAACCTCAAAAAACATAACCTTATTTTAACAATGAGTGAATGATGCAAAACAAAAATCAACCCCAGTTTGGCTTAAAAATACGGAAAATCACTCTTTTACGCTAAACTAGGCTCTGTAGAGAAAATGCGCTAATTACAAGTTGTAGATCTTTTAATTTCCTATAAATTTATAAATTTCCTTAAACAATCGTTATTTACACGTTTTCATGAGAAAAAAACAGAAAATCGCTAATTACCGCTAAACTAAGCGTTGTAAAAAAAAATGTTTGAAATAAAAGTTGTAGGATTCTAAATTCTCTACAACTTTTATTATACATTTTTGCGCTAAAATTCATATTAAATCCGCAATCCGCAAAAAACCAATTTTTTACGTGAAAACAGCCTCTCCAAGAATTTTAGCAGACATGGCCCCTACCCTATCTTGTAAAGCATAAATCATTTAGAAAATGAGGCGATTTTTTAAAAAATCGTAGGAGCCGTTTTTCAGAAAATTGGAAAAAAGTAAAAAATGACACGAATAAACTACTACTCTCGGTTGACCGATTTTAATTAAAATATTCGTGTCGGGTCCTCTAGTGGTATCTAACTTAAGTTTCAAGTTCGTACGATGTTCCGTTCTTGAGATATTCTGTTCACACACACCCACAGACCAATAGCTAAAAACATGTTTTTTGGGTGCAGGGCGTCTGAAAACGTGTAGATCCGGTGAAAAATCGACATGAAAACAATACTTTCCTTCCTATATATTTATAAAGGCAAAAGAAACCAAAAACCTACAACTTTTATTTTATCATTTTCTTTTACTGAGGGTTAACTAGTGATTCCGTATTTTTCAGTCAAACAGAAATTGATTCGATTTTGCATCATTCACTCATAATTAAAATTAAGTTGTTTGTTGTTTTGGTAATTATCCGAGTTTGTGAGTGTTTCACACCAAATTTTTAATCTCCTTAGGTAATTAAATAACGAGACTGATGTAAAAAATGTTATTTTTATTCATAATCACTTATTGTCACCTTCAATATACACTCGTTCTCTATCCCTACAACGCTTCATGCAAATTTTCCATTGTTGGAATCAGTGCTGAAAGTCATCTTCTATCAGCTCCTTCAGAACACGTGCCGCTCAAAAATGTTTGAAATGAAGCTCGCAAAAATGTTTGTACTGACACTGTACGCGATTGAAATGAATTTTCCAAATTTTTTGGAAACGATAATAATATGTGATGAAACAAGGTTTTTTACTTATGATCCGCAAACGAAGCGCCAATCCATGCACTGGAAAGCCAAACTTCACCGAGAGCCAAAAAAACTTGAATGAGCAAGTCAAAATTTAAAGCAATAATGATTGGTTTTTTATATCCATGGGATTGTATACCTTCACTGAGTTCCTGAAGGTCAAACAATTAATCAATATTACTACCTTGAGGTACTTTCTAAACTACATCAAAGAGTAAGGAAAAAACGCCCCGAAATGAGGAAGGACAAATATGGGTTCTCCACCAAGATGCGGAATGAGCGCCGCTCATTCCGCGTTATCTGTCAAGAGGTTCCTAGCCAAATGCAGCATCTCAGTGTTAGAACATCCACCTTATTCACCAGATCTTGCACCATGTGACTTCTACCTGTTTCCTAAGGTGATATCTTTGAGTCTGTGGAAGCTGTAATAGAGAAAGCGGCACAAGTCCTTAAGGAGCTGACTTCCAGCACTGTTTCCAACAATGGAAAATTTGCATGGAGCATTCTAGGGATAGAGAACGAGTGTATATTGAAGGTGACAATAAGTGATTATGTATAAAATTAAAATAAAATTTTTTACAACAGCAGTCTCGTTATTTAATAACCACACCTCGTATGATAAGAAGAGAACTATTTTTTGTAGCCCTGGAACTAGCAGATGAGAGGAAATAATCTAATACTCCAGCTGCCTGTTATGGGTTATGTTTTTTTTTACATGTTTACTCTAACCCATAATGGGCAGGTGGAGTGGTAAATTAATTGCACTCGATCTGTTGGTTCAAGGGCTACAAAAAATAGTTCTGCTTCTTATCACATAGCCAATTATACGACTGAACTTTTAAGAGCAGAAGAGGTAGAGGTGTAAAAGACACTAGTCAGAGTTATCTCCTCTGAGAGTAATGAATTCTACTATACAGCCAGACCCTGTGGTGAATGATATGAAGGTGTCATTTGCATGGTGGAATGTAGATGCTTTTCGGAGGGTCAGGCATGCTGATAAGAATACTCTTTCAACTCAGTGAGGAAGGCAATAGTAAACCATCTCACTCCTCGCTTTTATTTAGTAAAACCTCTAGAGGTTCAAACCAGCCTTTCGGCTGTTGACCTAAACCACATTGTTTACTCATGATTAAACATGCGTTATTATATTTCATTATTTACACTGGCAAAACATTAGTTAAAAAGTATGTATATTCTGCCCTTGGAAGTTTGCTTCAAAGGGTTGATACGATATCTGATCTAGGGGTAGTGATGGACTCAGGGTTGCACTTTAATAGGAAGGTCGAGAAAGTTACGGCGAAGGCTCGAAGAAATCTTGGCTTGGTGAAATGGATCAGCCGAAATTTTAGAAACCCTGCAAGTATCGTTAAACTTTATCAAGTTAACGTCCGCCCCATTTTGGAATACTGTTCCGTGGTTTGGGGCAACGATAGGATTACCACTACAAACCTTATTGAAAGTGTTCAAAAAAATTTCTTGAGGTACTTGGTGTACAGAAAGTTTTCTGACATAGACACTTATGAGGGTTTATGTAAAACATGGAAATTGCACCCTCTGAATAAGCGTCATGGATTGGTGGCGGCATTGTACCTCTACAAGGTCTTGCATGGATATGTTGATGGCGATATTTCTGGACTGGGTCTAAAGGTTCCCCATGCAGGAGTGAGGAGATATAGATTGTTTGTTACATCTAACGAGTTTAAAGATGCCTCACCTCTGGCCCGTTGTGCTAATATTGCGAATGATTTTGTAAATGAAGTAGACTTTTTTAACTCGAAAATTGAAATTTTTAAGGTGGAATTACTGAAGAATGTGATTTGACGTAACTGACTGTGATAGTATGTTAATTTAATTTATGTTTTTATGTTCAAGCCCTTTGTATCTGCGTGTTATGTGTGTCTATGTTCATGTCTTCGTGTCTGCAGACATTCTTCGTGAATACTTATGTTGATATAGGATTTGGTAAATTTGGAAATGATAATAATAAATAGGATTGGTGAAATATGATTATAATGAATCATTATAGCAAGTATATTAAGGCTGTTTGCCGTTCTACTTGCTGACGGACTTTCGTACCTGGCTGCACACTGTTCTGTGGGAGGAGATGGCAGGGTGTAGGGGAGTGTGGGAGCCCTGAAAAAAAAAATAGAAATAAAAATAGAAATAGAAAAGAGAAAGTCCTGTAAGTTTTTTTATGAGTTTTTGCTTTGCAGAAGGATGACATAATATTTAAATTGACAGAAGGTTTCATATCACTAATGATGACTTATTTCATTTATTTGTATGGACTTTATGGAGAAAATATATTAACCCAGGTTGGTGATACTTTTATTTTATTTTATTAATGTTATAAAAACAAGTAATTTCCAACTGCCTAGGGTTCGCCGACGATCTAGCATTATTAGCAAAAAACATCGCAGATGCTAAGAACCAACTTACAACGCTAGGACAAATAGCAGGAAAAATCGGCCTCAAAATTTCATTTGAAAAAACCAAAATAATGGCAACAGACCCGCTATGTATAAACAAGGTCCAAATTAACGACCAATATATAGAACTCGTAGAATCCTTTAAATACTTGGGAAAAAATCATCACTTACAACAACAACGGAAAGGAAGCAGGGAAGGAAAGAACCAAGAAACTAACATCATCACAACTAATCACCAAAAACACCTACAATAAAAAATGTCTCCCAATCAAAACCAAAATAAAATACTACAAAACAGTGGTACAACCATAGATAACATATGGGTGCGAAACTCTATTCAAATTAAACCAGGAAAAACAGAATAGATAAAATCCAAAAACTTGAAAAGAGGATCCTTAGAACCTGCATCGGAAAGAGACACCAAGTAGATGGAGAATGGAGATTATTACCAAATGAACAAGTCTACCATGATACTAAATCGACAATAGAAACAATGAGGAAAAAGAAAATATCCTTCTTTGGACATATAATCAGAAGACCCAAAGATAGAATCACAAAACAAATAATGAGAAAACTCTACCAGAGAAAAACAGAAGTAATATGGTTAAGAGAAATCAAGAAAGGTATGGAAGAATTAGGCATCACCTTCGAAGATCTAGAAAATAGAACCGAACAGCTGAAACTATTAAAAGATAAAATTATTAGATTCCAAGGAAAAGTAGATAAAAGAGGAAGCAGGAAAGTGATCTTTTCAGAAGCAGAAAAGCAAAGATCTGCTAGAATGAAAGAATACTGGAGGAAGATCAAAGGAAAGAACCAGAAGAGAGTGCCCAGAAATTGGCTTAAGTGATCCACTGCGGTCTCAAAAGATAAAAAAAAATAATCGAGTAATTTAGAGCCGCTTCGGTAGCGTAGAGGTGCGAGCTGACTTACAACATGGAGGCAGTGTCAGCCCTAGCAGTTGCAGGGCCCAGGGCAAATGTTGGATGCAGGGCTCTTAAGCCTGGTGTGGAATCACAATCTGCCAGATGCCCACTTAAGTCCCTTAAGTTTGAAGTTTTGTGCGACAATGAGGATTAATTCATTATTGAAGTTAATGTTCGTGTTGGTTCCAGTAGTAGTGTCTAATTTAAGTTTCAATTTTCAACTTCGTATGATGTTTCGTTCTTGAGATATTTTGTTCACACACAAAGAGACCAACCACTAAAAACATGTTTTTTGGGTTCAGGGGGCTGAATACATGTATTTTCGGGGAAAATTTGATATGGAAAAATCGACATTAAAACAGTACTTTCTTTCCCTATATATTTAATAGGGCAAGAGGAAAAAATAAGCAAAAATTTTGTACGTTATTACAGTAGAACCTCTTTAATCCGAACTAATTGGGACCGGGGGGAGTTCGGACTAGCAAATCGTTCGGATTACAGAAAATACACTACAGTATTGCGCATTTACATACAACAGGTAAAACATGGCTAAAATGGATCATAAGTGTTTCAAAAAAGAGAGAAATGCTTTGTAGTGTACAACATAGTTTATTCAATTACTGTACATAGTAAAAATAGAATACATTGGTAGAGAAATTATAGAACTGTTCATCAATAAACATAACATAAATTCCTGTACAATACAGTTTTAACGTTTAAAAAAGTCACTCATTTTCTTTTGAACTAACGATGAGGAGCGCTTTTTGGCTGCTAAGTCTCGAATCTGTTTTAAAACCATCAATTGCGGCAAGCAGCATTCAGATTGCTTTTCATACCAGTTCATAGCTGACTCTAAAGCAGTTAACGCATCGGCATGAGATGGCCCTGAATTACAAGTCTGTTCTTCATCACTGCTGTCTTCAGATTCAGAGATGTTATTTTTTTCAGTGACAATAGAAATAATCTCATCATCACTATAAATTTGATACCCTGGATCGTTTTGGTCACTGTTAATCCACTCAGTTGCATCACTAACATCACATTGCTGGAATCCAGGAATAGACTGACAAAGCTCAACAATTTCTTCAGTGATTGCAGAATTCTCATGACCTTCAACGACTTCATTGTTGATAGGCTTAGGCCATAACTTATTCCATGCATTTTCCAGATTTTCGTGTGTTAAACTGGCCCAAGCACTCACTAGAATGTAGCAACAGTCCTTAAGATTTAATTTTTTTGTAAAGGCAATCACACTTTCTTCGTCATTTTCAGCTAAAAGTAGCTGCCGAAGCAATTCTTTCCTATACATTCTCTTTGTCTTAGAAATTACACCCTGATCCATTGGCTGGAGGAGGGCAGTTACGTTTGGTGGAAGGAACATAACTGAGAAATTTTCATCAATATTATTCAAAATGTCAATGTCAGGGTGAGTGGGAGCATTATCGATTAATAACAACACTTTTCCCGTTTTAGCTTCTTGTTCTCTAAATTTCTTTACTTCTGGTATAAATGTATTTGTGTACCAATCAAGAAAAATATCAGAGGACATCCAAGAGCTTTTTTGCGCCCTGTAAGTAACAGGAAGACATGTTAAGTTTTTGAAACAACGTGGTTTCACACTTTTACCAATAAGCAGCAAAGGAAGTGAATGGGTGCCACTTGCGTTAGCGCAAACCATAGCTGTTACTCTGTCTTTGCTAACTTTGTATCCGGGAGCTCGAGTTTCATTACGAGATGCAAGAGATTTTCTTGGCAATGAGCGCCAATTTACGCCGGTCTCATCACCGTTATAAACATCATCCCTTGAATACCCATTACCATTTACAGTTTCTTTAAATGTTTTTATAAAGGCTTCTGCAGCCATGTAGTCACCAGATAAGCTTTCCCCTTGAACATCAAGCTGTCTTATTCCATGCCGTTGCTTAAATTTACTCAGCCAACCACTGCTAGCCTTGAAATCAAGAGGCCCGTTGAGCTTTTGATTAAAATAGAGAGCTTTTTCGCAAACTAGAGGACCTGATATTGGTTCACCCAAGCTCCTTCTTTGTGTGAACCACAAATATAGTGCATTTTCAAGATCCATATTATTGGCTGTTTTTAAGGTTTTTCTATTTTTAGGTCCTTCAGTACTGTCTTGTTTACATGCAAACTGCAATATGGCATCTTGTTTGGATTTAATATCTGTAATTGTTGACTTACCAACTCCATATTCCCTGGCTAATGACGCATCACTTTCACCTTTCTTAAGTCGTTCTGTGATTTCTAATTTTTTTTCCAAGTTTAAAGTTTTATGTTTCCGTTTCAGGAATGGTTTTGATGACATTTTAGATTAACTGAACTCAGTCACTGTTATCGCAAACAATCTACTGAACACACAATAAACTACATAAACAGATACAGTGTATGTAAACACTAAGTTGTAAAGTAAACTTATACTGTACTGAACGCACTTTGAAAAACAACACACCAACTGAGACAATAAATAGCGACTGAGCACTGGAATGTTTAGAGTTGTTGTGACGAGAGTAAGGGAGGGGGAGGTTGTTGACCTGGTTTCGGCGCGCAATTCCTATAGCGCGTTTAGTGAAGGAGTGACGATTACTTCAAACACTCTCGCGCAATGATTTTTTTTTTTTTCATCGCGATGGCGTTCGGATTAGTGGACGTTCGGATTACTGGGGTTCGGATTAAAGAGGTTCTACTGTAGTTGGATATCAAAAAAACAATCATCATTGCTTTAAGTTTTGACTTGCTCATTCGAGGTTTTTTGGCTCTCGGTGAAGTTCAGCTCTTCCAGGGCATGGATTGATGCTTCGTTTCCGGATCATAAAAAAACCACGTTTCATCACATGTTATTATTGTTTCCAAAAAATTTGGGTCATTTTCAATCGTATTCAAAGTGTCAGTGCACACATTTTTGCGAGCTTCATTTCAAACATTTTTGAGCGGCATGTGTCCTGAAGGAGCTGACAGAAGATGACTTCCAGCACTGTTTCCAATAATGGAAAATTCGCATGGAGCATTGTAGGTATAGAGAAGGAGTGTATACATAAAATAAAAATAAATTTTTTTACGTCAGTCTCGTTATTTAATAGCCACACCTCGTACTATTGGTTGTTAATAACTGATATTTTTTTCAGAATGAAAACCTAAGATTTTCTTTGTATGGTTGTTCATGGATCGAGAAACCAAAATGGTTCAGAAAATCTTTGTTCATTGCTATGACAAGATCAAATAAACGCATGGAGATTAAACCAATTGGCCTATTTGTCATCAATTTGAATAATTTTGCCATGGTAAGTTTTATTTTACTCTAAGTACTCATGGTACTTCTTACTCTATTAAGATATGAATATGTTGTTACTGTTGTTTGGGTCATCAACCAAAAGGCTTGTTTGAACCTCTAGAGAAGCAGTTTTCAACATAAGAGCTACAAAGAAAGGGTAACCAATTATAGCCCTGTTACATTTTTCAACCACGTAATTGTGCAAGTCATGTGGTCATAATCATAATTTCATCATGCAGTCTTGGGTTCGAATCCCAATCAGTCACGGCATATTTTCATACGTTACAAAAAATCATTTCATCCTTCACCGTCTGCATTAGCAGTAATCGCAGAACATTTGGACGTCGAAACAAATAAAAAAATATTATACAAGCTGGGCTTTCAACACAAATAAACATAAAAAACAGAAGCGCAAGAGACTGCTGTCAGTTGAACAGGATATGTGTGTGTGTTTGTATTCAATTCCACCACAAATTGAACTTTTATGTAACAAGGGACAAGCTCAAGTATCTCATAAATAACTAACTAATATTTCGTTGTATGGTGTAAGCCAATAAATTCCCTTTAAAATAAGTTTGTCCTTGAATATTACTTTGTTCATCTTTTTTTAAAAAATATTCTGTGAAATTATTTTAATTTGTTTTTATCACATATATCAGAAAGTCTCAGAAATTTACTTAAGTAAAATGAGAAGTGAGGTGGTTTACCTGTACCTTCCTCACTTTGTACAAAAGAATGCTTATCAGTATAACAGGCGTGAAAAATACCTACTTTCCAAACTGTAAATGACACCTTCACTTCATTCACCACAGGGTCTGGTTGTATATAATAAAATTTATTGTTCTGAGAGGAGATAACAGTGACTAGTGTATTTTAAACCTCTACCTGATATCTGTTTTAAAATGATTCAGTCATATATTGGCTGACCATCTGATAAGAAACAGAACTATTTTTTGTAGCCCTGGATGAATGCAAAAATTTAATACTCCACCTTCCTGTTATGGGTAGGGATTACACATAAGGTACATATTTTATTATTTACATTGACTAGATAAATTCGTGTGAATATTTCATACCAGGTTTTCGTTCATGTGTTATAAATTTTGTATTTTAAGGTTATGTTCTGTAGAGTATTTTTTTAACAATAGTTTTTTTTTTGTATGTTTTCAGACTATGAATGCTGCCTACTCATATTATAATGTTCTAAGCAGATTTAAGAGCAATTGATCTTGTCTCTTAATATCCACTAGATCAAAATCTTTAATCGTTATTGATCTCAAAATTTCTCAAAGTGAACATCAATTTGGATAATTTTTTTTTTAACAGATTGACTGGTATGAGACATATTGTTATGTCTCAGTTCTTTTTACCAGAAACACTTTGAGACACATACTGTCTGTCTATAACTTGATGGACTCCGGGAGAGAGGAACAATATTGATTGTAAAACAATTTCAGAAAACATAACTTAATTTTTTTAAGTTACTAAAACTTTTCAGATATGACATGTTTTTATAAAACAAAGTATTTTTTATAAAATTATTTTGAACAACGCACGCTTAATGAGATAATGTATAATTTAGTAAAAGTTTTGGTTTTTAAAGAAAAACCTGTTTTTTTTTCGAATATGGCGTCATTGGTCTACAACTCTTTCATGGTTGAACATAATATTTGTCAGGTTTGTTCTGTAATAATTATGGAAAATGATGATTTTTTTGCATCTCGAAGACTCCTAAAGGGAGTATAGGACATGTCAAGATAAAACTGATAAACAAAAAGTTAATCACAATGATAAATTCATCACTTACCACCAAAAATTTGTTTCTGCTACTGCTTACTTCAGTAGGCTTGTCATAAACCCATTTGTATCAAATAGTACACAGTATTTGTTTAATTAGAAGTTAAATACTTTTCAATTAAAACTATTTAGAAAGGAATTCGGGCCCACTGTACAATGTTTCATCATCAAGTATTGTTTTAACTTTTTTTAAAATGACTTAAATTGTTACTTTTTAAACCTTGTTGCAATTTATTGATAATATTTTCTACCTTCATAAGTTGGTTTTTGTTCAAACAATTTAGTGTTGTGGTTAGCAACATAATAATCGATTCTGTTTCTTGTGTAGTGGTTGTGAACATCTAAATTCTGTAAAAAGGTATTTTGCTTTACGTACATTATCACTTCAAAAATGTACAAAGATGGAACTGTGAGCAATTGCAGCTCTTTAAATAGTGATCTGCATGAGGTAAGGTGGTTGACTCCCATCATACACCTGACAGCTTCTTTCTGTATTTTGAAAACTCTTTCCATGTTACACTGTGATGAATTACCCCACACTAATACGGCATACCTGATATGAGTAAAAATTAAACCATGATAGCTACTATTAGCAATTTTTTATAATTCAATCTGGCAATTTGTTTTAATGCAAATACCCCAGATGATATTTTGCCACAAATTTGATCGGTATAATAATCCCCGATAAAGTCCTATCTAGTGACACTCCTAGAAATTTCACTGTTTGCACATGATCTAGAATATTATTTTGTATAAAGACATAAACTTCTCTGTTTTCCCATACATTGTGTTTGTTTTTGTACTGTAAGTGCTGACACTTTTTCCCATTAACTGTTAACATTAATTCATTCAGAAATTGGACTACAGATTCTATGCTGTATAAACAGAAATAAATATTATGTGGCTAATCACTCCACAAAATTGTTTGAACAATAACCTACTTATGCAGGGAGAAAATTCATAAATAAATTACCCCAAAAAAAAAATTCTCTCCTTTAAAAAATATTTGAAAAATTACTTGATCGGTGAAACTTTTTATAGCGTTCAAGAATTTCTTTCTTAATAATAGTGATACATTGTGTGATTCTTTTATGTATTTCAGATGTTATAACAGACATGTCCTATACTCCTCCTGGAGTCTTCTGGACGCAAAAAAAGCTAATATGTGTATTCACTTCGAGACTGTCTACCAGTAAACTTTTGTTTATGATTGAAGTATAATCAGCAAACAATAAAGCTCTACTGTTGGGTAAGATTTCTGGTAATCTATTTATATACAACAAAAACAAATGGTAGTATAAAATGTAACAGAAAATCATTAATTTTTAAGTCACAAGGTATTTTTATAAATAAATTTTGTAAAATCAAGAAACACCACATAAAAAGTCAGAATTTGAGAAACGTTTCAATCTTTAAAGATAACTGTACACATACACGAAATGAGAGAAAATTTTCAATTAACTTTTAGTGAAAGAATCATTTACACTGGTCGTTTTTTTAAAACAACAAACTTTTACTATAGTGTACATTATCTCATTAAGCGTGTATTTTTTGAAATACTATTTTATGAAACAAACACATGCAAAGTACTTTTTTTGTAAAAATGCAAGGTGTGGCTATTAAAAAACGAGACTGACGTTATAAATTTTTTTTTTTTTTGATTTTATACATAATCACATATTGTCACCTTCAATATATACTCCTTCTCTATCCCTACAATGCTCCATGCAAATTTTCCATTGTTGTAAACAGTGCTGGAAGTCATCTTCTGTCAGCTCCTTCAGGACATGTGCCGCTTTCTCTTTTATAGCTTCCACAGACTCAAATTTTGTCCCTTTTAATGCAGATTTCACCTTAGGGAACGGGTAGAAGATAATAACATTTGATGAAACATGGTTTTTTACTTACAATCCAGAAACGAAGCACCAATCCATGCACTGGAAGAGCTGAACTTCACCGAGAGCCAAAAAAGTTCGAATGACCAAGTCAAAATTTAAAGCAATGATGATTGTTTTGTTTGATATCCATGGGATTGTGTACCTTCACTGGGTTCCTGAAAGTCAAATAAATAATCAGTATTACTAACTACCTTGAGGTACTTTCTAAACTACATCAAAGAGTAAGGAAAAACGTCCTGAAATGTGAAAGGACAAATCATGGGTGTTCCACCAAGACAATGCGCCAGCCCATTCTGCGTTATCCGTCATGAGATTCCTAGCTAAGTACAGGATCTCAGTGTTAGAACATCCATCTTATTCACCAGATCTTGCACCATGTGACTTCTACGTGTTCCTTAAGGCGAAATCTGCATTAAAAGGGACAAGATTTGAGTCTGAGGAAGCTGTAAAAGAGAAAGCGGCACGTATCCTGAAGGAGCTGACTTAAGATGACTTCCAGCTTTGTTTTCAACAATGGAAAATTCGCATGGAGCGTTGTAGGGATAGAGAAGGAATGTATATTGAAGATGACAATAAGTGATTATGTATAAAATTTTTTACATCAGTCTCGTTATTTAATAGCCACACCTCATATATCATTTTTAAAAGTTTCAGTTTCTTAAAAACCATTAAAAGTATGTTTTCTGAAATGGTTTTACAATTCACATATTGCTCCCCTGTGTGAGAGGCCATCAATTTGTAGACAGACCATATCAATGTCTCATATTTACTTTCTCTTGCCTTACATGAACATAATCATAGAGAAGAAAAGTATTGTTTTCATGTCGATTTTTATCAGAAATATACTGTTTGGTTCACCTGAACCAAAAAAATATGTTTTTACCTCCTGATCTGGGTATGAACAAAATATCTCAAGAATGTAATATTGTAACAACTTGAAACTTAAGTTTGGTACCACTAGGAGACCCAAATGATCATTTTCATCAAAATCAGTCAACCAAAAGTAGTTTATTCGTGTGATTTTTCATATTTTTGCGACTTTCTCAGAAACGGCTTCTATTTTTTTTTTTTTAAATAGACTCATTTACTAAATATTTTATGTTCTACAAGTTTGAGTAAGTGGCATGTCTGATGAAATTTTTGAGGAGGCTGCACTGTCGTAGAAAACAAAAATATTTTTGACATTATGGCCTTAATATCTATTTTAGGGAAAAAGTGAATTATCAAAGTTGTAGAAAATTTAAAAACCTACAACTTTTATCCAAAATATTTTTTTTTATAACGCTTAGTTGAGCGGTTATTAGTGATTTTATGTTTTTTTTTCATAAATATCTGTAAAATATTGATTTTTTAAGTTTCCGGCCTTAGTATGCATTTTACAGCACAAGTGTTGTTGTTTAGGTCAGCCGAAAGGATGGTTTGAACCCTCAATTTTACTAAGTAAAACGAGGAGTGAGTTGGTTTACCCTTGCCTTCCTCTCTGAGTGGAAAAGTACGCTTATCAGCATGCCGGGCCGTCTGAAAAGCATATATTTTCCACTCTGCAAATGACACCTTCACTTCATTCACCACAGGGTCTGGCTGTATAATGAAATTCATTACTTTCAGTGAGATAACTCTGATTAGTGTCTTTTACACCTCTACCTCTCCTGTTCTTAAATGACTCAGTCATTTAATTGGCTGATAATGTGATAAGAAACAGAACTATTTATTTTAGCCCTGCAACAAACAGATTGAGTAATAATTTGACACTCCACCTGTCTGTTATGGGCAGGACATAAGTGTATGTCATTACATTTATAGGAAATTAAAAGATCTACAACTTTTATTTTAAGCATTTTTCTCTGCGGAGCCTAGTTTAGCGTGAAAGAGTGATTTTCCGTATTATTAAGCCAAACTAAGGTTGGTTTTCATTTTACATCATTCACTCATGATTAAAATTAAGTTGTCTTTTTCATATTACATTGTTTACTGAGGCCCATAACAGGCAGGTGGGTGTTAAATTAAATTGCACTCGATCTGCTAGTTTTAGAGTAAAAAAAATATTTCTGTTTCTTATCACATGGTCAGCCAATTATCTGACTGAAGCATTAAAAAAAAGAAGAGGTAGAGGTGTAAAAGACACTAGTCAGAGTTATCTCCTGTGATAATAATGAATTTATTTACTTATTTATTTATTTATTTAATATTGCTGAAATCAAGTACAATGAATCTTATCCTATCTTATTTCCTAATACCCGGATAGGTCTAGCCTGTGCACAGGTATGAGTTGGTTTATTTTATTTATTCTATTGTAATAATAGCTTTTTATATCTACACTAAATTTACATAAAAGAAAAGAAACAAAAATTTACAAAAAAATAAACATACAACAAAATTTCCTAATGTAAATATACAAAAAATAATAGTAAAAAATAAATTAAAAAAAATATATAAATAAAATAAAATGTCATGTAATGGCAAAGGATGAAGCAGACTTTCGATGACAATGTTGAAAAATTTTTTTGGCTGACACAAGAGGAAGAGCAATTAATTTGAATATACATAACTAATTAAATTCTCAGACTGCCCTCTCCCTAAATTAATCAGCTAGTTGGTTACTTTTCTTTTGTATATTTAAAGAGCTACATCAGTATTTCGGATAGCCTCTGGTAAATTAACATATGCGATTAAGGCTATATATAATGTGCTGCAGTGCTGTTAATGGTTTTATGCAATATAGGGGTTTGATATCTAATACTGGTTACAACTCTGGTATGATAATTATGAGTTATTTTCTGTAATACAGAAATTTATTAGATCTTATGTACAGTAATAAGTTCCTTATGTAAAGTTCTGCCCATAACAGACAGGTGGAGTGTCAAATTATTTACACTCAATCTGTTCGTTGCAGGGCTAAAATAAATAGTTCTGTTTCTTATCACATGGTGAGCCAGTTGAATGACTTCATTTAAGTTCATTTAAGAACAGAAGAGGTAGAGGTGTAAAAGACACTAATCAGAGTTATCTTCTCTGAAAGTAATGAATTTCATTATACAGCCAGACCCTGTGGTGAACGAAGTGAAGGTGTCATTTGCAGAGTGGAAAATATGTGCTTTTCAGAGGGCCCGGCATGCTGATAAGCGTACTTTTCTACTCAGTGAGGAAGGCAATGGTAAACCACCTCACTCCTCGTTTTACTTAGTAAAACCTCTACAGGTTCAAACCAGCCTTTTGGCTGATGACCTAAACAACAACAACAACAACATGTAAAGTTACCGAATGTCAAGTATCCGAAATCTACCATTTAAAAAATCAGAAGGGAATTGTCTGTCACAATTTAAAGCACTTTTGATCACAGTTTTCTGAGCCGTTACGAGTGGTTTTCACTATATAGCCAGACCCTGTGGTAAATGAAGTGAAGGTGTCATTTGCAGGGTGGAAAGTAGGTGCTTTTTTGGAGGGCCCGGCATGCTGATAATTATGCTCTTTCAACTCAGTGAGAAGGCAGTGGTAAACCACCTCATTCCTGGTTTTACTTTGTAAAACCTTTAGAGGTTCAAACCAGCCTTTTGGCTGTCGACCTAAACAACAGCATTGTTTACGGAAAATCAAACATATGTTATATATTTCATTATTTACATTGAGAAGAGAAGTCATGTGAGTGTTTCACACCAGAATTTTATATCTATTATATTGGATGAAAATTAAAAAAAAATGCAGCGTTTCTGTCAAGAATAAGCCCACTCATGTCTCGAATAGCAGTCAACCTGTTAAAAGAAGAAAATTTTAAAAAATCCGGCGTAAAACATTCACACAACTTTCTCTTGCCAATGCAAATAATTAACAATAAACCTAACACTAGTAATAATGAAAATTCACAAAATGAAAATCTACCTCGGTTTGGCTTAAAAATACGGAAAATCACTCTTTCACGCTAAACTAGGTTCTGTAGAGAAAAATGCTCTAAATAAAAGTTGTAGATCTTTTAATTTTCTATAAATTTGATTGTATACACTTTAGTCCTAAAATGCTTTTGTCGTAAAATACTAAAGCTTATATCTTAAAAATATCGTTTTTTTTACACGTTTGCGTGAAAAAAAACAGAAAATCGCTAATTACCACTAAATTAAGCGTTATACAAAAATATGTTTGAAATAGAAGGTGTAGAATTTTAAATTTTTCTACAACTTTTATTATATAGGTACATTTTTGCAGTGAAATGCATATTAAAGCCGCAACCTTAAAAAAACAATTTTTTTACGAGAAACAGTCTCTCCTAGAATTTCAGCAGACATAGCCCCTACCCTATCTTGTAGAGCATAAAAAATGTAGTATATGAGATGCGATTTTTTAAAAAATCGTTGGAGCCGTTTTGAAGAAAATCGCAAAAAAGGGAAAAATGACACAAATAAATTTACTTCCGGTTGACCGATATTGATGAAAATGTTTTTGTTGGGCCCGGTAGTAATATCTAACTTAAGTTTCAAGTTCGTACGATGTTCCATTCTTGAGATATTCTGTTCACACACACACAGACCAATCGCTAAAAACATGTTTTTTGGTACCAGGGCGTCTAAACGTGTAGGTCTGATGAAAACTCGATTTCAAAAAATCGACATGAAAACAATACTTTCCTTCCTATACATTCATATAGGCAAGAGAAAGTAAATATTAACAAATTTATTAAGTATTGTTCTTATTGTACTTGATTTGTAAATGCAATTTGTAGATTCTAGCTAAAAAATATTTTAAACATTTCATTTGAAATTCGAACTGTAAGATTTTGACAGCCATTCCAATATGTTTCGATCTTACTTTTTTATTCATCAGTCTTGACTGGTTTGATGCAGTTCTCCAAGCTGTTCTATCTTGCGCAAGTTGTTTCATATCTACATACCTGTAACACCCTACATCTTTTGCAATTTGCTTTATTTATTTTAACCTTTGCCCCCCCTCCTACAATTCACTCCCTCAATATAACCCTCCATTTTGATAGACCAATACCTGGATGTCTTAAGATATGCCCCACTAGCCTATCCCTTCTTCTAGTAAGATGCTTCCCTATACTTCTTTTTTCATTCACTCGCCTAAGAACCTCTAAATTATTTATTTTGTCCACCCACCTAATCTTTAACATTTTCCTATAACACCACATTTCAAAAACTTCTACCTTCTTCTTTTCTACAGCCCCTATCACCCACGGTTCACTTCCGTATAATGCTACACTCCAAACATAACGTTTTAAGAAATTTTTCCTTGTCTGTAAGTCAATGTTTGTAGTAACAGTAAGCTGTTTTTCATTTCAAAGGCTTTTCTAGCTTGAGCAATTGTACTTTTGATATCACTTGTGCTTTTACCATCCTTTGCTATTTTACTCCATAGATAGCAAAATTCCCCAACTTCCTGTATGTTTTCGTTGCCTACTTTTAAATTTCCCATCTCTTCTAAACCACTCTTGCTGCGGCACAACACTTTCATTTTGTTCTTATTAACTTTCATGAAGTAATCCTTTCTCAGGATTTCATTTATTCCATTTAAGATATCCTCTAATTCTTTCTTTGTCTCGGCTAATATGACTATATCGTCGGCAAATCTAAGCATTTTGATTGTTTCTCCTTGAACTTTTATTCCCGAGTCAAATTTTTCCTTCATTTCATTTATCGCCTCTTCTATATACAAGTTAAAAAGTAGTGGTGACAATGAACATCCTTGTTGTACACTTTTTCAAACTGCAGCTTCTTTTTCATTACCCTCAATTTTCAAAACAGCTTTTGATTCTTCTACAGACTTTCCTTTCTTTGTATTTAATTCCTAGCCTTTTCAAAGTTTTAAACATTTTACTCCAGTCCAGATTGTCAAATGCTTTCTCTAAATCAATAAATCCCATAGAAGTAGTTTAATTTTTCTGTATCCTTTTCTCAATAATCAATCTCAGAGCCAAAATTGCATCTCGAGTTCCCATTCTACTTCCAAATCCAAATTGGTCATCATCCAACACTTCTTCTACTCGGTATTCTATTCTCCTGTGTATAAATTCTTGTCAGTATCTTGGATGCATGGCATGTTAGGCTGATGGTTCTGTAATGTTCACACTTCTTCTCCGCTCCTGACTTTTTACTTTCTCTTGCCTGTATGAAAAATAGACCTGTATAGAAAGGAAAGTATTATTTTCATGTCGATTTTTCGAAATTGAGTTTACACCGGATCTACAAGTTTTCAGACCCCCTAAACCCAAAAAACATATTTTTAGCGATCGGTGTGTGTGTGCGCGCGCGCGCGCGCGTGTGTGTGTGTGAACAGAATATCTCAAAAACGGAACATCGTACGAAGTCAAAACTTGAAACTTAAGTTACTAGATAACCTACTCCTCACTACTACTTCTCACGAAAACGTGTAAAAAATCGATTTTTTTAGATTTCAGCCTTAGTATGCATTTCACGACAAAATTGTATATAATGAAATTTATAGGAAATTAAAAGCTCTACAACTTTTATTTAAGGCATTTTTCTCTACAGAAGATTTAGCGTGAAAGAGATTTTCCGTATTTTTAAGCGAAACTGAGATTGATTTTCATTATGCGTCTTTCATTCATGATTAAAATTAGGTTATGTTTATTGATATTAGTTTTACTTTCTCTTGCCTATATGAATATATAGGAAGGAAAGTATTGTTTTCATGTCGATTTTTCGAAATCGAGTTTTCACCGGATCTATACGTTTTCGGACCCCCTGAACCCAAAAAACATGTTTTTGGCGATTGGTCTGTGTGTGTGTCTGTGTGTGAACAGAATATCTCAAGAACGGAACATCGTACGAACTTGAAACGTGAAACTTAAGTTACATACCACTACCGGACCCGACACGAACATTTTCATCAAAATCGGTCAACCGGAAGTAGTAGTTTATTCGTATAATTTTTCACTTTTTTGCGATTTTCTCAAAAACTGGTCCTACGATTTTTTTTTAAATCGCCTCATTTACTCAATTTTTTATTCTCTACAAGATAGGGTAGGCGCCATGTTTGCTGAAATTCTGCGTGAGGCTGTTTTTACGTAAAAACGTTGTTTTTTTAAGATTACGGCTTTAATATTCATTTTAGCGCAAAACGTTATAATAAAAGTTGTAGAGAATTTAAAAACCTACAACTTTTATTTCGAACACTTTTTTGTAAAACGCTTAGTTCAGCAGTAATTAGCGATTTTTTGATTTTTTTCTCACGAAAACGTGTGAAAAATCGATTTTTTTAAGATTTCGGCCTTAGTATGCATTTTATGACAAAAGTGTATATAATAGAATTGATAGAAAATTAAAAGATCTACAACTTTTATTTAAAACATTTTTCTCTACAGAGCCTAGTTTAGCGTGAAAAAGTGATTTTCCGTATTTTTAAGCCAAACTGAGTTTGATTTTCATTTTGCGTCTTTCACTCATGATTAAAATAAGGTTATGTTTATTGAGGTTAGTTTTTTGTTTATTTCTAATGTTTTATTACTAATATTAGGTTTATTGTTAATTATTTATATTGGCAAGAGAAAGTTGTGTGAGTGTTTCACACCAGATTTTTTTGTTTATTTTTCAAATCTTCACGTATTTTTGAAAGTACAACCCGCTACTAATCTGATAACTCAAAGTGCATAATTTATATTGATGTATGTATACTAAAATACATTATTTAATTCTCAAAATGTTTTTTGTATTCTTTTACCTGTTGACCATTTTGTATTTTCCTTTACAAGTTTCTTAATTGCAGCTTCCACGTTTCAAAAACTTCATATGACGAAACAATCACAATCTAGAAAACGGTAATCATGACCTTTTCCGATAGATGGCATTGTTCTGAATTTTTCTGTTGTGGCTGTGAATCGCCGCTCGGATGACTTGATTATAGATACTGAAGTCACGAGATTGCCTTTTGCGTATGGATGGGCTGTGAGGAAGGTAAGTGAAAATATGACAGTGCTGCCAACCTCAACAGTGCGACACTACTCGTACATTTCACTACCTTGCAGTTTCTACATACATTTTGTAATCTGTGGTTTAATCCGAGAAAATTTTCTTCATAAACATAAGAAATAAATCTGTTCTGTAATACTGCCTATAGCTTAATTACATGACTAGAAATGTTTGATATACGTACTGTAATTGAGCTACCAGCTACAGGTCATTTGTTCTAGCTAGAAGCTTTCCCTCCAACGCTGTGTGCCGCTGAGCTGTTCTGTTTAGTGGTGGGGGAAGCACCTCGTAGTTGTAACATAGTATACGGTTAGAAAGAGAGGGAATGATCATTAAGTGAGAAAGAGACAACACTTGCCCCTTTGAAACTATCCCTACTCTACCTACTCGCCCTCCCCTTACAAGCTTCTTCCTAAAACAAACGTACTATACCTTATTCCATTGGAACAAATTTTCTACGAATGAATCGCCTTCTTACGATCGCTGTCACCGGCGTTTTCACTATCAGTCTCACTAGTATCTACCTAACCGCTTCCTTTTTTTACCAGGTTTCAACAAAACTGTTAAAGGATTTCTTCTTCGTCTTAGATTTCCTTCTTTATTTTTCGAATTGTGGAAAGATAAACATCACAGTAGTTTAGCCACTCGCTCATGGCTTTTGTTAAGAGGCATTGAAAGGCTTTTTTTGTTTTGTTTCAACTTCACAGCATTTTATTACACTGCATATTAGATTTTGTTCAGCACTGTGAATAGTCTGACCACATTTTCGAGAAACTAACCTTTCTGTTTACAGTAACAAACAGTTATATTCGCACCGTTAACCTATAAAAGGTTTCCCGATATACTGTATAGGCTATGCTCTGGGTATAATATAAGTTGTTATGTTTGTGTACTGAAATTTAAGCAATCGTGCATGCGCACTGATGCTGTTCCCCCTTTACCCCTCGTTGCAAACAAGGGAAAACTCATGACTGAAGTGACTATACAAAGTATTCCAGTACATGGTTAACCACTTTTGAGATGTCTGGCTCATCTTTTTAATAATTATAGCGATGAAGGAATTACTTTTCAATACGCCCTCGTACAGATTTAACCCTCAACTGGTAGGCCTATCATGCGGTCTGTGAGACCGCTGTAAGTTTTTACTCCTCCAACACTTCCCTCCCAATTGCCCGACATCACATGTATTTTGTATAGTACCTTTCAATTGTTGTTTGAACTATGTGTGATCAAGATCGTTTTCGGTACGAGCTAACAAGTTGTGAGTTATTTGTATTTTGTTTTCTACTGGCGGTCTCCTGGACCTATGATACCAGTTGTGTAACTTTTTAACAACTTTAAAACCAAGTAGTACATGGATTGTTTAAAGTTTTAATGAATATATAATAATTTTTCATACATCATTTCTTTGTTTAGTAGCTACTTTTATAAAATATTTTCTTATGTAATTTTATAAAATTTTCATTATGCATGATACATTTAAAATTTCTGAAGCGGCTTCAACACAACCAGGTCCATCACGTAAACAAGTTGTACGTGTTAATTATGTGAATTTTTATTAACATAAAAATCTTAAAATTTTATTGTAAATTATCAAAAAGTTAAAAAACGAATAAATTTTAATAAATGTTTGTCAGCGTACTGCCCAACAATAGATATAAATAGCAAAACTTGGAACCAAAATGTAAGTTGTACTTCATATTTTTGTAAATAAATTTGTCTTTATCAAATTAATTACTTATTTCTTTATAATTATTAGACCACAGAAGTTTCTAGGGCCCAAAAATTTTATTGTTCTGTTCAAAATGGAAGTAAAAGTCAAAAAAATGCACAGTGTTCGTTTTTTTACTTTTATAAATAGTAATTTTGCATTTACGCAAAGTATTTTACATTTACATCTTCGATTATAGATGGTTTTATAAGTATAAAATTAAAACAAATTAATTAAATAAGTATGAAGAACTTAAATATAAAAAACAAATTTGGAGGTCTGTCAGACCTCTGATACCAGTTATGTCACAAAAAATGATGATACCAGTTGAGAGTTAATCATTAAAACATGTTTTTTTGGGTTCAGGGGGCCTGAAAAATGTATTCCCAGTTACATGTACAGTATTCAGATGAACTAAAGTCCCCTAGCCGTGGGAGTGGGAGAATGCATAACGCTCTCACTCGCACAAGGCATACGCGCCGTTCCAATAACATTTATAATTTCACTCATTGTTGTGTTAAGCGTACATATGCAATTTGTATAGTAAATTAGTGTGTACAGTAGTATACATTTTGTAGTCAATTTTTATTAAAATTAAACATACAGTAATAGAAATTTTTCATTTTTATACGTCTTATTTATTAGATACTGAATTCACCGACTTAAATTATTATATACACTTACGCTTTAAAGTTTATTTAAATTAAATACACGATGTCCGTAAAAGTCAGGATTGCACGTGATTTTAGAAGTGTTCCATAATTCGGAATTTTCGCTAATTAATTTCGTCGAATTAGCGAGGTTTTACTGTAGTTAAAACTGGTGGTTCGCCTAGACACTGAAAAAACCTAAGGTGGTACACGAGCACTAAAAGGTTGGGGACCACTGCTCTAGAGTCTTTACTAAGTAAAATGAGGAGTAAGGTGGTTTACCGTTGCCTTCCTCACTGAGTTTAAAAGTATGCTTATCAGCATGCCGGACCCTCCAAAAAGCATCTACTTTCCACCCTTCAAATGGCACTTCCACTTCATTCACCAGAGGGTCTGGCCGTATAATTAAATTCATTACTCTCAGAGGAGATAACGGTGACTACTAACGGTTTCATAATCATAGACACCCGAGTTTGAACCCTTGCATCTCCAAAACTATGAGTCGGATTTCAACATACTTTACATAAAAATTTAGCTCATTTTATTTTGCGTTGACCCATAATAGTCCTATATTTTTAATGTTGTTTTAACATTGCTATATCGACGTTAGAAGACAAAAAGACCCGGTTTTTTGCTACCGCAACAAATTTCATGCATTTAGAAATGTGTAAATCGATAATTATTCGACCGACAAGTTTAAAATTTTAACACAACATATACAATTATATTCTTACAGCGTGTACGAAATTTCAAATTCGTACGTTACTTAAATTTTGATTTATTAATAATATTCTAAACCCTTGCTATCTCGTTAACCGCTTGATCGTTCGGGACGGGAAAACTATCGTTTTATTCAGCGTAAAAACTTAGTACAGATATGTTAATAACATAAAATATTGATTGGCCAATGTTGTGGGAGAATTTTTAAAAGTATGAAAAATAGACTGGGTAATGGGGGGGGGGCACTACTTTCTATGTTGACACTTTGTGTACGTAACATCCTGTCGGACTGACTACCTGGATTGAGACTGCATTGTCAATCCAGGTAGACAGTCAGATTCAGGCAACATGGATAGTAGTGCCCACCTCCCGCATTACCCAGTCTACTTTTCAAAATTTTAAAAATTCTATCACAACATTGGCCAATCAATATTTCATGTTATTAACATTATTTGCACTAAGTTTTTTACACTGAATAAAACGATAGTTTGCCCGCGCCGAACGATCGAGTGGTTACCGAGATAGCAAGGGTTCAGAATATTGTTAATAAATCAAAATTTAAATAACGAACGAATTTGAATTTCGTAAAAGCTGTAAGAATTAATTGTCCATGTTGTATTAAAAAATCAAACTTTCCGGTCAAATAATTATCGAGTTACACGCCTTTGAATGCATGAAATTTGTTGCGGTAGCAAAACACCGGGTCTTTTGTCTTCCAACCTTGAAATGAGAGTTTTTAAACAACATTAAAAATATGCGTTTATTATGGATCAACATAGAATAAAATGAGCTAAATTTTGATGTAAAAAATGTTAAAATCTGACTCATAGTTTTGGAGATGGAAGGGTTCAAACTCGGGTGTCTATGATTATGGAACAGATAGTAGTGTCATTTACACCTCTACCTCTTCTGTTCTTAAATGCTTCAGTCATAATTAGCTGATCAAGTGCTAAGAAACGTAATTATGTTTTGTAGCCCTGAAACTAGCAGTTGTTCAGGTCATCAGCCGAAAGGCTGGTTTGAGGAACGAGCAAATCGAGTGTAAATAATTTAATACTGTACCTGTCTGTTATGGGTGAACTTGGATCTTATTAAATTAAATACGTTAAGGGGCCCAGATACGAATATTTTCAACAAAATCGATCAATCGGAAGTAGTAGTTAATTCGAGCGATTTTTCACTTTTTTGCGATTTTCTTTAAAATGGTAAGTTACCTACGATTTTTTTTAAACCGTCTAATTAAATAGATTTTTCATGCTCTACAATATAGGTTAAGCGTCATATCTGCTGAAATTCTTGGGAGGCCTGTGTTCTTGTAGGAAAAAATTGTTTTTTTAAGATTTCGGCCTTAATATACTATTTTATTTACACTCAATCTGTTAGTTGCAAGGCTAAAATAAATAGTTCTGTTTCTTATCACATGGTCAGCCAATTTAATGACTGAATCATTTAAAAACAGAAGAGGCAGAGGTATAAAAGACACTAATCAGAGTTATCTCCTTTGAAAGTAATGAATTTCATTATACAGCCAGACCATGTGGTGAACGAAGTGAAGTTGTCATTTGCAGAGTGGAAAATATGTGCTTTTCAGAGGGCCCGGCATGCTGATAAGCATACTTTTCAACTCAGTGAGAAAGGCACTGGTAAACCACTACACTCCTCGTTTTACTTAGTAAAACCTCTACAGGTTCAAACCAGCCTTTCGGGTGATGACCTAAACAACACATATTTATTTTAGAGCAAAAGTGTGTCGTCTAAATTAAAAGTTGTGAAACTTTTAAAACCCGACATCTTTTATTTTAAGTGTTTGCTTTGAAAAAAAAGTAATAGAAAATGGAATTTCTTAAGATTGCGAGTTTAGTATGCACTTTACGACAAATATGTGTATAAATAAAGTTAAAGGAAATAAAAAAATCTACTACTTTTATTTCAAGAATTTTCTTCTACAGAGCCTAGATTAGTGTAAATTGGTGATTTTCCGTATTTTTACGCCAGATATTGGTTTTCATTTTGCATACTTCACTCTTGATTGAAATTAGGTTGATTTTTATTATACGTGAGAGAAAGTCGTGTGAGTGTTTCACACCAGATCTTTTAAATTTTAATTTCATTCGCATCAACTTCTCGGTTATTAAAGACTACGGTGGGTTAATTAAGTTGTGAAAAATGTTTAGACCCTAGACGGGAATTGAACCCGGGACCTCCGCGTTGTACCGGTAGCGTGCTACCACTACGCTACGGAAGCGGTCACACCAGATTTATGTCATAAAAATTGTCCTAACAAAAGAAAAAAGTTTGATGTGAAACACTCACCCGACTTTCTCTTGCCAATGCAAATAATTAACAATATAACCTAAAATTAGTAATATAACAAAATAAATAAACAAAAAACTGACTTCAAAAACAGACTTATTTTAATCATGAGTGAATAGTGCAAAATGAAAACCTGAGTTTGCCTTAAAAATACGAAAAAAATCACTATTTCACGCTAAACTAGGCTATGTAGAGAAAAATGTTTAAAATAAAAGTTGTAGGTTTTTAAATTCTCTACAACTTTTATTTTATATATTTTTGCGCTAAAATGCATATTAAAGTTGCAATCTTAAAAAAACAATTTTTTTACGTAAAAACAGCCTTTCCAAGAATTTCAGCAAACATGACACCTCGTTTATCTTGTAGCATCATAAAAACATTTAGTAGACTACATGAGGCGATTTTTAAAAAATTCGTAGGACCCGTTTTTGAGAAAATCGCAAAAAAGTGAAAGATTACACAATAAACTACTACTTCCGGTTGACCGATTTTGATGAAAATGTTCGTGTCGGGTCAGTGGTGTCTAACTTTAGTTTTAAGTTTCAAGTTTGTACGAGATTTCGTTCTTGAGATATTCTTCACACACACAGACCAATCGCTAAAAACATGTTTATTTTTTGGGTTCAGGGGGTCTGAAAACGTGTAGATCCGGTGAAAACTCGATTTCGAAAAATCGACATGAAAACAATAATTTCCTTTTTCTATATTCAAATAGGCAAGAGAAAGTTAAAATTGTCCTAACAAAAGAAAAATTTAATTAAAATATTGATTTAAAAAAACCAATAATATTAAGGAAGATTTTATGTCCGAATTATGAAGAAGTTCGGTTTAACAGGATTATCCGGAAAATAGAATGAACAGCTCACTAGGTCGCAGAGTATTGATCCGTTCGAAAGACGAGGTGCAGTATGCCATGAGCAATGAATCAACTCCGAACTCCAGCGTGGGTGGGAAAGACGAAGAGAGACTCTAAAAAAGGAAGGTTTGTATGTGTGAGTAACTCATTCTATTCAGTGTCATTGTGTGTGTGCGTTCTATTCAATAATTCTAAACACCCACGCAGTTCGCTTTGGCCTCTGACTCACACATCCCCCCGCGCGCTACACACACACACACACACTTATTCGTAAACAACGACAACGTAAAATCAAGTAATGGTGGAGGAGTGATGGGATTTTATCAATGAAACAACCAACGCTTTCTCATTGGTCCATAACTATATCACGTGACTGTAATTGAACTGGCATCTTATATGGAACTAATTCATAGTAATGTGCTGTAACTATAATGTGAAGGATCAATCATTTTGCCCTACCATTCTGTTTTTGTTATTCATTAAATAATTCACTTTCAATTATCCATCTCTTCTGAATCTTGATTTTCCGGCATTATCATCATCAAATCAATATATTACCACCGAGTTGGTCTAGATGTAAAGTCGTCGCCAAAATCAGCTGTTTAACAGCTGATTTTCGGAGACGAAGGTTCCTGGTTCAAATCCTAGTAAAGGTAGTTACTTTTATACGAATTTGAATACTAGACAGTGGTTGCCGGTGTACTTAGATGGTTGGGGTTCAATTAACCATACTCTCTCAGGAATGGTCGACCTGGGTCTGTACATGACTACACCTCATTTACACGTCACACACTTCATCCTCATCACATTGGGTCATGGGGTTGCTTATTGTTCTGAATTGAACAGATTGCAACGTACACATATTAGGAATTAAAAAAAAAAAATCAATATACGTGACCCTAGATAATCCTTACTAATAAAATCCGCTGGTCTTATCTGTTTAACACACCGGACTCTGTTAGTGCGCCTACAAAAAATGGAAATGCAGCATGCAATACAACACACCATTGCGGGTTGCAGATTAAACAGGGAACATTTATACCGCGAGATTCTAAATTGCACAGTAACCTCTAGTGAGATGATTATATTGCTAAAAATAATAAAACCAGTTCATATAAACATAAGTCCGGATGCTTCGTTATCGAGTTATGCCTGGCGAAAGATTTTGCCTTGATTCCATGGCTAAGTGAAATAAAGGCAAAATAAAATTTTGAAAAGGTAAATTAAGGGGAAATTTTAGTGGTTTCTTATGGTTTTTAACCTGGGAAACTTAAAAAAATGAGTCCCAGAACTGTATCGCATTTACTTTTTAAGAAAACTTCGTGAAATTTTTAAAAGGTAGTCTTAGGAAATACACTTTTTTAATTTTAGCGTAAAATAACTTTGTTAAATTGCGAATAAACACAAAATGTTTTAATAAAAATTGTAGAGAATTTCATTCTAAAAAAATTATGATAAAAAATGACATCCATGAAAATTAAACTCATTCGAAAATTTTTAATAAAAGTAAAACTAACAAGTAGTCTATGTAGTTTTCAAATTTTACTTTCTCTTGCCTATATGAATAAATATAGGAAGGAAAGAATTGTTTTCATGTCGATTTTTCGAAATCGAGTTTTCACCGGATCTACACGTTTTCAGACCCCCTGAATCCAAAAAAACTTGTTTTTAGCGATTGGTCTGTGTGTTGTGTGTGTGCGCGCGCGCAAGTGCGTGCGTGCGTGCGTATATGTGTGTGAACAGAATATCTCAAGAACAAACCATCGTTCGAAGTTGACACTTGAAACTTAAGTTAGATACTACTACCAGACCCGACACAAACATTTTCATTAAAATCGGTCAACCGGAAGTAGGTAGTAGTTTATTCGTGTCATTTTTCACTCTTTTGCGGTTTTCTCAAAAACGGCTCCTACGATTTTTTAAAAATCGCCTCATTTATTTTTCATGAAAATCTGTAAAAAACATTTTTGTTTTAAGATATCGGCCGTTGTATTCATTTAACGACAAAAATGCATATAATAAAATTTATAGGAAATTAAAAGATCTACAACTTTAATTTTAAGAATTTGTCTCTACAGAGCCCTGTTTAGCGTGGAAAAGTGATTTTCCGAATTATTAA
This sequence comes from Catonia carolina, assembly GCA_035578175.1. Taxonomy (NCBI): domain Eukaryota; kingdom Metazoa; phylum Arthropoda; class Insecta; order Hemiptera; family Achilidae; genus Catonia; species Catonia carolina. Next base: position 2,156,453 of record JAQMRL010000014.1, on the reverse strand, counting down.
CCCAAATTGTTTTAGTTATTGTTCTACAGTTATAACTGTTATTGTAAACAGTTGGTTTTAATTTTGCATCATTCACTCATGATTAAAATTAGGTTGTTTTTGAAGTTTATTTTTTTGTGTTTATTTCTAATGTTTTATTACTAATGTTAGGTTATATTGTTTATTATTTACATTGACAAGAGAAAGTTGTGTGAATTTTTCACACCAGATTTTTTTTAAATACAGTGTTTGTCATTAATTTCTCCTGATCCAGTTTTTTACTTTCTCTTGCCTATATGAATATATACGAAGGAAAGTATTGTTTTCATGTCGATTTTTCGAAATCGAGTTTTCACCGGATCTATACGTTTTCGGACCCCCTGAACCCAAAAAACATGTTTTTAGCGATTGGTTTGTGTGTGTGTGTGTGTGTGTGTGTGTGTCTGTGTGTGAACAGAATATCTCAAGAACGGAACATCGTACGAACTTGAAACTTGAAACTTAAGTTACATACCACTACCGGACACGACACGAACATTTTCATCAAAATCGGTCAACCGAAAGTAGTAGATTATTCGTATAATTTTTCAGTTTTTTGCGATTTTCTCAAAAACTGGTCCTACGATTTTTTTTAAAATCGCCTATTTTACTCAATTTTTTATTCTCTACAAGATAGGGTAGGCGCCATGTTTGCTGAAATTCTTGGTGAGGCTGTTTTCACGTAAAAACGTTGTTTTTTTAAGATTACGGCTTTAATATAAATTTTAGCGCAAAAACTTATATAACAAAAGTTGTAGAGAATTTAAAAACCTACAACTTCTGTTTCAAACATTTTTTTGTATGACGCTTAGTTTAGCAGTAATTAGCGATTTTCTGATTTTTTCTCACGAAAACGTGTGAAAAATCGATTTTTTTAAGATTTTGGCCTTAGTATGCATTTTACGACAAAAGTGTATATAACCAAATTTATAGGAAATTTAAAGATCTACAACTTTTATTTATCGTATTTTTCTCTACAGAGCCTAGTTTAGCGTGAAATAGTGATTTTCCGTATTTTTAAGCCAGACTGAGGTTGATTTTCATTTTGAGTGTTTCACTCATGATTAAAATAAGGTTATGTTTATTGAGGTTAGTTTTTTGTTTATTTCTAATATTTTATTACTAATGTTTAAATTATATTGTAAATTATTTGCATTGGCAAGAGAAAGTTGTGTGAGTGTTTCACACCAGATTTTTTTAATTGTAATTAAAGTTGTAAATAAAGTACGCGGTGTGTGTTTATGCTTACGCGTGTGTGGTAGCATGCGCTTTTGTTTACAGTATTTTATTTTGACCCCCACGAAAATATTTCTGGATAAGTGCCTGATATAAAGGTGGAAAATTTCGGAGGTGAATATGAGGATTGAAGCTATAGCATTAATTCACACTTACACATTCTCTGTCGTCATTTGCATGGGCATTTATTTGATGGTCCAGGTATGTTTAAGGTAATCAATTATTTCACATTGTCAGCTGTACGTTGCCCACTTCACAGTTTGGTTGACTAATTTACTGTACATTTGTTACCAACATTGAAAGAAAATATTTTCGTGTGATACCTCACACGGCTTTCTCTAGTCAATGTAAATAATGAACAATACAACGTATTTTACGTGGCATATCCAGAAAGTAAGTGTACTGAGGCTCTCACGGCCGGAGGGATTTTATTTTCGACATGTTGGCTACATTAACGTATAGCCTGACTTCTCTTTGCAACGAGACCGGTTTGAGGTCAGTACTTTGAGAACTGTTGACGCGACAATACGTTTCGTGAAAAATGTCAATCCAATCATCCGCCAAGTGCAAAATACGCGGCGTCATCCGTTATCTCGTTTGGAAGGGAAAACCTCCGGTTGAGGTTTATAATGAGGTGAAAACTGCATATGGTGATAAAACTATGAATCGTACGAATGTGTACAAGTGGTGTTGCGAGTTTAAAAACGGTCGTACGTCTGTGCATGATTATCTGAGGAGCGGAAGATCTTCAATTGTGACTGACGAAATCGCGGAAAAAATCGAAAATGCGATCCGTGACGATCGCAGATTGACTGTGGATGAATTTCTGCGATGTTTCCGCAAATATACAGATGCCTACTACAAGAAACCATCACAGAAACCCTCGGATATCGGAAACTGTCCGCGAGTTGGGTCCCAAAACAGTTGACAGACCAACACAAGTTGAATCGAGTGGAGGCCGGGCAAGAGTTTTTGAGGCGCTGCAAACTCCATAGAGATGAATTTCTTCGCTCCATCGTTAATGGAGATGAAACTTGGGTTGCACACTACACACCTGAAACTTGAAGACAGTCTCAACAGTGGCGTCACATCTCTTCACCCTCCGCCAAGTTCAAAACCACAATTTCAGCCAAGAAAATCATGGCATCCGTGTTTCGGGACTGTCAAGGCATAATTTTAATTGAATATATGCCTCAACGGGAGACCATCAACTCTGCAAAATACTAAAAGACCCTAAAAATATTGCGGAAGGCGATTCAGAACAAGAGGAGAGGCATGCTGACAAAAGGAGTCTGCCTGCTGCACGACAATGCCAGACCACACATGGCCAACGCCACGAAGGAACTGCTTGCCTCGTTTAAATGGGATGTCCTGAACCACCCCGCGGATTCCCCTGACCTAGCACTAATTACTATATCTTTACCTCCTTGAAGCTGCATATGAGTGGAAAAAGGTTTTCAACCGACGAGGAGGTAAAGGAGGAGGTGGAGAAGTGGACGAAGAGGTTGGCGGGAAACTACTTCGAGGAACGCATCAAAAAATTGTTACCCCGCTTCACCACCTGCATTGAGAGGAATGGCGACTATGTCAAAATAGCTTACATTTGTACTAAAGTAACCATGTAATTTTTTGTTTAAATAAAAACTTTTGAAACTTACAAAAATTCAGTACACTTACTTTCTGGATACACCTCGTATAATCCAGCGGCAGTTATTCAGATGAAGTAGGTGAAAAGCCTCTTCACCTATTTTACGGATATTATCGAGATTTATTTCTCGATTAGGAGGAAATTGAGGAACTGATATTATTTGACTAAAGTGGTCCAATGGGCCTTACAAGAAAAAAAAACAAGTGTGCAAAAAAATACATAAAATTATTGTATTTACTTAGAGGGTTTCTTATGTTTTATATAAATAGTCCTTGTAATTGCCTTAATGTACTTCATTTTCTACTTTTTACTTTCTCTTGCCTGTATGAATATATAGGAAGGAAAGTTGACTATTTTTTTCATATCGATTTTTCCAAATCGAGTTTTTACCGGATTTACACGTTTTCAAACCCCCTTAACCAAAAAAACGTGTTTTAGCGATTGGTCTCTGTGTGTGCGCGTACGTGCGCGTGAGTGTGTGTGAGCGTACGTGCGCGCGAGTGTGTGTGTGTGTATGTGAACAGAATATCTCAAGAATGGAACATCGTACAAACTTGAAACTGGAAAATTAAGTTAGATACAACTAATGGACCCGACACAAACATTTTCATCAAAATCGGTCAACCGGAAGTAGTAGTTTATTCGTGTCATTTTTCCCATTTTTTGCGATTTTTTCAAAAACGGCTCCTACGATTTTTTTTAAATCGCCTCATTTACTATTTTTTTTATGTTCTACAAGATAGGGTAGGTGCCATGTCTGCTGAAATTCTTAGGATGTTTTCTCTTATAAAAAATGTTTTTTTAAGATTCCGGCTTTAATATGCGCTTAGAGCAAAAATGTAATATAATAAAAGTTGTAGAGAATTTAAAACCCTACAACGTTTATTTCAAACATTTTTTTGTATAACGCTTAGTTAAGCGGTAATTAGCAATTTTTTGTTGTTTTCTTACGAAAATAAGTAAAAAATCGATTTTTTCAAGATTTCAGCCTTAGCATGAATTTTACGACAAACATGTACATAATAAAATTTATAGGAAATTAAAAGACCTACAACTTTTATTTAGAGCATTTTTCTCTTCAGAGCCTAGTTTAGCGTAAAAGAGTGATTTTCCGTTTTAAAGCCAAACTGAGGTTGATTTTCATTTTGCGTCTTTCACTCATGATTCAAATCGGGTTATGTTTATTGAGGTTGTTTTTTTGTTTATTCCTAATGTTAGGTTATATTGTTTAATATTTGCATTGGCAAGAGAAAGTTGTGTGAGTGTTTCACACCAGAATTTTAATTCATGGGGCCTGAAACCGTGTATTTCCAATGAAAACTCGATTTCAAAAAATCAACATGAAACCAATACTCTCCTTCCATATAATCACATGAGCAAGAGAAAGTTAAAAATGATTATGACGTCAGCATTCATAATTCTATCATTACGAATTATAATTTTGATTAACTGATTTATCGTTGTTGACTCAGGTACTTTTATTTTTTATAAAAATTAGGTATTTGTAATGTAGAAAATATTTTTGATAAGTTGGAAAGAGATTGTAAATTAGCTAAAAATACTGTGTCAAAATTGTGTGAAAATAATTTAAGTTCTAATCCGAATTATTAAAGTTTCGCATTAACGAATTTCTTATAAAAATGTTTCAAAATAATGGAATGAGGTACTCCTTCTCATGAAGTAATGTCACGGCTTTATACATTGTTTCTGCGACTGTTCAAAACATTTTGTAGGTAGCGCTGCAATCGCAACCGCTCCTATGAATCTATCTGTTGTTTGTGTTGAGATGCTCGGTCGAATGGTGCGGTAGAGATGTTTGTTTTAAAGTATTTGTGTATTGAAAGAACCGGCCTGATACAATTATACAATCGTTTGTATAAGAATTATATGTGATATGCCATGCTAATAGTGTGTTTTAGAATTATCAAAATAGGAATATCAACGTTGTCATTGATTTCAGTATAACGTAAACACCCAACTAAAAATGCCGTCAGAAGAAGACGATTTGGACCGTTGTAACATTCTTGAATTGTGCATTACGAAAGAATGTTTTCTTCATGAATTAAGAGCTAATCCGTCAAGGCTTGTTATTCTTGATTGTCGAAGTTCGAATGAGTTTAGCGCATCTCACATCCGTAATGCAGTGAATTTTAGTATTCCTAGTATAATGTTGCGTAGGTTGGCAGCAGGTAAAATAGATTTGATATCCACTATTAAATGCAGAGAGCTCAAAGAAAAGATTATGAATGCGTACAAAGAAAATCTGTTCGTTGTTTATGGTGATCGATACATTACTGATGAAAGATTCCGTGAAAACAGTTTCACGCCCGGTGATACTGTTCATGTTTTGACAAGGAGATTGCTACAAGATGGCTGTCGTGTTGTTTGTTTAGAAGGTAAGGTTATGTTATCCATGTTTCTTTTAAATTATGTTCATCTATATTATATTTATTTTAAAAAAATGAAGGGATAAATTTTATATTTATTTGTTTTAATCGGAACAAATTTATGATTTCTATAAACGTTGTAAATATTGAATTTACAAAAAAGTTTGGTTAGGTCTAAACAATTCTAACGAATCTTTTTACATTTTTAATTCCACTTAAAATGTTTGTTAAATATGTGTCTGGATTTGAAATTATATTATCTTGATTTGATTATTGGTGCTTCTGAATTATTTACTGTAATTTCCTAGGTGATTTAGGGAAATTAACAATGAAATCAGTTTATTTAATCAAATTACATATTAAGGAGGTTTAGAAAATCGTGTCTTGTTCAAGTAAAAGTTTGAAGATTATTTTTAAAATGTTCATCTAAGTTATAAATTTTGGTAGTTATTTTAAATTCAAAAGAAGAGGTTAAACAATATTTGATATAGCCAACAAAATTTTGACTACATAACTACTTGTTTTATTCTCAAGAAGTTTTAAATATAAATTTGCTTTTGGCTATTACAGTAGGTAACTGAACAATGACATTGGATTTTGGTGTGTTAACAAAACACTCATTGAGTAGTAATAATACCAGACCCGGGACATTTTTAGCTATTTAAAAAAAATCATAGTAAATTAACTACAAGATTTATCTCTTCAACATTGACATCTGAATTTTTACCTTCTTTTCTAAATTTAAAATTTCTTTTTATACTCTTCTTCTTCTTGTTATCGTAAGAAAGATATCTCAAGTAAACAAACAGCAGTTACCGAATCAGGTGATAAAGCGGTGACTCAGAAAAAATGAACACTTTTAATGAAAAAATCACAATGATAAATAATACGTGCTTTTAACCATATGCAGAATTAAACGATAAATAGAAATGAAAAAACCAAAAAATACAACACAAAATTCTTAATTGAAAATAAATTATAATGTACGTAAGAACGATGCGAGACAATACAATGTCAAAAGCGAACTGATAGTATAATATAACGACGACATGTTCTTTGTCAAAAATGTGGAGAGAGATTTATGGGTTTGGATAAGTCATCGTCAAATTCAATTGTGAAATAACGAGTGACTAAAGTAGCTAATATTAGGTGACTAATTATTAAAATAAAAATGTTTACTTTCAAAGTTCTCTTGTTTCGTCCTACAGGTCAGAGGTAATACGTATAACTTGTAACAACATTTATTTATAAAAAAGAATGGAAATAAAGTATAGGCATAACGTTTTTATACATTTATTGATCGATACTTAAAACATGTCATTATATTTGATGTAGGCCTCTAACAGTTTCATTTATAAAAATACTTTTAAAAGTATTTTATACTTAAATACTTTTAAAAGTATTTTATACTTAAACACTTTTAAAAGTATTTTGTTGTTACTTTTTAATCAGTGTGTCCACATATTTAAATAATGCGCAGGCTCAGTGACATCATTATTTGTTTACTTGAAGTATCTTTTTCTTACAGAAACCGAGTATAGATGTATTATTACCAATAAAAAGTCTTAATTTACAAACAAATTCTTGTAGTGCATCCTGGTAATCATTTAATTTGTAAATCTATATAAATAAAATTGTGATTTTGTCTGTACTATTTTCAAAAATGCCCCAAATTTTGTTTTTACACCAAATCTGCCAAGTCACCAAAAGCAAGTTCTGCTGAATTTTTGTATGTTACTTGCACAACGCAAGAACCTCTGAACCAAATTCAATGAATTTTGGTATTTCGGTTTTGGATATTATTAAAATGAAAATAGGCTATAGTTCTTTTTAATATCACAAAGAAATGGGGGAGTTCAGAGGGAGAGGTAAACGAAAAACTGTGAATAGCTCCGTTAAAAGTCAATCTATCAAATAAGTTATGTAATCAAAATTACTAAACATTTATAGACAAACAAGTTTGATTATGTAAAGTTTTTCATTTTTATGCATAATAACGGAGATATTACCAATTTTATAAAAATTAACAGAACAATAAACATAGGCCTACAAGCCGCCAGTATTCATTCTGAAGCTCTGTTCCCTACCCCTTCCTCCACTACCCTATCTTACACGACACATTTGTTCTCGGTCACATTGTCAAAAACAAATGAGTAACTTTAGTATTTAACCATTGTGGCATGTTCCTATTGTGATTATACCTTTCATTTATGGTACAGATATCAGATGAATCAATGTCCCATAGCCGAGAAAGTAAGAGGGAGATATGTGGCATAACTATATGCCACATATATATATGGATATGTATGTGTAGCATGCGCCCAAAGGTCTTTACCATTATAATCCAAATCTGAAAACATGCTACAGTCGTTATCTTGCTTGTTAGCTTACTGCGTGCATAAACGCTTGTTCACAACAATGAGTAAAATTATACAATGTTATTGGAATGGCGAGTAAGGCATGTGCAAGTGAGACCGTTATACATTCTCTCACTCCCACGGCTAAGGGACTTTAGTTCATCTGAATACTGTATCATAACAGCAATTTTTATTGCTCTGTAGCAAATGATTAAATTACCTACAGTTACATTACACACACAATTGTGAGTAAATCTTCAAAACATCAATTTTCATTGCTCTATATAAATAGTAAATTAATTTATTTATGTAAAACAATACGAAATAATTTTTGTCTGTTTGAGTTTCACTGATACACATACCCCAGACCACGAGTTAACAAAACTGTCTTTCAATTTTTGATTCTTTCAATGATTTCATCTTATTTTAATCCTTTTATTATTAATAGATTTTGAAGTTTTTCCATTTAGTTTGTTTTCTTTACTCCTAGATATCTTAACACCGTACGGTATGTTTTTTCTTATTTCGAAAATAATTATGCATTCGTAGAAGAAGTCATGCTTGATCAAAGTTACAAGATGTGCCAAAATTATAAAATTAAACAGGGCTAACGAAAGCCAGGAAGCTACTACATCAAAGCTAAAAAAAATCGAGAAAGGGTTAATCATACCTGCCAAATTAAACCCGTAGAACAATGTGAACAACTACTGGTATCTCGAGTCCACCAGGCTTCTGTCCGTAGAAGTGAGTTCTCTGAAGCCCGTTCCAGCCGCCTGAAAGCTGACAGGGAAAGACACTCACAACTATGCGAGGCCAAGTATGTTTAAGAACATGACCTACGATTTGCGTCTCAACAGGTCCATCAGGCTTCTATTTGCAGAACTGAGTGCTCTGAAGCCCATTCTAATTGTATTGAGGCTGACAGGGAAAGACACTCACAACTATGCGAGGCCAAGTATGTTTAAGAACATGACCTACGATTTGCGTCTCAACAGGTCCATCAGGCTTCTATTTGCAGAACTGAGTGCTCTGAAGCCCATTCTAATTGTATTGAGGCTGACAGGGAAAGACACTTGCAATTTCCTGAGGCTGGGTCTGTTGGTGAACATGAGCTACGGTTAGCGTCTCAACAGGTCATTGAGATATATTATCATATCACAATAAAGGCTGATTCATATTCACTAAAGTAATCAATATTGTTGGAAATTAAAAATTAACTACGCTTCTGGAAATAATAAAGCGCTGCGTATCTTGATTTAAAAACACTTAGATCTTGCTGTTTTTTATGTCCAACTATTTTTTTTTTCATTAATTATAATGTTGATGTTGAAAGGAGGTAGATAACAATGAATGATTAAAGAATATCAGACCTGACAGGGATCAAACTCTGTACACCAACAGACTGTACATAGCACCAAGAAAACCTTTCGAAGAACGGGCATTTTAGCTAGTTACAATTTAAATTATTATTTCTTATGTCTCTTTTGGTTGCTATTTAGTTTTTATGTCTAAAAACTTACAATTATTTCGAAGGAACCACTTTCTTTAGAGTATTTAAAAAATATCAAATGAAACTTCTTTATTATGTTGTAATTTACAATAAAAAATCTGGTGTGAAACAGTCACATAACTTTCTCTTGCCATTGTAAGTAATGAACAATATAACCTAACATTAGAAATAAAACTTTCTGAAAAATACGGAAAATCAGACTTTCACAATAAACTAGGCTCTGTAGAAAAAAATGCTTTAAATAAAAGTTGTAGATCTTTTAATTTCCTATAAATTTGATTATATACACTTTTGTCGTAAAATGTTGTAAAAGAAAACAACAGAAAATTGCTAATTACCGCTAAACTAAGTATTATACAAAAAAATGTTTGGAATAAGAGTTATAGGATTTTAAATTCTCGACAACTTTTATTATATACATTTTTGTGCTAAACAGCATATTAAAGTCGCAATCTTAAAGAAACTATTTGTTTCGAGAAAACCTCCACAAAAATTTCAGCAGACATGGCGCCTACCCTATCTCATAATCCATAAAATATTTAGTAAATGAGGCGATTTAAAAAAAAATTGTACGAGCCGTTTTTGAGAAAATTGCAAAAAAGTGAAAAATGACACGAATAGTTACTACTTCCGTTGACCGATTTTGATAAATATGTTCGTGTCAGGTCCAGTAGTGGTATCTAACTTCAGATTTAAGTTCTTACGATGTTCCGTTCTTGAGATATTCTGTTCACACCCACAGACCAATTGCTAAAAACATGTTTTTTAGGTTGAGAGGGTCTGAAAACGTGTAGAGCCGGTGAAAACTCTATTTCAAAATATCGACATGAAAACAGTACTTTCCATCCTATATATTTATATTGGCCAGAGAAAGTATTAATAGGAAAATTAAATATTTTTTCGTAAATAACACCACTTTTAAGTAAAAATAAAATAAAAAATTAGTAAAATAATCCGAAGTAATCACAATAAACATTAAATAAAACACTAATAATTACACTATATAAGAAAATGCTTAAAATTAAAGTTGTAGATGTTTTTAATCTCAAATAATTTTAATTATACTACGTGTTTCTCATAAAATGCTTAGTACTAAGGCAGCAATATTAAAAAATTAGTATTTTGTACAGTTTTTGATAAAAAAAATCAGATGATCATGAATTGTTGCTAAATTAAGCTCTGTATAAAAGATAATGCTTTAAATAAAAGTTGTTAGGTTTTTATTGTTATACCTGATTATATACTTTTTTGCTCTAGAATACACATGAAGGTTGTCATTTTTTTGGGGGGGGTTTAACGTCCGACTGTTCTTCAATTACTGCTATTGTAGATGGTGAAGAATGAAATGATTTTTTGTAACATATGAAAATATGCCGTGCCTGAATGGGATTCGAACCCAAGGCCGCATGATGTGTATTGGACATGGTGCTTATACCCTATCTTGTAGAGCATATCCTGGAAACTTTTGTAATTTTATCTTCCTTGATTTTTTTGACGATACTCCGTCTATTTAAATTGCAATTTTCTGATTATCTCTTTTAGATTTATTGTCTACAATTGGTTCCTAGTACTGTAATTTTGAATTCTGTTCTCCCTTGTAAAAAACGCATCTTCGCAAGCCCAAATTTCACTCACATTATATTGGGTTTAGGTCATTACCTGAAAGGCTTGTTTGAACCTCATTACTAAGTAAAATTAGGAGTGAGGTGGTTTAGCATTGCTTTCCTCACTTAGTGGAATTGTATACTTATCGCGACGTCAAGCCCTCTGAAAAGCATCTATTTTCCACTCTGTAAATGACACCTTCACGCAGTTTTCACACCGATAGTGAAACCATTACAGCGGTTTTGCTTTTGTTCCGCAGCAAGTTGTCAATCTAAATACACGATAATCAGGTGGAACAATATATTGCCCCTTACAGAGATATCGGTTGAGATGGCTAATGCTACGAAATCCTTTCACACTACCGCCGTAGTTTCGCCACAGTATTGCTTCAGTACTGCACGGCATCTGTCGCAGTCGACAGATTTTCGCCAGCAAAACATTTCAGAATATTGCATTCTTTTATATTTTGCTAGTTTACTATTACTATGGATAATGCATTGGCAGAATTATTGATTCAGTCAGGCAACGACCTGAAATATATTTCATGAGTCATATTTCCTCTTCTTCTGAAGAAATACTTGACATTTTGTATAAACGCTACCAAAGCCAATCGACCATTTATACAAATGCACTAGGAATCATGCAGTAACGCTTTGACATTTTCGTGCCGGTGTGAAAGTCATTGCACTGCAAAAGAACAGTGAAACTGCTGTCACGATTTCGTGGTGGCAGTGTGAAACCAGCGTTACTTTATTCACCACAGGGTCTGGCTGTGTAATGAATTCAATATTCTCAGAGGAGATAACTCTGACTAGTGTCTTTTACACCTCTACCTCTTTTGTTCTTAAATGGTTGTCATATAATTGGCTAACCATGTGATAAGAAACACAACTATTTTTTTAGCCCTGGAACTAGCAGGTAGAGTGGAAGTAATTTAACACTCCACCTGCATTAATTTTTTCTCACAAGTTGATAGCGAGATGGTAAGGTGAATGACAATTTCGGATCTTCTTATCTGTGAAAAAGTTTTGGTGAAAGTTTTTCCAGGATCTGCCACAATATGTGTCTGTGAGAAAGCTCACAAAATGACTTTACCTGAAGAACAGGGTTGGGCATTAGTTCCTTATCTACCTTAACCTTGCTTGTGACTTAAAGTTAGGTTAAAGGCTAATTAACTGAAATTAAGTCAACACTATGATCTAGAAGTAATTGAAGTGCAAGAAATTAGTAAAAATCGTAATTGCGTCTATATAATGGAAGAATGTATAGGCAACAGATCCATTATATGGACGCCTTATTTTTTTCTTTTTTTTTTTTTTTGAGACCACAGTGGATCACTTGAGTCAGTTTCTGGGCTCTCTTCTGGTTCTTTTTTTTGATTTTCCTCCAGTATTCTTTCATTCTGGCAGATCTTTGCCTTTTTGCTTCCAAAAAGATCACTTTCCTGCTTCCTCTTTTATGTACTTTTCTTTGGAATCTAATATTTTTATCTTTTAATAGTTTCAGCTGGTTAAGTTTTATTTTCTATATTTTCAAAGGTGATGTCTAATCTTCCATATCTTTCTTGATTTCTTTTAACCACATTATTTCTGTTTTATTCTGGTAGAGTTTTTTTATTATTTGGTTTGTGATTCTATCTTCGGGTGTTCTGATTATATGTCCAAAGAAGGATATTCTCTTTTTCCTCATGGTATCTATTACCGATTCAGTCTCCTGGTAGACCTATTCATTTGGTAATAATCTCCATTCTCCATCTACTTGGTGTCTTTTTCCGATGCAGGTCCCAAGAATCCTCCTTTCAAGTTTTTAGATTTTATCTATTCCGTTTTGGTTAAATTTGAATAGAGTTTCGCACCCGTACGTTATCTTTGGTTCTACGACCGTTTTGTAGTGTTTTATTTTGGTTTTGATTGATAGGCATTTTTTATTGTAGGTGTCTGGTGTTGGTGGTTAGTTGTGAATTTGTTAGTTTCTTGGTTTTTTCCTCCCATACTTTCTTTTTGTTGTTGTTGTAAGTGATGATTTCTCCCAAGTATTTCAAGGATTCTAACGAGTTCTATATATTGGTCATTAATTTGGACATTATGTGGGCGCGCCTTTATTACATTCAGTAAAATTAGTCGGTTTTCAACAAAGACAAATACGTTACTACAGTTTTCATTCAAAAAATAACCATCTAATCATTCCGTTTGTGTCAAGTAGAAGTGAAAAAAATCACCGGAAATTGGAATAGCGTCTAGTACATAATTCACGAGTTCCCATATCTGTATATTCTGTTGTACTTCTATAATTTAAATTTTCTATATTCCGGATGAAATTTGGCTTCCGTTAGGACAGTATTTCTCTACTGGTGGATCACGAAATACGGGGGAAAATTAAAAATAGTTATTGTTCTACAGATTGATTTTTTAGTCCTGTTACCCAATTGTTAATGTCTGGTAATTTTTTTTGCTAAGAAAGGGAAATTTTACTTTGTGCCACTAAGTTGGTAGCCCCTACTCAACCAGTATGGATACGGCAGTGTGAGTTGATTCTCCTTGAGCTGTGTAAAATTTTGTGCCGTTAGCGGTCGTGTTACGAACAGAATGTCTTTTACCTTAGAACAACAGGATTTCATTCTTAAACAATATTTTGCTACAAAACCGTATGCGAGTGTAATAGAATCATTTCAAATGAAATTTGTTGGTGTTTCTTCACCAGAAAAAATAGTCAATTCATTGGATAACAAACTGATTTCGAGAGACAGGTAGTGTTTGCGACAAGAATACATAGTGGTCGACCAACTTTCTTGACAGATGACGTTTTACAGAATGTTAAAACAAGATTGCTCAATTCTCCTCAGAAAAGTTTACGAAAACTTTCCTTGCAAGTTGGTGTGCCATATTCGAGTATTCAGAAAGCTGCTAAAAAATAGAAATTGTATCCGTATCGCGTACAATTTCATCGCAAAATATTGTTCAAGAATGAAAACCCGTTGTTTCAGGGTAAAAGGCATTCTGTTGGTAACACAATCGGAAACGGCACAAAATTTTACACAGCTCAAGGAGAATCAACTCACATTGCCGTACCTATACCGATTGAGTAGGGCTACCAACTTTGTGTCTCAAAACAAATTTTCCCTTTCGTAGAAAAAAATTACCAAACATTAACAATTCGGTAACAACTAAAAAAACAATCTGTAGTTATTTATTTAAAAAGGAAACCCAAAAATTGTGCATAAGTTTTACGACTTTTTCCAATTCAGTTAACGGAAAATTTGGGCTTGTTTGGAATTAACCAATTTTTTAATGTCTGGATTTAGTTTTCATATTCAAAAGTCTTTTGAATGTCAAACAATTTTTTGAATTTTTTTCAAATTTACCATTATCAAAAATCGTTGTTCACAGTTGTAGGATGTTACAAGTGGTATCAAAATTTGTCAGCACAAGCATTGTTGAAAAGTTAATTTCATTGCCTTATTACTTGATACCTTTAAAAGTTCATAATGAAGATGAACATTTGGCTCAGCATTTTGTTCAGCTTGCTCATTAAATGGAATATGCCCACAAATATCCACTCGTATACGTAACTGGAATATAATCCGTCAATATTGTTCAATTTAAAATCACTGGATTTATTATTACATGTCTTATTTAAAGTGATGTGTAATAATGTTTCGTAATAAGTACACATGATTGTTACGAGTAAAAATTAAAAATATTGCTAATTACGAAAAAAATTTAACATAATTCGGAAGGTTGTCCATAAAGGCAGGTGGTTGTGTTAAATTATTTGCACTTGATCTGCTAGTTTTAGGGCTATAAAAAATAGTTCTGTTTCTTATCACATGATCAGCCAATTATAGGACTGAAGCATTTAAGAATAGAAGAGGTAGACGTGTAAAATATGTATACTAGTCAGATTTATCTTTTCTGAGAGTAATGAATTTTAATATACAGCCAGATCCTGTGGTGAATGAAATGAAGGTGTTATTTTCAGGGTGGAAAGTAGATGTTTTTCGGAGAGCCTGGCATGCTGATAAGCATACTTTTTCCACAGTGAAGAAGGCATGGTATGCCACCTCACTCCTCGTTTTACTTTGTAATGTGTGAAGAGGTTCAAACCAACCTTTCAGCTTATAACCTAAAACCAACAATTCAGAGGGGTTCGGCAAAGTACTTAACTTAAAAAAACTTTTAGAACCTGCCCTAGGATTTATTCGTTAATTTACGTTAAAATTAGTGTTCATAACTTGAACATTCATTACTCAAATTTTTGTAAAAATCCAAATTTTTTTGTTTATATTTTTAATCTTTTCATCTTTTCTTTCTTAATTTCTTGTGTTTATTTTTTTTTTGTTTAATTTTAACTGTGTATCATGTCTAAACGTAGTTCCAAGTTCTAAGTTTTGCAAATGAGGCGATTTTTAAAAAAATCGTAGAAGCCGTTTTTTAAAAAATCGCAAGAACGTGAAAAATTACACGGATAAACTTCCGGTTGACCGATTTTGATGAAAATGTTCGTGTCAGGTGTCTTAACTTATGTTCAATTTCGTACGATGTTCCGTTCTTGAGATATTTTGTTCACACACATAAACACCAATCACTAAAATCATGTTTTTGGATTCAGGGGGGTATGAAAACGTGTATATCCGGTGAAAACTCGATTTCGAAAAATCTACATAAAATAATACTTTCTTTCCTTTATATTTATATGTTGTTTAGGTCATCAGCCGAAAGGCTGGTTTGAACCTGTAGAGTTTTACTAAGTAAAACGAGGAGTGAGGTTGTTTACCATTGCCTTCCTCACTGAGTGGAAAAGTACACTTATCAGCATGCCGGGCCCTCTGAAAAGCACATATTTTACGCTCTGTAAATGACACCTTCACTTCATTCACCACAGGGTCTGGCTGTATAATGAAATTCATTACTTTCAGAGGAGATAACTCTGATTAGTGTCTTTTACACCTCTACCTCTTCTGTTCTTAAATGATTCAGTCATTTAATTGGCTGAACATGTGAAAAGAAACAGAACTATTTATTTTAGCCGTGCAACGAACAGATTGAGTGTAAATAATTTGACACTCCACCTGTCTGTTATGGGCAGTATATTTGTATAGGCAAGAGTAAATCGTGTGCGTTTCATATTTTATTTTAGATGTTATGTCTTTCCGTTTATCTGTTGTTTAAAGGAAGTTATAAAATTAGTTGTTCCAAGTAAAAACGTTTGACCAACTGAATGAATAGGTGCTAAACGACGTGTGGTTAAAACCTAATTGAGTTAAAATAAATGTGTGCGTTTGTTGGGTGACCTAGTGCGATGGTGATGTATGCCCACACGATATAAATTTCACGTAGGCGGGTGTACAGAGTCGGTCGTCGTAGGCATTGTGCTCTGCTGTTTGGGTTTCGGTTGGGCGGGATTGCTTTACCGTGCTCTGTGGCGCTCCGCTATGCTGTTTTTGTCGGTGGGTGAAGTGGTGGTCTGTTGCTTGCAATGGAAATATCCTTCCCACTCTTCTCTTGTATATTCATTGATGAAAATCTCTCTCTTTCACTCACTCCCTCCCTATCTTCTCTCGTCTACCAAATAGCTACTGGAGATCAATGACGACTAACACACAATGTGTTCTGTCAGCGCATGCGTTGTTAAACCCGCCCCGCCCCGTCGATTCTCATCAACTAATCGTCCCATGCTCTCCAAATGATGAATGTTCCATGCCAAAACAATACATAATACACTTGACCGATTGATGATAATTTATTCGTAATGTATTTACAATTAATATTGTGTTCCCACTTATTGACATACCTGCTGTTTTTGCCTCAGTTTTCTGTAATCAAGATCTAAAGAAAAAAATCTGATGTGAAACACTCACACAACTTTCTCTTGCCAATGCAAATAATTAACAATAAACGTAACATTAGAAATAAACAAAAACTAACCTTAATAAACATAATCTAATTTTAATCATGAGTGAAAGACGCGAAATGATAATCAACCTCAGTTTGGTTTAAAAATACGGAAAATCACGCTGAACTTGGCTCTGTAGAGAAAAATGCTTTAAATAAAAGTTGTAGATATCTTTATTTTCTATTAATTTGATTATAATTATACACTTTCATCGTAAAATGCATACTCAGGCTGAAATCTTAAAAAAAAACGATTTTTTTACACATTTTCGTGAGAAAAAAAAAGAAAACCGCTGAATTAAGCGTTATACAAAAAAATGTTTGAAATAAAAGTTGTAGGATTTTAAATTTTCTACAACTTATGTACACATTTTTGCGCTAAAATGCATATTAAAATTTTTTTCGAGAAAATAACCTCCCCAAGAATTTTAGCAGACATGGCGCGTACCCTATCTTGTAGAGCATAAAAAATTTAGTCAATGAGGCGATTTAAAAAAAAATTGAATTAAGGAGCCGTTTTAGAAAAAATGGCAAAAAAGTGAAAAATGACACGAATAAACTACTACTTCTGGTTGACCGATTTTAATGAAATTGTTCGTGTCGGGTCCGGTAGTGGTATGTAATTGAAGTTTCAAGTTCGTACCGTGTGGCGTTCTTGAGATATTCTGTTCACACACACACACACACACGCGCGCGCGCGCGCGCATACACACACACACACACACACCAATCGCTTAAAACGTTTTTTTGGGTTCAGGGGGTCTGAAAACGTGTAGATCAGGTGAAAACTCGAGTTCAAAAAATTGACATGAAAACAAAACTTTCCTTCCTATATATTCATATAGGCAAGAGAAAGTAAAAAATGATTGGAATAAAATTGTACGTATTTTAATTTCCTACAACTTTAATTGGTGTTCATTTTAGCCTTAAAATGTGTATTAAGCTCACAGTTTTAGATTGTGTTGTATTTTCAGGTCATCAGCCGAAAGGCTGGTTTGAACCTGTAGAGGTTTTAATAAGTGAAACAAGAAGTGAAGTGGTTTACCATGCCTTCCTCACCGATTGGAAAAGTACGCTTATCAGCATACCGGGCCCTCTGAAAAGCACATATTTTCCACTCTGCAAATGACACCTTCACTTCATTCACCACAGGGTCTAGTTGTACAATGAAATTCATTACTTTCAGAGGAAATAACTCTGATTAGTGTCTTTTACACCTCTGCCTCTTCTGCTCTTAAATGATTCAGTCATTTAATTGGTTGACCATGTGATTAGAAACAGAACTATTTATTTTAGCCCTGCAACGAAGAGATTGAGTGTAAATAATTTGACAGTCCACCCTGTCCGTTATGGGGAGAGTTTTGTTTGAAGAACTCAAAAAAAAACATGTTTTTACTGATTTGGTTCGAAGTGTGTTTGAAGAAAATATTTCAAGAAAGGAATGTTTGAAATTTGAGTTAGTTCTACAAAAATTTAGGCAAAACTCTGAAGTAAGATATCCTTAAGGAATCTGATATGAAAATTTTCATCAGAATCAGACAACTAAAAGTAGTAGTTTTTTATTTTACTTTTGAGACCTCATAGGATCACTCTAGTTCAAGTTTAGGTTCGTTTCCATTGTTGGGTTTCTTTGAAAAGCGCGCTCTCCTAAGCGTGGCTTCCTGTCGTATGGCCCACATTTTCTTTAAATGTTCCGATCTCTGTTTCCGGTCTTCATTGGTAAACATCCTGTTGTACACTCTTCTGGTTTTTGGTTCGAATGTTACCGTATTAGTCTTGACTAGTTGGTTGTACTTAGCTGATCTGGTTAGCAGGTCTTGTTTAGTGATGCTAAGTTCCTCCACATCCCGTTGTACCTCCTTCAGCCACCTAGGTCTCGACACCTTATTCCAATAATGGTTGATCAACCGATTCACAAGTCTGGACTTTTCGGCTCTGAGTATGTGTCCCAGGATATTCTTATCATAATAATATATATAATTAATATAATATAATTCTTATAATGATATTCTTTTCACCGTTTTATATTTTTCTCAAAACGGCACACATCTTTTTTAAATCGCCTTATTTACTACATTTTTTGTGCTCTGTAAGAGAGGGTATGCGGCATATCCGCTGAAATTCTTGGGGAATGCTCTTGTAGTAAATAATTTTTTTGAGATTGCGGCCTTAATATCATTGTACATTTTAAGGCAAAAGTTTATATAATAAAGTTGTAGAAAATTAAAAATTGTACAACCTTTATTATCTGAAGAATTATTTTTGTAGTTTATTTATTAATTTATTATTTTTTAGTTCATATATTGTTATTTTGCCCATACGGACAGGTGGAGTGTTACATTTAATTGCACTCGATCTGTTGGTTCCAGGGATACAAAAATATAGTTCTGTTACTTATCACAGAGTCAGCCAATTATATTACTGAACTATTTAAGAACAGAAGAGGTAGAGGTATAAAAGACACTAGTCAGAGTTGTCTACTCTGAAAGTAATGAATTTCATTATGCAGCCAGACCCTGTGGTGAATGAAATGAAAGTGTCATTTGCAGGGTGGAAAGTGGGTGCTTTTTGGAGGGCCTGGCATGGTGATTAGCAAACTCATTCAACTCAGTGAGGGAGGCAATAGTAAACCACCTCACTCTGTTTTATTTAGTAAAACCTCTAGAGGTTCAAACCAGCCTTTCGGCTGCTGACCTAAACAGCAACATAATGTGAAAATTCACTCATGATTAAACACAAGTTATATTATTCATTTTCATTGTCACCACTACTTTTTAACTTGCATTATAGAAGAGGCGATAAATTAAGTGAAGGAAAAATTTGACGCAGGAATAAAAATTCAAGGAGAAATAATATAAATGCTGAGATTCGCCGATGATATAGTAGTATTAGCCGAAACAAAGAAAGAACTAGAGGATATCATAAATGGAATGGATATGATCATGAGAAAGGGTTACGTCATGAAAATTAATAAGAACAAAACGAAAGTGTTGTGCAGCAGCAAGAGTGGTTTAGAAGTGACGGGAAGTTTAAAAGTAGGCAATGAAAACTTACAGGAATTTGGGGAATTCTGCTCTCTAGGGAGTAAAATAACAAAGGATGGTAGAAGCACAAGTGATACCAAAAGTAGAATTGCTCAGGCTAGAAAAGCCTTTGAAATGAAAAACAGCTTACTGACTACAGACATTGACTTACAAGGATACAAGGATTAGGAAACATTTCTTAAAACACTTGTTTGGAGTGTAGCATTATACAGGAGTGAAACATGGGTGATAGGGACTGTAGAAAGGAAGAGGATAGAAGCTTTTGAAATGTGGTGTTATAGGAAAATGTTAAAGATTAGGTGGGTGGACAAAATAAGTAATTTAGAGGTTCTTAGGCAAGTGGATGGAAAAAGAAATATATGGAAGGATCTTAATAGAAGAAGGGATAGGCTAATGGGGCATATCTTAAGACCTCCAGGTATTGGTCTACTAATAATGGAGGGTAATATTGAGGGAGTGAATTGTAGGGGGAGGCAAAGGTTAGAAAAGCAAATTATTATAAAAGAAGGTTATAAAAGATGTAGGGTGTTACAGATATGTAGATATGAAACGACTTGCGCAAGATAGAAACTGCTTGGAGAACTGCGTCAAACCAGTCAAGAGATTAATGACAAAAAACTAAATTTTTCATTATTTTCATTTGGAAGAGAAAGTTATGTAAGTGTTTCATACCAGATTTTTATTGATTCTGTGTTATTGAGTCGTTTCATGTAAAAATTTGATCAAGGTTTGGAGATGAGAAATAAATATTTGGTGTAATTACGTGAGTTTATTATGGTAGTCTAAAATAAGAGAATGTTTGTTCCAGATGGATTCCAGGCTTTCCATGCTCTCTATCCGGAATGGTGTGAACCGTGTTCTGGCGCAGGTGATTTGGTGGCCGGTAGTGATCCATCTAGTAGAGGTGATGCTTTCCCATTGCCATTGATGGGTCTTCAATCACTTCGGATCTCATCTTGGAGAAGCAGTAGCGGTAAGATTAACGTGTATCATTTTTTTTATGGATACGGTAGTGTTAAAATAATATACAGTTGTGCCAATAGTTTTTGGTGTAAACAAAAACGCTGTTGTAAAATGATTCTGTTAAAGAGGTTAGCCAACAGTTTGTTTATAATCTGACTGCGAGTGATATGTAAATATTTCTAATTAAATTCTTAACCAAAAATAAATTATTAAACTGGCTTATTCTAATTTAAAATCATATCTTTAAACCAACGAATATAATTGTTTAACAATCTTAGCAAATATATTAGTAATTAGCTGTTTATTTTATTAAAAGACGCATATTTTGAAATAAAACAAGCCAGTCAGATTTTACTAATAAAATTTATTTATCAAATCTATTTTCTTTTGTTTTTCGTTTGTCATTTTTTTTGTATTTTCTAGTTTATAACTTATAATTTAACATTTTTTTATTTAACGATAAACACTTATTTAAAATTTAAACCCTGAGAAAATGTTTTAACGATATTTGAGTGTCATTAAATTTACCGTATTTACTCGTGCTGTATTTAAATGTTCTGCGCACATTTTATATCTGAAATTGAAGCTCAAAAAAATGGGGTATGCGGCTTACACTAGTTAATCTAATTTAATACCGAAAAGACTGGCCATTTTACAAGTTCGGGTGAGCGCTATGTACAAGGAAGTGACATCATGTACGTGAAAACAGAGCTGTCGAGTTGAACGTATAATATGACTTATCTACAGCAGATGTTTGCTCTGCTCCGTCAGCCCATTATTTTTAGGAATTTCTGAACTTTCAGGAAATCGTGCGGTAGGTATAAAATACAATGTATCCGAATCATGTATTCAAGACTGGAAAAAAAACAGGGACAAACTACAGAATTGTTCGCGAAATTGTATGGCATTTTGTGGTAAACAGGCAAAGTATCAGGAAGTTGGAGAACGGTTACAGGACTATGTAAAATGTAACAGACAATTTGGTTATGCAGTGTCAACAGAAATATCTCAATCAAAATGTATTGAAATCGCAAAAGAGCTGAACATACAAGAGTTTAAGGCAAGCAAAAGTTTTAACACACATCAATTTTTAATCAGGCGAAAAAGTTAGATCTGTCAACATTTGCCAGATACCTATTCAGATAAAGTGGCCCAGTTTTAGTGGCACATTATTTTAGCGAAGAATTCTTTTCTCTAAGTCAAATCGGTAATGCAGACCAGACACTTGTCTTTTTCGATACAGCACTTGATAACACAGTTGAAAGTAAGGGACAATAATGCATACCGATTTTAACAAATGGCAACGAAAAACAGTGTTGTACAGTTATGCTGACGGTATTAGCTGACAGCAAGAAACTTCTATTTTTCATATTTTTCAAATGAAAAACTCTTCCAAAGGGAATGAACTTTCCTCAAGGCATTATAGTGAGAGCACAAGAGAAAGACTAGGTGGACAACTCCCTGGTCATGGATTGGATAAATTGTGTATGAGAGAAACGTGCTGGCACTTACATTTACATAATGTGTTAGTTCTTGATGGTTTTCGAGGCCATACTACTAAAGGAAACATTGACGCATTCATCATTCCTGGAGGATGTACATCACTGCTGCAGCCCTTAGATGTCTGTATCAATCAGCCTTTGACCACCCCCTACGGCAATCATACAGTGAATGAATGGCAATGGCAGTGCACGAAAATTAATGTTCTTATAAAAATATTTTTCCCTCAAAGCATGACATGAAAATCAGGGTGCGTGGTTTACACGAGGGCGCGGCATACACATGTAAATACGGTATTTAAATGTTTTTCGAGCCTTTCATTTATTAATTTAAAACCTTACGGTATTTAACTAAATTTAGTATAGAGCTAGCGATTCTACATTTTGCATAGTTCTGCAAACGTATTTATCTGTAGTGATGTATAAAGCGTGTATCATGCTTTGAAAGATATTTCACAAAGATCATTCTAGAAGATGCTTTATAAAATATTTATGATTAATTAATAGGGCGTCTTTTTTGATTGATAGGATGCAAGTGAGTAGTGCTTTACAATGACCGGGAAGGGTGGTCTAAGAGAAGCAGAGAAATTTTAGGGAAAGATCCTCTGCAAGATAATGGGTATGAAGGTATACAAACAATATAGGTTAGGAAATCAAGAAGTGATGTTGTACACTTTCAGTCTCACGAAATTTATTTAACAAATGCAATATTATTGACTTATTCAAAACTGTAGAATTAATGGCTCGTTGGCGTGGTTAGCGCAACTGGCTTCAACGTCGGGTTCGATTCCCGATCAGGTCTGGCATTTTATCATTATTCATCTTCATCTGTCACGCTTCTCATGGCTGCATTAGCAAAATTTCAAAACATTTTGACATAAAAAAAATGTGGAATTGGGAAATGTGAATTGAAACTTGTTTATAAAAGATTTGTTAGTGAAATAAATCTCAAAAATAAACACACGTTCGTTTTTGACACCGTTAAACCACATAGAAAAATGAAAAATACGAGGTGTGGCTATTAAATAACGAGACTGACGTAAAAAATTTAATTTTATACATAATCACTTATTTTACACCTTCAATATACACTCCTTCTCTATCCCTACAACACTCCATGCGAATTTTCCATTGTTGGAAACAGTGCTGGAAGTCATCTTCTCTCAGCTCCTTCAGGACACTTGCTGCTTTCTCTTTTAAAGCTTCCACAGACTCAAATCTTGTCCCTTTTAATGCAGATTTCACCTTAGGCAACAGGTAGAAGTCACATGGTGCAAGATCTGGTGAATAAGGTGGATGTTCTAACACTGAGATGCTGTACTTGGCTAGGAACTTCTTGATAGATAATGTGAAATGAGCTGGCGCATTGTCTGTGGAGAACCCATGATTTGTCCTTCCACATTTCGGGGTGTTTTTTTCCTTACTCTTTGACGTAGTTCTTTGACGTAGGAAGTACCTCAAGGTAGTAATTTTGATTAATTGTTTGACCTTCAGAAACCCAGTGAAGGTACACAATCCCATGGATATCAAAAACAAATCATTGCTTTAAATTTTGACTTGCTCATTCGAGCTTTTTTGGCTCTTGGTGAAGTTCGACTCGTCCGTGCATGGATTGGCGCTTCGTTTCCGGATCATTAGTAAAAAACCACGTTTCATCACATGTCATCTTCTACCTATTCCCTAAGGTGAAATCTGCATTAAAAGGGACAAGATTTGAGTTGGTGGAAGCTGTAAAAGAGAAAGTGGCACATGTCCTGAAGGAGCTGACAGAAGATGACTTCCAGCACTGTTTCCAACTATGGAAAATTGGCATTGAGCGTTTTAGGGATAGAGAAGGAGTTTATATTGAAGGTGTCAATAAGTGATTATTTATAAAATAAAATAAATTTTTTTTACGTCAGTCTCGTTATTTAATAGCCACACCTCGTATTGTATTCTAATTCTATCATTCTTAGAAAACTTCGTTTAAAAATTTTCCGTTCAAGTTGTTTGGATGTCTCTATATTACATTTCCTCAAGTTTATTTTCAAGAAAATTTATTGTGTTTTTTTAGGAGGCCGTGGTTCCAGTTCTGGTGGCGGTGAATCGTCCGAAGCATTCTCATGTGAGTCGTCTCCATCTGACTCTTTGGATGACAGGTGTGATTCATCATTGGGCTTGGAAGATGACAGGGATTTCCCAGTGGAGATTTTACCGCATTTGTTCCTGGGTAACGCAGCGAATTCTGGTGATTCTGATTCCCTCACTAAACATGGGATTCAGGTAAATTACAGTTTTTTTTTCTTGTATTTTATTCAGTATTTTTACCTAAGTAAACGAGACAAAAATATTGATCTTGTGAGCTAAAAAGACACATTCAGGAGTGTGTAAGTACTCAACAATTTGTGTAATAGTGAAAGTTAATGTACGCACACACCCGTAAACATTATAGTTAAATTGTAGCTGAATGTATGCGAAAGAAAGTAAGCTATTTAGAAACACAATCAGGTAAGCGGGAAACTTTCTATTTAGTTTTAGATGTTGGGATACCACTCAATTCCTATTTTTTTGAAGAAAACCGTGTAAAGGCCGTATCTCATTTAAAAATAGAGCTATAATCGCTTTTGAAAGCTCGAATGGTAAAGGTAGGTAAATTGTTCAATGTTGTTATTATAGCAAAACTGGTTGAATTGAATGTGACCTGTAAATGGAATAAACACTCTGGAATTCGTAGAATAGCCTATTTTCAATCAGTCTTTACAATGGAACTAAAAAAGTGTTCTAATATTATCTTTTATAATTTTTTTCTACTTGCATGTGTTCACAAAATTCTGTGCTTTCATGTAATAACATGTCATATAACTGTAGGAATGGGTAAATGACGGCTCAGAGAGAGACATATTTTTCGCCTGCAGTTTACCACAAAATCCGTATTAACTTGACTCTTACATATGCTTGAATAGCTGTATAGTGTGGTAAGCGAGGGCGTTCGATGTATTAAATTTTTCGCTATAGTCGTTTGCATGTTCAGTTGACACAATGGAATAGTATAGGACAGTGTATTTCTTATGGGGCTCCGACTGCTACTAGCACATACACAAACATCGGCTTTTTAGATCAATCAATGCAATCATAACCAACAACATTCCCCTCCTCCACACCCCATTCATAACAAATCTTTATAATGTAGAGTAGTCTATATGACTATTAATTAATAATTAACACTATCAGTTTATTCTCAACTTCATATGCGGATTCCAAATGTGAAATAATTTTTTCAATATTTGAATGAATTCAATATTTGATTTTTTAGATTTGTAATAACCGATTCCATCATTTGTTTACATTTATCACTTAGTGTTTAGAAAGCTGGCTAGGGAATGTGGAGAAGGCATTAGTAGGTCTGCAGTAAAATAGATAAGATATTCATTTTAACCACCCTAATAGAAGAAAATGTTTTTACAGTTTTTTTTATTTTTTACGATTCATTGAACATTCTACATGATACATAATTTTTTTCTGTTAAGCAAAACTTGAATTGTAGTTCTACGTTAAAAAATATGTGTTCTACAGAGGTTTAAAAAATGTATTCATATACGCATCCAGATGCCTTTAATTGATGTTTTTAGTTGCACTAATACCAGTGATGATTCCCATAAGATCTATTGTGTCAACTGAACGTGCAAACGACTATAGACATTTTTTTAAAATACCAGACTAAAAGAAATAAAACTGGATAATATTTATTCCCAACTTTTGACAAAAATGCGCGACTTTGTGTAAATTACAACAAATTTTTTGTAAATTCGCTGTAACTGGCGTAAAACAAAACTGAGTTTTATGTTCGTTTTTTCAAAACATCTCTCAAAATTTTTTTAATTTCTCATAAAAATTTCAAATTTTCTAAATAAAAGATGACTAAAAAAAACTAAGTCTATCGATGCAATCTCGGAATTAGTGTTCGAAGAGTTAATATTCTAAAACCTATCGGTCGCACAAGGGTTAAACCATTTATCCAACTTCTTAGATCTATTGTTAATGTCTTTAAAATTTGTTTTGTCATCCATTCTATACAGGTGTCCATAAAATTTTAGTCTTCTTTTTCTAATTGTTTCCGTTAATCGGTAATTTTCATTGTACAGTTCTTCTCGACCTCATAACCTATATTCGTCTGCTATCTTCAAACCCAGTAGGTATGTCCTCACTCGTGCGCTTTTTTATTCTACTTTCGATTCGACGTGCGATGTCGCATGCGCTTAGAGGCATGCCACCTTCCCGCACTCGTTAGAAGAAATTTATCTCAAAAAAAAACAAATATTTTTGAACAATGCACTAAATTAAAGCCTGTTCTTTCCTGGATTGAATGGTTTGATTTAGATTGTTTTATTTAGAAATTAATCGGAGATAACTCCAGCAATTTACACAATAAAGTATTCAGTTTTTAGCCGGTTTTCCATTAATGTGGTTTTTAAACGTCCGTTACTCTGCCCAGGCTTTTCATAAAAATCGGCGTTTAAGTACGTTGAAGATCAGAGTTTTTTCAAAAGTTAAATCTCATGTTCCGTTTTAATATGCCGGCCAATTTTTAAAAAAGTGCTTTTTTGGCTCCACGTAAAGGTAGGGAAATGAATTTGGACTGAACCATGCATTTTCACGACATAATAATGTTGTGTTTATTAAGCGTTTATTTTTTTAAATAAAACCATCGTTAAATAATTCAAAATGAGCTACAGAATGAGTTGCAGCAGGAAAAACACAGAAGTTTGTTTTTCTAAATGACTATAATCAGAGCGAATACCGCTATAGAGCTCAGTTTCCTCTCAAGAAGTTTAGAGGCTAATAGAATTTTCTATTAACACCACATATCTATTTCTAATTACAAATGCAATATATGATACAAGGCACAATACGCTGTAAAAATGCATGGTTCAGTCCAAAAATCATTTCCTTATCTTTTTACATGGAACCAAAATACACATTTTTTTTTTAAAAGATGGCCGGCATTCTAAAATGGAACATCAGATTTCTATTTTAAAATGTTCATATAGAGGAAACTCTGATCTTCAACGTACTTAAACGCCGTTCTTTTATGAAAAGCCTGGAAGGAGTAACGGATGTTTAAAAACCACATTAATGAAAAACCGGCTAAAATCTGAGTACTCTTTATGCATAAATTGCTAAATCTCTGACTAGTTTCAAGTTAAAATAATCTAAATCAAACCAATCAACGCAGGAAAGAACAAGCTTTAATTTAGTATGGTGTTCAAAAATATTCGTTATGTTTTTTTTGAGATAAAGCCCTTCAAATGAGTACGGACAGGTGTAAAATGGCATGCCTCTAAGCGCATGCGATGTCGAATCGAAAGTCGAATAAGAAACCGCACGAGTCTGGACATACCTATTATCACGCGGAGGATCTTTCTCTCAAATTTCTCTGCTTTTCTTAGACGAGCCTTCCCACTCATTCTAAGGCATTCACTCGCATACAGAAACATAAGTCATACACCTTTTTATAATACGGCTTTAAATATTTTAATTTATAATTTATTACAAACCATATCCAATCTTCAAATAGCAAGACACAAAATGTTACGTCAGACTACACAACGCATGAGTCACTTTCAACAGATTCACGATCATTAAACCTATTTAGTCATCAATGAACTCGGTAAATGCGGTTAGTCAACAAATGTAAACAATTGTATCCAATCACTATACAATGAAAAAGCTAATATTTGAACAGTTGTTTCATTTCCTTTTTCTCTAGCTCAATAAAATATATTTATTTTACATTCCATACTTTTATACGAATGTTACAACAATCTGATCTAAACATATTTTACTAGCTGTTAACTGCCACTAAAAAATTTTATGATAAATTAATATGAATAAATAGGAAGGAAAGTACAGTCGACTCTCAGAAATCTGGACTAATGTGGCGGACGGCCGGTCCGGATTTCCCGGAGGTTGGCAATTTCGTCTTTATGGCGAATAATTATGACAATAAGCATTAACGTTTATCTGCTAATATAAGAGTGAGCTTCTGAAAAAACTTTAAAACACTGTAGGCCTAATAAATTACAGTAGGCTACTGGTACTGTAATTATTCAATAAACGAAGCACAAACATTGACTAAACTTAACGCTACTGTACCGTAATAAGATTCGATTGCACTCTTTGTAAGATTTGCAAGTTACGGATTTCAAACATGTAACAAAATTTGTTATATATGTCTCAATTATAGAGTAATTATAATTATATAGAGTAATTATAGTAGGTACAAATTCATTAAAAAACCAAGTCTTAAAAATTGTAGAATTCATCCATGTTTTTTGTTGGTTTGTATACCAAAGTGGCAACACATCGTCTTTCTTTAAATTTTTAAAAGCTCTGGGTTTTCTTGATTTTCCTATTAATGTTAACCTAAGTTTATGACTGCCGGTCACATTGCTACAAGCCAACACCGTAACCCGTTCCTTGCTTTTTTTATAGCCCGAGGCTGAAGCTTCTTTTTTGGATGCGAGAGTTTTCGTGGGCAACATTTTATAGTTCAGACCAGTCTCGTCGCAATTATACAGCTGGTCACCGGAAATTCCTTCTTCGTCAAGGATTTTAAAACGTAAGGTCTTAAATTCAGGAACAGCGTCTTTGTTCGCCGATAAAGCCTCCCCACTGATTTCATCGAGCCAATCCCATGAAAACTTTTTACTGGTTGTTAATTTAAAAGTTGTAAATTTTCAGAAAATAAAGTAAAAAAAAAATCATCGTCCGGACTACCCGGAGTCCGGACTAGCGCGATCCGGATTTTTGAGAGTCTACTGTATTGTGTTCATGTCGATTTTTCGAAATCGAGTTTTCACTGGTTCTACACGTTTTCAGACCCCCTGAACCCAAAAAACGAGTTTTTAGCGATTGGTTTGTGTGTGTGTGTGTGCGCGCGTGCGTGCGCAAGCGCGCGTTTACGTGAACAGAAAATCTCATGGATGGGACATCGTACGAAGTTGAAACTCGAAACTTAAATTAGATACCATTAGAGGACCCGACACGAACATTTTCATCAAAATCAGTCAACCGGAAGTAGTGGTTTATTCGTGTCATTTTTCACATTTTTGCGATTTTCTCAAAAACGGTTCCTACAATTTTTTTTAAAAATCGCCTCATTTATTCAATTTTTTATGCTTTACAAGATAGGGTAGGCGCCATGACTGCTGAAATTCTCGGAGAGGGTGTATTCACGTAAAAAAATTGTTTTATTTTTAGATTGTGACTTAAAAATGCATTAAGCGGAAAAATGTACTTAATTAAAGTTGTAGAGAATTTAAAATCCTACAACTTTCAGTTCAAACACTTTTTTGTATAGGGCTTAATTTAGGGGTAATTAGCAATTTTCTGTTTTTTTCTCATGAAAAATTGTAAAAAAATCGATTTTTTAAAGATTTCAGCCTCAGTATGCATTTTACGACATAACTGTATATAATCAATTTTATTGGAAATTAAAACATCTAGAACAATATGTTTCTATGTTATCCAGAATTGTTATCTAGAACAAGCGTTTCTGCAACAATCTGATCTAAACATATTTTACTAGCTGTTAACTGCTACTAAACATTTTTATAGAGTTGAACCTCAATGTAATGTTTTTTTTCTCAATATTATGAATATTTTTTACTGAATCATGTCAAATTAATAGAGCTACCTGTAAATTTATGATACTTTAACGAATCATACAAGGTGTGATAAAAAAATACGGTGAATAATTTTATTACGAACGTAGTGATAAGCTTACATCAAAATTGAAAATCTCCTTCAAAGTACTCTCCTTAAGTATTGTGTTCATGTCGATTATCCAAAATCGAGTTTTCACCGGATCTACACATTTTCAGACTCCCTGAACCCAAAAACATGTTTTTAGTGATTGGTCTGTTTGGGTGTGGGTGTGAACCGAATATCTCAAGAACGGAACATCATACGAAGTTGAAACTTGAAACTTATCCGCATTTCCTCCGGACCCATGTTTACTTAAACTTTTTTTATTATTTTTACATGTACAATGAGCTCCCAAAGTTTCTGCGTATCTTCGTGAATTACCCTGTATGGAGAAAACTCTGATCTTCAACGTACTTAAATGCTGTTTTTTTTTTTTTTTTTATGAAAAGCCTGGACGCAGTAACAAATGTTTAAAAACCACATTAACAGAAAACTGGCTAAAATCTGAGTACTCTTTATGCGTAAATTGCTGTATCTCAGACTAGTTTCTTAATAAAATAATCTAAGTCAAACCAATCAACGCAGGAAAGAACAGGTTTTAATTTACTGTAGTGTTCAAAAATATTCGTTTTGTTTTTTTTGAGATAAAGCTCTTCAAACCAGTGGGAACAGGTAAATGGTATGCCTCTAAGCACATGCAATGGGGTATGCATTGAAAGCGCTTGAGTGTGTACATAGCTATTGGGTTCAAAATTTTGGTTTTGACTGGAAGTGACCCAAAACTGGAGGTCAAGAAATCAAAGTCAGAATGTGAAAACAAAAATAGTGTCATTCGATTCCTCTTAAAGAGTAGATACAGAAATTATTGGGTTTGAAGTTCTAATTTCGACCGGAAGTGGCTGAAACCTGGAAGTTAAGAAATCAAAGTCAGAATTTAGAAATAAACATCAGGTGTGAAACTCTCACACAACTTTTTCTTGCCAATACTAATAATTTTAATAATATAACCTAACATTAATAATAAAACATTAGAAATAAACAAAAAACTAACTTCAATAAACATAACCTTATTTTAATCATGAGTGAAAGATGCTAAATTAAAATCAACCTCAGTTTGGCTTAAAAATGCGGAAAATCACTCTTTCATGCTAAACTAGGCTCAGTAGAAAAAAATGCTATAAATAAAAGTTGTAGATCTTTTAATTTTCTATAAATTTTATTATATACATTTTTGTCGTAAAATGCATACTAAGGCTGAAATCTTAAGAAAATCGATTTTTCACACGTTTTAGGAGAAAAAATAGAAAATTGCTAATTACTGCTAAACTAAGCGTTTCACAAAAAAATGTTTACATTAAAAGTTGTGGGATTTTAAATTCTGTACAACTTTTATTGTATAAATATTTGCGCTGAAGTGCTTATTAAAGCAGTAATCTTAAAAAAACAATTTTTTACGTGAAAACAGTCTCCTCAAGAATTTCAGCAGACATGACGCCTACCCTTCCTTGTAAAGCATGAAAAAGTAAGTAAATGTGGCGATTTAAAAAAAATCGTAAAACCAGTTTTTGAGAAAATCGCAAAAAAGGGAAAAATTACACGAATAAACTACTACTTCCGGTTGACCGATTTTGATAAAAATGTTCGTGTCGGGTTTGGTAGTGGTTTCTAACTTAAGTTTTAAGTTCGTACGAGGTTCCGTTTTTGAGACACACACACATATATATTATTATATTTGTTCACACACACACACACAGACCAATCGCTTAAAAACAGGTTTTTTGGGTTCAGGGGTTCTGAAAACGTGTAGATCCGGTGAAAACTCGATATCAAAAAATCTATATGAAAACAATACTTTCCTTCCTATATACTCTTATAGGCAAGAGAAAGTAAAAACTGTGGCATTCAATTCTTTTTAAGAGTAAATAAGGGAATTTTTATGATCAGTTTCATCAATTCTTTGTGGTCAGATTTTTAATTATTTCAAATTTTGATTATGATTTCTATTAATATTGTCTGGTTTTTATTTCAGTACATTTTGAATGTGACGCCGGATCTTCCTAATGTGTTTGAAGGTACCGTCAAGTACATGAATATTCCTATAACGGATCATTGGAGTCAAAACCTTGCCAGTTTCTTCCCGAAAGCCATTGAATTTATCGGTAAGTACATTCGACATTTTAAATTTTATTTCTGTTGTTACAATTTTTACTTTCATTTGTCCTTAAAGTTGGAAAGTATTGATTGAATCTCAATTTTTAATCGGAAATACATGTTTTCATGCCCTCTTAACCCCAAAAAAACATGTTTTTGTCGATTGGTATGTGTGAACAAAATATCTCAAGAACAGAATTTCGTACAAAGTTTAAACTTCAAAACTTCGGAACTTATGTAAGGTACCAATAAGGAACTGGCTCGAACATTTTCATTAAAGTTTGGTGAACCAGACGTAGTAGTAAAATTTAATTTTATACCCAACAAGATCCTGTACTGTGTTAAGTCAATTTTTGTAAAACCTGTCTTAAAATAGATTCACGAGATAGCATTAGTGTTATATTAACCCTTCCAATATG
Source organism: Catonia carolina (assembly GCA_035578175.1). Classification (NCBI taxonomy): domain Eukaryota; kingdom Metazoa; phylum Arthropoda; class Insecta; order Hemiptera; family Achilidae; genus Catonia; species Catonia carolina. Next base: position 2,124,039 of record JAQMRL010000014.1, on the reverse strand, counting down.
GTGTGTTTTCATCACATACTGAACATTCAAATGTCAAAACACATTCCCAAATAAATTCAATTATCTAAGGCCATTTTACTGATAGAAAATTGTGAAAAAATTACAGGCATATTTTGAAACATGTACGGTTATTTCTTTTATAAAAACATAAAAATTGGCTGTGTTTTTTGCTACCTACAGCAGGCGAAACACTTTTGCGCGTAAAAACTTTTGATGAAGAATGACAATGTTTACTCTCTCAAATACTGTATACCACGAAAACGGTTGCATGTAGGAAGAAGAGCCTTGATTTCATAGCTTCTACATTGTCAGGCGGTGATAATACATAATCACTTATTGTCACCTTCAATATACACTCCTTCTCTATCCCTACAACGCTTCATGCGAATTTTCCATTGTTGGAAACAGTGCCAGAAGTCATCTTTTGTCAGCTCCTTCAGGACACGTGCCGCTTTCTCTTGTACAGCTACTACAGACTCAAATCTTATCACTTTTAATTCAGATTTCACCTTGAAGAACAGGTGGAAGTCACATGGTGCAAGATCTGGGGAATAAGGTGGTTGTTCTAACACTGAGATGCTGTACTTGACTAGGAACCTCTTGACAGATAACGTGAAATGAGCTGGCGCATTATGTTAGTGGAGAACCCATGATTTGTCCTTTTGCATTTCGGGCCGTTTTTTCCTTACTCTGTGATGTAGTGTAGAAAGTACCTCAAGGTAGTAATATTGATTAATTGTTTGACCTTCAGGAACCCAGTGAAGGTACACAATCCCATGGATATAAAAAAATACAATCGCTTTAAATTTTGACTTGCTCATTCGAGCTTTTTTGGCTCTTGGTGAAGTTCGGCTCTTCCAGTGCATGGATTGGCATTTCGTTTCAGGATCATAAGTAAAAAACCACGTTTCATCACTTGTCTTGTTTCATCTTCTACATGTTCCGTAAGGTGAAATCTGCATTAAAAGCGACAAGATTTGAGTCTGTGGAAGCTGTAAAAGAAAAAGCGGCACGTGTCCTGAAGGAGCTGACAGAAGATGACTTCTGGCACTGTTTCCAACAATGTAAAATTCGCATGGAGCGTTGTAGGGATAGAGAAGGAGTGTATATTGAAGGTGACAATAAGTGATTATGTATTATCACCGCCTGCCCTTCCATTATTAGCGTTTGCACACAGTCTCACTACCTGCCTTGCCGCGTGAAGCGCTACAGACGCGCAGAGCCTACAGCCTCTCCCCACCACCCTGTTGACTCAACGGAGTGGTATTTAAGAGGGGGCCCTCGTCCGCGAGACTGCTTCTTCACTGAACTCTCAACCAGAGAAGAACAAGCAAGAAGAGCTCCAGCCAGAAGAAGAAGAGCCCAGCCGAGACTGGACGCATCATCCCTGGTCTGCGCTACTGGTAGCGGACGCTACATTCCCGCACCAGTCAGCCTTCGCCAGCCTGGAGAGAGCCGCCTTGGCCGCACTTCCGGCAGACGGCCTACGCTGACCCGACACTGCGGGGCTCTGGGGGCCACCACTGCCACGCTGCAGTGGGGAACCAACTGCCACTGAGGGAAGGCTAGGCCTGAACCCCGTAGTCGAGCCATCACTCTTCGGGCTCCGCTTCTACCACGCCGGCTCGCCACTTCCGATCATCAACAACGGCCCTTTTCAGGGCCACCAATTTTACAGGCAAGGTTTCGCCACATGTTGTCGTTCCCGGTTGGCGACAGTATAAAATAAAAATTTTTTTTATCGTCAGTCTCGTTATTTAATAGCCACACCTCATATGTTCCAGGATATTATTATGTAAAGGGGAAGGTTGCCAGTATAAGCCACTTACACACTTCTTAAATTTTTTCGTCGTAATTGTTTTAAAATTAAATTGTAATGTACTTATCGTAAGGTTTATACAATGCTTTAATAAGAAAACCTGTGAAACGAAAATTTCAAGTAACAGGCAGGCTATATTACTTTCCCTTGCCTATATAAATATATAGGAAGGAAAGTATTGTTTTCATGTGATTTTTCTAAATCAAGTTTTCATCGGATTCACACGTTTTCAGACCCCCTGAACCCAAAAAACATGTTTATGGCGATTTGTGTGTGTGTGTGTGCGCGCGTGCGTGTGTGTATGTGTGTGGGTACAGAATATCTCAAGAACGGAACATCGTACGAATTTGAAATTGAAACTTAAGTTAGATACCACTAGAGGACCCGACACGAACATTTTCATCAAAATCTATCAACCGGAAGTAATAAATTATTCTCGTCAGTTTTTACTTTTTTGCGATTTTCTCTAAAACGGCTCCTACTTTTTTTAAATTGCCTCTTTTACTAAATTTTTAAGCTCTACAAGATAGGGTTGGTGCCATGTCTGCTGGAATTCTTGGAGAGGTTGTTTTCTCGTAAAATAATTGTTATTTTTCAGATTTGACCTAAGTATGTATTTTAGTACAAAAATGTATACAATATAAGTTTTAGAGAATATAAAATCCTACTAATTTAATTTCAAACATTTATTTGTATAGGTAACGCTTAGTTTAGTGGTGATTAGCGATTTTCTCTTTTTTTTCTAACGGAAACTTGTAAAAAATCGATTTATTTAAGATTTCAGTCTTAGTATGCATTTTATGACAAAAGTGTATATAATCAAATTTATAGGAAATGAAAAGATCTACAACTTTTATTTAAGCATTTTTCTCGACAGAGCCTAGTTTAGCATGAAAGAGTGATTTTCCTTATTTTTAAGCCAAACAGATTGATTTTCATTTTGTGTCTTTCACTCATAATTAAAATGAGGTTAGTTTTTTGTTTATTTGTAGCCCTGGAACTAGCAGATCGAGTGTAAATAATTTAACATTCCACTTGCCTATTGGCATATTGAAGTTTTGTTTTGTCTTCAGTCTTGACTGGTTCGATGCAGTTCTCTAAGCTGTTCTATCTTTCACAAGTCGTTTCGTATCTACATATCGGCAATACCCTACATTTTTTAATTTGGGTTAAATATTTTAACCTTTGGCTCCTCGTACAATTCACTCCCTCGATATTACCCTCCATTATTGATAGAGACCTGGATGTCTTAAGATATGCCACACTAGCCTTTCTCTTCTTCTGGTAACATGTTTCCATATTTTTCTTATTATTATATTTTTTTTGTCATTCTATTGACTGGTTTAATGTAGTTCTCCAAGCTGTTCTATCTTGCGCAAGTTGTTTCATATCTATAAATATAACCAACTACGGTGGCATGTGGGCCGCACATGCGCAGTAAGTAGCTCCCCCACCACAGCGTCGTAGCCTGATACAGGCTGCCTCTAAAGTAGTACTCACTACTCATTGTGTTCTGTTCATGCGGTAATAGTTTTGACATTTCTGTCGCTGTCAAAAGCCGCACGCCGTCGAAATTAGTTGCGCGCATACAAAATACGGGGAAAAATGTCTGCGATTCATTTTGGGGTAATAGGCAATAAGTTTTTTCTAAATGATGTACCTATCATAAGTTTTGACAGGCCCGAAAGAGAGGTACGTCATACCCTCATTCTGTTATATTTACTATACAGTTCTTTTTGTTAAAATTTCATACAACTGACATTGTGCATGTGTAGTTGATTTCTAAAAATTGACGAATGTTTGGTATAAAGTTCACAACTATTAAAAATTATTCAGCTTCTTGGAATACTAACAGGAAGGAGACACCAGACACAATGATCTATCTCTGACTTCCCTTCAAAAAGTGATTTTTTTCAAGCTCGTTTATTATTTCTCTTTCTGCCCTACGTATATCAAATTACAGATAAAATTTTATATTTTATAACAAAATAATAAACGCGTATTATGTCGTCCTGGAAAAAAAGTTATATTAGCCTATGTGATACGCAAAAAATGCTATGAGATTTAAACGTCTGACTTTGTACGAGCATATCTTATCTAAATATCAGAGTATTCATTAGGAAGTGAAAGTAATTTTTTCAGAATTTTTTGATGAAAAATGAGCTTGTTAGATTGTAGTGAACGAAACTGGCTGGCAGAGTGCCCTACCATACCACGTATTGTCACTATTGTGCTTGAACACCATGCACTGATTGAAATGAGTTGAGGGGAACGGCGGCGGACGCAACACATTCTCTCTTTGTCTCGCTACCCTCCCTACATGCCGCCGTAATTGGCGAACAGTATACATACCTGTAACATCCTACATCTTTTGTAATTTGCTTTATATATTCTTAACTTTGCCTCCCCATACAATTCACTCCCTTAATATTACCCTCCATTATTGATGAACCAATATCTGGATGTCTTAAGATATGCCCCCTATCCCTTTTTCTGGTAAGATGCTTCCATATACCGTATTGGCCCGAATATAACGCGGCCTCGAATTTAACGCGAGTGCTAAAATTTACGTGATATTACAGAAAAATAAAAAAACTTATGTAAATTGAAAAATAAAAATAAACATTCAAAATTTTATAAAAAGACGTAATCTTACCTTTATTTTACACGTTGAGCGTATTTAATTTTAGAAACAACTATTTTAAAGTTAATTTTAATATATTTTTTTCATATAACAGTTTGTTTAAATTAGATATAACTACAACAATAAATCGCAACTGATATAACAAATCATAGAAAAAGTTCAATCACTATCACTTAAAATATCGTTCACTGAAATTTCACTATCGGACTGATTGCTGTCAGAATCGCCTTCACTCATAGATTGCCAAATAATATCGTCTTCATTTCCGTCCATACTATTGGTGATACAGCATTTTTTGAAGCCCTTTTCTATTGATGCAGGCGATATTTTTTCCCATGCTGTATTAATCCATTCCGCTAAGTTAGAAATAGAAGGCTTTTTATTTTTCCTGCCGGTGTAATAGGATGATCATTAGTTAAAAGCCAGTCGTTGTACTCTTTGCGTAAAGCGTCCTTAAATGCCTTATTCACAACAACATCTAAAACTTGTAGCTGGCTTGTCATTCCTCCCGGTATTATAACAAGATCGGTATTTAAATGATTGGCTATGAAATTTTTTACTTTCGGTGTAAGATGACCGCGGAATGCGTCGAGAATAAGCATCGCTCGAGGATTCCGTAGAGAACCAGGTCGGCGTCCCCACACTACTTTTAACCAGTCAAGTACTAACTCTTCTGTCATCCATCCTTTTGATTGAGCACGAAAAATAATTCCTGATGGTAGCTTCTCCTTAGGCAATGTTTTCCGTCTTAAAATAACATACGGTGGAAGTTTCTTTCCGTCGCCTGTTACACTTAACATTACTGTAATTCGCGATTTCTCGTTGCCTGTTGTTTTAACTGTGACCGATTTCGCACCTTTTTTATTGACCGTCAGATTTAAAGGCATGTCAAAGTAGACGGGAGTTTGGTCTGCGTTTCCGATGTGCATTAATTGATAATTGTGTTTCTTCCTTAGACCAATGACGTGACGCTGAAATTCGACCAATTTTTCGTCAAAATCTTTCGGTAAATGTTGAGCTAAAGACGTACGACGACGCAAAGAAAGGCCCTGCCGTTTCATCAACCTCTTACACCATCCTAGACTAGCTTTAAACTTTTCTTTTGTAATGCCTAATTGTTTTGCTTCTTCTAGAGCCTTTAACATTATAACTTCTCGAGAAACTGGTAATCCATTGTTACGTTTTTCAATTATAAACTCCGTCACTATTTTTTCCAACTCGTCAAACCTGCCAACTTTTGGTCCACTGAACGATTTCCTTGATGAACAGGCAGATCGGTACTTATCTACATTCTTACGCCACAATCGAATATTTGTTTCTGGAACATCAAATTTTTTCGATGCTTGTAGATTGTTCGATTTTTCTGCTTCGGCTACTACCATTATTTTAAAATTCATATCATAACTTCGACGATGGCCCTTATTTAACTGGGATTTAGTTGATCCTTTTCTTTCAACGCGATCACTACTACCGGAAGTACTAGCGGTCGACTGAGTATTCATTTTTACAAAAAGCACTACAGACAATTTTTACCGACAATGAAACAAGAACGCTTACTGTGCACACACTACTTTTAATTCTCGATATACAAAAGTGTAATGCTCCCTCTCCCCACCATACGTTAATGTGTAAGGGAGGGAGGGAAGGCGTACGTGCGCATTCCATTATCATGACTCATATAAACTAGAAATATTATCTAGTTAAAGTAATAACAATCAATGCAAGGCCTCGAATTTAACGCGAACACTGTTTTTGATACATTTTTAAAGGAAAAAAACATCGCGTTAGATTCGGGCCAATACGGTACTTCTTTTTTCATTCACAAGTCTAAGAACCTCTAAATTACTTATTATGTCCACCCACTTAATCTTTAACATTTTCCTACAATACCACATTTCAAAAAATTCTATCCTCTTCCATTCTACAGTCCCTGTCATCCACGTTTCACTTCCGTATAATGCTACACTCCAAACGTAGTGTTTTAAGAAATGTTTCCTAATCTGTCAATCAAAAACAAAATGGGACCTAAAATTAAACCCTGTGGAACACCAGTTTTGATGTAAAGATTTTTGGACAAAATTTTTGTAAATCACCTTACGTGGTCTGAAAATGGTCCTATGTCGGAACAAACATTGGTAAGAGAAAGTCGTGTGAGTGTTTCACACTGGCATTTTTAAATATATTAATGGATGCCCTGGATATTTGAGATGTTTTTCAGGTATTGTAATCGGATTAAACTAGCCGAGATTGATTGAGTGGTCAGGTTAAATTTAATAATGTGTTGTAAAATGTGATGGATGGTTGTGGGAGAATTGTGTCAATGAATGTAATACGTCTCCTTTCAGTAGTTTAGAGGTGGTTGGGTAATGCAACGTGGTTTGAGGTGGAAAGTGATTTATGAATAAATTTGGCGGGTAAGGGACGATTCACCCTCTTCCCCCTTGTATTCTCTATCGTGTTTTCATTCGGTTTGATGTCGGTAAAGAGCGGGTCGGTGGGGTGGTTGCGTGGGTGTTTATGGATTGGTAGGTGTGGGTGTGGGTGGTGGGCGGCTTGTCGTTTTCATCCCGCGAGTTGTACTATTTGTCTGTAGAAAGAAGAGAGAGGTAGCGGAGAGGCACAAAACTAGGTGTATACTACCGTTTCTAAAAATATTTGTTTTAGTTTTAATTCATAAAATTTATTGTAAATACTCTTATACTTATACAGTAATCCCTCGTTATCGCGGGGGTTACGTTCCGGAGGGTTATAACGGTTCGTAAAACTGCGGATAATAATACCTTATATGAACGAAAAGATGGGGGTTAAATTCTAAAGGTAAAATCCTGTAGTCGTTTTAAGTGTTTAATTGTTTTAGGAACATTTTACCATTATTATAATCTATAAATATTTAATTAATACAGTAATGTACGCATAAAAAATTTAAGTTGCTTTAAAATAGTTAGTTGTAGCTGTTTTGCTTCTTCTTCTTTTCAAACTCCTTGTGGACTTCATCGTATGGTATCATCAGCTCATGGAGTCCTCATTTCAATCTGGATCTGTCTCCAACACGTGATCAGCGAGCTGCGTTGCCGTGCTGAGGATCTCGTTGATGGTTTGTGAAGAAATGCTTGGCTTCGTTTCAGGATCGTCGAACCAACAAAGAACTGTACTTAGAAAGTACTTAGAAATGCTTGGCTTCGTTTCAGGATCGTCGAACCAACAAAGAACTGTACTGTCTAACTTACGTACGAAGAAGTTAGACTGACACATGGAGGAAAACGTACGGAGAAATTACAGTATGGTGTCTGGGCGTACGTATAGCGGTGATGGTGGGGTGTTACTGGCGGGGCCCGGTACCCGGTGACGCGCTCACTACGTACCATATGCGGAAATCTAGCTTGGCTCATGGCGGCCGTCGCCATACTAGTGTGTGACTCAACATGATACGGATGCCAAAACATTTATTCAAACACATGTTTTCAGAATTGTATGACTTCACAACCAAGTACGGTGTACACAAAGTGATAAAAAGTACGTATTTTATGGTGTTAGGCCCACGGACAAAGTCCGCGGATAACCGAAACCCGCGGATACCAAGGGATTACTGTAATACAAAAAAATCCGCTGTATAACACTCACATGACTTTCTTTAGCCAGTGCGAATAATTAACAATTTAACCTAACATTAGTATGAAAACATTAAAAATAAACAGAAAACTAATCTCAATAAACATGACGTAATTTTAATCATCAGTGTGTCACCGGATGGCGACATAAGTGGCGAGTTAAACCTCTACTTTTTGGTGGTCCTGAAAAGGGCCATTTAAACGGTGTTCGTCTTGGCGAAGCGTCGGTCGCAGTCGACATGGCGGTCGAGGGGCTGGGCGAAACGGCGTGTCGTCGTCCAGCGGAGATTTCATCTTCTTCCCTGGCAGTAGTGCGCCGATGGCTGCTTCGTTGGAAACGGTGGGCGCAAGGCTCGGTCGAGGGATCGCTGTGTCACCGTCGACAGCTTACGGTTTCGGGTCGGCGAGTGGAAGCATCATCTTCTATCTTGCGGGGTCGTCGATGAGTCTTCGCTTGAGTCCGGTACCCGTGTGCCCATGTAAAGTTCAGCCGTTCTTAGTTTGCTCCTACTGTCAACAAACAAAAGCCACCTACTACAGGGTGCACGCTAGAGTCTGCGACTTTACGGATGTCGTATTCCTATTAGGTTAACTATTTTTTAAATTATAAGTAGCTACTTAAGTACTAAAAACATCAGTCATGATATGATGTAGGCCTAAGGCGGAGTGCACACCTATGCGATACGATACGTAAGATACGATATTTTATCTTATACCATATTTATCGTATATCTTACATGAATGCACACCAGTGTGATACGATTTTATTTGTATGATGTAATCTTACTATTTCCTCAGTATATAATGAGTTCTTCAAGCGAAGAGGATGTTGTAATCTCCCGTTGGTATTTCCGTAGAAGGTGAAATAGAAGATAAAAAGAAGGTTTTGGGTTCATCCATATAATTTACACAATGCACATCACAGCCCAGCTATTGTACATAAAGAACTATCGCTGCATGAAGATAAATTCACGGAGACATACAGAATGAGTCCTGAGAATTTTGTTTCATTTTACCTTTAATTGGTAATTCCATGTACACGGATATTTTTGTACCTCATTTACAAAGAATATCATAAAAACAGGATTGTCCTTCATATTGTAGTAGGCCTAATCGAATTAAAACAAATTTTTAACAATGAAAATAAGAATGCGCGATAGTATGTTGTTTTAACAGTGGTGTCAGGGCAACTAATGTCTTAAGATATTTATCACATAAGACAAGCCGAACATATCGTACGCTACAAATATTTTACGATAAATGTCGCTGTATCACTGGTGTGCGGCAAGTTTTCACCAGCAATGTGTTTTGTATTGAGCAAGCAGACATTTATCGCATAAGATAAATATCGTATAAGATAAATATCGTATCTTACGTATCGTGTCGCATACCAGGTGTGCACTCCGCCTAACAATTTCATTTAGAAAAAATACTTTTAAAAGTATTTTGTTGTTACTTTTTAATCAGCGTGTACACATTTTTATATAATGCGCATGCTCAGTGACGTCATTATTTGTTTACGTTAGGAGCAAACTAAGAGAGGCTGGACTATAAGAAGTCTCGGTGATGCTGTAGACTGGCGTGGAATCAAATCTCTTGGAATCAGTGGAGCGCTCATTGTATAGCCACCGAGAGCGTTGTGGCAGGGGGCGGTTATTCGTCTCTGCCTTGGCAACAAATGCCTCTGTCGGGACGCCGCCACAGGCCTACCACCTCTTTCGGAACTGTTGGCGGTTCTCTCTGTCGCGAAGTCGGAAGCTTTGATAGTCGGCAGCACAGTACCTAATGAAAGGGAATGACGGTGACTAGTAAATGATACAAAATGAAAATCAACCTTAGTTTGGCTTAATAATACGGAAAATCACGCTTAAGTATGCATTTTACGATAAAAGTGTATATATCAAATTTATAGGAAATTAAAAGATCTACAACTTTTATTTAGAGCATTTTTCTCTACAAAGCCTACTTTAGCGTGTAAGAGTGATTTTCCGTGTTATTAAGCCAAACTAAGATTGATTTTCATTTTGCATCATTCACTCATTAAAATTAGGTTACATGTTTTGGGGTTAGTTTTTTTTGTTTAAATCTAATGTTTTATTACTAACGTTAGGTATATTGGGCATTATTTGCATTGGCAAGAAATATTCGTGTGAGTGTTCCACACCAGATTTTTCTATATATAAGTGCATTTACAACAGAAGTATTGTGACAATATCGAAGAAGGGCATGGTTCGCGAAATGTCTAGTACTTTCATTCATAAAAATGGTAAAGAGTAGATAATAGAGTGAAAAAGTAACAATAGGGCAATAGTAACAATAAAAGTATACCTATTTATAAAAGGTGTATGAGAAGGTCGGGTTGGTTATTGTTGTACAACTATTTGTGAAAGGGCTGGCTGATTACATGTAACACTTTCTATTTACAATAGATCTATTGTTGACTTGTTTACAATAGATTTTTCTAGTACTCATTTATAAAGGGTTTATTTTGTTTAGTATTTGCATTGAATTTCGGTGTCTTTCGGGAAGATTCTTTGACCGCTTGTATAAAAATAAAACCCCGACCGCGGTCAGTTAGTTAGTATCCGGTTGATCTCTGACGAGTGTTTATTGCGTGCTATCGGGGCGTTATATCAGGTTAACGGTTCCGAGGTATTGTTATACTATCTTTTTGTGAATGTGTATTCTATAAAATTGATTGTAAGTAGTGCTAAGTAAATTATTAAGTTATTTATTGTATTACTTCTTTATAATTAGTTTGTTATTCATTTTGTAACTCTTTTAGTTGTAATAAATATTTGTAATTGTAAACTCTAGCGTATTAATTATTTAATTACCTAGATCCCGAGACGGACCTTAGCGATAACTGTCACAGAATATTATGAATTAAAAGAAAAATGTTTTTTGAAATGGTACTATATACACCCAGTTTTGTGTCTTTCCGCCAACTCTCTTCTTTCTGCAGACAAATAGTACATGGGTTGTGTCCTTGCCCTTATTCTCTCTTTCATTCTTCTCTCTCTTTTATCTTCCATTCTATTGAATGTACTGTACTTTTAATTCCTTTAAATAACCTTGCTTTTATTTCCCCCTACCCTTACGTCTGTATCTTCGTCAATTTTATTAAACGTTCTCTTTCTCTTTCCCTTCTCACTGTTTCTCTCACTCTCTCCCCCTCCCCTCTCGATCCATTCTTAAGTTCTACTCATTGTTCGTACCTGTTCAAAGTTTACCATACAATTTTATGACTTAACTATTGAAACCAAAATGGGTTTCAGTTGAAACCTACCGTATAATTTGTCAGTAGTGGGCGTTGTTCTAAGATTAGAAAGGAGAATGTTTCGTATACAGAAACCCCCCAACCCTTATATCTCCCTTAGCGTTATATTCCTCTCAATACAGCTGCACGTTGTATTGATTTACTTTTACCTACTGTACAAAGTTCAAATTTTTTTTATCCTTCCCCCTCTTCTTCAAAGCTCGTTTCATCCTTATTTCTACCCACACGTATGTTTATTATACGTTACATTTATAAATATATCGTGACACTTACTAGTATAAAGTCCTTTTCGAGATCTCGGTAAAATAAATATTTAACAAACTATAGTTTCAAATTAAATGTATGATTTATTTTACTTTCTCTTGCCTGTATGAATATATAGGAAAGAAAGTTGTTTTCTTGTAGATTTTTCGAATTACAGTTTTCACCGGATCTACACGTTTTCAGACCCCCTGAACACAAAAAACATGTTTTTAGCGATTGGTCTGTTTGTGTGAACAGAATATCTTAAGAACGAAAGATCGTACGAACTTGAAACTTGAACCTTAAGTTAGATACTACTACCAGACCCGACACAACATTTTCATCAAAATCGGTCAACCGGAAGTAGTAGTTTATTCGTATAATTTTTTTATTTTTTCCGGTTTTCTCAAAAACGGCTCCTACGATTTTTTTAAAAATCGCCTCCTTTACTAAATTTTTTATTCTCTACAAGATAGGGTAGGCGCCATGTCTGCTGAAATTCTTGGGAAGCTCGTTTTCTCGTGAAAAAATTTTAAGATTGCGGCTTTAATGTGCATTTTAGCGTAAAAATGTATACAATAAAAGTTGTAGATAATTAAACCCTACAACTTTTATTTCAAACATTTTTTTGTATAACGCTTAGTTAAGTGGTAATTAGTGATTTTCTGTTTTTTTCCTCAACGGAAACGTGTAAAAAATCGGTATTTTTAATTTTCAGCGTTAGTATGCAATTTACGGCAAAAGTGTATTTAATAAAATTTATAGGAAATTAAAAGATCTAGAACTTTTATTTAGAGAATTTTTCTCTACAAAGCCTAGTTTAGCGTAAAAGTGATTTCTCCGTATTTTTTTAGCCGAACTAAGGTCGAGTTTCATTCATTTTGCGTCTTTCACTCATGATTAAAATGAGGTTATGTTTTTTGAGGTTCGTTTTTTTGTTTATTTCTAATGTTTTATTACTAAGTTTAGGTTATATTGTTCATTTTCTTGCATTGGCATAAGAAATTCGTGTGAGTGTATCACATCAGATTTTTTACTATTAATACAACGTTGTTACTAACCATTCTAATAACATTTGACTGCCATTCTTCGTCAGGCAAGGGGTTCTCAATGAAAACACCCACGCTTTCATCTTGCGTCTCGCCGTTGTACTGTTCGTTGATAAACCCCCTCTTATACACTTTTCCAAATGTTGAATGCATTGTATTGTCGTCACCGTATACCGTATACTCGATACTTTCATCTATACTAATATAATAAAGAAGAAACGTTTTTTGTTTGTTTGTATGAGGTAATCTCAGAAACTACTGAACTGATTTTAAAAAATCTTTCATTGTTGCATAGCTTAGAGCTTTCTGATCAATATATGCTATTTCCCAACTTTAAGTAACTTTAATTAAGTAAGTTAAGCAACTTAAACTGTGACGATATCGCATGTTTTAGTCCATCGGGTGCATAGCACATTTATTTTTTCTAAGTCCTCTGTTTGGTGTATTTTTTAGGCTAGAAACACGATTCAACTTTTATATTTCATAGAAAAACGTGAAGAATAACGTTCGATTCCAAAAACATTAAAAATAAGGAAATATTCAAAATTTTTAATTTTGACTGTATTTCATATATTTGTTTTTATTCGACAGGAAGTGAATGAGTCATTTATTTCTAATTACTCTGAGAACTGCACCCACGTATTACTGTCTCTTATCTCAGCCACATATCAACTGTCTCTTTCTTTTCCATTGGTATTCTTCTATGCATTCTATTAAATTCTGTTAAATCGTAGGGACTAACATTTAAAACGGTGGGCATCGATTTGAGACAAGAAAGCTTCCGTCACTCATGGAGGACTATATGTCGGACTTTTTAGAGCTGGAAGGGCAGAAAAAATTTATTTTGCTGTCACAGGGCTACAAAACTACAAGTATTGTATATAGAGAGGATTTAAAATAATTTAATGAGGCCTACATTAGCTGCTGTGAAACGAAGCGAGCGGGGGATGCTAGTTTTCAATAAAATTCTCCCGAATAAATTTACATCTGGCCGCATCCGTAGCGTAGTGGTTATCACATTAGCCTACCACGCGGACGTTCCGGGTTCGATTCCCGGTTAGGATCTGGAAATTTTCACAAGTCAAATCCCACAGTTACAGCTACATATTCCACCGTAGCCGCT